>JADMLL010000009.1:72360-1272360 GCA_016920875.1 Columbicola columbae | reverse complement strand
TAGACGAGATCAGGAACGTGACAGAGAGCGGGATTGTGCCATTTTGATTGCAACATTTTTGGCACTTTTACTTCGACACAAAACGCACAACAAACCTGAGGTATCAGGCTCGAGTCCTAACAATTTTTTTTGAGTTGGGTTCGAATGTAGGTGGGTAGGTGCCGGAGGGTAAGACGAGGGAGAGGGTGACAGGAAGAAAGTAAAGATTTCATTTTCATCCACCAAACTTGAGGAAAATGTACACAAAAATTAAAAGACTTAAGTTTAAATTTCATTTTTATAAAAGTGACCGCAAAGCCGCCATGGGCCTTTTGTGTGAGTGCGTGAATGAGATAGAGAGAGAGAGAGAGAGAGAGAGGAAGGTGAAAAGTAGGAGAGAAGGGAGAGAAAGACCTTAAAAGAGCTCATTGAACTTTAATTGAGTGTTACATAATTATTTATTTTATTTTGCGGTTTTCATCTAAAGGTAACAGCCATTTTGGACGTAGAATCTGACCCAGAAAATCCTCCGAGTGGCTTGGAAAGAGAAAAATGAGCCTGAGTGTTGGATATGAAGACAGTAAGACGTAGACCAGATGATCGGGCACAAAGAAGGGAATTGTCAAGCTGCTCATGAAGTAAAGTGAAGAAATCGACTGGTAGAACCGTTGGAAGAACTTACGAACTAACACTAACACATCAAACATCAAATTATTGGGAGTGACACCTAATCCGCCATTTTTTTGAAATGACATAGAAAAGTTTTAACGACCAAACTTCATAATCAATGATCCGAACAGAAATCAACTTCCAACTTTTTTTGTTTTGCGGGAACTGAACTGAACCGCAAACTTTTCCTTTTTCTTCACCGCCTCCTCCTCCTACTCCTCTATCTTCTTCTTCTTCTTCTGTCAATGATGAGAAAAGAACCAGAATAAACTGGATTTTTATTTTTATTTTTCGTGAACCATTTATCAAACCGCAATCATGCAGTTTATTTGAGAGAGAGCCTACTTGCATATTTGCTCTTCTTTGCAAAGTAAACAAGTCCAATTTAGAACCCAGGAGTCTGAGTTTAGACCATCATGGTTTTCGTCTGTTTTGGGTATTTGAAAGACGCTCAAAAAGTGTTCAAGTCGATTTAGGATGGTGCTAACAAGTTTTCCTCTGTGGAGGGGAGGGAAGGGGGTTGAGATTGAAGACAGATTGAAAGACAATTCAAGGAAAAAGAGTCATTTTTTATAGTTTTACATTATCAACCTTCAATGAATCATTTCTTTAGTCATTAAACCATAGACGGATAACCGGCGGTCCGCCTTAAACGATACGAAAGATTCATCACACCTTTACAGAATTTATTTATTTATGTATAATTATTATTTGCTTATTTAATTTTATTATATCTCTGTACTTCTTTGAAAGGTGGCCCTTGCTCACAATTTGGTTTGACACTCAAATTTGAAGTGCGTCAATGGTTGTTTTTGTTTTATTTCTTTCAAGGTTCCTAATTTCTTTTGTATATTCGTGTTATTATAGTATATATTAGAATTATATCTCTTCAAGATGAGATTTTCTCATTTGAATTCAGTTCACAGCAATGAACCAAAAGCTGAATTTTCGGGATTATTTCAAACATAAAACTCGTGGCAAAAGAACTGTTTGATTCTCATAAATATTGCACACTTTGTTGAAGAGATGACCAAATTTTTAAGAACTTAAAAACCCTAGAACAGGTCAGGGGGAAGATTCAACACTATTTCTTCAGAATCTGAGAGATTTAAAAATAATTATCAGTAGAAAGAGGATTGGCCCCTCTAATTTTATACATTTTGGTATGAAAATTTCTACTGAAGGGACTACCCACCACCTACCGGATACTGGCTACTATTATTGAATAGAGAGAGATGAAGGGAGAATGCACTAGAGAGGACTTATAGGAACTCTTAGAATAGAAGATACGAAGGGAGAAGGAGTAAAAGTCTCTAGATTGAGATAGTGACTAGAGGGCATTAGTCCTCTCTAGTCACTCTTTTTATCATTCTCTCTATGCAGTAGTAGCAATCAGTATGCGGTACGTAGTGGGTAGTAGTAGTGGTAGGTAATCCATTCAGTAGGAATTATTTACTGAATATAGACTTTGTTCTATAATATACCACGGATATTGCAATTTCGGCCACGATTCTATCTCATAAGTATTGCACACTGTTTTGTGAAGTTCATTTCAAAAATGTTGTATTCGTATTAAAATTTCATTTTATAAATAATGCACAGATATTGGAGGTTCATTTCAAATACATAAACATAGGATTTTGCTGTAAATGTTACAATAATTTTACAAAAGGAATGAAACAAGATGTTAACCCCATCGATCGTTTGAAAAATTGTGTCTATATTGAGTTTAAATATAATATTTTAATATGTAATTTTATATATGAAGGAATGATGTATTTCGAAAGGCACTCACAAGTTCATTCGCGTTGGCTATCTCATACTCATCATTCAGTCCTCCCACCACATCGGGCGATGCTTCAGCCGGGAAAACAGTTCGAAAAAGGACGGGGGAACGGGGAAACGGGAAAACCCAAAGAAAAAGCAAATTTACACTTTGAAAGCTTAAAGCGCCCCCTTGTCTCCCCTTCCCTCTCTTGCCCTTCAGATAATCAAAAAAAAAATCAAAATAAACGAAATCCGATTTTTCTTGAATCTCGTCCAAAAAAATTTTTCTGAAGTTTGAGGCCGTTTCGTTTGAAGCTTCCCATCCTCGTCCTCCCAGAGGAAGACGTGAATCTCGTTAACAGTCTTCTTTCCTCGCTGTTTTTTCCGCATACTTCGCCCAGTTGCTTGTTTGTTATATTCACTCTATTCAGTGCCGTACTCAGGAAGCTATCCGAAGCAAAAAAAAAAGCAGAAAAAAGGAAAATCGGAAATCCATCGGGAGCATTAATATTTCATCGGTGATTCCGATTCCCCTTCCGGTAATTAATGAGGCCCCCCTGTTCTGTGTATTAATATTAGGTCGCGCCTAAGCAAGACGTCGATTATTTAACCGGGTTTAGCATAAATCCATCATTTGCAAGCTGATTAAAACACTTTAAGCGGTCATTTACCTTTTGATTTCATTCAAAAAAATTTTTTTCGGGCCTTAGCTTTCCTCCATCTAACGGATTTTTGCTGAAGACCTTTTGAGGGGGGGGTCAAGGGGTTACGAGAAAAGGTAGAGTAAAGGGTACGTTGTATTGGAGGCTCTTCAAGCTTGATCTGAATCATAAATTTAGTTTCGGAGGATGTGGGAGTAAGAATATTCTTTCCTTTAAGGCGTTAGTCATCAGCTAAAAAAAAGAAAATTTGAATGTCGTCTGAAGAAGAAGCGAGTTTGGTATGAAGAGGATGATTTGATCGATTGATTGGTGTTCCGCCTGAAGGTAGATCCTCCTCCCTTCGCACGTTTACGTGTTATGTCTTGAGTTCCGCCGGCGATTTGTTTTGGAAAGCGCGATTTGGATCCCTCAAGCATCGAGTGGGAAGTAAGCTCTTTTCAAAAGTTTCAGAATAATTTAGATCATCCGAGTCGTAATCGAGATGAATGTAACGAAACCAATTCATTCCGAGCTACGTGTCACCGGATTCCCTCAACCATCGCAAAAATACGGTTGTTCACAGGAAGTAAAGCAAGCTATTAGTCCGCTGTCACCCACTCAGAGATTTATCTCACGTCTATCTCGGTTAAATAACCATAAGTCAAAAGACAGAATATCGGGGAAAGGGAGAGGAGAGGGGGGAGGGCAAATTAAGTAAAACAGTTGGCAACGAACGTCAATTACTGGCTTTGGTCCAGTTTGGTAGGAACACGACGACCACGTTGAGAAGGAAGACGAGGAGGACGAAACTTCCACAAAAGCCAACAAGACGCATGAAACAGTGTGTAAGAGAGAGAGGAAAGCATTATGCGAGGAGATTGGGAGAAGAGAAGGAGGAGGGTGGGGAGGAGAGAGGGAAAGAGCGATAAAATAATGTATGGTCTATGGAAACAACGGTTCTCTCGTAAACAAAAAATAAATTAAGTTTTATCGCTCTTTTGTTTTGCTTCTGCTCTTTATATGCTTATGTAGTAGACAAAGGTCATTTAAGGTCGCGATACATGCAAACAAACGTGCCGAGGAACCAGAAAGAAAAAAAAAAGAAACCATTTTGTCCTTCTTCTTCTTCTTCTTGTTTAAGAAGACGGTGTGAGATGTGGAACGGAGGAGGAGGGGGCGGGGACAAAAGGAAAAATTTTCTAATCATCTACCGGTACCAAAAGATTTTATCCTTCCAACAGGAAGTGGATGAAAAACCTGCCCGAAAATTTTCCCAACCGTTACCATTAGTTTTACTAAGCGAGCTTCCTTTCACAGCTCAAAACATTCCCAGTTGAGGAAAATTCTGTTTTGACTCACAACTGTTTCAAAAATAATTCCTATTGTCTTGAAGAACCCATTTCACTGCCAAATACTGCACACTTTCTTTGACTCTATGGTTGGAAAAAATTTGAAACAACCCAACACCTTTCTCATTTTCCATTGAGATTCTGAGCCTTTTCCTGTGGAGAAAAAACTTTGACAGATTTGGGGAGGGGATAGGCAGGGAGTTTTGTAAAAAGGAAAATGGGACTGAAAAAGAGAAGGAGGAGGAGGGAGAGGCGAAGTGCGATATTCACGACTTAGGTTAATCGATCTTCGAGAAAGAAAACACAAGTCTCACCCATAATTTTCTTTCTGGGGTCAAACTGGGTCCCCCACGAATTCAAAACAGAATTCGAATCGAGTTTCGGCTCCGTTTTTACCGGTAAGAGACCGGTTCCGGCTGGAACTAGTTCTGGCCAGCGCCTCGTTCCGTATTTAATTAAATTCAAATGATATCGTGATAGGACCAGAGGCAAACCTAAGACCCAAACTAGCTAACGCGTAGCATCAAACTTTAATAGCTATATTTTGCCACTAACGTGTTCTCGAATCCGTGTGAGTATGTGTGGATTCAGTTATTGCTTATACAGAATGATTCATTAATCTTCTTTCTTTTCTTCTTCTTCCTCCTCTCTTCCTAATTACTTAGGCGATGCAATGTTGCACATTTGAATCAGTTTGCGTTTCAAAAACGAGTTTCCCATGAATGGCTTTGCGTTTTCCAAGGACGATTACAGCCACAAGTTACGTCTGAACGGTTACTTCTCCCCAACCCCCCTTTAAGTACTTAAGATACAAGAGAAAACGTTTTAGGTGGAATATTTTGCCAGTATTGTTGAGATAGCAGACAAAGAGAAGATAAAGACAGAAGAGCAGAGGAGCGGATAAAGAGGACGGGGGCGGGGCAGAGGGAATAGAGTTGTTCAATAAAAAGTTAAAAAGCGCGGACGAGTAAAGAGGAAAAAAGACGATAAAGCCTGAGATAAGAAAAGAAACGACAAAACAAGAGAAGATTAGAAATGCCTGAATGTCAACGAAGCGTGGGTGACGGAAGAGAAGTCGAGGAAAACCTAAAAGAGAAACAAGACTACTGAGAAGGTGAGCTTTTGGCGTTCGAATGAACCTGTTCGGATGTTCGAATGTCGTTGACCTAGATACTATGGCTGAGGACAAAGGTGTTGTCTAATTTTTTGTCGTCTGACAAACCCCCTAGAGCGTTGCGATCGTAAGTTAAACAGAGCATGACAAGACACCCACGTTAGAAATAGAAAAACTCGAAGAATAGTTGGGTCTTATGTAAGACGGGGAAGGTGTGCGTCCGCGTCCGCGTATAAACGCGCGTTGCGTTTTTTTCCCAACACCGGAAGATGAGGATCCATGTCCTCTGTCACGTAGACCGTTGGTTCGTATGTTTAAACTGATGTCCGCAAAAGGATTTCTATATTTACTTCCTAGAGGGCCTTCCCCGGGGGGTTTCCTCTAGGTCAAGGGTGTGAGGGAAGGGGAGGGTCTTGAAGGGCATCATTCCCAGGCAAAACTTCAGACGATCAAAAGGTATCCTCCACATTCTCGGTCTGAACCTCTGCATAAAGGTTAACACAAAACAAAACCGAAAAGAAACTATTTCGTCTCAGGTCTTTGATCGTTGAGACGAAGGTTATGTTTGGTTTTTTTTTATTTTAGGAGGGTAGTTTTTACATAATTTTTTTTCATCCCCTCTAAAAGATGAAGGGAGAAGACACGAATAAAAAAAATATCCCTCAAGGTTTTGACGATGGGTTTTCAGGTCGAACAACAAAAATCAATTTTTCCCATCATCACTCAAATGGGGCCCCTTATTGATCGTTGAGGGAAGAGAGGGGAAAAGAGGGAGGAGGAGAAGACAGTATGGATTAGGTTGATTGCTAGTTGACAGAAGAAAAATTGAAATAAGGAGACTTCAAAACGTTTTTTTTCGGGAAAACCCAGTTTCATTCTAAGATTAAGGAGAGGTGGAAGGGGGAAGGAAATCATTTCTCTATAGACACGAACTCTTGACACAAAACTTCCAACTATCCTCTAACCTAAGGGGTAACCTTCACAAATAGTCTTGTGGGTCACTTTAAAAATGCATCAGAACTCCGTAGGCCGTTTACAAAATTATTTTTCACAATGTATTAAAATATTAATGTCCGGTCATCAGATGCTTCAAGTGCAACAGCTTTGGGCAAAGAGCGGCCGAGTGCAGACTTGAAGAAGCAAAACTACTTGAGCTGAACAGGGTAGCAAAAGAACTCAATAAATGCAGTAACTCCTACTGGAATGCGTGCCAAAACAAGAGGAAGGACCTCACCGGTGACGATCTCAAGTGACAAACCGGCAACTTGAGTCTGAAATATTTGGTGAATTTCTTACTCGCATCTCAAAATTATGTTACCTCGACTTAAATGTCAAGTCGTCGCTTCTCTGCCAGCAGGATCCAGTCTACAGTGAATAGGTTTCTAAGACGTTGATCGTAATCAACGAAATGGTCGTAAAAGTAAGGTGACCCAATGTAATCTCCAACTAAGAAATATGGCTCCGAACGCACCAGAAGTTTTTGAGAACGCAAATAAGAGGGAGAAAATGGGGGTGGAATGGGCAAACTCTTCGCCAAGGACAGGACCAGATCCCAAAACAAGTGCTCGACTGGAATCCCCAAGGAAGTCGAAGATGAGGAAGACCTAGAAAGACGTGGAAGCAAACAATCAAAAAGGAGTTGGCTGCAGCTAAGAAAACAGTCCTCAACCGTGTTCGACGACGGACCCTTGTATACGTCTAATGTGCCCCTGAGGCACATTATCGTGCCCATGAGGCACTCATCATATATATTATCAAATTATGACACATAAACATACATTTATATTACAAAATAATAACAATTGTCAAAACGACCCTAGAAATGTGCAATACTTATGAAAACCATGCAGTTTTAAGGTTCGAAATAAAGCCAGTAATTGTCAGTCGCAGAGTAATTTCTGATGAGAAAAGGACCGAAGTTTGGCCTACCCTTCTCTACCATCAGTATAGGTATTGGGAGAAGAGGCACTGGTGGTCTTGAAGACGCATCCACCCTGACAAAAAAACGTTTTCGAAAGGCTTTCTAGAGGTTCGAACCTCAAGGAAAATGAGTTTTCCCAAACAGAGTTACGAGGAGAAGTAGGAAGGGATGTAATCCCGTACAAAAGTGAAAATGACATTATCAAATTGAAAAATCTGCTTATCGGATACTAAAAGTTTCCTCGAAGCGATTGAAAATGAAACTAGGGGTGAATTAAAAAAATTTCCATTTCCCTCCTTCAGGGCTGGACAAAGTTAAGTTTTCAGTAAGTCCTACAAAATTCTGTAGACATCTTGATTTTTTTAGGTCACGGAAGGTTTTCGAGAGTGTCAGAGGTTGCTTGTATGTGGTGGGTATTCCGCTACCATCACAAGAGATTGATTCCATTTGATGATTGCACCAATTGATTATGGTTGTTGCTTTCTTTTCGGTTTTATTAAGTAACAATGAACAGACAAATTTACAGCGGTAGTCGGATTCTCAATGTGCTTGTCATGGGCTCATCCCATAAAGTTTTAGTTCGAAAGCAGAAATACAGGGGAAACCATCCTCAAAAAGGAGTGCTCGAGGATATTTTAACATCAAAGACATCCTGTTAACAAAGAAAGATCACCGAAACATCATCATTTATGTCGAAACCAGCTTTTGGAGGTGAGAAACGGGGGCACAAAACAGTCAAAGCGGATGCCTAAAAAGGTTTTTTGTATTTAAGAAATGAAATCCCTCCCAAAAACAAACAAAAAGGCACAAAACCGAAATGGAAACGGTTCGAAAAAGAGGAAATTAGGCGAAACACTCTTTCGCCCCCCGCACCCCCTTATCTCACTCACCACCTCCACTCACAGCCCCCTACGTAATCGGGAATGAAAAACGTTGGAGAAACATGGAAAAGATTTTTATAGCCGAGAGGGCTGAGGCAGAGGCCATTAAAAACTAATCCCCGGAGCCAAATGAGGTTTTTAATGGTGTTTAAAGAACTAAAACTGAATCCGCCATGATGGGGAAGTAGAAAACGTGCAGAGGCCTTGAGCCTCGAGGGGGTGATGGAGCCCCGGTGGCTGGCGGGGGGTTGGGTGGGGGTGTGAGAGATGGTGGCTCGACAAAAATAAGAATAAAAGGAAACGAAAGAAAAGATTAAACAGCATCGAAACCCAATATCCCTCTCCTTCTGTCTCATTAAATAAGATGTTTGCTCAACAATCACCTGATTCTTCGATTTTATTGAATTCAGCGCAAAGTTAAACATGGGCGGCAGCGTGAGGAGGACCGAAATCAGGTTTACACAACAAAACAGGTCGCTTCCTCTCCTCTCCTGCCCCTGGTCCAACCTTTCACGGTTCTGATGCACTTCTTTTTGTTATTTGCGGGGAAAGAGGTTTCGGTAACAGGTTAGAACCTGAACAAAGAGAATAAAGAAAAATATATTTTCAACTAGCTGGGACCTGTTCAATTTTTTTGGGTTGGATCCTTTGTTGTAGTTTCGTCGTCGCTGTCACGTAGGCGAATCCAAGGAGGTGACCCACCCTTCTTGTATTGTTGCATCAGGTTCAGGAATTTTATTTTCCTTCTTTATTTGGTAGAAGACCCATCGGGGGTTGGTGGTTGGTCTTTTCCCATGTTTTGACCTTTAGGCAGTGTAACTTCACCATTATCTCCAATTGTGTGCTTTTAATATCGAGTTTGCGTGACTCTATGTCCGCTGGATCCTGCATTTTCTTTTATCGGGGTGAGATTTCCTCACGTTGGCGAGGGGCTGTAAGAGGAGCCTTCTCTCGAATTTGGAATATTGTTAACGTGAATAGAGAGGTTTTGTTTTTCAGTTTCCACTATTGAAATTGAATGATCAGTTTGTTTTGAATGGGAAGGGCCCAGGGGGAGGAGGCCCTCAATGGGGGCTTTGGGTTGAGAGCAGATATTTTCCCTGCATTCATTAATTAACACCGCTATTCTATTTACGCCCATTCACAATGCGATTATGACTTTTTTATTTTTATTTTTACTTCTTTGGAACTTTCTCCGCACAGCTAGCTCATCGTTTCTGACGAAGGTCGTCCGGGTTGTGTACTAATGAGAACTGACGAGTGTGATTGTGAGTGGGTGTTAATACTTTTTCCTTCGATTCGGGTCAATTTTTTGGTTTTGGGAAGAGAAAATGATAAAAAGCAATCATATTGGATTATTTGAAAAACCTACAAGTGTCTATAGAGGCTGAAATCAGCAATCAGTGTGATGTTTATTAAAATTTATAAATGATAGGAAAACCGTACGAGAGAGATTATACACCCCACACCCTCTCACCTAGGAGTTAATGACACGACCCAAGATTCTCAAAACGAACGATTTCCGGTGTAGGAAAGACAAGACACATCGGGCTAAGATCCTCCGAACCCTGGGAACTCCCAGAAAAGATGTTTGGAACGAATCCAGGGCCGATTTATTGAAAAACTTGATTTATCGCTTTCCTTCGGCTTTTTGTTTTCGTTCGAAGATAAAAACCGTGATGTTTGAACTTATTGATAACCGACCTCTAAAAATTCGTGCAAGACGGTCTCTCAACAATGGCGGTCTAAGTTTTATTCCAACTACTCCGTTCAAAGGAAGAGAGAGAGAACGGGGAAAAAGGTCGGCGGTGAACATGGCGGAATCGTTTTTCTTCCATTTTTGTTTTCTCATGTTTTTTATTGGGAAATGCTTTCAGTGTAGACTTGTTGCTTTTTATCTCTCCTTTATTCGCTTCTTTGTTTGTTTATCAAGAAGTTTAGTGTTTCATTTACTGATTTCCTGTAGTTCTGGCTTTCAATTCGCAAAATAAACCGACTGCAAGTCAATAAAATGAAAATTGTTGAAGTTTCCACGGGTTTGTTAGGTTCTTGACAACACTTTTTCATTTTATTTTGGAGCTGCGAAAAATTTTAGGAAAACCAATCCTTTCAACGACAGCAATACAAATTTCATACGTTCTCATCCTCTTTCTATGGCTCTTAGTGTTGATGTTGAATTTCAATTTCGAAATTTGTTTACCGAATCGTTAAATTCTCTGCATTTTCACCTCACCTTCCTGTAACGTTTCTCAAGCTTTCACCTGGTTATTTCGAAAATCATTCGATTATAACTTCCGCTTAAACTGCCTATCACCAGTCAAACCATTTCAGTGCTCATTAAGGTGTCAAGTCATTTGAAATGACTACTTGGAAAGGCTCCGTGACTGCCAATGAAGGCTTTATGTCTATGATTGAACTGTATCATGCAAAAAAGGGAAATCACGACTTGACTGAAAGGTGACCAAATGGATCGCCGTCACTACCATCCAATATGGTTACCCAAAGCTATGAAAAAAGAAGGAAAGGTTCACGTAGTTAGGTTTCTCCATCAGGACAAAAATTAAACAAAAATCCAATTTCATGTTTACATTAAATACTTTTAATTTTTTTAAATCCATTTCTAATTTCTTTTTTTTAATCATTTTCTCATTATAATATTTCTGATATATCACGATCAAATAATATTCAAAATGTACAAAAAAAACTCTTTTTTAAATTTTCTCATTCTTTCACTTCCACTACATCCTCACAAAAATTTGAAAGACTTGTAAAAATTGTTTAATTAGACTAACTAATGATAATGATAATAATAATAATAATAATAAAATATACTTTTATGATTTTTTTATACGGGGGTTAAAGACAAAAAAAAGGAACCAGGAAAATGAACATGGCAATCCTCAAAAAAACCGGTTCGTTTTGAGAGCTTTCACCGGAAACCAAAAGCTGGAAAATTGCAACACGACCGCCATTTTCATTTCCCGACAAAAAAAAATTCTATTAAATTTAGCAACAAGATATTTTTTGACTGAATTCCCATCCGCCGTATACCCTCCTCCTTCACAAATTCTTCAAGGGCTGAGATTTTTGAGTTTGAACCGACAGGATGGAAATCCTCCTCGGGGGACTATTATTAGTCGTTTGATTCTTGTCACAAATTAATAATAATCATAACAATAATATTTAATAAAAAGACAATTAAAAAAAATTCTATTGAGATCAATTGGCTTGTGCCAGAGGAGAATAATTTTTTTCTTTGTAATGGCTGCCTAAGATCTAACAAAGTTTATGAGTAATCAAAGGTGATGGTTAAGATCTAAACCTTGGTTGACAAATCCTGACAAAACTGGAATGAAGAATGTTTAAATAGACAATCACCGGTTTCGCATAATTTATTAAAAATCGAAACAAGAGGATGTTCTTTTGAGACCAAAAACCGGCAGCTTTCTGATTATCAAAAACTTTCTCCTCTGGAACTACACTAATGACTATAATCAGCTTTTCGATTTTCCTTTATAGACGATGAGACGAAAAGGACAAAAAAGTTACGATAATTTGAAAACAAACTAGAGCACATGAAAGAACATAGCAGTTAAATGTTAAAAAAAAAACCTAATTTTTAAATAACATGGCGTTAATAAATTTTTATATGTACCATTTGATTTTTCGTCTATTCACTCTTAACATAATTAAAAAAAAAGAAAAATAAATAAAAACACAAAGACATGTAAAAAAAAGCTCGAAGGCTTTGGGTACGCGAAAAACGAATTTTCAGACATCACAAACATGAAGATGACGAGTCGTTAACTAAGGGGGACATATATATATATAATTGAAAAAAAAATTGAGTGCGCCAAGTCGCCCTGAGTGCCCTACCCCTCCCCATGCCTCCCACCAATTCAATTTCAATTTCCTGCAGGAAGCTCAGGTGGTGAAAACGAAATGACGACAGCGATGATGAAGGGAGGAAAGGGCGAGTCAGTCTTTAGCTCTCATAGGTGAGATGGCATCCGCTATTGATCCTGATATGACCTGTACAGCTTCTTTTTTTCTAACGTGAATCCGGGGCTGATCATAATGGTCCCTCCTCTCGTCAGGTTTCTGTTGGACACAAAAACAAAAAAGTTAGTCTCGCCCTCTGATTGTGTAAACTACCGGCTAACCCAAATCCATTCAAAACTATCACACTTACTTGAGGAATTGAGGAAGGAGCGAATGCCACGAACTCGAATCCTGCTTTAGAGTTAGATAAAGCTCGAAAGTCGATACAGTATGAGGATCACATTTAATTGTACCTATCTTCCTATGCATGTCCGAAGCTTCGAAGCTGATAAACAACGTGCAACCCCTGCAAGAGACGAAATCGGTTAAATATTAAGATCGAGGATGTGTTCAGTCGTCAATGCGTTCACACGTTCGGATAACCTACCTTAAGCCGCAAGGCTCGTTCTCGGCCATACGTATCACATCACGAGCAATTCTAGGTAAGAGATCAGATGGAAGCAAGACTTCTCCGCACGCGAGTTGCTCCGATTTGGCCGCGCGGAGCTCGTCCTCTAGACGTCGAGCGAGTGCTTGAGTCACGCTCGTGTCCGTTTCATCTTCGGGACTGTGGTAACCGCCTAAAACACACAACAGAAACCATTTCCAACATTAATAACGCAAATAAAAATTAAAAAAACAAAAGTTAAAACAATCTGTTAAGGTAACAAGGACGCAGGCGCAAGGCAATAGAGCACACAACTTGGCTCATATGCCGGTTCCAAATTATTACATCTCATCAACCATAATTAATGATTTTCTTCTTCACCAAAATTCAAAAGCAGCCTTCTCTAACTATACTGCTCAAACTTTTAACCGAAAGATTTTCATTTATTAAAAACCATAACAATTTATCTCAACTCAGGCCGCCATGTTTCTCGTATTAAATAAAAAGATTTTTATCTTCAGTTTTATACTTTTCTTTGTTAACCGAAACCCTGATATTCTCTTAGAAGCAAACAAAACTAATTTAAAAAATCAATCATTAAAATAATTAACAGCTAGATTGTTTCAATATAAATAATTTAAAAAAAACCAAATTTGTCACTTAAAATATACCCAATGCAATTGAAGCCCCCCCAAAAAAAGGAAACCAGCAAATATCGGAAAATAATTTTCAAGAAAACCTTCAATTGATCAATTACAAACAATTTATATAAAGGAAGCCGAATCCAAAAAATATTTTTTAGAAATTCGTTTGATTGGGACAACAAAAATGGAAAACTCACCTCGAAAATTAGAAAAATCGACGCTAACTGGATACGGAAACACTTCCATTTTTTATATTAAACTTTAAATTCGTTGAAATTAAAAGATAAATTTTAAACAGAATTAAATATCACAAATAAATTGTTTTTTAATAAATTAAAAGTCGACAAGAGAATTCCGAATCACACGCACGCCATACACCACAAAAAAAATTTCTGTAACAAAGAAATCGTTCCTAAAGCGTTCCAACAACACAACAACCTTCCTCTTCGGCTTCTCGATGTCAACTGGCTTTCAGTTTTATATCTTCAGGCTAAAATAAGATTTTCAAAACCGGTTCCCCATCCCTCTCCTCTCATGTTTAACTTACAACCAAGTCATTTCATTTATAATCCAACGCCCTCCACCGGGTTCTGATGAACGTAAGAAAACATTTAAAATTAATGTTTGACTTATGAGAACTAGTAAGTCTTCTTAGAATGCGACTCGGCCGGTTTATTTAAATACGCTGGCCTACGTGCTAAGCCGGTGTTCGAAAAATCACCGGCAATTTTCAACGAACGTTTTGTGTGTCGGATTTATGTTTAGCTTATGACGAGGTGAAAGTGTACGTGACCGTAGATTAGGCTGATGCAAAAACCCTCCTGGGTTTCTCTGTCTTTTTTTCTTTTCTTTTTTTTCATTACTTTAAAATAATAGACTTTTTCTTTTTGGGACATTGAAATGTTTAGAAAACGTCTCAGAAAATAAGGTTCGTTGATTCAAGGTATAGCGGGGAGTTAGGAGGAATCGAGCTCTCATTATGCCACAGCCTAGAGAAAATCAAATTTATAAAAGATGATGCAAGAAAAGCTCAAAGTCACACAAATTCGAGAATGGGTTGCATCAGCTTCGTTAATCGCTTTTTTTTAAATATAAATTAAAGTTCATTTAGTATATCAAACTTTAAGCGTGTTGCTAAATTTAAAATAACTCAAAACCTAATTTTTAAGTTTCAGATCTCAAAATTACAAACAAAATTTAACCAAACTTCTATTTTCATTCGGACTTTTTTACAAAATCTCTTTCGGAGAGCCCTCATCAATTTGTAAAACATTTACACATAAACACAAGATAGTATAGAAAAACGGAAATTAAACATTTTTAGTCACCAAAAAAAAACTGTCTTTCATGTGATGATTAAAATAAAACAAAAATGGTGAAATACAGATTTTTGAATGAATCATAAATGACTTTTCATTCTGTAAAAGTTATCGCAAAATATTTCGAAGCGATAAAATCGTGCGATTTTTGATTGCGGGGTCAGGGACGGAGGAAGGTAGAAAGGAGACTCGGGGGCACTGTCAACGGTCGCCGGCCGGCAAGCCAACAACTGAGCCCGAAAAACGTCGGAAAATCAATAAGGATTTATTACTTTTTAGTCGAACGAACAGAATGGAAGAAGAAAATAGATCAAATTCCGTTAAAAGAGACAACCCACTCGAAAGAAGAAAACGAAATCCAAGATATCTCAACAAAAGCAAGAGAACAAAGGATGGAAAACATTTTTTTTTTGAAGCGAATTAAGGAAGACTGAATTTTCGCTGAAAACTTACCTTCACATTAATCTTTAACGAAACAAAGAACAGAAATACAGACGAAGAGAAAAGGAGATCAGGGAAAACTTTAAACACGAAATTAACGAAAATTAAATTTTAAAAGACGCTTTAAAAAACTCGCCATTTTGATTATTAATCAAAAACTAATTAAAATTTTAAAAAATCCAAAAATGGAGGACGAAAAAGCAAACCAAATAAAGGGAAGGATGAGGAATAAGTACTCGAAGAAACGGAACAAAGGAACTAGACGAAAAAGCCAAACTCCAATAAAAAAAAATCAGAAAATTTTCTTTGTTCACGGAGAAGAGTAAAGGAAAAGGAGGGCAAAACGGAAATTCAAAAACATTCCTTTGTTTCCGTTTCCTTTTTTCCCTGTAATTTCCCCGTACCCACCGCCTGCTACACCTTGGACTAAAATTCCCTGCTTTGAGGGATGAATATTCACATTAAAAATTCTTGTTTTTCTGGAAATTTTCCATCTGCAAGTTTTCACTTTCTTTCTTTGTTTTCGTTTTCATCCCCTAACACCCTATTCTACCCCCAAAGAGAAAACACCATCCGGTTAAAAAATTATACAAATCAATCTCAGCAAATAAAAGAAAGAAAAATTCCCCGGCTTTTGTTTCAACCTGAAAACGTTTTCATTAGGATCACCTCTAATTGTGTCGAAAAATTGAACCCCTAACACTCACCCCTTAGGGATGTTCAAAAAATATTTTTTCTTTGTTTCATTTAATCTATACTAGTCAGTGAGGCGTTTGGCTGAGTTAATTGATGTTGGGGAAATTAATTGTGGGGACTTGTGTTTGTAGCAAGAGATCCATGTTATCTCACCCCCCGACCCCCCAAATAAAATAAATACAAGAGAAAAGGACGTTGGAAAGAAGGAAACAAAGGAAAGTAATGGGGACCCAGCTGGTTTCTCATTCCCAACAGCTGTTTTGGAAATGCCGAGGGTCGGGCGCACGCCCGGTCGACGTTCTCTTTGTTCGTGATGTTGTCATCCCGAGGGAGTGTTACGGGTATTCTTAAGGGTTGATAAACTTTCCAGAGAGGGGATGGAGGGGGTGAATTTTTTTTTTGGAGGGTGAAACTCGTTGAATGATCGACTTCATTTGTTTTTTTCTCTCTCTCTCACTCTCTTTGTGTGCCTTTCTCGCTCTCTCTCCTTTATTCGGAAGTTTCTTTGTTCAATTTATAATGTACGCGATTCTGTCAATTTTTTTTCCTTCGTAGAAGAGTTGGGACAAAAATAATTATTTCCGGTACTCACCTTCAATTATCGGTATGCGATTCCGTTCGGGAAGAACAGTTTCAATCACTTCGGACGAGAGTTTCCGCTTTATGGAAACTGAATTTTGATTGTGTTGCTGCCAGATATTAGAGATTTTGTTAAACACTTCCTGAAGTTTGGAGTCGCGGTAGTTGGAATCTTCTAGAAAATGTTCGATGTGTTGATTCTTCATTTTCGTTTAATTAATTTTTTCTTTTATTCAATTTAAAAAAAACGAACTATAAAATTTTAGCCGAAACGCGATGACGATTAGTTAACTAAAATACTTATTGGTAAAATTTTAAGAGTCTAAATAGAAATCCGAAAACTTTTATCCAAGCATTTGACACAGAAAACCGGGAAAAATTTTTTTTCTGTTCTAAAGAGTTGGTATGGTAAGAGCCGGAGGACGGTACGCGAGCGATCCTCCCTAGTCGCTGTCCAAATCCAAACTGTTTCATTTTTTACCGAAATGACAATTGAAACAGCTGATTATCAGCTGAAGAAAGGGAAAACAAGAAGTTCCGCTCACTGTTAACTTGTGGCGAGAACGAAGGATCGAAGAAGGGAGACGAAGGGAGCAGAGAAGGAAGGAGGTTGGAGAGGGTTTCACGGAACCGGCATTTGTTTGAAAAAGCAACGAATGAGAACGAAGCTGGGGATTCGACCAATCAGAGCTCGCATAGCAACAACGAATTGACCTAGAAACTGTGGGAGCCGCTTCTTCAACGGTTGGATTCTAGCCGCTGAGTTGAGAACCTCGATTTTTTGGTCTCTTAGAACACTTTCCGGAAGACGTACCTCAAAACCTGGAAATGGGATCTCGCTGAAAATTGAATAAAATATTACTGCCAAGAAGGACAGAGGTTTGCTTGCCTCAAAAAAACCGTTAATTTGAATTTTTCTTTGTTTCCAAAGCTTGGGATTCGGTTTTTTTAGATAATCTGAACTGGCGATTTTGTTTCTGCTCTCTCAGGCTTTGCGGAATTGCTTAACATGGTTTTTAGTAACCTTTCAAACACTTTACGCTGTAAAATGGCTGAGCAAATACTTAGGCGGACGTTTTTCCTATGTAAAGGAGGAGAGACTACTCAAGGCTTTGTTTCTTGCCTTCTTTTGTTTTGTTTGGACAGAATGGCAACATGGCGTAACAGATTCCGTCATACTGGGTTTCTAGGGAGGAGTTATTAAGGATCCTTCTCAGACAAGGCCTTTCTAATCCATTATATTTTGCATAATTAATTTCTATCTATTAAGCTTTGACAGGAATCAGTGTCCTATTGTACTTTGAATTTTTATTAGGAAGACATAAGAAAGCCTTTGTTGATTTCTAATTGTTCTTTTATCTATGACTGAACTGATTCTGCAAATGAAAAGAAGGTTGTTAGAGTTTAATCACATGTAGCTTCATAGATCTATGTTCATCATGGTATTACAGCTACTTTTTTTTGTTACATATATATATAAGATTTTTAAAAACAACATTTCACCCTTTCCTAAGAGTTTGTTCTTTTTCTTAAGGGAAAAAGGTTAAACCTTAAAGCAAAGTGGAATTAAGAAGAAGCAAGGGTGTGGGATCCTTGTAGCAATTACAGAGGTTGGTGTCACTAAAATATTTACTTTACAAAATGGAGAGTTCAAAGAATCTTAAAAAATTTTTTTCTTGCAGTCGAGTTTGAAGTTGAATGAGAAGTTCTCATGTAAAAAAAAGACAATGAAGGTCAAGTCTTTGCAAATGAAATCCTAAACTTGAATGAGGCAAGCTGTACAATATTAATGAAAAATAATACAAAAAAAAATTATTGTGAATTAAGCGTCCGTGTTAACCTTATTTGGTTAAAGTTTGATTTCTTTTGATTATTTAAATAATTAATTAATACCACTTAAAAAGTAAACAAGTTTTGAAATCAATGAGTCAAATAATTTGAGCACATGATATAAAGAAACTGGGACTCTTGGCAAAATCTTTTTTTCTGCATCATAGTCTGATTCTGGGGTCTTACAGTTATGACTTCACAAATTTTTTGTTGTTGTCAGTAGTTTGACCTGCTACAAAATATTCAATTACACAAGTTTAGGGTTTTTACCCCTTGCGCGAAACAGCTGATTTCAACTTTTGTTTTGTTTGTTGTTGAACACCAGTTAAGCTTTTTAAGGAAGTTGTGCAGTATTTTTCAAATTTTTCAAGTTGTGTTATAGAATTGATATAAATGAAAAGAAATATTACAAGAGTAATAATAGTGTCAGTCTGCTGAGGCAAATATATAAACAAACCACAAGATCAACTTAATGCTAACAAATCTGGTTTTTTCTAAATTGATCACTTTCCTGAGTGAGCAGTTTTTATTTTTAGCTGTAATAATCGATAGAATAAAATTAATTAAAAAAAATTTAATGTTAACAAACCATTCTTTAGTTTGTTCTGAATAATATGACTTCACAAAACATAAAGACAGAAATTTTGACTTTTCTTAAAAATATGATATTTGATTTGATTGCAGGTATTTGAAGGCTGATCTTCTATTACAAACAGTAACGCCAAATGGCGCAAATTATTCCTTTAACCAAGCTGTATCAACATTGGGTTTGACAAATGACAAATTAGTTGCCTTTTTTAAGGTCAATGGTAAATACTTTCAAGGTTGATGTTACTAAATTCCTGAAAGAAAGAGCAAATATTATTATGTTGCAAAATGTTTATTCTTAAATGTTGATTCTGACCTCAAGTAAAAACATTAAGAAAAATGATATTGTAATCACCAATACTTATCATAAATCACATACTTTAGCTTTTTTTAAAACTATTGATAATAAATTATTGTCTTTTAGAAGTTTACTTGATCAAACCTAAGCTAAGTAAGGCACCTAATAAAGCAAATTGTACATATATATCAAAGTATTAAATAAAACTTCAACTTTCTGAGGCCTTAAAACAGCACTGAGCTGCGCTTTAATAGAGAACATAAACTGAGAGCAATCACATAAGATGAAAGCTATCAAGTTCTACAGTTTCAATGTTGTATAGCAGTGGTTCCAATTTTGGACCAAGCCCCACATAGGCATTTCTAAAATCCTAATGCCTCCCTTGTCATATCTAAATTTTGTTACACATGTACATACAAATATTTCAATGTATGCAATAACACAAACACCACCATCCAAATACTCACTAAAAAGCGATTCACTGTTAATAACTCATTCTCAAATTACCCCATATTCTACTAGAGTCAGTGAAAGGGTGCACATGACCCACCAAAATATTGCAGTGCCCCAACAGTGGTGCTTGCACCTCATGTCGAGAATGACAGGTGAATGGAATCAATGCAACTAAAGAAATAACTCAACAATTACACTATTCAGCTATCACAAATTTTTAGTTTCAATTGTTTGTCCCATTAAAAAATTAAGACATAAACTAACATTTGGAGAGTTTTTTAAGTAACATACCTTTAAATTAGTTTCAAATGACATTTATGTATTTGTTTGTTGTATAAGGTGAAATGACTCATTATAATTATTCATGTAAGGTAAACTGAGCATATCTATCAATAAGTGGTAAAATTACTCATTCCTTACTTAGTTTTTCCTGAAATCATTAACTTTTATTAATAACCTTTAAAATTTTAAAGGGGGTTAACTGCTTGATAAATAATTAAGCAGTTAACTATCATTAAATTTTACCTGTAATTTAACTTTAATTTTTCCCTTACTTGCTCATGTTTCTTTTGGTCAAATTGATATTTTGAGGATTATCCTAAGACTTACAGTCAGTTAGGGTTAAATATATCACATGCTTGACTTGAGCTCAAATAAACTCCTTGTGTTTGTTAAGTATGAATCATGTTCATATAGTCGCAACATCCTAAAAGTAAAATTTCTATTTAATTCATTTCATGGTTTCTTTACAATTAGAAAAAATAGATTCAAATAGCTCTGTTCTTATTTAAACGCTAGCCACATTGTTTTTTCTTTCTTATTTTGGGTAACCATCTATTAAATGTGTAACTTCTTGAAACTCCCATTTAATTAACTACAATAATAAAATTTTTTAAATTTAAATTGAAATAATAAAGAAATAAAATATAATTTAAAGCCCCAAAACTTTAACGGACGTGAATATTTCTGCTTTACACGTGGCACCAGAAAAATTTCAATTGGTCGACAACTATTGAGTTTTAACAATACATTTTACCATATTTCTTTTTGTGCGTGTTTACTAATTTATTAAACGTTTTAGTTAACCCTCAGAATAATAATTTTGAGGTAATTACCATAACATTAATTAATTTTAATGAGAGAGAATTTGTTTTTGGTTGGCTAAATTGGAAGCCGAATTTCGGAGGCTTTGCCGTTCAATTTCCCGTGTGACATAACCCCGCTCAGTTGGCAAAAATGGAAATCTAGATAACGCCATGTTATGTGTTTGTAAGATTTATAGTCATAATTGGACAATGATTTGATTTTTATATTGGTTTTTAACAATTTTGTGCGCGTATGTTTTATAAAATAATGTACTGATGCAGAGGAATTGTATATAAAAACGGTAAGGGTTTGAAATATTTCGTTTTAAACCGTTAATTGATGAACTTCGCACCTAGCACGTAAAGGTTAACTTGTTTTTGCCCTACCCTTAAAAATTGTTTTTCCAATTAAACAGTATTTTCAAAATTGGGGAGACTCCATTGGACATTATTCTAATGATTTGTTTTCAACCACGAAAAAATGTATCGAAATGAAATTCAGCATTATAACTTCGACCGTTTAAATGGTTTCGCAATCTCAGCTATCTCTTTATTGTTTTCCTGCGGGATTTCTTTCATATCAAAGTCGCAATTAAGATGTTAAATACTTTCTTCTCTTTAATTATACGCGATAAATTTGAAAATTGTAAAACACCTTTTTTTTGCGTTAAATTCAATTATCTGATATCCTGTGGTTGGAATACAGGAAATGATTCAATCACTTGAGGTACATAGTTATTAGGAAGCGTTCATTAATCCCAAATAATCTTTTTCTCTGTTTTTTAGTTGTGTTATGGTGGCTCAAAGGGATTAGTAAAAGAAAAATGAATATCTCCTTTCAGTATTAATTATTTATGTGAAAATTGTTAAATGTATTCAAGGGCAAAGGTCAGAGACTTTGTCAAAACAGCTTTTAGAGTGTCAGATCTCATTGATAAATCAATTGTGAGAGTTTTAGCAGTTTCATTAATTGGTTTGGAATTCTGCAATGTTCTATTAAGAACTCAATTGATGTGAATTGCAAAGTAAAGGATTTCGAATATGGATGTCCTTGGGAATACACTTGGCAAATGAAATGGAATTTTTTTTTTTGAGGGGTTATTAATTTTTCACTAATCTTTTTTAGTGAAATAACTTCATCCTCTTCATGTTAATTTGGTTTTTGATATTAATTTCCATGTTTCTGCATGAATATTCTGATGAAATATGTTGTTGTTAATATTTAAGTGCATGTCAAAGTAGTAATGTTTGTTGGAGGGTGAACAAGCTTGGTAATAAATTGTCGATCAAGATGTGTAATCTTTGAATTTAGTGGCAGAATTAATTCATTTGATAATAGTTAAAAATTTTTTTTCATGAAATAAGATAACAAAAAATTAAATCAACAAATCTCACTGAACTTTGGCTCAAGGGAAATAAAATTTACTAATAAAATCTTATAAATGAACTTTTAAAATGGGAGTATAATGATTTTGATAAGCTATCATATCATTTGTTTGGAACACATAGTTTGGACTTTTGAAGCAAGAGTGTTCAATCACCCTCATCCAATTAATGCATTAATACCTTTCCTTAGGCAAATCAAATTAGTTTTAACAGCTTTATTGAGAGTAAGCTAGTGATTGTAATATAATGCTTTTGGATTCTTTTAGTTTGAAGGCGTCTAAAGGTAAAAACTGATGAAACTGTGTTATAAAACATGCACAAAATGAAATTGACAAAGATGTTGACTTATGATGAAGTGTGAATGATCTGGTTTTTGGCCAAAATAAAATGGCTTATTGTCGTAGGAACAGCTATTAATAGTGAGGGTTGGGTAAAGTTTTGTCTTTGTAATTAAATTTATTAAATTGGCTTAAAATTTTCTTGAATAATTTTTTTCAGAGCCTAGAAATTCATAACAAGAACAACAATTCATAGATTAGAAAATTTTGCTTTCGTTAGTTATATCATACATTTCTAGAAATGGTCAGGATTTCTGGTTTCATGGCCTCGACTGATAAAAGGATTGATTTGAGTGAGTTGTACACAATTCAGTAAATAGCAAATACATTCATCTTACTTTTGTTATTACACTCTTTTTTAAAGCACGTCTATTATTTTGGAGTTATGAGTACTTGAGAAATAGAAGAGAATGAAATAGGTCTTGTAGGTTGTGTCAAGGGCTGTTATCTTTTGAAGCTATCTTTCTAAGTCATTGACCGTTATTTTCTTGACCTAGGGGTGGCCTGTTACTAAATAAATTAGTTACTAGGAGTTGGACGTGAAATGGGTGATCCAAGTTTGAAGGAAGTCTATACAGTTGATGAAGTTGGTAAGGGTTGAGAGGTTGAGAATTTATTATTGTTTTCGAAGGAATACAATCCCGATCGTGATAAATTTCTGACATGGTGCTTTAGAAAACGAAATTCGGTCATAAAACATAGGAATTCCCCACTTTGAAATTGATCAATTGTCGATCATTAATCATGTTTGATTGATCTCGAGCGCAGAAAGCCACGAATCAAAAGATGCACTCGAACCATTCGTTTCTGGTGGGCGAGAGAGGAAGGAAGATAGCTGCCATTAAGATCTGAACTAAAGGCTTTCTTGTAGTTGTTCTTTTTTTTTCGTTTGGGTGCAACAGCACCTTTGAAGGGTTTTCTGGGGGAGCAGAAGTGGTAGAACAAACAAATTAGTTGGCAGAGTGATAATAAAGTGTGAAACAGGGTGTGGGAGTGTTATCTTTGTTCGGATGATGATTATGATGGTGATGTGATAATCCGTGACTCATGAATATTTTTTTTATCTTATGTATGTAGCAATTAGTCCATGATATGTGGATAGGAAGGAGGAAGCTGGTAATAAATGAGAAGACGGAAAGACTAAAAGATCATTTTGTCTTTCTATTTATACGAAACGCGTGGTCGTTTATTTTAGATTTATGTTTAAAAAATTTGTTATCTCTCTGGATGACCTTGAGTGGGAGAGGGAGATCAAAAATTGAAATTGATTGTGATTTGCAGATGTGTTTTTTGGGCTTTTCTGGATTTAAAATTTTTCTTTCGAGATTTGTTCTTCTCCTGCTCTCCCTCGGTCTCAGGCAAGGCATGATGTCCTTGAATTGTCGGATTTTCAGTAAATAAGTTCATTAGCTTAATTTTTTAATTGTTTTGAGTTTCTTTTGAGCTTAGCGAGTCATCCTGCTGGGATTATTAAAGTGATGAATTTGATTCTGGAACAAATTACTTTTGTGGTCTGCGACTTCTCGTCTTTAAAAAATTTTTGTACTTTGTGATTCGAGTGTATGGCCTCTGGTTAGAAATTTTTTTTTGTACGAATACGAAGGCACAGTGACGACATGAGAGCATCTACTAAAACCTCATCTCGTTCTTGAATAATAGAGACAGCGATGAATACTGACAAGGAAAGACTGACTAGACTACCAGACTTCCGTCTGGTATGATAGATGAAAGAGTGTATTAGAGGTAGATCAATTTCAACGTGGTGGGGTCTTTTAAAAGATCAACTATGGAAGCAACATTATTGCTGAAAAGATGTTGCTTGAAAACAAGTCGTGAAAAAGTGTCAGCCAAGCAGAATCAGCTGATTGAAACGGGCAGCATTCATCAGGGTCCCCCCTCCCGTTTGAATCATAAACATCCGCTACATCCTTCTCCCTTCCATCTCCTCTTCCTCTTCTCTATATATAATCTTGATAGAAAACTTGCTTCGCTTTTTTTTACGATGACAAATTAAATCCGCATGTTTAGCCATATGCGTTGTGAAGATTTAGGGAAAATGACTGCATGGGCTCCCCTTTTGATACTCCTACTTTTCCGCCTCCCATCCACACATCATCATCTGTTTAGTTTCAAACTTTCAAAAAAACAACAAAAAGTTGGAAAGTATGATTTGTTGCCTCGATGATGGTGTTCTCTGTTTATGACTAAGCTTCTGGTTTTGAGCTAAAAAGGGAGGGAAAGATGATGATTTCCTGTTTAATTTGGTAGTTTTTCGAGGTCAGACCTGTAAGCAAGGTCTCCCCGTCCTTGTTATGAGTTGTGACAGTTCCAACACACAGCAAAGACATGCCAAAACTGAGCCTAACGTCATTATAAGGACAACTGTAGCCAAAAATAGGAGGACATGACGAGGAGGTGACGAATACGGACAGTCTATGAGTCTAGATAGTTGATAAGTGTAAGAACGGTGCTATTTGCTTCCAGGATGTAGAAGACGTGGCAGTAGATGTAGGAATACTTATGTAGCACCGGTCTCACGGAATCCGCAAAGAAAACCGCACGGTCGCAGCCGTTTCCGCATCATTGGGATGAGAAAGTAATTTGAAATGATCATCTAGTTTTTGTCCATCTTTGCCCCAAGTCCTAAACAAGTGGGGGGAACCCGGCGTAAAAAATAAGATTAAAAGCTTCGACGCGACAGTATTGACTTTGGCTTCCTCTGCTGTAGAAAACAGTCAAACGCACGTGTGAACAGATTATTGTTAATTATTTTTTTTTAACGGTTGAATTGCTTGGTGTAGATGTAAGAAGAAAAGAGAAGAGAAGGAGGAGGACAGGATTGTTTGGTTTTCGGGAAGAAATTCTTCTTTCCGAGAGATTCATTTGTCTTCTTTACTTCCCTTCCGAAATTTGGTTTAACGTGTGAGTCATCTCCTTTGTCGAGCTTGTGTTTTGTCTGAATGGAAGCTTGGCAGAAACGGAAGTTTTTGACTGTTTGACTTTGCTTTTCTTTCGTTTCCTTTCTCCTTATACTGTGGTCCTTTGGTGGATTTCAAGGTTGTCAGATGAATTGAAGCCTGCGTGCAATTTTTAACTCATAAACACACTAAGCCGGTGAAATGCCGGTCTGTCTTAGCGTCATCATTTTGTTAAAAAATTATGAACCTATACTTAAATTAAATCTACATTAAAGATTTATAGAAATTATATCAATCATTAAGAAATCATAGATCTATGTTGTACTGTTTTTTTTATGTGAAGTTTAGTGTTAAGGTTTCTCTGAAGTAAAAGTTGTAGTAATTAAATAGTGTTTTTGACTAATAGGTTATGTCAGATTATTAGTCGCAAAATGGGTAATAATTGTGATGTTATTTGGAATGTTATTGAGCTTTTGAACGAATTTAGAGGTAATTTTAATCCATTACAATAAGAATAACGTAAACAAAAATAAAGAATCGATGTCACTGCATGTCACCCTTCCGATTAAATTAGTAATTAGAAGCGAAATAGGAAAATCTTATACAGTATTTGTATAACAAATTTCAGAACAAGAGTATTCGGAATGTAGTGGAACAAAAATTATGTTCGATTTCATTGCAATCTCTAAAATATATAGTAAATTTTTTTCAAATTTAAATGTAAGTTAAGGGTTGAAAAACAAAAACAATTCTCAACATGTTAGAAAAAGGAAAATGAACTATAATGGGTTGGTTTAAACATTATCAACCGTTTGCTTCTTTTCTTCTTCCATTCAGCCGTTGCGCAGTCTGTTTTGGTGGAAAGGTGACAAAGAAGAAAGCCAACGTTGATGGGGAGAAAGATGGATGATATGACAAGAATGCTTTTTACTGTTCCTTTTTAAAAGGGAAAAAATTAGTGAAAGGAACAAACAAAGAATCGATTAACATTAGAAGGAGAAAGAGAATGGAAGGCGGGGAGTATAGATGGAATGGAAATGCAGTCTGAATGAGTATGACCTATCTTAGGAAGATGGTGGCATTTAACAAAACAAAGGTTGTATTAGACAGAAGAAAGAAGTTGAGGGATCTGAGGGGGGGTGGTGGGGGTGGATGTTTTTGAAAATTAAAGGGCGCGGATAGGGAAAGTAAAAGGTTATTTGCTTTGAAATTTTCAAAGATAGGTTTTTAGGCGCTCTTCTTTTTTTCTTTTTTAAAATTTACTTACTTTCTCTTTGTTTTAGGAAATGGTTGAGTAGAAGTTGAGTAAAAGCTCTTTGAATAAAAGCCAATAAAAATGCCGCTGCCAAAGAGAGTGGTGGAACCCGTTCACGTGTCCCGAAACACGATACCCGATGGATATCCGTTGCCGTCGGAATTGGAAGCTGCGACGAACGGAACCCTCGCAAACACAGTTAGACAATTGTCGAGTCTGAGTCGGCACGCGGAAGACTTGTTCGGGGAACTCGCAAGAGAAGCTCACGGACTGTCCGCAAGAGCCAACAACCTTCAGGCTAGAATCGATCGACTCGCCATCAAAGTGACTCAGCTTGATAGCACCGTGGAAGAGGGTGAGTTTCCGCTTTTCTCCCTTGTGACTCATTCGGGGCGGTGGCCACAAATGAGACTCAGAAGGAAATGACGGTGGGTGGTCGTCACCTCGGTCCTCCAAGTTGGCACAACTTTGGTCGTCTCGTTATACCATGCGATATTGAGACTTTGCCAATTTCGGTTGAATTATATTATTGCTGAGGATCTTGACGTGTCTTTTCTTCCTTTCAGTTTCTCTCCAGGACATTCACATGCGGAAAGCATTCAAAAGCTCCGTCGTCTTCGACCAACAAGTCGTTTCTAGAGAAACGATGCCGATGGCCATGTTGGAAACTTATCAGCTCTGTGACAAACCTCCACCGTTGGACAAGCTCAACCCCTACAGGTAGCCTTCGTTCCTCACATTACCTTCCAATCAACCGAACAGTTGTTGGTACTCAATTTTTTTCGTTTTCGTTTTCAGAGAGGACGGAAAAGACGGACTCAAGTTCTACACAGATCCGAATTACTTCTTCGATTTGTGGAGGCAAGAAATGTTGAAAGATACAGAAAGGATGATGCACGACAGAGGCAAAAAGGTTAGTTAACGAAGTTGTGTCGATGGGAAGGAGAACATGCAGACACCCAAAAAGAGAGAGGGAAGGAGGAGGAGGAGGAAGGGGGTTCCTTTTGGAAAGCAAATCAAAGATGACGTGTCTTGTTATCTTGTTTTTTTTTAGATTCCTCCAACCCCGTTCTTCTATGTACCCGTTCGTCCGTTTGCGTACGAGGCAAGTCAATTAAAGCAAAAACCCATCAACTTGTTTCCGTTTTATCTCACTGTTAACAATTGATCGTTTTGTTTTGATGATTGTTCTTGTTATTGTTGTTGCTGTTGCTGCCCATTTCATTCGACCACGAGATGTTTGATTTTTAGGCGCGTTGCCAAACCTGAATTTTTAAAATTAAAATTAAAAATAACTTTTTTTCTTGGTTTTGATTGAACTAATCGTGTGGCTTTGTCACTCACCACCGCTAACATTTGTAACAGTTATGATTGAATTTATTTTTAACGTTACTTTTGTAATTTTTATGGATAATAGTAGGGTTCGGGGAGTTAGAACGAACATCCTGAAGGCTTTATTGAGAGTTTTGTTTCATGTTTTTTCTAGAAGAGGTTAGAAGGGAATGAAGAGGGTTGAAAGGAATGGAAACCCTTTCTGGGTTCTTGTAAAGCTCCATTTTAATGTTTATGCGTTCAGTTCATCTTGAGTTAAGGTTAGCTTCGGGCTAGTGATGTCATATTCGGTTTAGAAAAGGCTTACACCTTTGTACTTAGACTGCTAGGTAATGCGTTACTGGATCTGTTTCCTTTTCTTAATGCATCCTCACAACCCTCTGCTTAATGAATTTTACTATACCCGAGTTAGTTTAGGAACCAGTAGTATGTGGTCACTCATTGTCAGTTTAATGTGGGTGTTAGAGCTCATAGGTGTTGTTGGACAATGCATAGGAAAAACAGCAAATGAGTGTGGAAAGTTGTGTTCTTTGTGTTTCTTTTCCAAAACTCGCAGGCGTTGTTAATTAATTTTATTTGTCGTTCAAGCAGCCTCATCGTCCAAAAACAGAAGGAGGAGGTGTAAGGCACAAGAAGAGAGTAAGGCAGCCTCACAATACTAGAGAACGTCAGAGGGAAATAGCTGTCGGTCACGGCGAGTACATCATGCCTCAAAATATACATTATAGGTGAGTGGGACGTCCTTAATTTGGCTGTCTTTCCCTCATTCGAGTGATCTCATTTGGTTTTGTTTTGTATGAACTTAGGACGCCTCAACCGGTGGCAAATCCAGACGAAGCTTTATTAGGTATGGACAAAATGGTTGTGATGGATCCGAGGCCTCCCAGACCGAACAGCATCGAACTTAGGAGAAATTATCCAGAAGAGAATAACGGAGGCATTTACAGTCCTAGACACACACAGAGTCCCAATGCGACGGAGATGCATTACCGGTTCGTTTGCTTTTTACCTCTTCGTAGCGTTTTCCCAGTTTTCTCTGTGTCATGTTTGGTGTATTGAACTTTCAGGTCAAATTATGGAATGGGATACGATGAGTCAATCTACCAACAGCAGCCGCAACACTATGGTCAGAGTGTTAAACCGGTCACGGGTGCTGATTATACAGACGCTCAGTCCAACAATCACACTCCTAGTCGTAACGGAGGGTCTCGTATGGGTTCGGCAAGGCCCTCTCAACCTCCGCCAGCGCCTCCGAGCGCCAATAACTCGAACACGAGCACGCCGACGATTTCTTCGGCAAACAACACACCCACAAGAGGCCGAAGCATGAGCGCCGGAAGAGAGCAGCTTCCTCCTCCCCCGCCTCCTCCGAACGACTCCGTTATGTCTCCCGGTCTCAACGGCCCTCTCGCTTCACATCTTCTCGCCAGACAGGGAAGCGGCGGAAGTAGGTCTGCGAGTCCTCAACTCCATTCAACTGCGGCAGAACCTAACCAGGAGCTCCCTCCGCCGCCTCCTGTCTCCGCGTCTCCTCCGACGACAAACATTCCTCCGCCTCCTCCTCCTCCTCCCCCACCTCCTTTTCCCCCGGTAATCGCCAACGGCGATGTTGGAAAGTCACCACTCAAGCAGATCATTTCTTCTTCACCTCCAAAGACGTCTCCGCCAAAGGCGGCCGATCCGAACAGGAATCCCTCTCAACCGATGCCGATACTCGATCCCCGGAACGACTTGCTTAAAGCCATTCGCGATGGTGGGTGTTTCTTTTCATGTGATTGTCTTTTTCTCAAAATGGTTCAGCTTTTTTTATAATTTGTCTTCGCCTTCATAAACAGGTATAAAGCTAAGGAAAGTGGAGAAAATCGAACAGAAAGAAGTTGAGAGAGTGAATGCATTGCACGACGTGGCATCCATCTTGGCGAGAAGAGTCGCAGTTGAGTTCTCGGATTCGGATTCTGCGTCAGAAAGCGAATACGACAGCGACGGATGGGGAGAACAGGAAACGAGCGCGTGACAAGAGGCGGCCGCCACACGGCGGCGGTCTTCATCTCATCATCATCAGGTTGCTTGAAAGAAGACCTAAAAAGAAATTGGGAAGGAAAAAAAATTTTTTTTCAGGGTTTGTGATTAAGCGCGAGTTTCAGTGCCAAAATGGAAATTGTGAGAAGAGGGTTCGGCAACAGCGCGTAATGACAAACTACGACAACAATAAAATAATTTGCTCAAATATCGTAATAAGAGCAGACAAATTCGTTTTTTCTCTCTGTCGATTTTGGTATTGGTGTCCGTCCGTCCGTTGTCTCACTCTCAAGTGGCGGTTGATTGATTTGAGTACCTCTCAGTAGGCCTCCGACCGACTTTGTAGTGAGAGGGAGGGAACCCGGTGGATGGGAAATTAGTTTCGCTTACCTTTGAGAGCCAAACTACTTTTGTTGAATGATCTGCTCGTGTCAGGACTACCGTCCCGTGAAAGGTGGAGAAACTTGTTAGGAAGAAGAGGAAAAACAATCTTTTCGATTTTTTTTCTGCGTTCGTGTGACCAAGTCGCTGCCATTAACTCGGTTTTTTCTCGTTTCCGGTCGTACTATTTGTTTTTAGCATAAATTTGTTAATATTTTGTTTGTAAGGGTTTTAGCTGGGGAGGTGAGGGGGGAGGACTGAAAAACTAGGAAGAAGGAAAGGAATCACATGTCGAAAGTCGGTAGAAACTTCGTTGGAATGTCTGTGACTCAGATCTTTGGACTTTCGGCTGAGTTCGAGTATTGTGTTAGTGGAAGCAGTTATGAAGGCTTTATTTCTTTGAGATGTTGAAATGAAAATAAAATGGCGGAGGAGCTTTGAGTAGCTGAAGAATTCCCCAAATTAATTTTTAACCGTTTCTGCCATTTTGTTGGACCATCTTTTCCTTTTTATAGGTTTATCCACTTTCGTCTTTATGCTCGGTTTTTTTCTCGATTATTGTTGTTGTATTCCTTCTTCACCTCTTGTACCGCCCGTTTTTATTTTTCTCTCTTTTTCGTCGTAAAAAGAGTTTGTTAAATTATCTCCCTTATGTAGGTTTTCCTGCATGGCTCACAATTCTTTCAGAAATTTTTTTGTGCTCCTTTGAGTCAGGTTTTGTATATCTTCAGGTTCGTGTTCCACTTCCCATCTTTCACTCTTCCTCTGACTTATTTGTTTCTCTTTGCTTTTGAGTAGATTCGCATTTTATTCACAAATCAACCCAAACCCTTCATTTTTTTGTTTACGTTTTTATAATTTTAATTTTCTTCGTATTGATGTTTCCGGAATGTTTTCAAGGACCTTTCAATCGTCTTGGTGGGCTGAATGGACTGTACAAGAATAAATTATTCGAAAGAAATAAACAGTCAATTGAAATGTTGAACTGAGTTGAGTGTTGCGCTTTATTCTTTGCTTCTTGTTTGGTGTTTGCTTTGTGCTTCCCTTTCCCCTGCTTTCGAACAGACATTCCAGTCCCTCCGCAGAATGCTCCTTTCCCAATCCTTCTCTTTCCGTGTCTTCTCTCTCCTCTTCTTCCTCCCATCGGAAGCACGGACTTTCATTCCTCTTGTTTTTTCATTTTTTTTATCTGATAACAAAGTTCACAAATAAAAATTTATAAATAGTGTTTGATGAATACATAACTTAGAATATTAATTATGTGAAATATTTGAAATTTAAAACAAAAAACAATTTGATTAATTAAAGAAAAGTTGTTTTTCATCTTGTAATAAAGCTTTTAATGCCGATTTAAAAAAATAAATAAAAATAATAATAAATTGTATTGTAGACATTTTGAAATTTTAAAATTTGTTTGTTTTTTCATTTGGATTTTCCAGTGTCCAGGCTCCTCTTAATCTTTGCGTTTGTCAAAGTAAAAGCTTACATCGATTGTTCCTGGTGACTTTTGGATCAAATTCAGTGTTCAAATCGGGTTTAATGGTTTTAGATTTTTAATTTGCATTATTGATTGACGGTGTAATAGCTAGAAGAATGACACTAGTAACACTAACCGTAACAGCCTCGAAAACCTCAAAACTCAGGAAACCTTCTGGAAAAGAAGATTTTCAAACTGTTTTCGGTTTTTCCGATTTGGATTTGTTAGAGAAGCCTCATTGTCTACATTAAATATATTGGTTTATACAACAATTTGATAACTCTAAAACTTAAAACAATGATTGAGAATCACTGTGCCGCGAGATTCTTGAAGACTTGTGTACAATAAAATAGAGAAGGAGGCTTTTGGAGAATGCATTTTACTGCTTGGGTAAGCATCGAGAAAAAATATTGAAAGAGGAACTTAAGATAAGCATATAAATACGATTATATTTATCGTACAATATATAGAAATATTTCTGGGTTGGTTTGGTTTTTTTAAACTCCGTGTTAACTGCCACTTGTCTCTAAGCGAGACATCAAATAGTTGGTCTGTCTTCAAAGGGGCTAAATAACTAGGGAATAGACCAGTGCATTAAGTACAGGAATTAGAGAAACTGATCTGACTGGAGGTGTAGTCTGTGGGGTGAGGTGAGATAAAGGCGAGAGTAAGAAGGGAAGAAGGGATGTAGAAGAAAAAATAGTAGAGGTAATAGAAGAGGCATAAAGATAATGATAGGAAGGGGCTTAGTGCGGTGGTAATAGTTAGTTATCATCAGTATATAAGTTACGGAGGCTTTGTGGGACTTGAAAAGTGGGGTCAATGAAAATCAAAGCAGTGATCTGGGAAGTGGGAACATGTTTAAAAGGCCAGGAAAAAAGAAGTAACATCTTAGAAAAGGAAAACAATCGTGTGATAATTCAAACCAGGGATTTCTTTGAAGAGATAGCTTTCCTAGATAAGCTCGAGACGAAGCCTATCTACGTGATTGTTGTTTCTTTACTTTCACGAACGCTTGACGCTTGATGCTTGTTTCCGTGTTGTTTTCGGCGATTACGTTCACATCACACATGTGATTACGAAGAGAAACGCATGAAAACAAACTGTCCGAAAACAATAAACAATTTTTACATCTTTTCGAAATCGATTTCCACGAAAGTAATGTTTTAAACTGAGTGACGTCGCAGAATTGGATGAACCTAAAACTAGGCCTAATTTCTTATTTGGCCCGATGGGGTCAGGGTTTAGCCATTCAATTATGCAATTTTCTAATTATTAATTACGCAACTAAGCGTAGAAATGAGAATGTCCTAATGACAGGGCACTCAGCAACATAAACAGTGGGTTAACAACGAGTCAGGCGAGGATCAAGGGGTTTTAACACCTGTGAGAGGTGAATTTATCCAGGAGTCCAGCCCCGGGAGATGATTCCTTTTTTAAAATCAAACGAGGTCCTTAAGTCTTGAGAAATTCTATCTCATAGGTAGAATTGTCCTGTTCGAGTCATTCTTTCGCTCAGACTTGAATCAAGGTTGAGCGAGACTCTCATAGCACGAAGGTTTTGGACTTGTTTCAGTGGTTTTGCTTCGATGAATTGTTTTGCAAGGAAAAGCCGAGCGAACACGAACTATGTTGATATTACAAACTCAAACAAAAGTCCTTCACGGAGAATTCGAGCTCATTTTAGCTTTTCTAACAAATCAAAATCGATGTCATTACAGGTGGACATAGTATTTCTCAGAAATTTCTAGTACTTAAATTTTTGCTTTTTGGTATTCTATCATTTTTAGTATACAGTACTGTAAGTGTTCGTGTAGTTTATATCGGGTTCAGACTGGTACCTTTTTACCCAGACCCAGATAGAGAGAAGTGGAAAAGGCTTGATGAATGCTATAATCCTATGAATACTATAATGATGGGGAAGGAAAATTCTCAGGGAGATTTACAGCCCTGTACAAAGGAATGATGTTTGGCGTCTTTGAACTGATGCAGAAATTCAGGACCTGTTTAAAGATCCCCCGCTGTCTACGGGACAGTTTGACGGGAGCTCGCTTGAGGTGGGCTGGACACATAGCCAGGATGGAACCAGAAAGAAAACCGGTCCAGGTATTCACAAAAAAAACGGGCAGACCGAAAAAGGGATGGCTCGAAGAGGTAGAGTAGAACCTGACAGCATTGGGAATCCGTGTCTGGAGTATCGTTGCAGTGAACCGGGCTCAGTGGGCAGCCGTAATTGCGAAGGCCAAGGCTCTGAATGAGCTGTAGTGCCAAATAACAATAATGACACTACAATAGCCAAATGGCTAACATTACTAACATAATGGCTCTAATTTTCTTTTCTTTTGTAGGTATGTAAATCTGTTTCAAAGACCTAGAGTGACTGATAGAAACCCCGGGCATAACACAATTATATAAATTCAACAGCTGTTCTCAGATCAATTTTGGCAAGTTTTAAAAAACGTTCAAAGGGGAGAAGAAGAAGAGAAAAAATTCGAAGGACAAGCTTTCGTACCTAGTTCGCTTTCGTCCTTTTGTTCATGAATGTTCAGTATATCCGTCAGTTCGATACGCATTTTCTGAGTTTTTCCAATTTTGCGAAAAATTGCGTTTTATTTTAGTCCGAATTACTTTTTTTGGCCTCTTCTAACCCAATTTTTCGGATAACTTGCATCATTTCCTGGTCGGCGTGTCGGTGAACCGTTTTAAGGGCCATTGAGATGGCCGTCATTGATTATTTTTATTTATAAATTTCTTTTTTATTAAATTTTATTTCGTCCTTGACCCTCCGACACGAATAAAAAAATTGCGACTTCCTAAATTTCTTTTTTAGCCTAATCGTTTTCCCCTTAATCTTCCTCAGTCGCAGAGATTGATGAACTCAACTCTTGAATACATTTTCTGAGATTTTCCGATGAGAACTGTTTATGGTGATGGTTAGGAGGTGGACGGCGTAGGGCAAACAGTCCAACTGAAATTCGTAATAAGCTCTTTATGCTTGCAGAGAATGATTTTTCTCTTTTTTTGACTCCAGTGCCCTTTTCCTGACCTTAGAAAGCCGTTCACTGTAACTGTCGGAGTCTTTATTATGTTAATGAGTGTTCCTTTTGTCTATTTTTCCATCATGTTTGTCGAGAAATACGGTATCAAAGCCCCAACTTCTTTGTCGTCATTCGGCCGTAGTCCACTTTTGTTTTTTACGATTTCCCTTGGATTTAACCTTGTTCTGATGTCTCCTCCTCAACGTACGTCGTTTTTTCTCCCTTGTTATGTTGCGGTAACGAATTGAAACCATTTCATAAATATTGTACACTGTTTTGGAGACTTTATTTTCAAAAACACTGGAATGTTTTAGAGTGCTCATTTCAAAAATAAATTCTCTGAATCGAGATTTAGCTTTGTTTCTATGACGATGCCTTCTGCTGAGAAATAAAGCGAAATGTGCAATATTTATGAATACGCTTTTAACCTGGGATCGAATTTTCATTTCACCGCCTCAAAGCCATTTCAAAAGTACCCCCAACCCCCTATCAGTTGGTTGCTTCTTAATTGTTTATATATTTTTAGTATAATTTTGTTTATTTTTTCCTTTCATTTACGCCAAAGCGAGAGAACATATATTGATACTAATAATTTATATAACAACAACGGATATAATATATATAGTAAATGCATTAACATCCATTTTAGGTGCAATAGAAAATTGAGTTTCTGTCAGACGGATCAGTTTTGGCGCCAAAAAGTGAATCAAACTCGGAATGAGATCCCGGAGCAGGCTATGAGCGCACCTAGCGTGAGTCTGTGAAACTACCGACAAGAGTTCGGTTTTTCGTTTGTCCGTTGTTTGGTTGCATTTGCAAAGAAACTCTCTACGATTTCGAGTCGATTTTCTTTTGTTCATTCCGATCATTTCGCGTGATAATTTAGTTCCAAGTATTTTTAATTTTTTTATTTTCAACTTGTCCTGACATTCAGACTTTGTGTAAGAAACTTCCTTTATGTGAATTTTTCTCAAACTTTATTTTGTTTTTAAAATAAACGGACGAAGAAACAACTACTTGAAATGTCTTTCTTCAAAGCAATTTGGAAAGGGAATTTAAAACATAAAAGTAAGTCAACCGTCATTCATTTTTAAATTTATTGATACTGCTTTTAAGTGATATAAAACGGAGGTTTTCGTTGAGTTTATTTTCCAGCAATAATTTAATTCAATTTAATTGAAAAAATTAGAATTACAATGTTCCCGGGGTTGGCTGCAATGATTTGCATTTGATCGATGAAACCGTTGCCTGGAAAACCAAACAAAGGATTTTCGTTTAATTTCTTTTTCAAAAATTTATTTCTTATTTCGTTTCTATAAAATTCTACTCTCTCAAGAATTTAAAATTCTCATTTAAAATGGAGAAAAATAATAAAGAATACGGTGGTTATGGGTATTTGGCTTGGATGTTGTATTTTATTGGTTTGCTTTTTTGTTTTAACAAAGGTCCTTTGTTCGATTTGAATTCGATTTCTCGAAATTTGAATTTTGCTCGTTAACGGTTTTTTCACGTCACAAATTCCAGTTTGGTTAATTAATAAGTAAAGGTTTAAGAGGTTGAGATGATTTGGAGATGATTTGATTAATTAGTTATGATTGTTAAGTTATTAGTTTGGTTGGAACCATTTTTGAAATATTTTGGTTTTTGGCGTCCAGAATTTTTGTAAAGCATCAGAGATGACTCTAAAGAGGTTGAGTTTATCGGTTTAGTTGAACAAAACGAGAAAGAATGAGTTGTAAAGGTTGAAAGAGTGTAGAACCTAGTTTTTTCTTAAATTTTTATTTATGAACGAAGATTGCAACAGTTCTTTGACCATTTCTCCTCCCGCCACCCTCTCCCCAACACTTTTATAGCTCTTTCCAATAATAATGAGTAGTTAATGGGGATCGTAGGCTGGTTTTGATGGTTTACTTGAACATCGTCCAAGAAATGTGGTTTCCCCGTGAATAAACTAGGAAGTCCAAAGGTTGACTGCCTCCAGGTTAGCCCGTTTGCAAGTTGGCAACCAAACGACAACGTTGTCCGTTTGTTCCTTGTCCTGGTCGGTTCTCGACCCTTTGAGACCTGGTTTGATAAGGAAGCGATCTTCGTTCAAATGTCAACCGTCTGGTCAGTGGCCCGCCGGAAATGAATTGAAAGGAAGGAATGAGGACTTTTGCAAGGAGTTCATCTTGAAGTCGGCGGTGGGCGGTCGTTGGTTTTAACGGAAATCGTAAAAAGAAAAATGGAATTGAGGACTTTGGGCTCACTAATGATCGGAAGATATAAAAATGAATTATTGGGAAATATTCGCGGAGGAGAGGAGGTGAGGATTCAGTTGTTTTTATGGTGAAATGGTATATGCGTCAAACAATGACGTCATATCCCTGAAGAAAACTTTTAAATGGTTATAATTATTTAGTTTGACAATTTCTCGACACTTGTTGATCTCTCCTTTTGGTCTTTCCTCCTCCTCCTCTTCTTTACTTCCTTCCTTTCTTTCTTTTACTCCTTTGAAGAACTCTTAACCCATCATCCTTATCTAGGTTTTCCGCCGTCTTGCCTTCTTATAACTTATACAACTCTCTCTGCTTTTTGTCTTCACTTCCAACCCCTTCATAACATCTCAAAGCTTTCCTTATCACTCACTCCAACACTCCAGCTACCGTGAGCACATGTCTTCGCTTGCAAACTGGTATAAAGAGCCATGGAGTTTCTAATAAAAAGTAACGAAAGAAAACTTTATTTGTAGTAAATGACCTCTAGAACAAGGGAAAGAACATTAAAAGAGCTATAACAAAGAAAATAAAACCAATTGAAGGATTATCCTTAATCCCACCCTGGAGAGGACTCTATTTCCATCATTCACATACACGCGAAAGTTCTCGGAGCGGAAATCAGGCCAAGAAAAAAATGAAATTTGAGGGAATTCGGGAGAATCGATTTTCAAAACCGAGCTTATCGACGGGTTATTGAACTTCTTATCGATATTAAAATAAAATGAAGTCAGAGCCGTATTCAGGTTGAGACTTTTTTGTGTATTAAGTAAGAAGCTCGTGGTCCTTAAGGATGAGAGAAATGAAACCCTTAGAACTTGTTTCTGTTGGGTTTTTCAACAGCCTTTTCCCTCTCTAGTGTCAAATGAAATGTTTTGCAAAACGCGGTTTTTGCGTTCACTTGTTTTTGTTTCAGCCGTTAATACAGTGTTTTCACAGCAGAGAAACCGCCAGGTAACTTCGGGTTTGTTCAAGCGATGGTCTTCTTTTCGCTATTTATCCATGATTATGAAACATTTTTAATCTCAAGTCCATCAGTGATCTTTGAAATATGACATCATTCAGCAGAACAAGCTTAGAAGGTAAAGGGAAGGACGATGGGAGCATTGGCAGCGTGACAATGTCGAGGGAACTGAGTAGTGATCCCTTGCCTCGTCTTTCACACTTTCTAAGTAGCTGCTGGTATTTTGAATGTGTGTTTGGAATGAGAGATGAAGTAGGAGGTGTAAAGAAGAAGTGACAAACACCGTGGCCGTTTTCCAAAAGGAAAAAATAATAAAAATTTCTATTTATTCTTTACGTGGGCAACAACAGGACGGCCTTTCCCTGACGTGAGCCAACAAAACAAAACAAAAAGCTCGGGCTTTGATCTCAGCTCCTATCTCAGCCTCACACGTGGGAAAACAAAGAAAAATGTCTGAGAGATTCTTGAAACTTTGCCAGCGATTTTTCTTGATTGGCCCTTTTTTCTTGAAGTTTTGGAAAACTTTTAAGGAAATTTATTTTCTTGACTCAAAATTTTTCTTTAATGGGCTGGAGAGGGAAGAGAGGAAGGGTACCTAACTTTCTCCCCAGGAGAAGAAATTTGGTTTTATTGATTTTGTAAAGCGCATTACTCCATGATTTTATCACTGCCTCAATTTCTTCTTCTATCCAAACCTTTTCTTTTCCTCCTCCTCCTCCTCCTCTCTTTTATCACTAAATACAGCTACGCATGAAGGTAAAAGAGTTGAAGGGAAGAAAGTCAGCGACTCAACTCAATTTTTCCTATGTGAACAATTTTCTCCTCGTATTTCTATCATCTCTCATAGACACTGACGGGGTTTTTAACTTCCGAAAGAAACACTCAAATTAGAATCTTTGATGAGCTGCCACAGGTTTTGAGAATTCAGATCCAGAAAGTCAACAACAGCTCTTGTTCAGGAATTTTTTCCTAATTTGAGATTAATACGATTATTAAGATTAGATAACGTTATTAAAATGTAAATTTCGTTCTGAATTAGGATCCCGGAACCGCAATTCGAAGTCCGGGGATTCAGTCGAGAATCTAAGCAAAAGATAAAGATCTTAAGAAGAAGGAGGAGAAAAACGGGAGACTCAATGGCTGTAGATAAATAATGCACGTGTCGAGGACGAGTTTGGCTTTTGAAATCAAAATAAATTTCTCTGTTTTGATGGCTTTCTTTACACCTGAACACATGGCCGCTATTCTTGTTGATGGTGTCCTAACCGAGGCGAACAGGCCGGATGTGATCCGAGTTTTATGAGTCTCTTCGAGTTTTATTGGGCGATTTTGATCACGTTTGACGGCCTTTCACAAGTTTTATGCTATATTGAAATCTGATGACGTTCAGAGCTATTGTTTGAAGCTTTGGAGCTTTGAAACCGCGCGTCTCTATTGCTTATAAATGATAAACTATTTAATACATCTTCTACCACAAATTTTGAGTTGGAAATAATACCATAAATCCAGGCCTCGGTTCATGACTGCGAACTAATTCTGGTTATGAAAATGTGGTCTTCATTTGAACAGGTGTAAAATTATTAAAAGTTTAGGACTAAAAGTTTAAGAAACTAATAAAAGTTCAAACACAAATTTAAGAGGCCGAGGGATAGATACTAACAAAAAGGGAGAGTCTCCAAACCCAAAGTTTAAGCCTTTTATAATTTCTATATTGAAAGGATCCAAAAGCAAACAAAATAGAACAGATATAACCCGACATGAAAAGGATTCACCAGTATTTTGGATTTACATCCTTTTCTCCAAATTCCGGTTGATTGAGTTTAATCTCTCATCAAACTATCCACTCAAATGCTACTCTGATCATAAACACAGTTATTTGCACGGATGAAAATAGAAATTTTGAGTTTGAAGGTTTTGAAAGGCTGTTGTTTGATCAGAGAATAGCCAAGAGGTGGGTGAAAGTGTGTGGGAAGCAACAGGAGTCAAATCCAAAGCATCTAAGATCTAAGATCAGATAAGAATCTTTCTAAAATCAAGCATGGGATTCACCGGTCAGTGAAATGATGGACGTAGAACATCCATCAACATCGGTTTGGGAACTTTGGAGATTGGAGATTGGTTGCGCAACGGAAGCTCTTTGACCCGCCATTTTGTTTTTAATTTGACGCAATTAAACTATATTCACGGTCTAATTTTTTTTTCGCTTTTTTTGTGTATTTTTGAGTTTATTATGAAGAAGTGAAAACGAACGGCCTTAAACGCACTGATGACTTCCAACCGCAATTAACCGTTGCGTTCATCGATTTTTCCTTTTGGGTGCTGATTTGAGGAAGAGGAGAAGTAGAAGCGGGGTGGGAGGCGGGGGTGAAGGGAGGACATAGAGAGAGAGAGTCAGAACGAAGGGTTTGAAAAACATGCAAATGAGAAATTAGGTAAAACGCCGAGTTAGCTCTCCGAACGTTCGTAAGACTAATTTTTAGGCGAAATCGCATGAATAAAACTTTATTTAAATTAATTACGCGAGCATAAAAATCAAGGTGCGTTCGCATTTTTTTGCGTTCTGCTAAATCTTTCATTATTTTTACAGACATGTGGCAAACAGAGAGTGAGCGGGGGTGGGAGGCGAGGCGCTAAGGGAGTAAATAATTTGATGCAGGGTGCTGTAATGTGCCGTCACAGGTACGGTTTTCCTGATTTGATGTTAACTTGTCCGCTAACAATCGAATGACGTTGATTCTGCTGGCTCTGTTCTTCATTGAACAGATGGGAAGATGAACAGAGGATGTAAAGAGTAAGAGGGAGGTAATTACAACGAGATGACGGGGACGGCCAAAAGGTATATGGAACAAGGATGGGAGGCGAGAAATCGTTTATTCCTGTCCATGTTTACTCCACAATTTTTTTATTGTCACCATCGAAATGATAATCAACTGTTATTCTGTCTCTCGCTCTCAGTTCTTTAGATAAAAATTGTAAATAAACAATGACCTTGGCAAGATTTCAGTATCGTTTTAATGTTTAGGTCTTACTGTGTAAATAAATAAATAAATAATAATACGAAAAACGACGCAGATTAGGAAAAACGTGATTAGACTGGTTTTCGTGTCGCGTATTAAGAAAAAATTGTTTTTGTTTGTTCCCGTAATGGGGAATCGATATAAATTCGAGAAAGTAAAAAAGTGATCAGCTGTTGGTGAAAACATTTGTGATGAAACTTCAAAAACTAAGGAAGAGAAGGAGAAGAGGTGGGAAGAAGGGGGGGGGAGTCGTGGGTTTTATAAACACTTCTATGTTTTTTTTAACCGCGAGGTTGTTTGGCGGCAACGGCGTTCAGGCGTGCGCACACGGCCACCTTGATTGATGAGAACTGAGATCCAGGGGAAAAGTGAAAGGAAGAGAAACAAAGAGGAAATGATCCCGGGGCTCGGGTCCTTCTCCCACGATCTATTAAATTTTGGTTTTTCTTTTTTCTTTTGTGGGCGTAAATCTGGTTGGCTTTATCTAGTGAGCTATGCTTTTAATTTTTTTTTTCTCTAGGCTAACTCTTTCCTCTGTCCCTAAGCGAGATATTAAGTAGTTGGCCTGGCTTTAAAGGGCTTTATATCTGAGAAATAGACCAGGGTCTCAACCCCGGGGGTAGGATGATCGGAAGTGACTGGAGTTACAGTTTTAAGGATGGCCTAAAAGGTAGTCAATAATAAAAGAGTAATTTTAAGTTGTAAGGAAAAGCACCGGAAAAAACTGGATTGTTTGCGTCTTTTACGTCCGGTGGCAAGTTTGAACTTATTACGGTGGTTCGCAACCACTGAGAGACCCTCGCCATATAATCCATACATCCACCTGGCAGTACGCTAAATTTATGCGAAATAGTGAATTTGTTTCCTAGTAGGACAATGGTGTATGGTCTCATTATGGTTTAAGTCTTACGAGGATTTCCTATAGTACAATCTCACCAAAGGAATTATAATTCCTCACAAAAACATTCTGAGATGAATCGGATGAATGTTGTCTTTTTAATTTTTTATTTCCTATTCTTCCTCCTTTCTTTTTTGACCATTCATTCATTCATTCTGTTCTGGGGATGAGATGAACGAGATCTTAAGAATATATGAAAGATGGAAGAGGTTAAATGAGAAAAGTCAAAAGAGTGATTTTCATGGTTTGCCTGTTAAAAAAGGGATAAGAAAATTGAAAAATTGGATTTTCTCTGTATTTGAGGAAAAGGGGAAAGATGAGGGATGATGGTGATGATTTTCTGTCACGTTCTCTTCCTTTTTTTATATCATATTCAATATCTTTAGTACTTGAGTTAAGAATAAAATCTTAATAAAATATAAGGGAGTAGAAGGAAAGATGTAGAATGAAACAAAGAAAAGAATTTTTTGGGCTACAGCCTTAGAAATCTTAGCCGGAATGTTCGCGTTCTTCCGAGGCTGCGTCTTTGACCTTTTTTGCGGAATTAAGGGTCACGTTCACGGATTACGTTTCCCGTTCACCCCTCTCCTCTCTTTCGTATTCTGTAATTGAGCAAAAAAATTAAAAAATTCAACATAAATATTCATTTGTCAAGCGAATTATGGTTGCATACGAAACGGTTTCCGGTTTTCCTTTACGTCGGAGGCTCAACTGCATTGAAATTGAAATCCGTTGCGTTTCAGAGCTTTACGATGAACGGACTTTGGCCGGAGCCTTCGACTGCGAACCGATCGCGGATTCGTCTCTCGACGAAGTCACGTTTAGAGCCAAGTATCTTGGCAGCACTCTAGTTGAAGAGGCATCCAGCGAGGAGGAAACCGCAGAAGCCGTCAAAACGATTCTGTCTATGGCGAAGGCTGGCGGGAAGAAACTTCAGCGGGTTGAGGTTTTCATCAGTCTTAATGGGATTAAGGTCGTTGACATTCCGACGGAGGAAACTCACCTCGACGTGTCTATTTACAGGTGAGAGCTCGAGAGGCGTTCGTCTAGTTCGCCCTCTTCGTTTCCGCGTTCTCACCTTTGCTCGTGTTTCTTTACAGCATCTCTTACTGCTCAGCCGATGCTAATCACAGTCAAGTGTTCGCGTTCATTGCCACAAACTCAAACGAAACATTGGAATGTCATGCGTTTCTGTGTCCCAAGCGAAAAACGGTGAGCACAACAACTGTCGTCGACTTGAGCTATCTCTTAAATTTGCCAAAAGCTCTTATTCGCATAAATTGTTTCACTTTCAGGCTCAAATTATGTCTTTAACTCTGGCTAGAGTTTTCCGAACGGCTTACGATCTCTTAGGTGACAGTTACCACGAAGAAAAATTCATTATACAAGACAACAAAATGGAAAAGGATTTGGAGAACAATGTAATTCATGAAGATCATTTCAACCAAGTTGACACCAAAGGACTTTTAATAGATTTTAACTCAGAGCTGAATCAAAATAGGCTAGGAAGTTGGGTAAGTAGTTTTGACTCTTTCAGTTCCTCCAGTGCTGCTGACACTTGGTGCTAGAATGAAACTTTTTCAGGTGCTGAACAAGACATCTCTTCTAATAAACTTCTCTCCGTTTTTTTCAGGAATGTTTTGAGGAAGACACCACAGATAATTTGAATTATAACAAGTAAGTATAAGGAATTTTTCACCTACTTGGCAAAATTTTGCGAAGAAAGTTTGCTGATGAATCGAAATTGATTTTTTGCCACTGTTATCAACAGCTAAGGAGAAAGACTTTCCTCTATCTTTTGCTGTCATGGCGCATTTAGATTTAGCCTAATTTTTTGTTATGTTTTCTTCTAGATTGTGGACTCCTGAAAAAGAGCCCGCCGAGAGTTTTGCTACCAATCACTTTCACAATATCTTTGGAAACAGTCGCTGGGAGGATTCCAGGGCCAACTTACTCTGCTCGTAACAGACAGAGTCCGTCTGAACGGTTTTGCGTTCGCAAGAGAGCTCCGTTGACAAATGTGATTATTAACTGTATGCATAGTGAGATTGTGTTAATTTGATGTAATGACGTTACTCGGGGCCGGTTCGTCGTTGGACGAACCGTTTCCGTATTAAGTAATGACATTTCAGCCTCCTCCTTTTCTTCTCCTTCTTTAGCTCCGTGACAACAGTTCGATTTGTCTTCGTTAAGAGTTTTGAACGGTTCCAAAGATTTATAGTGATATAAGTAAATATCAAATTCTCAGCTTTTATCTCCTTTTCTGAATGTGGAAACAGTGATGAAGAACCGGAAATGAACTAGTTTTACTCATGTTTGGGTTTCTCACCAGTTTAACACCTTTTTTCCCTTGATGGTTGGTTTCATTCAACGAAGGGTCACTATAATGAAACCAATATACTGACCCTTCGTTGTCATACTGAATTTGAACATGGGTGCTGTACTGGTCATAGTTACTTACTAATTGCCTCAATCGTCTATTCTACTGTAGCTGTGTTACTACAAGAATCACTACAAACAATATTACAGTGGTTTCTTGCTGGGGTGAATCTGAAATTAGACACATGACGAGTGATCACTTACATTTTAAATGACAACCCGGACGGTTGTAGTGATAACGAACTCAATCGACTCTGAAATTTTTGTCGAAAAGTGACTGACATTCCATTTAGTTAGTTTGAGCACTTTCCCTTTGGCTTTCCAGATTTGATTTTGAAAGTTTGAAAATTTTTAAACCTTAAAACCTAAAATAAGACACAAAATAAAACGTAGGGACTGAAAAGTGGTAAGTTTTTGATTGTTCAAAAATTTCGTTTTACCAACTTTTCTTTTATCTTATCCGATTCAAACCCTGCATCCTGTCGGAAATGATTTAACATCGTTCGGAAGACTAACCGACATTTTGAATAGTTGATTCAAAAGAAAATCGCTGAGAATTTTTTCAAAAGGGGTTTTCAATGGATTTTCCAACGAGGAAGTCACACGATTGTTGTGCTTTACATAAATTTGTTTTTACATTTGTATACGTACGTGTGTCACATTTGGTTTCTCGATTTCCTTGTATTAATCAAGGGGAAGTCTTGTTTTCTCTTTTCAAAGCTTCGTTTCGAACAAAATCTGTCTGGGTTCTTAAAGCTTCTCGAAATTTTTCTTTTCTAAAATGGCTTTTTAGGAACTATAGAAAAATTTTGGCCATGACCTTTAGAACGTTAACATTAACGTTACAACTCTGAGTAACTTTTTCCACTCGAGAGGTGACTCTCACTCACCATTTAGTTTGATAACCGAAGTCGATGAGAGGCTTAAAATTACTTTTGTCTTGTTTTGTTTCTTTGGGCCGGGTTCGTGATTTATTTTTATTTAATTCTGTGATTATATTAATTTTAGTATAATTTTATGTCATTTCAAATGAAGGTAAGATTTACATTGTCTGCCACCAACAAATGGACCCTTGACAACATTGTAATTCCGGGTCTATTTTTCAGTCATGACACATAGTTTAATAGTTAAAAACCTAATTTTCGGGCCCCAAAATTACGGGCTCTAGGCACATGCTTAGATTCTTAGGCCACAGTCCAGCCATGGCCATCATAAGCCCCGGGCTGAATTTTCGCTATTATTTCGAACTTGAAAGTCATGTCAGAATAATTACTTGATTTTCATAACATAAATATTGACCTGAATTATTTTTCAAAAATATTGCACACACGTAGACGACTCGTTTGAGAGATGATTCACAAGCTTCCGCCTTTGGTTAGATGCCATCTTCACTAAAGAAATGAAAGCGGGGATCACTCTTAAATTGAGCCCTAGCGGTTGCTTTGAAAATTGTTTTAGTTCTAAGAGACCAGCAAGAAATTTACCAAAAATACTCCACAAAATGTCTAGTGGCTAGGTTCATTCACGCAAAAAGGCGTCTGACACCAGGACACCGTTTAATTGATTTGTGGATGTTAAAAGGGAGAATTAGAACATTTACAATATTACACCAAACTTGCCTTCAACTACTTTGGGCCTGAACAAGTAATTCATTAGACTTATGTCCTGACCCGAAATTCTAAAGAAAGCTTTTTATATGCCTAAAGCATGAAAATGACAGAGGAGATCACGAAGAAAGCCTAGGGGTATTGGCAATAGAGTAAGAAGGTGTTTGAAGGGTCAATATCTCACATCAAATATTTTCGTGGTCGTTTTGTTTCATTTTTAACTGCCTATACTAGATTTTAAGCTTTTTAATATGTCTTAATGATATCAACAGCTCAAAGTAAGCAAGTATACAGGGTGGACCATTTTAATGTCCTCAGTCGGATTTCTTGAAAACTATGGTTGGATAACTAGTTTTCGAGAAATTCGACTGAGGACATTAAAATGGTCCACCCTATGTACTAGAATGATGAATCTTTTTTTTGACGTCATAAGAGCTCATCGATTTGGGAAGCCTGTTGAGAAACTATAAGAGTTTTGTATATACAGCTAAAAATGGGGAAGTATATGTCCAACTTTTATAAATTTCGAGTTTCTTCAAATTAGAGACTAAAAACTTGATTTAATATCATTTCCTCAATTTGTTTATAGTAAGAATAATAGAATCTTATAATATTATTATACACCGTGTAGATGTTTAAACAAAATGGCAGAGTGTATGAGTTGATGTAAGACTGATCATAGTTCAGAATGTGATTTTTTAAATTGCATTTATTGAAAAGAAAAAACTTTGTGAGTATGTTTACGGGAATTTTAGTTTTTGTTATTTATTTTTTTGAATATATTATCTATTAATTGATAAACTTTAATTAACAAAGTTCTAGCTGCTCAGATGAAATGTGATTGGGGTCATGCTTTGTCGAGCTTTATCCTCTTTTTTGGTTTAATTTGTTTCAAATTTCCTTCCTCATGAGATATTATTGAAGGGGCTGATATTGCTGAAAAATTGAAGGATCGTAGAGAACTTAAACTTGTCCCAGAAGGAGGAAAAAATCCGGCTGGTTAGACTGTAGGGGTTCACGCGAGCTAAGTAGCTGTAGAAGGCAATTCTTCTTTTTCACATAACCTCGGACAGTTTTGGGACATGCTGGTAGACTTCTAGGTTATATCGCCTCCTATACTCATTTCCCTCCTTGACTGTATCAAGGATTCTTCTCAGGATCTTGAGTTTCTTGAGGTCGAGCTTTTCCTTCGGGCCTTTCCTGTTTAGATTGAGGCACTCCACTTCATAAAGGGCTTCCAGCAGAGTAGTGGCGGATCTTGGCCTTGGGAAATGGGCCTCATGTTATAGAAATCCTATTATTCCTTTCCAATCCTTTACACATATAAAAGATATATCTGTAAACCATTCCATATAGATACCAATTTGTGTCTCGGCTAATTTCCCCAACAACAACCTCCAGCACCATTATAAGGTGTTCTAATATCTCACCCCATGAAGTATATCAAAGAAAATCTAGCAGTACACATTATTTTGGATTAGACTGTTCATTACCTTATTCATTCATCAAGGGAGGTGATAAGAAGACATTGAAGTTGACTACTGGGTCTAAAACTACCCAAAAATAAGGTTAACGTCTGCAATGCACCAAAATAAAACTCTTGTTAAGGCTCTTGAAATAATTTGAAATAAGTTACTGAAGTAAACTCCCAACTTCTTCGCCTTATAAGGTAGAAATCCAGACCTAAGAAATCTTCTGCTTAGTATGCTAACCTATTATATTTATAACACCACTCACATTTTGGCGGATCAGGGTTTTGCAGGTTGTTATTCAACATTGTGTTTCTGTCAAAAGTCCTACCAGCTTTAAATTCCCCTTTATAGCTCATTACGGTGAAGTATGCTTTTTTATCAACGTATTTGTTCATTTATGCCCGAAACGGAAGACTTCCTGGAGAAAGAGACCTTGGGGTAGGTTTTTTATCCCATAAAAAAAACTTATGTTCCAAAAACTAATCGCATACATTAAAGTAAAAAGTAAGAATTGAGTGAATTAAATCATCTTAATTAAACTACATGCAATCAAATTAAATTTGAGATATGGATTATAACTATAATTATTAAGTGATAATTAACATCATTGTCAATTATTTAATTAATAATTGGTTAATTAGTTGCATTCGCGTTAATTTAATGAAGAGACAATAGGAAATATACATTCTCGGAACTTATTTGGTCGAGGAAGGTATATAAGTAATGAATCATTTTATAATCATACTATATAAGAAAACGTCACAACTTGAATAATTTCAGTTGGGTCCAAAGGTCCAGAGAACAAGTTCAATTATGTTTACCGTCACTTTTAGTTTCTTCTCGCAAACGTTTTTAACATAGTTTGTTGTCTTGAGGTTGTCACTGTTTGAAGTGAGTTCCTTTGTTATAATAATAACCTTTGGCTTCTAGCTTGTTTTCGTTCTCTGACCCTGGTAATTTATTTCCCAGTTTCTTTTGGGGAAAATCTTTGAATTTCGCTGAATTAAGTTCCCCCATTATTCTTCACTTCCTCTTAAATGTCATGTGTCTCTGTGTTTTTCATCTCCGTCATCTTGAATTGAAAAAAACTGGTAGAAAGGTTTACCTTATTTTTTTTTGTTTTACTTACACAGTGGATGTTTAAAAAAATTAATTATAAAGATAAAATATAATCAAATTCGGTTAATTTTGGCAAAGTGGAGCTTTTTGGATCATTATCCCAAATATACAATATTTCCTTCACCTTTCAGGTTTTGGCACGAAGAATGATAGTATCATAAAAAAATTTAGGTCATTTTCATTGCAATGGAAAGCTTTGTTTCATCCAAAAATTGTTTTCCACTTTTACTTATCTAATATTTTTTCTTTACGTATATGAACTGTATTATTAGGAACGATACATTGAATCAGAAGATAAATTCTATCAAATAGTGAACATGATGCTAAGCTTTACTTGTACTGAAGTCTGAGAAGAAAGATGTATGTTGAATTAGAACATACAAAATAAATTTAATTTAGGAATGTGGTCATCTCAAATGCCTCTCCAACAGAAAAGCACAGCAGCAGCTCCCAAGAATTTTGAAGATGGCCTCTGGCATTAGTTCAGCACACCCGAAATTCAGTGGCATTAAAAAAATCAAGGAACTTTAGGAAGCGTTAAACTCATTTGATGTATTTGAAAGTGATGCAAAATTAAATTTTAGGATGAAAGTCCTAAGTAAACTTTTAAATTTAGTGGTAACACGCTAAGGAATGTTGTAGAGAAATTTGGGCAGAATTTCTATAGACTGGAAGTACATCAAAAAAATTAAATATGATTATCCAAGTGCTGTGTTTTGGTTGCCTCTTTTTCTAATTATACTCATAAAATAAAGTTAAAAGCCGAAGGTCTGTGGCCTAGTGGTTAAATGCAGGACTAAGAAGTTATAGTCGGGAGTTTAATTTCTCCTGTTACACTCAGAAAGAGTGAAAAACGGGATAAAAACTAAACTAAAACTATAAAATGAATTTAAAAAAACGCGCCGTAGAGCTTTCCCGCCATTTTTTATCCGTTAAAGGAAAATATGAAAAGCAGAGCCATCTTTAGTGTTTCTTGCGAAACATTTTGTCGATGTTACGACAATCACATGTTTAATCGCCAATTGTTATCGGTTTTTTTTATTCACTTAATGGTCTCGGTCAGTTTGGCTCGCAAAAAAGAAGAGTGTTTGACTTAGACGAATTTGTACTCGAGCAAATTGTTTATTCATCAAAGAACAATGAAATGTAGGAATTTAAATAATAATTTGTTGGTCATGTCGAGATAGAAGTCGATGTCTTCTGTTGTTTTTCCCTGCAACGGCACAAGTGAAAGGTAAAAGAATTTTATGTGTTCACTTATTTATCAGCCCGCCGCTCGTAAATAGCTCAATGCTGTATGAGGACTTGGTTGTTTAGTCTACTTTGTTATTAATTTTTAATTTTCTATTGTATCTTTCACTCAGAAAAAAAGGGGTTTTATATTTTTAGGTTATGGTTTATTTTTAAAAAATTTATTAAACTAGAATTCGTTCCAACAAAAGCGAACGACGACCGAATTGCAAAACCAATTGAGTTATTTTTTTATTTACTTAAGGACTTATTATTTGTTACATCATGATTTAGAAATGAGTTTTCTTGTTTTTACATATGGACATGTTACGTAGTCGGTGAGAGGGAATCCTGTCTTATTATTTAAAGGCTTCTGCAACACCAAATAACTGTCATATTTGAAACAGCTTTCAGTCATAAATGCCACCCTATTGTGGTATTTATCTCTAATTAAGATTATTGTTGTATTTTTCTTTTTTTTGATGTGATATCATCTTGCCATGTGTTAACTTTTTCATTTCCCAATAAAAATGCTAGCTGGCATTTTTCTTTTGACTGTTTTGTTTTCAAAATTGAAACAAATTTAAAAAGTTATGGTAACCAGAAATGACTTTGCTAAGCTTTTAGGTCAGAATTGTTAAAATTTCGTTGCTTATGTCTTTTGTTGGGTTAAATTTGATGATGGTTCGTGATAGTTTTATTACATCTTTGTGTACAATACTGTTTATTATACTACTGTTTTAAAGTTGATTGTAGATATGGAAGTAATATAGTCTCATATAGATACAAATGAGGAAACCTGAAACAGTGTTTGTTTTGAGCTGTGGTGAGCAACTAGTAACCATTGATAGCATCACTTCTTGACTTTTCCCCTCTGTTTTCGATATATGTATAAAATTTGTTTTTGTGGAGCTTTGTTTATATTGGTAAAAAAAATTTTGTAGGTATTAAGTAAGCTTATTACAGCTAGCCTAAAATGTTTAAAATTGTACTTGATATTTTGTTTAAAAAAACAGTTTGTGTATCCCTTGTGTAAAATTGAATGAATGAATTAAAGTTTTGAATAAGTATTTGTAAGCTGGCTAATCATTTTTATTACATTTTGAAGTATTGTGATACAATTTTTTTACTGATAAGATATAGTGATTAGCATAAAGGCTTAATATTGCATTTGAAGTACTTGTCTGATCAACATATTAATCTTTTTGTGTGAAAAAGAGTTTTCAAAGGAATTTGTGTTAGGAGACTGTTTTGTGGGAGTTTAAAAGAATCTGTTGGAAATACTGAAATCAATTTTACAGTTTTTGGACTGACAAAGAGGCAAAAACTTAATGTGAGTACTTATGACATTTATGTTTACTAGTTAAGTGATGATTTGTGAAAGTGGGAGTTTTTTCTACTGTGAGTTAATACCTCCTGCCTCCAAATTGAGTCTCTGAGCAGTTCTTTGGCTTTATTAGAGAGGTTTTAGCTGAGTATACACTATCGTAATAACCTTAGGAACAAATGAAAGGAGACAGAGAAGAGGAAGTGAAATAGATAGAAGAGTGTATGAATTTAGAGATTACTAAGATAATGATAAAATAATGGTAATTTCTTGAGAGTTACTGACTGTGGTACTGATGTTACTGTAAAAGAAATATGAGGGCACATCAGAAGGGCATTTTAATCAAAATTGGAGTTGACAAGAGAATGGATCCAGACCAAGTGGAAGGTGGTAGTGGCCATCCCACCAATTAAGTGCAGATTATAAGTTAAAGAGAGTGAAACAAAGGGCCCTTGGAGAGTTCGGGGGAAAGTGGACCTTCAAGGAATTCTCAACTTCGTTTCTTTTAAATTAACAGGAAACATTTCAAAGAGATAATTAGTTGTTCAGGTTTTTTTTTCAAATTCAATTGATATTTAGGTTAACATGATTGACTAGTTCGTACAAAGTAATTTTTATTCGGACGATTCTGTCGCCATATCATGAAACTTTTGGTTGCGTCTCTAAGGTCAAATGCCAGATCTTCAGTGGCCGAGAACTAATTTCCAACTGATTGCCTGACAAATTTTGTTTGTTTCTTTTCTTTGATTTTCTTCATCAATGCACCTCCATTTTAAATTTAAGGTTCAAAGTCTTACTTTGCTTAAAATTTTTGTATCTCTCTCGCTTTGCCTCTAATTTTTTTCATCTTTTGTTTCTATTTGAAGAACGGCGAATTGTTGCTGTGTTTTGAGTGTTTATCCATTTTGGAATTTGTTAGTAATAATCGTGTGGAGGGTTTCGTCACGGTTATTGCTGGCCTTTTGTTGTGCGGTTTCGTTGGATTTTAATCGTGCGTTATGATTTGCCTTTAACTTTCTCTCCGATTAAAGTTTGCTTTGTTACCGTAATGGTCGGTTTTAATGTTTAGACCCGAGTCAGAAGAAAACTCGAATTTTGTCGTTTCCTTTATAAGGGGCCAAGGTCAGAGATTTCTCCTATTTGGTAAATTCACGTCGAATCGCAAAATGTGGTTTGGCCTTGGAAGAGTTTCACTTTATGGCCTGTACGAAATCGAAAGTTCCTACGTTAGACTCCCGGCCTGTATTTAAAGGAGAACTTCTGAAAGGTGAAATACGATTGGATGAAGGTTGGACCTCCTTTCTCTCAATCTCTGAGCTGGAAGCAATGTTTGTCAGGAATTCTGATAGAAAGGATGTGCGGGGGGAGGAGGTGACCGGAGTGAAATAACAGTTCCCGCTTTTATTCATTGGGAATTTCAAAAGCTGTCACCTAGAACCTAATTGGCTCTGATTATTCCATTAATACCCAAATTATTTTTTTGTCAAATTTCAAAATTTTACTTATTGATATTTATCAAAAACGTTGTTCTAAGTAAGAAAATATTTACAAAAATTTTTTAAATCTTTAAATGTTTGAGTTTTAGCCCGTCCTATGAATAGGGCAATGGAACTTAGGTTGTTATAGTTGTACTTATTGCATATGTTAGAAATCACTATGAGGGCTGAATCTTTGCGGCATAGTAGTTTCACTTAGGAGGTTCAATGACTCATATATGATGGCAAAAACCATATATTGTAAATGTTAGGTAAAAGTGATAAATCGGGTGTTATGTATAATTCCCTAGAACGTTCTACCCATCTGTGAAAACTTTTATCAGATCTCCCATTAAGTTTTGGGCATTTTAAAAACCATCAGGTAAATGTGATAAGTATTCAATAATCTGCCACTTAACCACGGGTAGTTGATGATTATGAAAAATAGCCGGGAATTATATTAGGTCTACTGGAAAGTTGTGTCCGATGATGTGACAGTTTGAACACGTTTGAACATGTTTAGCTCTCTCTTTTTATCACTGAAGGTGCACATTATTAGTATATATTATACTGACTTAGCATTCATATTGGTATTCAACAATGGCGACTTGTAAATGTTTACTAAAAATATAAGTGTTTTCTTGATTTCAAAATATACGCAGTTTTCTTTGAACCCTGGCAGGAGATAAACTTCTGAAAAGCTTTGGGACCGTTAATGGTTACTTTTTTGGGCGCTGTTTGGGGGTTGATCAATACACTTGAAAATGAAATGGGTCACTAGGAGAAAAGGCAAATAATTTTTATTTGTAATCGATTTATGGTAAATGAAAACATCGCGTGAAAGGGAAAATATTTGGGTCTCATTCTCTGTTGGCCTCTTATCTAAGTTATGAAAAATTTCGGAGGTGAAACATATGTAATTTGATAGGCTCACGAAAGTGATATTTGGAGAGGGCGGGCCCTAAAGCACTCTTGTGTTTTGTATATCTGTATGAGAACTTTTGCATCTGGTTTTCTTTTCAAGTTATAAAAACCAACGTTGGAAGCGTCAGGGATTTTTAGACAAATGAAGGTGATGGAGGTGCGTTGAAAACTCAAAAAGTATTCTCTAAAGCTTTTACCAAATTTGTTGGTTGAATTATCTTTTCCCACCCCCCCAAGAAAATTCACGCCACTCCGACTCGAAGATCTGCCGAGTTGAGAGGTAGTTGGGGGCTTTATAGTTTCGTGATACCCAAACATTTTAAAGAATTTTAAAAAATTTTTTAAAGCAATTTGAGAGAATATTGAAGATGATGAACATTATGAACCTTGTCTCTTTGTCGTCGCCATGAGGAAATGATAATAGAGTCGATCAAAGATCGAGATCGGTCTGGAGTAGTCAAATGCGATTGGGAACGGATTCATTTGTATCTTCTGAATTCGAATAAACTGTGGCTGTAGCGTATAATTTTGGTTGTTTGTTTCTAGAATAGTGAAGAGAGTCAGACAAGTATGAAGAAGTTCCTATTGATTGAGGGTCTTCTGGCCCACTTGGCGACTGTGGCATGAAATTGTTTCAACGGGGATGGGCTCACCTTTTGAAGGTAAGTGTCTATGTCTTGTTCTGTCTCAGTTCGAACGTTTATTCTGATCAAAATCTCAACGAATGCATCCATTTTGCTCTTTGTTGGTTTCAGGTGACGTTGACGATTGCTGCCGCTCTGTTACTAGTCCAGTATTGGCGTCACATTCCCTTAGATTCTCACCGGTTTGAACCTCTTTTCTTCATCGATTCGCCAAGAGGCAGGATGAAAGAAACGGAATTAAACGATAGCCTCGCCCAGTTCGAACCGGACGGAATTTCCTACGAGTATCTAAACATAAGCTCCAGTCAGAATGGCACGGGAGGAGGTCTGTCATCGGATACTCGCGAACCTTCCACGAAAACGAACAATGAAACGAGTCTCTGTCCTCCTATACCCCCAAATTTAAGTAAGTTTTTACTTAGGATGGGGGCGTTGATAGTGGTGGTTGGTCCCACATGACACTTGTTTTTTATTTGGCAGGTGGTCCCATAAAAGTAATAACAGAATTCGAAAAGTTCGAGGATTTGGAGAGTCATTTCGTTGATTTGGAGCCCGGAGGGACTTTCAGGCCGAAAGAATGCAAAGCTCGATACCTGGTCGCTCTAGTCATTCCCTACCGTGATAGACCCTTGCAGCTTTCGATATTCCTAAACAACATTCACAGAATGTTAATGAAACAGCAAATCGATTATGAGATATTCGTCATTGAGCAAGAAGGTATTTAAGGATTGATTAAATGTTTTTACGGAGGAGAAAGAGGGGGGGACGAGGGGGTCTTCCGGCCTACGTGCTAATGCCACGACACCATATTTGTATTTTAGGTAATGATCCGTTCAACCGTGGCAAACTCATGAACGTCGGCTACGTCGAAGCTTTAAGAATGAGGGAATTCGATTGTTTCATCTTTCACGATGTTGATCTCATACCGGAAGACGACAGGAATCTGTATACATGTCCGGAGCAGCCAAGGCACATGTCCGTCGCCATAAATAAATTCGATTACAAGTAAGGAAATGAATCGTTTGAGTTGGATCGTGTGAATTTTTGAATTTTCACACATCTACACGGACAACATGTGTCTTTTGTTTGATTCTCAGGTTGCCGTACAAAGAAATTTTCGGAGGAGTTTGCGCTCTGAGTAAAGAACATTTCAATTTAACCAATGGTTTCAGCAATTTGTTTTGGGGTTGGGGTGGAGAGGATGATGATATGTACTCTCGAGTACGGAGGAGGAGGTTGCACGTGTCAAGGTATCCTCCGACAATAGCCAGGTACACGATGCTTCCTCACAGCAAGCAGCCGCCTAATCCGAGGAGGTAAACAGAGTATTTCATTGACGTTGGAAGAGGTCCATTTTTTGGGGGGTTCTCTTTAAAGGTTCTTAATTGTTTCAGATTTGAAATGCTGCACAAAGGTAAAAAGCGCTACAGCACAGATGGACTGAATAGCCTCCAATATGAAAGGAAGGCCATCGAATTCAAGAGACTGTACACTTGGATACTCGTAGACATTGGCCCGCCCAGGTGATGGTTGCTGAATTTATCTCGGCTGTGGAAAGGTTGAAATTAGTAACCAAAGACAAAACGAACTTTTACGCTGCCCGAACTATATATATGTAATTTAAGTTATTTTCGTTCCTTTGACAAAAGTGGAACCTTAGGTTTTTGTATAAGCGTGACAGGGTCGGTGGTGGTATCAGTGTGAAAATGTCTTTCTTTTATAATTAGGCGCGAAACAGGTGGAAGTCGGTGGAAACAAAGGATAGATAAAGACCACGGGTAGTAACTCGAGAATAATCTTGTAAGTGCCAAAGCGCCATACTTTCTGCCGGGTTTTTCTTTTGGGGCGTTTTAGCATTTAAATATTATTCTTAAGAGAAGAAATTGTTCGTTGAAATGTAATTCCGTTTCAATAGGTACTTTGCAAATCTATTTTTTTAAGCTTTAGAAAAATTTAAACGAAGTTTGGGAAGGTGGGGTGTCATAAAAGAGTGATTGCGAGTCAGCCTTCTTGTACTTTGGATAAATGTCAACTTTTTTTATTTACTACATTTTTAAAGATACCACAGATTGAAGAGAACGAGAGCCATTTTATGTATAATGACTGAAATTTCTCCTAGGTTACTTTCTTTTAATTAATTCGAAAGATATTGGGGTATAAATGACAGTCTTTTTGCTTCTAATTATCGTTATTAAATGCAAAATCATTATGTAATTTGAAATTATGTGTCACTCAAAGATACTCTTGTTTGTTTGCTTATCAATCAAACAAATTTCAGATATTAGTGTTTAATATTGTTATTTTGCGGATGTGCTAATATTTATTTGCACAATTTGGCTGTGGAATTAATATTCGGAGCAGTTTAACATAGGCTAGTTTACTTATTTATTTATTTTTGTTGAATTGCCAGTCCAAATTTCCCTTCTCATCGGATGAATGTATAAATCAGAATGACATTCCACTTTTTTGGGGGTAGGGAAGAGGTGTTGGGGAAACTTTTTTTTTCAGACTAAATAAGTGATTTCCTTGGTTAAATCGGTTTTTGTGTGATTATCTTTAGCTTTATGATTTGATTTTATTTTAATTTATTTTTGTGCCAAAATGGAGTAAAAAGTGTGAATGAAGTAATTTATTTACAGAGGAATGATAATGTTAATAAATATTTATCTTTTCAATATTTGTGTATCAATAATTTGAACACAACAAAGTGTTGATTTCACCATATTGTTCCATGTATGTGATTATGAAGTCGGCTTTTAAAGCGAAATCGGGAAATATAAGATCAGTATTATAGCTTTGCGCGATCGATACTAATTCAATTGATTATGCTGTGAATGGAAATTATGTCGTAACGACTTCCAAAAGAAACTTCATGTTCACTTTTCATTATTAATTGTAATAACAAGTTGACTTCCACAAAATTTTTCTACGTATGGTCTGATTAAAGGTCTTTTAATTTAATCATGTAACTTAATTACGAGATATTAACTCGTAGTCGTAAGTCAACATGTTAAACGAACAGTTTCTGTTATCCAATATTTGGATATCTTTCAGTGACAACAGACATACGGAAAACACATTTTTATGTCTTCTGTTCTTAACTTGTAGACGGAATCTTCAGGACTTACTTCTCTTATTTCAACTGAGATTTTTTGATACGAGATATCTAAACTGTTTATATTTCGAAATAAACATTATCATTATAGTGACGACACAGTTGCAATAGGATTTTGACTTGTTTTACTGATGACGCAAAAACGGGAAATCATTCTTCAAAATTAAAGACAAGTCATCAAATGGAACAGTCAATACAATACTAAAAAACATGAAGGGTCTAATCAAGATATAATCAAGCCTGAAGTATGACAGAGTTCCTCTGTAATATGGCTAAATTACTACCCTTGTTCAGAATTTTTTTACTTTAATCCTGAAATTTCCACATATACAATATAAAGATGATGGCTAATAAATCAGTTTTTATTGTCATGGATTTGTCATAGAAGGCCTGTTCTGTTAAGAATTGTTTGGCGGTTTAGACATTGCCAGGCCTAAATATAGTAAAATTTTTATAAAAATTTTGTTTGTTAGTTGTAGCACAACCAGTAAAGCAAAGATAACTTTTTAAGATTTGTTTTACTGCTTTTAAACTTTGCAGTTGTATTATTTGAGTGGTTTTTGAGATTTTCACGTCTGTTGCCATTAATGCCACTAACATTACTCCTTTGGCTGTTATGTCGCTATAGCCTAATTTATTTCTAACGTATTTCATGGGGGGTTCATTACATAACTAAACTCTTGGAGGCGAAGCCATCTTCCTTCCATTGAGGATGCCTTTAGCTGTGAAAAAAGCCAAACATCTGGCAAGGTGAGCCTAAGTTCTCTTACTCAAGCAAAAATTTGATTTGAGCGGCCAAAAGTCAAAAGATTAACACTTTTGACTCTAAAAGGTTTGTAAACGATCAGGGGAAAATGTTCTCGATTTGGTCACCAACGTCGGTTTTACACTTTGATTTCGTGTCAATAGAATGTTACTTTTGAAATTTCGGTAACTCACCAATTTCTGAACGTACTCTCTGTTTACGATTTTTACCGTGAGGTATTCATTCTAGATAAGTTGTAGGATTTTTACTTTTTACGTTCATCTTCTCTTTTATTCAAAATGGCAAAAAGGCCGGGCACTAACGACGACATGAGCCTGGCTGTAATGAATAAAAAACCCAAAACAGATATCGCACTTACTTCATCCCGGGAAAAAAGTGTTCTTCCAGCGGTGAGCATAATAAAGAAGCCGGCTTTATTTTTTAAAATTTGTTATATTTGTGCAACGTTCAAATATTCCATGAGTTGTCTTGTTTTGTAGGGAATAGAGAGAACTTCAAATTTAATGTCTACAATTATGTTAATGGAGGGTCATCAGGGAGAAATATTCACTGTTGCCTTTCATCCAGAGGGTCAATATTTTGCTTCAGCTGGATTTGATAGGCAAATTTGTAAGTTGAGTTTGAAATATTTGGATCAGTAATACAAAAGATTCTGTTTATAAGAAAAAAAATCTTGCCTGTATTTTTATTTTAAATGCTGTAAAACATTTTGGAAATGAATTTTGCCTAATGTTATTAAAAATTAAGACATTTTTCTTCCCAGTTTTATGGAATGTTTATGGAGAATGTGAGAATATATCACTAATGTTGGGTCACAGTGGAGCGATCATGGAATTACATTTTTCTACTGATGGGAGTTCTATATATACAGCAAGTACTGATCAAACAATTGGAATTTGGGATATAGAAAGTGGAGTACGAGTAAAGAGACTGAAAGGTAAGTCTTGTTGACTAGTTTGAAGTTGACTACTTGGTCTAAAAGTTTCAAGAAATAACACAAGTTTAATATTTGTCTTGTTTAAGATGAATATTAAAAATTTTAAATTAAATGTGACTATTCTTCATATTATATTATACCAAGGTTTTTCTTTGTTAAAGCTACAAGCTAAATACAATGGAACCTCTCATAGCTAGAAATTTGAATAACAAGCAACATAAACTGCAAAAAAGTCTCTCTCATAACTACAAATTTTTGGCCTAATGAGCAGCATGTACATGGGGAATCCCCTTACAGGTGGAGTAAATGACTTCTGAACTCCCAACTATGGCAGATTCAAAGTTAAATCTTTCTTTACCTGTCTTATTTTCTTCACTATCACCCAAAATTCTTTCATTTCCACTTTCAATCATAAATACATTCATAAACTTCTTTGCTAATTTTTTGTTTTCTCTCTTCTTTTCTTTCCAAATCATGACTTTCATCTTGGATTCTGGTCAAACTTTTGGAATTAAAAAAGTTTTTAGTATGAGGAATTAATTCACAAAGAGAAATGCTGAAAGTAAAGTTTAAAGTGTTGCTTTGTACATTAAGTGTTAGGCATCAGCCTAAATAAGACAGTAGCCATGTGCCATGAAATTCCTAAAGGGTACACTTTTTAATCAAATTTTGAAGTGTTGGCAAAGACAAATCACTTTAGGCTGCTTTACAGTAAAAAGAAATTAGGTACATAACTAGGAAAATATGATTAATCTCATAATTGACAATTTTGATGTATTTTCTTGTTTAATAAATGCAAAACATAAATTTTGTTCAGGGTTTTTTGTTCGACCTGGGATGAATTATCCTAATTCCCATTGTTTTATAAATAAAAAAAAATTGTTTCGCATAACTAGTAAAACTCCGGAACGAATTAAACTCGTTATGAGAGGTTCCACTGTAATATCTCCTTGAATTTTGTTTTGATTTTCAGGTCATACAAGTTTTGTTAATACATGTCACTCAGCAAGAAGAGGTCCCACACAGATAGTGAGTGGTTCAGATGATTGCTCTATTAAAGTTTGGGATCCTCGTAAAAAAGGACAATGTGTGACATTAAATAATATTTATCAAGTGACTGCAGTGACATTTAATGACACAGCTGAACAAGTTATTTCAGGTGGTATAGATAATGACATAAAGGTGAGGTGTTCTCAAGAGGAAATTGAACAGATCTGTCATAAAAGTTATTCTCATTATTCTCTGTCATCTCATTATTCTGAATTAAATTTCTTTTAGGTTTGGGACCTAAGAAAAAATGCAAAATTATATGATATGAAAGGTCATACTGACACAGTGACTGGAATGTCATTGTCTCCAGATGGATCTTACATATTATCAAATTCTATGGACAATTCTTTAAGGATATGGGATGTGAGACCGTTTGCACCTCAGGAAAGATGCGTCAAAATTTTTACTGGACATCAGCACAATTTTGAAAAGGTGACTTTTGATTTTGAATAAGTTTTTGGTGTTAAAAGAAGGTTTGACTAATAGTTCAATTCTTCTATTGTCTGTTAGAATTTGTTGCGGTGCTGCTGGTCTCCAGACGGCTCTAAAATTTCAGCAGGATCTGCTGATAGATTCCTTTATATTTGGGACACTACTTCTAGGAGGATATTGTACAAGTTACCTGGGCACAATGGGAGTGTAAACGACGTTGATTTTCATCCAAAAGAACCAATTGGTGAGTTATCCTCTTTCAGTTTAAACTTGGGAAGAAAAAATTAAGAAAATTATGAATTAAAAATTTTTTTCAGTTTTATCGGGGTCCAGCGACAAACAACTCTACTTGAAGGAAATTGAACCTTGATGAAATAATCTTGGGACTTTTTTTATCCAGTTGTATGATTGTCTGTTGAAAAAAAATTGGGAACTACAACTCAATGATTTTTATCTAAAAATGTATTTAGATTCAGCGTGACGAAAATAAATTCCTCTGGCACGTTTGAGGTAACGGAATCTAATTTTACTTCGAAAGACTCGGCAGAACCCCTACTACCTCCTCATTACGTAGGAGACCTTTGTGTTAAAGCGTGAGGTTCTATACAATAACAAGACAAAGTAAAGAATTCCACAGGTTTATTATTAAAAATAAGCAAAAGACAATTTATTAGTGGTAACTAAAACCCTCAAACATGTTTTGGTTTACTGAAGTTAGGCTTCCGCAGCAGTCAAATTTGAAACTGAAAATGTCACCGCGTCGTATTAGAACTGAAAACCAACGTTTCGTCCACCTCGACAGCTGGGGACATCGTCAGGGTAAACACTGAACTGAGAAGAAGAGAGAGGAAACGACTACTAGCTAGGAAGTAGGTAGGAAAGGAATGGGGTCAACGGACGAGGAAGGTTGAGTGGAGATAGGACAGGTATGGAAGGGATGCTGTGTCGCGCTTCAAGAACATCGTTGACGTGGCCGGCCAGGGGGCTGGTCTAGGGTTTTGGCACTCGTAGAGTGGGTGCACTTGCAGGTGGGTCAGGCAAGGATCGAGGTCAAGTCTGAGATGAACTATTAGGGACTTCACCTCGACAGCAGGTGGAAGTTCGAATCCCACTTCAGAACGGTAGCGCCCCAAGCTAGTAGGATGGCTCAAGCGATTGGTTCTGCCGAAGCTTGGTGGCGCGGGAGGCAGGGTCCGCCGTCTGTATTCGGGGGTGGTCTTGTCTAAGCTCATGTATGGGGCTCCCGTGTGGGCCGGTGCACTTAACGGCTCTAGAGCTTCTCTTCGACTTGTCGAGTGTGTCTGACGCCTGGTGGGTCTCTGGCTCACGCGGGGATACAGAACCATCTGCGGTGCGGTGGCGGGCATAGGGGGGGTTCCTCTGATCGATCTGGCGGAGTCCTACAAATCCATGAACAATATGCGACAGGAACTTCGTCAGCAGGGACGTATCCGGGGAAGTCTCCTTGGGATGACCGAAAAAAGCAGGCTCGAAGGGTTCTGATCAGGAGATGGCGAGATCGGCTGGCTTAGGACTTCGGTCCTGGTCAGAGAACCCTGAGAGCGATCTAGGCAGTGCTCGGCCGCTGGCTGGATCGAAAATGGGGAAGCCTGACTTATTGTATGACGCAAGTGCTGTCCGGGCATGGTTGCTTCGGTGGGTATCTGTGTCGTATCAGGAGAGTCGACGATGCGTTGCCACCACTGTCCGTCTTTGGAGGACAAGGCGGAGTATACGCTGGGAGTATGTCCGGCGTGGGTAGGGCAGAGGGGACGCCTCTGTAGAGTAATGGGACAGGATCTCTCTCTCTGCGATCTTTCGGGGAATCCTCGAGAGCGAGGGAAACCGGGCCGCATTCTCCTCTTGCGAGGTGATGTGGCAGGAGGAGGCCGAGCGAGCTCGGGAAAGGAAGGGTCGCGGCACCCTCCGGGATCGCACCCCGGATTAACTTGGATGGGTTTGCGGAGGAGCGGTCTTGTGAGTGGACCAACTCCAGATTGAGGGGATGGGACTCGACTATCTAAAGTCGTTGCCGGGGGAGGTGAGATTGCGGAAGTTTTCGCGGGTTCCCGGGTCTCACCGTCCGAGCCTAGTTGGTGTCAACTCGGGGGTTTTAGTGGGTGCAAATCCCTCATACTCCCTCCTCCCTCCCAAAAGGTAGAACGGACAACCTTCGAGAGGTTTCCCTGGCCAAAAATGAAGGTATCGAAGGGAAGAGGAAGAGAAAGGAGAAATAATGTTGGAAGTTTCCACTGATAATCCGCGTATTATCAGTGGAAACTTCCAACATTCTGTCTCCTTTGTTTTCCTCTTCCATTCCATACCTGTCCTATCTCTACTCAACCTTCCTCGTCCGTTGACCCAATTCCTTTCCCACCTACTTCCTAGCTAGTAGTCGTTTCCTCTCTCTTCTTCTCTTTTCAGTTCAGTGTTTACCCTGACGATGTCCACAGCTGTCGAGGTGGACGAAACGTTGGTTTTCAGTTCTAATACGACGCAGTGTAAAAATCCAGTGCAGCGTTTTCAGTTTCATGTTTTGGTTTAATTCACAGTATCCAGATTTGACTGAAGTGCTGGGTGAAGACTTAATTCTTTCTTTTTGCCCTCATTTTTCCCTTAACATTATCCCAAACCCAACGCGAGGACATAACCTCATGGCTACCTTAAGATGGTGAAATTGTCGTCGATTGCCCTCAACAGACTTACTTCAGCTCCTGCACGATGGCCCATTCCTAGTTGTCAACGCTCATGGAAGATGCAACCGTAAGGACATTGTATTCACGGTTAATCTACTCGAGTCAAGTCAGCACATTCTAGACGATTATCTCTGGCCCTGAGGGTCTGTCAATTGATTTTCAACTCGTTGATCTAGAATTGGACCTCAAATAAATAGTGTTTGCCCAGTCAAGTCGTGCGCTTCAATGATCTTCATGAAGTTGAGCAACTGCTTTTTTTTAAGTCCTCAACTGTTTGTTTGTCCCGTTGTCGTTCTCTTTCAGCTTCAAGAAATTTTCTTAGTTTAACGTAACGAAAATTATTTTCTTTTATAACACTTCTCACGTCGTCAGATATATTTTCGCCTATTGGACTCCTGCAACGTATAAAAAAAAGTTGAACATCACAATCGCCTCTAACAAAACTATAATTCACAAATATTTATATTTACTTGGCCAGAGGAGTGACAGAGCTTAAATTACTCGGATCCACGACAGGAAGGTTTTCTCTCAATATTTCGACTCCATTCCAAGCGATCATGATGCCATTGTCGGTGCACATTTTGGGCGGCGGGACAACCATTCTATAGTCATACTCTTCACAAACGAATTTCAAAGCTTTCCTTATGAAACTGTTGCTTGCCACGCCACCTGACACCACCTGTTCGCACAAGCCATGTTTTTTAAAATAACCAATGTAAATTTTTTTTCCTTCACCGTTCAAGCCACAATAAAAATTCTTACCAAGCACTTTTCATCTAATATGTTTTTCACGTTCAAGTAATTAATGGCAACCTCCAAACGCTGACACAAGTGTCTGGTTAACGACCATTGGAAACTAGCACAAAGATCATTTATATCTGGAATAACCGCATCTCCTTCAAGCTCTGCAAAGAAATTACATGTGAACCTGTATAAAATAGAATTTGTGTACAACTTGTACAACTTGAATTGAGTTTGACAGTGAAAAGAGAATTTTTGGTTTTAGTACTCACTAAGGAATTTTTCTTGCTTTTCAATGTAATTTTTAGCAGAGGATAGGATGCCACTGAAGCTAAAATTACAGTCTTTGAATTTATTTATCATCTGAGACAAAGGAATATTTTCTGCATTTCCTTCAAGAGCAGCTCTCTCGATAGCTGCCCCACCCACCAATCCTCTCAATTGTTTTATGTTTTTTAATTTTGCTCTCCTTGCCAGTTTGTCCATTGATTGTCCAGGAGTTGAGTCAGTAGCTTCGCCTAATATGTGGAATTCGTCAACTGATCTTGCCAATGCTAATATGCAGTGACCTCCACTCATTAGAAAAACTAAAAATGGAAATTTTATCTAAAATAGAATTAAAAATTATAAAAATGTATAAAGAATTTTTTCTCTAATTAATTGCCATCTTTCTCCACAGCAAGACATCAAGTAATTGGTGTTTCAAAAGGAACTTTTTATCTAGGAAACAGGCTAATGTCTTGAACTCTATAACTGCGAACTTAGACTGAAGGAAAGGAAAAGACAGTACTAAATAATAAAAAGAGAATGAAAGAAGAATGAGAAATGACAGAGATATAGAAAAAACAATTTGAGAAAAGTGTAGTAAGTAAAGGAATATAGTGCAGAAAGAGGGGGAAAAGATGTACAAAATGAGGGCAGAGGTAAAGCTAGGAGCCGAGTGGTTTATGTTGCTTGAGGTCTATGTATTTCTGACCATCTTCCCATTAGCCAGAGAAGTAGATTTAAAATAAGCTTGCACTTGTTTAGCTTTAATATGGGTCTTCCAAGTCAATTTCTGCTCAAGATGGATAGAGATATTTGACTTCAGTAGACCAGTGGATAGGATTACAGTTGCATAAAACTGTCAGACATTCCTATTTGCAGAGGGTGAAGATGTTTTGGGATTTTGTGTCATTACATTTTATTCTCCAAATCATCCACCAGTCTTCAACTCTGCCTAAATAATGTTGGAGTCATGTGAGGATTGTGGGTCAGTGACTGAATTCAAGATGGTAGGTTATTTACGACAGGGAACCAAAAACCATAAAGGACTGGCTTAGTCACACAGACCTCAAGCATGAATTAAATAATAATCAAACAGAAATAAAAAGGAAAAGCTATGTTGATGGGTTATAGACAGACTTTTTACATGACGTTCATTTGGTGTTTATAACAGCTTAGGACCATACTCATAGGCAAGTAAATTATGAGCTGATTAAGAAAAATTTGAAACAATCACAGTAAGGAAAAATCAAAACCTTACATTTTCTATTATTCGTGCTGTTAATGCATGGGCTTGCATGTGGTGTATGGGAATCAATGGTTTTTGATAAAGAGTGCATAAATCTTTTGCATATTCCAATCCAGCCATCAATGATAAAATTAATCCAGGTTTAACAGCTACAGCAATTGCATCCAAGTCTTTATAATCTAGCTGGCTTTGTTTCATTGAGATATCAACAACATTTCTTAGGTGTTTCTGGTGGAATTCTTGGGCTAAATTTGGTAGTATTCCTCCCATCCTGAAAACAAATATCTCTTAGAAGAATTTTAAAAAAATTTACTTAGTTTTGATTTTGTAATTGAACTTACTCTAAATGCATTCTTGCTTGTGAAAAGTGACTTTCTCCCAATATAGTTCCAGATTCATTTAAAACTGCTGCAGCTGTATCATCACAGGTACTTTCGATTCCCAGAACATTTATATTCCCTAAAATTTTAATACCATATCATAACACAATTATATTTTGTAAATCATCATATATAAATCTCACAATATTTAAACACAATTTTAATGCCAAAATGAAGCTTGCCCCAAAATGGATGCGAACCCCCGATTTAAGTTAGTTAGATCCAGATTCTATGTGGGAGGGGTCATGTAGTCGTAAAAGTTCTTGACTTGGACACAAATGGTGGGGAGTTCGAATCCTCCTTCAGTATCCTGTTATACCCAAAAACAGGGGTGAAAAACAGGATTAAAACCACTATATCATATCCAGATTCTACAAAACTGTTTTAAATTGGCAAATAAGAACACCTAACTAAATAATTAAAAAAGAAACTGAATACAGTTTAATTCACTGTTTGGTATTAAAATACACCCTGAAATAGTGGAAGATATTTATAGGTATTAAGACAATCAATCCTTGTTATATCTTTCCGAGATACACCAGAACCAAAGACGATAACACAATTTATTTTAAACAAGTGTATAGTTTACCCCAGCACATATCCCACATAAATATGTAACATATCCACTTGAACTCCACATGTCCCTCTTATCCAATCCCTCCCTTAAATTCACACAAACATTCTCCCATATCTGTCTTATATCTAAATCAACCACCATCCCTTAAATTTCATAAACATTGCCATACATGTGTCTTATTTTCAAAACAGTCACACAGTGTTTTAAATCCTAATAAAGAGTTTCTCCTCACCAATAACTGGATGGCCTCTATAAGATGTGTGAACATCTAAATCCCAGTTTTAACATAATTGAAACATTCAGGGGCCTGGTAGGGGAGAAGTTAGAGCACTCACCAATCACTCGAAGGGCTGTGGTTCAAATTTCACCTGGGTGCAAAATTCCCAGTCAGTTTTTCTCCTGCTCTTTCTCACCTAAAATGTTTTCCTTCAATTTATCCACAATCCTTTCCCCAAAAATTCCCTCCAAGGCTTACAACCTTGGTAGTAATGTTCAGCCAGTGAGCAAACATTCAACAAAAGGTAGCTGACTCACAATCAAGCATATTTTCAACTCATGTAATAATTTGCTCCAACAAATAGGAGTGAAAATGAGTTGAAAAACATTGTGGTTCCTGGTTGGCCAAAACAAAAAAAAATATTGAAACATTAAAACCAAGCCCAAAGAGAAGGGAAAGCTTCTCCTATAAAAACTCTGGGGTTTAGATTTCACAACAACAGTTAGTACTCTGCCCTAACCTAAACAAGTCATGACTAGTGTGCTGTTGTTCAAGTGGAGCTTAGTTGCTTTGGTGGTGAAACTGTGGTAAGTTTTTGTATTCATTTTAGTTATTTATTTAATTATTTTTCCTATTTATGTTATCCTATAACACCCTTAAAAAGATGAATACATCTGAAAGAATTTTGCATGGCCAATAATACCTTAGGAAGAACAATGCTTGACTATGTAAGGCAAGGAAGAAGAAAAGGATTGTCCAGCTCCACAGGGGGAATAAAGTAGAACTCTATCTGAAATAATGTCCGTTTGGGTGAACAAATTGTAGCTTACGTTATAAGCGTGTATTTGTTCTGTTATACTGTATGTTATTTTTGTAAAACTTGAGAAGGGTATTCAACAAATAAATAACATAAATTGAGACTTACTCCTGGTACAAATCTGTCGAGGAATCTTCAACCTCCAAATATTTTTGCAAAAGGTAAACATGTTCAATAATCTATATTTAAATGCAATAGGTAATGAGTTTTTGTACAATTTTTTTTTTACAGATTAGCGATTGAAAGATGATTCCCAAACTTATAAAAAATCCGAAGAGTGAAATGTTGGGTGTCGTTTAGAACAATTTATCTTGCTTGTTAGAAATTAGTTTAGAAATAACAATTATCCACGAACAAAGAACACGAGTAAAATAAAAAATAAAATCTTAACCGGCAAAACTTGAAAATGTTTTGTTTTGAAACTGTTTCAAAACCTCGCGAGATAAAACAAACTGTTTAGTCTATGACCCGGAGCTTCCATGTTTGTTGTTTTGAGAAATTTAACAAAAATGCAAATAATTGTTTTCAAGTATTTGTTTTGATTAAAATTTTTTTCTTCTAACAATGAGTACACATTATAAAGTTCCGGGTACCACACTCGAAGACGTTAACATACCCGGTCAGAAATTTTTGAGAGATGCTTTAACAAGCTGTACCGATCCGCTCAAAGCAATCGAAGAATTTCAATTAGACAACGGCATACTCTTGCCTTCCCTCAGACCTATGTTGCCGCTTTTAGATCTTCATGGAATTCGCAGATTAGACTTTCATACGTCGGTTTTAGAAGAACTTAGGGAAAAGCTGATAGCTCACATTAATGAGATAGGTCAGAAAGAAGGAAGAGATCGGGATCGAAAGTTAAAGGATTTATTATCAAAGAGTTTTAAATTAGTCCGTTTTAAACAACTGAGACCTGTCGTTATGTGCATATTAAGAAATACTCCTCACATCGACGACAAGTATTTAAATATTTTAGTTCGAGATAGGGAATTGTACAGTGATACTGACACAGAAGTGAAAAGACAAATTTGGAAAGACAATCAGTCATTGTTTGGTGATGAAGTGTCTCCATTGCTTTCTCAGTACATTCAGGACAAGGAAAATATTTTGTTTGATCATTTAAACTTAACAAATTTATTTTTTTCATCATCTCCTAAGCTACGCAGACAGAGTGAAGTGGTGCAGAAACTAGCACACATGATTGGCACAAGTGTGAAATTGTACGACATGGTGTTACAGTTTTTAAGAACTTTATTTTTACGCACAAGCAATGTGCATTATTGTACTCTAAGAGCAGAGCTTTTGATGGCTTTGCATGACCTTGAAATCCAAGACATTATTTCAGTTGATCCCTGCCATAAGTTCACATGGTGCCTTGATGCCTGTATTAGAGAAAAAAGTGTAGACATAAAAAGATCAAGGGAACTCCAAGGATTTTTGGACAGCATTAAAAGAGGTCAAGAACAGGTTTTGGGTGATTTGTCGATGACTCTTTGTGATCCTTATGCAATCAATTTTTTGGCACAGTCAGCTATAAAAATTCTTCAGCATTTGATTCATAATGAAGCTTTGCCAAGAGATAACACTGTGTTAATTTTGCTGTTGAGAATGTTGGCTCTTGGTTTGAGTGCTTGGTACATGATAGACACTCAAGAGTTTAAGGAACCAAAATTAGATTGTCAAGTTGTGACAAAATTTATGCCTGCCCTTATGTCTCTCATGGTAGATGATCAAGTAAGGACGTTAAATTCAAAACTGCCTCCTGATGAAAGGGAATCTGCTATCACGATTATAGAACATTCCGGACCCGCTCCAGATGCTTGTCAGGCGTACGTGACAGAAAGTAGCGTGGCCAGCATTTTGGCCATGTATTACACAATTCATACGGCAAAGCAGAAGGACAGAGTGGGACTTATGAGAGTTTTAGGGATTTTGGCAACATGTGATAGCGATCGGGCCTACGAGGATCCATTCTTGCATCTCCTCGTTTCCCATTTGATTCACATGAGCGATGAATTCACAGCTGAAGACTTCTGTACTGTTATATTTGATGAGTTTTTCTTGGCAGGATTGGCGAGAGACAACGTCACGAGACATATGCTCAAACTCATGTGGTACATACACTCTAAGTTGCCACCGAATCGCCTTCACACTTTAATTAAAGTTTTAGAGCCGAGTTCTCAGCACATTGAAAGCGTCCATCAACTTTACCACGATCTCCAGCAGAAAATAGCCAGAGACGAAGAAACTCCACCTGTTCCTCCTAATTTGGATTATTTGGAGTCGCCACTGATGAGTGTTCCGACTCCTGCTCCTTTATGACGTTTGCGAAAAGGATAAAATCGCTATTTATACTCTTTAAAGACTAATTAAATCAAATATATTTTTAATAAAGTCTTAAAACACACAATATGGTCTATTTCTTTTAATAAATCCCAAACTTGTGTGCGCCTTATAGCCTATATTTTTTCTTACCCGGTGACTTTAGATAGTCCTAGTACTCGGCGGCCCACGCGCCGAATCACCTTCTCCAAACTCACCTTGTCTAGCTTATTTAGGCTGCCAACGAGGCGCGAGCACGGAGGGCACCTAGGCCTCCTGCAACATCACCACCTCGTAGAAAAACAATTCGACCAAATTCCTTATGCTGTTAAGGATCCCACATAAAATCACCGTCAGGAAGAGATTTTGCCCAATTACGTTGCAGAGGCCATCTTTGCTCTGTTCACGCAGGGCGCACGGCTAGCGTATGCTCCTCCGTGTCCTCCAAACACAAGCAGTGGCCGCAATGCGTCGTCCACTCTACGGATCCAACACAAATACCTCCCGAAGCACCTATGCCCCGTGAAGGTCCGTGTAAGCCTATAGGTCAGGCTACCCCACTCTAAATCTGGCCAGCGCCCCAGCATCGACTGGACTGCCCTCAGAGTCCTCTTACCTGGGTTGGGCGATCAGGTGGGCACTCCACCTGATCAGGACTGTGAGGGCTTGTCGCCTCATTATCTCAAGAGCGCCTTGATGAGGTCTCTCGCGCATCATACATGTATCTGTAGGACTCCACCAAGAGGTCCATCAGAGAAACGCCCACCGCCACACCCAAAATGGCTCTATAACCTTGAGGGGTGGAAGAGAAGTCCTCGACTTGGCCAGATCCCAGGATCCACACGGGGGCTCCGTATATCAGTCTGGACAGGAGCATCCGAGAACACAACTTTCCTCTACCTTCTCCCTTTTTTAATTAAAAAACCAGTTAATTGACTAGTCAGGTATACTATGATTGGGTGATGTGTTTAAATAAAAAGAATCTCTTCAAAAATGTTTAAATTAACCCTTTATTAAAGTTCATTAAGACCACTCGGTTCCTAGGTAGCACATTAAATTACGACATAAAAACGACTCTATATGTACACAGAATCTAAGTCATGTGAAGCGAGAAGCCTCGAAACTTTTTTCGCACAAAAAAGAATTTGGTTCCGGGCTTCCGGCTTAAAAAACTAATTACATACACAACACTTGGATTTTCTTTTACATCACAGACCAATGATAAAACGGATTTTGCAAAAACCAAAAAAATTTACAAACAATTATCACAATGTCTAACACGAAAGAAAGGGGAAACGGAAGGCAGAAGCCATTACAGTCGGATATCCATTTGTCCCCACAAACACAATCTTCGGACAGAGCCGTATTAAAGTTATTAAACTACTTATTAATTAGTCAATGGGAACTTTGTTGCCGTTCGTTGAGAAGATCTCAGAATTGAGGGGGTTTTGATTTACAGTATTTTAGTCAGCTGCACACACTTTTCAACCTTTTCCGTGATAAAAAACTTAAAATGATTGTTTGCATGTCCTGACTTGTCCACACGAGATGTAAAGAGGCAGAAAGTATAAAAACAATTCCTTGTAAGAATTGGGTTGGGTTGGGTTAGTTTCGATCAGAAACCCATGAGACACAAACGAAATCCGACCGCAAAGGACTACCCAAAAAAGACGGTAAACAAATCACGACCGAAATATTGAAACAAAAAATGTTTTAGTAGTCAAACAATCACTAAAAATCAGCAGGGAATGTTTTAACTAACCATTAAGCTTTCACTAACGAAGAAAAAATTATAATTCACCAGGACAGAGAGCTTATTGAAAACATTTAACAAACAACAAAATCGATGTATTTGACTGAACCCGACCCTGTGTTATCGAAAAAAGGAAGAAAACAAAAGGTAATCAATGTCATGGGTGATTAATGAGGGGGATCGATCGAAAACCGAACAACTAAGTCCAAATTAACTAAAAAGCTTATACAGATTAGTTTAAGGCAAGATTGGAGACTTGGACGAAACTGAACAACAAAAAATCTTAACAGCTCCTGAAGTGGGAAGAGAGCAAGACCTATCAACCAAAATCATAGGACACATCATCCTGTTGGAATTCGATTGGGAAAAGACTTAAGAGACCAGCTTTCAAGTCTTGAGCAGGAGACTTAGGAGAAAGTCTTGCTTTCCGATTTTGGTCTGCTTCTTACTTTTTTTGTCTTTCTTACAAAATCCCTTTCTTCTCTACGTAGCAACCGGTTTAAAAGTAATAATTTCACCATTTACAACACAACATAAATAAAAAAAATTAAAATCGAATTCACTAGGAACATTGAATGTTTTTTATCATCAAATAGTTCGCGACGGAAGCGGAAGATTCCTGTCTAAATCACAGCTAATCACAATGCAATGAATTCCGATTTGAAATTTCTTTTTCCAATTATGAAATTGACTTCGTTCGCATCAACTTGCAATTTAAATAAAAAAGAAAATTCTTTCTATATACTTTGATTAAAGCCATCTAAATATCCTAATCGATAAGTTTCAAGGAAAACTGACTGGAGATGAAATTCGAGTAAACTCGGTTATAACCAGCAAGCAACATATTTAACCCTTTTAGTGCCCAACGACGAAATATCTTTGCGCAATAATTGGAGCTCATCGCATGAGTTCTGTATTTCAAAATAACTTTTTTAAGACCTTACAAGTAGTTCAACAAAACCACTACTATTACAAAAAAATATTTGTTACAACTTTTCTGCTGGTTGGTGTTGAAGCACCGTATACGCCAGAGAGATAGCATATCAACAAGCTATTTCTTGGAACTATGATCGCAATCCCCTTATGATAGTTATCAGAGAGCTCATGTGTCACATCATGAGAGTAAAATCTTTCCGTCTTTTTTTATGACAAAGTAGTTTGAATTTCTTAAAATATAATTTTTAGTTTGGTTTTTTACGAACGCTATTCCAACGTTAGTGAATTCGTCAAATTCCTTCAGTTATCTTCGCACAGGCACTAAAAGGGTGAAGCCTACAAGATTTTAGCAGTACAACCTGGATAATTATACACTACATTAACAATATAAAAAAATTTCCTTCATTATTTTTAACCGTACCTCGATTCAAGACAGAATCAGAATATAATTCCGAGCTTCGATTAGGTCTCAACACTAAAACTCAAATTTTCAAACAAATCAAAGAACTGAACACCACATCCAGGATGAATTTAGTCTACAGATTCAAACTGATTTAATACATCAGAGTGAATCGAGATACGGAAAGAATTTACATAAGCACACAAAAAATTTTGGCAACTTCGAACATAAAAAAGAACAAAAAAATTGTACAAAAATTTCAATAAGTTTCTTTTCCCTCGTTAAAATCATTCACTTCTACTTCACTCTAAGGCTAATATTGTTTTCAATATCTAAAAAAAAAATGTCTGGGCAGTTTATTATAATTTTATTAAAAAAATTTGTTCCCAAATAAAGAAAATTGTTTTGTTTCCGAAAATTATTTCTAGGAGAGAGTAGTACCTCATTGCCCTGGTAATTCATTTCGGTTCGATAATTTTCCTATAACTCCATCACAACCAACCTCTTTCACTTCCACTTTGTCCAAGTTTACCAAAAGAGAATCTTATAAAAATGGGAAACGATTCTTTGGTTCATGTTTCTAACGTAACTTACTTTACATCTCCCTTTCTAAATGTGATTGTTCACTTCCAGCCTTGACCTTGTTTTCCTCAGTTTTCATAATTAAATCAAATATCGAAAGCATTTTATTCTTTGATAACACATACAGACAGACAGACCGAAACACACACAAACAAACACATGATCAAGACTAGAAGGTGCAATCGTGATTTGCGAAATTCTTCCTACACAAAGCAGTACTCTACAGACAAAATTATCTCAAAAACATTTTTTCCGATAATCCAAACGAAGAATCGTTTAACACGTTCGCTGGTTTAGTGTCAATTACAGGCGACTATGAACCAGCGAAATTGTTAATTGCAAGAAAAAACATGTTTTCTTTTTGAAATTAGCTAAAATATTTAACGACTTATCAATAATTATTTCCATGTCAATTTCCCCGTTCACCGAGCGAACCATTACTCCACACCTAAAACGACCACGACATAAAACAAAAACATGAATGAAAATTTATTTAACAATAATTAATAACATTCCGTTTAATTACAAAGAGAAATAGTAAAACCAAAGTTTGGATTATCGTTTATCGGTGTAAAAAGTAAACTAAAGTCACTCGTTGCGTTTTATGCTTTCCCACCTTCCTCCCTTCCTCCCTCCTCCTTTTTTCCTTTCCCTCAACACAAAAAAATCAACCAAAAATTCCAACTAAGCATTCCTCGGGGCCGAAATCAGGGGAAAACAGAGGAATCCTGTCAGAGGAGAAAGCTAAAGGCTGATGTCATCGCTATCGGTCTTCTTAGATCCTTTCCTTCGACGAATCTAGTCACTTGACGGAAACCGCTTCCTTTATGTGTCGAATTATGTGATTTCCGACATCCCTGACTTCCGGCCATTGCTTCAATACGAATACCATGGCTGCTATGAGGACTAACGTCGATAAAATTCGTAGCCTGAAAGGAGAACAAAGATAATAATATAACTCACTCTTTGATAAAGAAGAAGCCTGGTTCTTAAGGGTTTATATTACGACTTAATAAGCTGAGAAGGTAACACTAATTTTTAGTATTCAAAGAGGAAGCTTCTTATCTTCAAGTATTTATGTCATCCCCCCCGGCCTGGGCGACCAGAACACTCAGGAGGCCTAGCTGAATGCCACGCGGTGCGTCCACAGATTTGAAATAGTGGGAAGGCCTCTAGATATGGAGGGTAGCTACGAAATAAGCGGGGTAATGCTGATGAATAAGCAGTCGCGAACAATCACTGGCGGTGTGATGAAATAGAGGCCCTGAGTATGGCAGTACAGGGAACTAAAACGGCTCATGTCCAAGGAAGCAATGTGTCAGGGCAAGAAGAGCAGCTTTAAAAGCGTAGTCCCCTCAAGCCGAGGATAACAGGTCAACAGGTCAAGAGTCTCAATGGCGAATGAGGGACAATTTCAATCCCCAACGACGAAGAGAGCGGAAGAACTTTCCCACAAAACACAACTGATGCCTTGCAGTAAGTAGAGGAAACTACAAGGCTAAGAAACCCATTCAAACAGAAATGGGCAGCTACCAGGAGAATAGTAGAGGAGTGGCCCCCCGAAAGTTGTGCGTAGGGCCTACCACGGAAAACAAAAGTATTAAGAAATCGTTAAAACTAAATGCCATGATTGCGAAAACCAAGGCATTGAGTGGGGTATAGTGTAAAATAATAACAATATAATGTAAGCATCGAGGTGTAAGAGACATTGGCTTTCGATTATTCCAAGCCAGAAGAAGAAAACAAGTTTGTCCATCCTTCTATCATACCGCGAAAACCCACCTAGTTTTAAGGAAAGGCATCAAAATTCCTGCGGCTGTGGCCACCAGCAGTAAGACGACTTGTAATACGGTCAGAAGAACGTTAATTAGCTTGACGACTAAAGCACGAGCGTTTGAATTGTCTATCCCTTCTAGTGTCACATATTGTTGATGTTGAGCTTGCTGGTGTTCCATTTTCGATATCTGGAATGAGAAAACAAAATGACTCGAGTTCTTTCACTGAAAAATTTCTATGTTAAAGGGGCTTAGGAGCTGAGACTCGCGAACTTAGATTCAGAAAAAAGGACCGCATTCAAGTACGTAATAAACGCTAGCCTCTGCATTAGCTATCCTTTCTTATCTAAAGACATGACAGTACCTTAGTCAGTGGAAATATTACCGGCCCCAAATAATTTAATTAAATTGGGGAAACGGTAAAGCGGTTTGAATTCAAGATAGTTGGCCAGAACAACAAAAAAATCTGCGCAGAGTTTTGCCTTGCTACCAACCTTAGTTTGACAGCATTCTAACATGTCGTGCAAATCCCTAATTCGCTCCTCACTCTGGTATTGAACTTTTTCCTCCATGTCCGTCAAAGCTTGTTTTAAATTTTCAACTTCATTTTGATGAAGTTCCGTTAAATCGTTAACTTGCTCTTCCAATCTCTCGCTTCTGAACTTTTCTTCTTGAACAGCCATCGTCAAATACTGAACTTCTTGATGCACTCCCTGAAAATAATAAAACTCACTAAATAAGTAACCAGTCAAATTTCTAAGTACTTGCTCTTTAATTTCAGTATTTGGTCAGTCCCACCTTTAAATTTTCCAATTTTTCTTTTAACATCTCTATTTCCTCTCTTCGTTCTTGAAGCTCTCTAAAAAGAGGTTCAAGATTATAAGGAGGTCGCTGGTGCCTGGGAGAGCTGTGATGTGTTGTCTGACCAGGCGGTAAACTTTCGCTGGTCACAGAGCTACACGGAGATCCTGCACAGATATACAAACACGCATATGTACATAAATTAAAATGATTTCTCAGGATCTAACGACCGCATTCAAAGTATCAACTTCTTCAATCTTCTTTCATGTACCTTCCTCTGAAGCAAATTTCATAGCATTACCCGAAGTTGATCCCGACTGAATTGCAGTCGTCGTCGTAGTCGTCAACGAACAATTCCCGGGAAGAGTCGCGCTACCGTGATGAGTTTTTTTCCTCTTCCGTCGAACCAGTATCCCCATTTCTAGACAAAGAATTAATATTGTCAGCGCTACCGAATTTATTTTTAAGAAGATGAGCAAATTCTCTTGGCTTAGACATCACAGTTCTGGAATAAAAACAAAAAAAAAACGAAAATAAATAAACTGAACATAAAGAAGAAGGGGATGAAGGGGGAAAACTAAAAACGATTCACAAACAATTCGTGCAAATTTGGTAAGGATGAAACAACAGGACAACTACTAGATTAAGCTAAATCCTACCTTGTTGTGTGGAGGACATTTGAACAACTCTCAATTTATTATCTATTCTAAAATAGGAGTGGGCTAAAGTTTTTAATCTTCTAAGAAATCTTTTAATTGAAATCAAAATTCAATTCTCCAAAGGCGGTGTAGTCGTCATGTATGGTTTGTCTAGTCAAAACGACAAAATCCATTCTCGTTCTTTAACACGTTGAGGAGGGCGTGTATCACCGGTGGCTCACATCAGATAGTTTATAACACAGTTTTGTTAGATGAAAAATATTTCACACGGTTAAAAATAACATTTTTATTGAAAAATTGAAAAGCTTATTTTTACAGCTAGATTATGGAGTCTATTACATTTTATCTATCTGTAAAGATATAGATAATGCAAGTATGAATATAAGTAAGTTATGGATAAACGATTTTTACTGCCATCTGGTGGCGTGACAGAAAATCTGCGCCGCCCCCAACGTGTTAAGTCAGAACGTACTAGACTTTCTAAACAAATAGTTTCTTTCGTTTTTGGTGTACTGACGACAATGTCTTGAACTTGTTTATATGATACCGTAAAAGTGAAAAAGCAGGTATTTGTATCACCAACTAATTTTAGTAAATGTGACATATCACTCAATATTTATCACATTTATTGCAACGTACAAATTAAAATGGTTCGCCATTTTCACAACAGTTTCCAAAGTTTCATCAACTTCAACAACTGTTGACAATGTCAGGGTAACAAAACGAGACTGACCAGTACGATAAATTCAGTTGTTTTGTAAAAAACGTTGGAGTAAGAAAGAGTGAAAAAGAGAGAGAGAGAAGGAAGGAAGGCTAATAAAATGGTGCTCAACACATTTCTAAGAAAAATAAATAAATAAACATGAACAAAATCATAAAGTTAATACTGATCACTTAAAAATGTTTACAGGTGTTTCAGGTTGAAATCATTCCCTCTCGAAACACAAATCATTTTAAGTGAGCAGAAAAATCTACGACAAACACGACGTAAACATCAACACGTACACATTTCAATAGCCTAACGAAAAAAAATTTTAAAAACGAGACATTTGATGGGTTGACTTACTCAGCAGCCCCGTGTAAACCTCCCTTGATGTTTTCTACAACCCCACTGAAAAACCGTTCAAAATATTTTTAACATGAAACAGTCAAGAAAACTACTCTAACTAGCCAAATGATGAGAGGGTTGGAAAATGACACAACGATTTCTTAGTAATTTGTTAGTCTTACATATAACCGTCAAGACATCAAACTCAAATGTTAGTAATGTTACTTTTGGATATTAAGTCACCCAAGTCAAATTTTTCGTTAGACAAAAGACGGCTCTTTTTTATCTTATCCACCTCCGCCTCTAAGAATTTACTTTTGAAATGAACAATATTTATGAAATATTTTTGACTTAAAGTATAACGAAACATCCTTCCACTGAGAATGCCTTTAGTTGTCAAAACGTTTATACAAGTTAAAAGAAAGCTTTTCCTAATCCAACCAAAAATTTGACTCTTGGCGTCTTGATAGCCCAAAAGCGACATTACTAACACTAATGGGAAGAGCCGTGAACATCTCAAAAAAAAAAGAACCAAAAACATCAAACTAAACCTTACCCCGAAAATCCTGATATTCCGTCACGAATATTTCCTCCCACATTTCTGAAATAGAAAAACAAAAAATTACGTTATTAATGTTATATTATAATGTTATTTCTTCTATCTTTAACTTCTGAGTTGCCTCTCAGTCTCAGTCATACAGGGGGTAAGTTTGTTACTAGTGCACTATGTAAATCTCAGCAGGCGGGTCCTTGTCCCGGGGAGTGAGCAACGTTGCTCGGCAGCGGCAAAGCCCTGCTGAGAACCGTTTTCAGGCGGTATAGCCTGAGAGGCACACCTAAGAGACAGATCACCCGTCTCAGGCTGTGAGGAGCAGACCAACAGGCACTCGAAAATACTCTTACGCGGGGACAGACAGTGGCAGCCCCACCTACCATGCTAGGATAGAATGGCCGATTCCCACCTTGCCCGAAGATTAAATAAATCAAAAGTTACAAAGGAAAACTTACTTAACCTCAACACCGCAAGGTATAAGAGAAGGGACTAAGTAACTTCCGAGTTATTTCTGGGTACTTTTGAACCCATAAATTGGGTGAAACAAAGTTAGGGTTGTTTCTATGATTCAATCTGTAATCCCGGATCGATCTACATTAATGGTTCACGGAGTGACCCCTGACCCGATTTCAACATTAAATCCCGATTTAATTAAACAAATATTGGGTCTAAGAGTACGCAGAAACAATGAATGCGAGCTTTGCTTTCTATAACGCAAAGGTTAATTTGATTGTTTCGGCTTTGCCAACATTAGAAAAGGTTGCAAATTGTTAAGCTATTGCCTTGGCTACGCCCTCAAACCATAACATTTCGATATAATGGCAAGAAATCAAACGTGACGATAATCAAGCACGTTCTCTTCTTTCATCCCCACGTGTACGAGCCAATACTTTCCCACTAGATCCCGACACAATAGAAATAAACATGATGATCGGTTTAAAATCATAACTAATCGCGGACTCTCCAAAGAAGATACGTGCTTAATTGTCGCAATATTAAAAATAAATTCCTTTCATTAAAGATCGGCGTCGAAGGCCGAATCAGGGCGCTTACTTCAAACCCTGTCCCATGTCTCGCAAAACTTCTCTCGGTTGCCTGTGGCTAGAGTGCAGCTTTTGACTTTCTATGTCCTTGATTCTTTTATTGTAGCTGTCGAGTTTTTTCTGCAGTTGCGAAATGATTTGAGCTGATTTCTGATTCTTTTTCTCGAAAACTGACTTTATTCTCTGGATCTGCTGCTTGTCCGCGTTAGTTGCTAGTTTTATGAATTCGTTGACATTGTCTGAAGCCAACAAGAAAAAAAATTATCGTTAATTCACTTAAACCTCAGAAAAACATGCCAAATCAAACATCTCTGACGAAAACAATGAAAGTGCCTTGTACACATTTCAAAAGAAAAAAATTTTTATCTGTATTGAAAAGCTTAACATGAAACCTTATCTTTCGAGAATGTGAGGTTGACGCATCCAAAGGCCTATGGCGTATAGCCTAACGAATTTTTTTGTTCGAGATCATTTGGAAGTGCTATTTAAATAATTTAATGTGGAATGCACTTGAAATTCTCGCTTTCAAACGTTCATTTGTGAGATTATGAAACTTAAAAGCTTTTGCAACATGATACGTCGATAAGAGCTTTTCCTAACTCTTCCCTCTCTTTCCCACCCTCTTCCGGACTGTACCAATAAAAGAAGAAAAGAATTTTCACATTATTCCAACATGAGAATGACGACCTTCACACATTTTAATTCCATGCTTCCGGACAAATAAACTTACCGTCTCGTGTTGTCTGTTCAGCTCGAATTTGATCCTTCGTTCTTAATATTTTGTTCTGAATGTGTTCGATGGCAGCAGCCCTCTGCCGGACCAAATCGGAGATTTGACTGTCGGGCTCGTCAACGTTTCCGACGTGTTCGGATGATCCGTTTGACATATGGGAGGACGAATGACCCTGAACGTCCTGAGAATTGAAGGCAGTTTGTGATTTTGAGGTTACTGGGAGGAGGAGTGGAGAAGGGTGAAATATTTCGGAGCGACTTTCATCAATCACTTACAGAATCATCTTGAAGGTATGAGTGTCCGGGAGTATCGTCCGCCGGTTTCCCCGAAAGGGATTCCGGGTGAGGAATGTGCGGAGTTGTGTTGTCGGCTTCTCTTCGGATGAAAGTCGACGTTGGCGATTTCCGACGGTGACGACCGGAAGAAGTTGTGCTTCCCGCAGAAGGAAACGAACCGCTCCCATTTCCATCGCCGCTTCGCCTGGAAATGAAATCAATAATAATTAACTTCAACTTCCTGGGGCAGAAAAATCGAGAAGGAAGAATGGCCACCTTTGAACTTTGATTTTTTTCCCCCAAGACAGAGCCAGATTTCAAAAGCGCAAAATTTAAACAATTTCCACAAACAATAAGACAAAAAAATCTTTAAAAAGTCAAGGTTGAACAACACTTGCTAACTATACATTTCCTCATTGCTTTGTTCAGATCAGAAGAATTCGATTGCATACCGCAAAAATCCACCAAATTAATACGCTTCCTTACTCAACGACCGCAAACATGTTATTTTCAACATAAAAAATCCCATTTTATTCACGATGTGTCGCCAAGCTTCCATTTAGTTATTATTTCGCTATGGATCGGATGGCGCTCGAATCACTTTCACTTTTTATCCGCCAAGAATCTGACATCTTTTTTGCTTTCCTTTGCCATTTGCCTTGAGTGTTGGCAATTCCTGTACAAATGACTGTGACTGACAGTTACAATACAAAGGATTTGTGCCCTTCCCATAAGAAGCAAAAAGTTAACTAAAAATTTCTAAATTATGTAACCAAAATCTGAATTTTAGTTAACTTGAGAATTCCTCAATAGGTTTTTTTTCACTTCTACATGTCAGAGATGACCTTCATATGGTTCCTCTCCAGCTTAAAACACCAAAAAGCCCCCAAAATATGACGATCCTTATTATTGTCTTTATAATATTGTCATCTAAGGAATGGGAATCATAACATTCTGCAAAAATATTTTTTGGGAGTTGTAATAAACCCTGAGACTCCTCTTACTGTAAGCACATTCTGCAGCACGTCTTGCACAGATTTTGGAAATCCAATCCCAATTGAAAGGGTAGATAAATGTTCGCATAAGCTATCTTTTTGTAAGTAGTAAAGAAAACAAATGTAAATAAAAAATTGTTTTAAAGTATTCATTTAATAGTATGAGTACATAATAAATTTAAAGAGCCGTGATAAGTACTTTCGGGTGTTTCCTTCATAATAAATTTGAGGATCACCTGTATATAACCGTAAGTCAGTATACTTCTGACAACAATAGGTACCATTCTATTAATAAGATGGGTCAAAATTCAAATAACGAGAAGATTTTAGAAATTTCTTAAAATCTAGGCAAAAAAAACGAACTTATTGGGGGGTTGATGAGCACCGTACTCAGTACACCGTGACGTTTCCTTACTTACAGAGTCACTAACACAAAATTTATCAATATTTACTTCAAATCATCCACAATATAGCGGGAAATTAAGTACGAGAATGCAATTTAAATTGTAAAATAGAAAAAAATGGAGGTAAGGCATTATTTACAATGAATATTAATTTGGGAACAGTAAATGCGTTGGCCACTCCTGCAGGTTAATATGTTTGTTTCCTTTTTCTCTGCATCAAAAGATTACTCATACCATAGATGGAAGAAAATTCAAAACAAAGCAATTCATTTTTATGAACTCATTAATTCAGAATTTACATGCACTTTGAATGGCAAACTTACAAGGACTGTAACAACAACAATTTACTCTACTGTGAGTACTGAAAACAGGTTTTCAAAGTGTTAAACAAAAAAAGGAAAGAAAACAAGTGCCTCTGGCAATGAAACCTGAGGCAACCAGTCACTGGTGACCCTATAGAATAGGTTAGATGAACTCTTTGGCCTTGGACAATTTTTTTTCTCTTCAAGTAAACATTTCCCTCCACATGACTTTTTCATCTGGTGAGTTTAATGAATCACAGGCAAATAATTTAATTATAATGTATAAGATTAGATAAGGTTTTATTGAGATTAAGAAAACTTTTAATTTAATATGTCATGAAAAAGAAAAGAATAAACATTTTAAAAAAAAATCATTTTAGGATGAAAACAAAAAATGCCAATTAAAAAACTCACTTTATGATAAGAAAACATTTGTTATTCTTTTATTGAAAGAAAAAACATCTTATGTTTTATCTTATACTTTTTAAGTGGAAATACATGACACATTCAGTGACTAATGTGTCACCTTAGAAATTTAATCAAGAATAAGAGGGCCACTGGTCATTGGGAAGAATGAAATATTTTATGATTTCACTTGAATTTCATTTGAGTAACATCACTAATTTTTAAATATTAAATCTCAAGGAGCTTGTATTGTGTTGTCCAAGGTTCTTTGTGTTTTGTATAGAAAAAAAATTTGACGATACTAACATAACAAAGTAACAAGGAAATTCTACCATTTTTTCCGGTAAATAACAATAAAACTTACATGACACCTTGCGTGGATTTCACGCCTGAAGGTCCAGGACTTGCTGAATGTCCAGACATATTACCAATAAGTGGTCGGCCGGGGGACACACTTCGACTGGATGACTTACTGCTCCCCGACACCACCTGCAGGTTATCCATTCTGCATCTTTGCCATTTATTCCCTTTACTTACACTATAAAACCCGGCTACTAACCAACATAAATAAGTTGGATATTAAGTATTTCACACACGATAACTGTCAATCGTGACATTTAAAAACATCGAGCTTTTACAATGACATCTCTACACTCCTAATTACAACATTTTTTTTTCACTTTCAATAATTCCAAATCAGATAAACAGTTTGAAAGCCTTTTCTTACGTTTAAGAATAATTGGTTTATATAATTCTACACTAAATTGCATACACTTTAAAACTAATTCACATGTGCTTGGTTTTCGATGGCCACTGTGTTTGTTTGAAAATTTTTCGACAATGAACCCGATAAATCAGAAACGCCATTGCACCAGACCATAGATCGTTCTCTCGACTCGGGAGCGTAATGTGTTCGAAAAGTAAATGTCAAACAGAACGCAGCCTCCGAGATTTCTTACTTCGAGCTGAGGGAATGTAAATTACGAACAAGGAGGGTTTAGAGTAAACAAATTGACGGTTTTACAATCGTACTGTTACTTTTTTATTTTTATTATTAAAGGAGAAGTTTTAATTAGTCATCAAATTCTTCTTTCAGGCTACTCACGACCTTAGCCAAAGTGTGTTTTACCATATTTATGTGTAACACTTAACTAGCACTCTTATTTATGTCTTACACTCAAATTAATAAAAACGGCTGCGATTTTTCAACCATGAAAACTAGACTTCGAAGTGATTGGTGACTAGGAAAAAGTCTAAGCTACTTAACCGCCAAATATTAATGTTCACTTTTACCAAGTCTAAGTTTCAGAAGGATTTTTCGAAGAAAACGGGTTTCTAAACTGCACGAATCAGTTGTGTGATTCAGATAAGAAAAAAAATCATGAACAAGTTTTCACCACGAGAACAGAAACATCAGCCTGGGTGCAAATTTACAACATCAAGTAAAATCATTGAGTCCATGTTCCCTTCGACTATGAGATTTTCCAAACTGAGGCGGCGATTTCGCGAATGTTTATTGGTGTCAGAAAAAAATGGAAGAAGATGTCACGGATGTCAAGGCACCGCTGGTTATATATTCGAAAAGGAGAAGCAAATCACCCAACATTACCACATGATACATCCGTACAGTCCGTTTCGTCAATATTGGGAATTGTCAGTTGTAGTAGAAATAATTCTGAGCTTGACGGTTCGTTTTTTCTCCATTTCACAATTTGCACTTCAAGTTCCAAACAGTTTACTATATCAAGTTTTTGCGCTTTTCCTCGACTTGTTTGATACGTCTGATCTTTTACTTAATTTCATAACCGGTTACATTGATAAAGAAACTCGAACGGTTATATTAGAAACGGAAAAAGTATTTTATCATACCATAAAACAACCTTCCTTTTACATTAGTATACTTGGGTCTCTTCCTTTAGAGTTTATTTTATACTTATCATGGCCATCGAATGATCCGAATTTTTTGTACATAGTTTTCTTAAAAATTCTACAGCTAAAAACTGTTTCTAGGTATTTATGCCATGTAGCTCATATATATAACTGGTCCGATTTATGTTATCGAATTGTTTGGACATCTATCACAATGTATCTCTTGGCCCATTGGATCACATGTTTGTATTATTTAGTATTCTTTGGTCTTGGTCACGAGGAAGCTTTTAAGACGAATGACGGTCCTTTTTACCGACATTTCACCATTTTTTACATGACCACATCAATTTTTTTCTTTCAAAACGGTATTTTAAGTCACATACACATGTACAGTATAAGACGTGTGTTACTATCTTCCGTAGTTCTTATTACCATTTATTTATTCAATGTAGCTTTCATTGGATTTTTCGTTCAGTTGTTAGGCCTTTTAAAAACTCCACTCGTACAGTATAAAGAAAGACTACAAGAAGTTCAGAAATTTTTACATCAAGAAAATTTACCGAGTCATATACATGTTAGAGCTTTAGAATATTATCGGTTTCGCTTCCGGAATAAATATTTCAGTGAGAAAAAAATCCTTGAAATGCTGTCCCCCCCTTTGAAGCAAGAAATAGCCGATTTCCTTTGTATGGATTTTATAAAGGATCCTGATTCTATTTTCAGTGGGATCCCCGATTCTTTGGCGAGTGCTTTATGCCTTCAAATGAAATCTGAAATATTTTTACCAGGCGATGTCATAATAAGAGCCAAGACAAAGGGTAGTAAAATGTATTTTATCTCTTGTGGAAGTGTTGTCTTGTATTCGTCACAGGGAAAAGAACTTAAGCATTTATACGATAAGGAACAATTCGGAGCACTGTCGTTTGCTAATGAAAATCGTTATGTTATAACGGCAATAGCACTGGAAATGTCCGAGTGCTACTTTCTTCGTTATCGCGATCTCTTGTATTGTACTCAAGATTATCCGGAACACAGACAAATGATAATCGCCACAGCCTTAATGCGAAAAGAAAACTTGTTGAGAAGAATAAAACCGTCGTAAAGATTTATAAAAAATAATTACTTCAACTGTAGTATTTCTTCTTTTGCCCCGTTTCTTTCCTTTTTTTTTCATTTCCATACTTTTTTGTATTGTTGCACAACCTCATTCGAATGAATTAGACTGTTTATATGTAAAAATTTTACATTTAAATAAATAACTGAATTGTACAAACCATTTTACTATTTGTTTCACTTACATCACTAAAAAAAATCCCCAGAACGCAAAATATAATCAACTATTCTATTTAAAAAGAGAAAAGAAAAGAACTCGACGCGATGCTGGCGTAAAGTTGCCTCCATTTTCTCTCTCATGCCACAACCAAAACGAAAATCAGTAAGGCAGTGAAAACGAAGTGCAGACGATTTCGTTTGTTTACTAATAAGTTTCCACCTTTTTAATCATGTAGAAGTTGAAATGCAGTTATTAAAATAATTTTAAACAAATTCTGTTTTTGTCATTAATAAAAAATTCACTATTAGCTGCTTAAATTTCGACTGTATCAAAAATGTTACAAATGACTAACTTGGACGACGTCAAATCCGAATGGAATGTGAACGAAACTCACATAATCATTCCAGTGATGGACGGGAACCTAGCTTCCAATAAAAACTCGGAAAAAATTGCTAGAAACACGATAACTCTAAATGGTTTAGACGGGGGAGATGCTACGGTTTTGTCAAACGGTTTAGAACATAGTTTGGTCATTGGATTAGATAGGAATTTGTTTGAGAGTGAAAATAACAAAAGCGAGTTGCTAGTCATTCAAAACTCCGATTTAAAATTGTTGTCATGTAATTCCGAATTAAAAAATTCGATCGCCTACACTCTGACATACGTAGATCAAGATAGAAATGAAATCGTTTGGGAAAGTCCCATTAAAGATAGGTCTAAGCCTGATTGGTGTCCGAGTGACAAACCAATTTTCGAAGTGAAAGACGTTTTAAATTATGATGACTCAGTGCAAGACTCATCAAGAAATTGGCAAGATGAGTTGGGGAAAAGCAATGAGCAAATTACTTTAGATGGTACTGCTGATTTAACTTCACAAGTTTCTAAAATCGATGATGAGATTCTTATACCAGATGAAGATGAAATTAGTGTTAAGAAAACTGCTGATGATATTGATGGACATCAACATTTTATTGTTAATTATTATCCTATGATTCAGGGTTGTGATGAAGGTTCAGTATTGTCAAAGTCACCTGTTTTAAATATTTCAAAACCAGAAAAAAATTCAAATGAAAAGTCTGCTAAAAATGAAAATTTAATTAAATGCAAGTCAGAATCTGATACAATCATTAAAAAACAGTTCAAATCATCTAAGTGGAACAAAAGTCATTCTGATCAATCTGTAAATGAAAGTAATTCAAATGATTTTAATAATGAGCCAGAAACGGTTCTTGATTTAATGCCTCAGAAGGAAGTTGAAGAATATGATGAGTCATTTTCAACAACCACTAATTTAAATAATTATGTTCAATATGAAATGAAAAGCAATTTAAGTCCACAGTTGCAAAACAGGGGTAAAAGTACCAAAGATTATGATAATAAAGCAATAACTATCAGTAATGGGGTCAGGAGTTCTTTACCAGAGAAAAGTTTGCCTTTGAAAAAGAAAGCAAAAATGAAAAGAACAATAGTTTCTGAGAATTTGAGGCTACTATTAAGACAGGATGTTGGTGTTTACAAGCAGTTAGACAATACTCAAAGTAAGTATAACATCATCATAATTCATTCTCTCACAAAAATTTTAGTTCCTTGTCCTTTTTTGAAACATAAGTTTTTGGTAATTTGTTTCCCTTCTGTGTATTTAATGAGTAACGCAGACATTCAGATTCTGACACACTACTTGCAATTCATTGCTTCAATCTTGGCTTATATCAGTTCTAACTTATAATTTAATTTCTAACTGTCGTTTGTCAATTCATCCCAATCCTAAAGGTACCTTCTTCCTTGATGAATGTCATGGCCAAAAAGCTCTGAAATGTCACAAAATATCTCATCCTGTCTGTAGTGGTGTCTGGTATCCTAAATACTTTTCCATTAATTATTAATATGAGATAAATAAACAAACAGGAGCCAAGGATAAAAAATAATTTTCCCTAATTTGATCTAAAAATCTGGGAATATCTATAAAACTTTCAGCCAATCTCATTGAAATCTCCTATGCAGCATATTTAACCAATTTTATTTTTTTGCAGGTACTAACGAAAGGAAGACAAAGTTTCAAACAAAAGATAATTCAAATATAAAAAATTCAAGTGGTAGTGACTCCGACGAACCTTTGATCAATAGAATTAAAAAACAGAAAAAAGTGAAAGAATCAAATGAGCTCAAAGCGAAGCAGAAAAGAAATAAAAAAAAATCAGTTGAAGAGACAAATCACGAGAAAAGAAATGGTAAATTCAGTAAAATTGTCGATGATACAGGTACACCGAAAGGTACAAAAGATGGCAAATCGAACGTAGATGCTTTCAGTAAAAAGAAATTTAAAACTATTTATGATCTCGTTGACGGACTGAAAAAATATAAAATGATAAATCCTCAAGTTGGCCAGATCTTACAGTCAGGTGAGTATTGACATCTGTCAGCGACAACATTAGAAATATACTTAGTATAACTTTTAGGTATAGAACTAGAACAAAATTAAAGTCAAATATAAAAGCAATAAACTTGAAATCTGTAATAGGTGTAGAGAGGAGGAATTATAAAGGAAAAGTTAAATTATATAAATTTATGTTATGGAGGTGGGACCACAAAATCAAACTATTTAGAATAGTGGGAGACTATCCCTGGCGGATAATCATTAATCACAATAGTATTCTAACTTTTCACATCGCAGGCCGAGTTCCTCCAAGTCTCTCTTCATCATTTTTCAGCCATCACACCTGTTTAATGTGCTTGAAACCTACGTTCAGTACCTCCGTTGTTTTTTAACATTACACTCAAGTAAATGAAGCAAATATCCAGCACCTGGAACCCAAAATTACTTGACACAACGCACCTTCTTTTGACATTTCACGGAACGTATGAACCATAAGATTAGAGGAGGGAGTTCTCTTGTTGGTTGCCTCCAATAGCAAACGCTTCTTTCACCTTGTAGAAAAAATAAATACATTTCATTAATGGTTTATTTATTATTTCAGGTTTAAAAGAAATGAATGTGGATATTTTGCAGGAAATGAACACAAAACTCAATAAAAAAGGCCCCATCGAAAGCACGTCTTATTCGACACATCTTAAGGTTTTCGCTTTGGTGCTTTATTTTAAACAACCTGCTGCTTTCAATCATCTATCAAAGCTGTATCAGAACGGTTGGCCTTCACTAAGAGTCATTAAGGTAAGGACCTTCTTAAGAGAAAAATAATTTTTTTTTAAATTGTGATTTATAAAAATTATTTTCATTTAGATCTGGAAGCGACAAATGAACAGTCACCAAAGAGTTAACTTTAGGCGAAGAAGAAAAGTCGACGAAACTAATTTTTATAATTGTAATGAAATGTAAACAAAAATTATTGGTTGTTAGTAATGTTGGTCGTATAAGTATTACTGAAGTCAAATTTTTGGTTGGAAAAGAGAGAGATATATGTTGACTTCTCCAGACGTTTTGCTTTCTGTCACAGCTAAAGCCATCCAATGAAGTTCAGTGTTGAACGGAGCTTTCTTCTACTGAGGATGCCATCAGCTGTTAAAGAAAGCAAAGGTGAGAGAAAACTGTTATGCTTTCAAAAATTTGACTGGAGTGGTGTAACAGCAAAAAGACTAATATTAATGGTAAATCAAGACTTACCATTAAATGTGAATTTTTTCCAGTGGTTGTTAGTATTTATACTTCTGATTTATTGGCTGTCTTATATACAATTATAATTCCATCACAAAACCTTGAAGGAACAACCCCTCCTTTAGAAAATATCTATTACACAAGGTGATTAAACTTATTATAAAAGTTAAGTATAAGCAACACTGACTTACAAAATTTTTGACAAAATGGTCCAACAGCCAAGATATCAGATTGTTAACGAAACGCTGCCAGACTTATAATTATTGCAAAATCAATTCTCGTCAAACTATAGACTATTTATTAATATTTATGTTGAAGCAGTATTTAATTACGAGAAAAACGTCAGTGTTATTTGCTGTGATTTCTTTTTCTTATTTATTTATTTATTTATTTATGATGAGAAGAAGTATTATTATTGTTTTGTGAGACTTTTTGTTATTTTGTAAAATCCTTTTTCGCCACTTTTTGTTTTATGAGAATTTATTCATTAAGCTTTGTGTTTTTAAATAGTATTTTATAATTTTTATGTATATTATACACCTTCTTTAATGTACAATAATTATTAATGACTTTTCATTTAACCCGCAATTGTCATAGATTTTGGAGTTTCAATACAAAGTCTTGTCTGTATGTACATTGCAAATGGTTGTCCGTAATCAGGAAGGATCTGAAGGAAATTTAAGATGAAGAGACAACAGAAGGGCCTGGAGAAGAGAGAAAAGGACAGCCGACCCCAAATAAATGGAATTAGGCCAGGTCAAGAAAGAAAGAGTACAAACTCTTGCCAGCAGAAAATCTAATTTCGTATTATAGTTTCAAGAAGCATATAGTTTTAAGATCAAAAGTCCTTGCTTGAATCAGCCTAGCGCGTTTATTTTACTGTCTAGGACAGAGATGGTGAACCTATGGCACGCACAAAAACAAAATTATTATTTTTTTAATAAGTTCTTTTCTGATAGAAATTAATTAAAAATTATTTGTGGCACGTCACCTATTTAAAAACAGAATTTTTATGACTTTGTGGCACGGACATCAAAAAAGGTTCGTCATCCCTGGTCTAGGAGTATATCCTATGACTGTGATTAAGGCAGGGTGAGTTCTTTTGCTTGAGACCTTTCATTTTTTTTTTATAGTTATTTCAAATAAAAACTTTCAAGCTGGACAAGAAGTGACAAGCTTTTGAAAAGGAACCGGTTTACACATGGATTTTTCAAATATTTGGGCCACCTAGCAAATTGTAAATCAATACAAGCGAAAAAGATTAAATTCGTGTAAAAAAAAATCTTTGCCAAACGTACTTTTATCGTGTTCTATTCGACGGTCAATCCTAGAAGTGCCATTAAGTCGTCTTCATTTTGCTCTATTGACTCTTGTTCGTCTTCTTCCTCTTGTTGTTCCTCCACTGGTTCCTCTTCCGTTTCCGTTTTTTGTTTTTCTGCAAGTTCTGCCGCTTCAACTAAAACATTACGAAATTGAATTAAATTCGACTCGCGATTCAGTTTTTATAAGATCACTCGTGTAAGAGTTTCAAAGTTCACTTACGTTTATAAAACCGTGGCTCCACGCCTGGTGGGAAAAACAAATCAGCTTCCTTGTCTCCTGCCTCTTCATTGGCACTGACATAAACGGCGCCGAGTCCGGCGAAAGTAAGCAAAGGTTCGCTTTTTGTCTTGTTTACTACAACAACAAGTTTGTCCGTCCTGGATAAAAGCAGAGAAACGAAAATCAATTTTAAGGGTGAGAAAAAAAGTGAAAATGAAAAAAAAATCACCCGTCCAGGGCACTCACTCGGAATGTTCCACTTTTGTGTACTGTTCAGGAGTAGCACACAAGGGTTCTGCCGTAGCCGGATCGATACCGGAGAAGTAACCAAAATTCAAAATTTGCTCTTGGTGTTCTTCGATCAAATCGAAGCACTCCTTCTGTTTGGCAACGTCAAAAGCAATCACAATTTTGGGAGGTGTGGGCGGTTCTTCTGGCGTCATTACCTACGGATAATTTTTGCCAAATAATGGTTACTTCTTTCTCGTTGTTAAGACCATGCAATTGCAAATATAATTTCTGGTTCGTTACCTTCTCTGCTCTTGCCGGGAAGAGATACCTGATTGCCGCGCATTTTGTGATATGAGAAGCAGGAGTCCAACATCCAGGAATAGCAGTAACTTGCTCTATTATTTCCGGTTCTTCTCCTTCTCCTTCATCTTCAGCACCTTCTGTTTTTAACTTTTTAACATATGGATATTTTCCAGGTATGCTAAAAATATTTAAATCAATTAGTTAATTGGGGATAAAGTTAAAAGACCACTTAGAGCACCAAATTGTGACAAGTTTAATAGCCGACAGCTTATTTGTTCAGCTAGAAAGTCTATAGTTAGAATAAACAGTTGACACAAATTCTAAACCTGTTAGGACTGGGTATGACAAGCTCTTGATTTTTTTCAATTTGAACCCCGTTTAAGCTTTCGCAAACTAGCTTCTCCATATCTCCAGGAAACTTTTCTCCATCTTGTCCAGGCCCGACTATTATCTGACATTTTATGAGCAAAACCAAGCAGGGACCGGATTCGAGATCTTCAAAGAGATCGTCGGAAGGCTCCAAACTTCCGCGGAAAAATATCTAATAAAAGAACAACAACCGGGATTTTAAAAGCAAAATATTTTGGACGTCAAAGAAGAGAATGTTTTTATTTATGGTAAAGTACCTCACGAAAAAGGTCTTGCGTTATCATCAATTTATTCTGATGAGCCACATACATCATTTTTGTTCGCCAGAAAAGATCCAATTCCGTAGTCAATATGCATCCTAATTCTGGATCTATGGTATGTGGAAAACAGATGACGACGGTTTCGTACAAAAGATATTCTGACATTTGGGTATAGATTTTCAATCTCTTCTCTTCTATTTCTCTTTCAATTCTTTCCATTTCTTGTTTTTCTGCTTCTGATTTTAACTTCTCCGCCGCTTCAAGTCGATCCTTTTCCTCTTGACATAATTCAGAAATAGGCGCCTGTAAATGTTTATCGAAAACTATTAAACATATCTGACTCGCAGCAAGGAATAATTCCAAAAGTGAATTCTGTTTTACGCAATAACTTAAGCAAATGAGGATGATCGTGTGAGCATAACTGAAAGGAACAATAACACTGGCAGAAGCTATTAGAACAAAGTGAGAACCAAATATAAAACCAATGAAGTCGAAAGTGAACTACTTAGGACGGTAGACGACTATCGCCGGTGATAGTCACTAAAGTTATCAGGCTTATTAATGAGATTGTACAGTCTACCACAAAATTATATACATTTATACATCACATACCGCGCTTCTCCATGTCTCTCCCTTCATCACTCTCAGCTCTTGTTTAACTTCGTGCTCTATCATTTTTATTAATTTTGGTGCGTTTGCTCCAAATGTAACCGTCACGAGTTGACCACCCTAATAAAAGATGGAAAAAAAATTTACTCTTGAGTTAATAATTCTTATATCTGGACTGTATGGGAGGTTTGTGGTGTAGTGCTTAAGTGCTAGACTAGGAAGTTATAGTCGCAAGTTCAAATTCTTCTGCCGTATCTTATTAAACCCAAGAAAAGGATAAAAAAACGGAATTATAACTTAACTATAACTATATCTGGACTATGAACTAACTAATTTAATTATCAAATCGGAAGAGAAAGGATCTTAGATCAAACTCATTGATAATGTTAATTATCAGAACAATTCCGATTAAATCAGCATAAAGGCATAGGAATTAAGTTTGCTTTCCTGAAAGTTCTGTAACTGATAAACCTACTACAAAATTGTTTAAAATGTAATTTTTACCGCTGCAAATAACCAAGTGGGTTCACTCCTATTCCTGAACCTGGCCAAGTCTTCTATTTCGTCGTTTTTCGCCTGAAAAAAAAAATCTCTAAGTAAATCGAATTTTCCGACAAGCTCAAGAAGAACCTTATGTTTGCTGCAAAATCACATACTCACTATCGCAAGATGAAGGGCATCCCCACCAAAATCGACTTTGGCCTTTTTTAAGTTTCCAATCATTCCGACACAAGGCCCGCTCCACTCTGAGTATACATCGGCAACTGAAAAAATATATTATAATAAGAATTTTTTTTCAATCAGTTGATCTCCGGGACTTAAAGTACATGTTTAGAACAATATCTTTCTAAGCTATATACACTGTATACAGTTTTGTGGTTTTAACCAGTACGCTACATAGCGTATATACCTTAACAATGAGCTGCCACAAAAGTTTAGATAATATCATGACAATATTTCTCTACATTTACACATTGCCCTAAATATTTACCAGTTGGAATACTGCAAAGCCATGAACAAGGTTTCTTTGCAGAGCTCTCAACACTATACAGATTTATGTATTTACATATTAATATAATATTATTAGCATAAGCTACAGAATTAAATGCTTAACAGTCATGTTCTGTATAAATATAATCCCAACTCTTTCAGACTCTTGTGATCTTTTATTTTTACTTCCATGAACTTAATTCTGTACCTATGGGTTTGTACCCCTCAGTTTCCACTTGAAAAGTGAAAGTGAAAGAAAATATTAAAATCTTTGACAAGCTTACCAATCAAACCTTCCCTGGCGAGTAATTTCTCCCAGTCTTCCTCATTATTTACTTCAACCTGAAGCTGAGTGGTTTGCCCTTTTTTGCCTGCCATTCTGCGGGCAAGTGATGCTGCTTGTTGCTACGGTTATAAATAAAAATCAGTGTTATTAAGTTGCAGATATGTATTGACATGTACTAACTTTAAGACAGTTATAAGTTTTGTAAAAAGGGAGAAATATTTTAATTATATCAAAATAAAACTCAAATGAATCCAAGGTCTACCAAAAAAATAAAAACCTATCTCTAGCCATCTCTGTTATGAGTCAAGGAAATGCCGATTCTGCTGACAGAATTTTTTTTTCATTTCCCAATTAACTGAATAATATGAACTATACTTCAATTATTCATATCCCCGAGGTAAGAGGAAGTTAACCCCGTCTCAAACAATTCACATTGTACCTTTTCCTTTTTGGGAGGATTACCCTTAGCCGGTGGCCTTCTCGACATTTTCTCAAAAAACCTTTTCAACGAAACCCGAAATCTCAACTAAAACCAAAATTCAGTTTTTATAGCAATAATATTTTGTAAATGAGAATAAAAAGGAAGGGAATGGTATCCATGTTAGCGTGATTTCTAACGCCATTTAACTTTTTAAATTGACAATTTATCAAAAATAAATAAAATAGAATAATTGGTGAAAATACCGAATTGGCCATTATCTCCCAGATTAGAAACTTTATTTTCTCACAAACAAATTGTCAAATATTTATCGAAGACGATATCTCACTAATTCCGAAAAGCAAATTTCCCGGTGAATTAATGTAAAACAGAAAGGAAAATAGAAATGACGACAACGATGAGAGTAATTTAATTGGGTTCTTCCTCAGCAGCGCCGTCGGTAAGTTTAAATCACATGCAATTCCTAGGTTTTATTTTTCAACAGCAATTTGAATTTTGAGACTGTTAAACTTTCTTCAAATACAGATTCATTATGTTTGTTGGGGTTAATGTTAAATTAGGTTTTTGTCACTTTAAACTTGATGTGGAAATGGGTCCTGCCATACAACAGTGTCAACATTTTAAAATGGGAATTGGCAATGCTATTTTAAAGATTTCATGTAGAAATTTTTACTAAAATAGTATAAGACAGTGGTCCCCAAATTTTTTGTTGAGCATACTAGACAGGTGGTGGCTACTATTTATTTTACTAGGGTAAGTATTTAGTTGGTAGCTAATTATAATAAATGGTCTTATGATTTATAAACCCCTTTGGTGACCTATAGTAGAAAGCATACTTCATTCAGTACCTGACGACCGTTTACTGTACATCAATTATACTTCTTTGTATGTTGTTCAGTTTTTGTCAAATGATATGTAACACGCATCCATTGTCTATGCCCCAACAAACATAATTTGAATAAAAATAGTGATAAATTGACAAAAAAGAAGTTCGAAAAATACATAAAATTTATAAGAATGTTGAAAAAAATGGAATTATAGCCAATCAAGGAAAAATCGCAATAATCGAGTCCGCCCCATTTGTAAGAGTGCAACAAGAAGGACGAATAAAAATCTGAAACCTGTATTCTCCCCTGCTTGTTGCAAAGGATAGAAACAAAAAGCAAGTCACGAAAGCTTTTATTATAATGCCAGTCGCTACCATCCAATTAACCCGCAAATTTTTGTGAAAAAGAAAATTTTCAATGACTCTGAAACCCCCTTCCTTTAGTTTTTAATAAGACAAAGAAGAGGAAACACGGAAAGAAAATTGACGGAAAAAATTAAATGGAGATAAGACAATGATGCTTGAGTTTCCAAGTGAAGGGTTAGATTTGTTTTACGGGTGAAAATTTATGATTAATATTAAAAAGAAAATGTGCAACAAATTTTACGTGTTCACTTATGTTTCTTTACGGTTTCATAAAAATTTGTTGACATCGTATAAGAGTTACGGAATTGATTCAAAACTCTCAGCTAATGTTAAAAGTTTTGCAATTTAATTTCAATATTAGAGTAAAAGTATCTTGTAATAAAGCAAAAAAAATAAATAATAAATAATGAATGAGTGGGTTAGGGGGGGAAATTCAAAATTTAATGTGCAATGACAATAAGGTTAAATTTTTGGCTGTTACAATTTTTTACAGTTCAAATTACTGGTTAAGTAAGAGAATTTTCTCATACCTATACCCAATACAGATGGAGACACCTCCTCCCTATTTTTTGGGGAGGAGAGAGTGATCTTCTGGAAACCTTAATCCAGTTTCAGGAGAAATTTTCCCAAAAATTGGGGGGAAATTACCCCTAATTTTGGACATTTATGTGGGAAAAATATATTTCTGGAAAAATCATTACTTTTTTCCTGGTGACACTAAATATCTTAAATAATTTTTTTTTAATTACACCCATGATAATTGAGGGGTTTGCCAATGGGTTGGTTCCAGATATGACATTGCCACAAATGAATACTATGAGGTTTTGGTTTATTTCCCCCTCACTGGTCTTTCTAGTGAAAATAATGTTTTTGGGGGAAGGTCTATGGACGATCCCTTGTAGTGCCCCTTAGGCACCGGGAAATAATAATAATAATGATATCCAATACGTTTCGCCATTTTTTGCAGCAAAAATTACTAACACTAATGGTAAAAAATCACAAAACTAATCTTTATGGAAAGGGGACTATTAATATGCAAAATCAATTTTTTTTAATGAAGGTAAGACTACATAAATAATCAAAAGATCTTATGAATACTGTAATTAAATTAAAAAAAAGATAGATATACTAATTCCAGACATAACTTCAAATTTAGGGTTAAATAATTTATAATATTTTAAATACAATTCTTAATAGCCATTCTGATGTCTTATAGAGACAACAAGATTTGTGGGCGGAAATTAACCTTTGGGCACATTCGTCGTATGAGAACATCTTGTATTTCTTTAGCCAGTTTGACGACGTTCTGGTAAGTCATTGAAATTGATGATATATATTCACTTTTGTTGGTTCTTGAGATTTTTTGAGATTGCAACAAAACAAATATTTTCTGGGTTTTGATGAACCTTGTTTTGAAGTTGCACATCCAAAATGACAGAAAATGGCTATTGTTCACATTACCAATTCACAAACTTAAATTTTGCTCAAAATCCCAAACTATTTTTCAAATAAGTGTACCCAAGGGTTAACTAGGTATTTTGGGGGAAGGATAAAAAGATAACATTTCAGTGTTAAGTGAAACAAAAGTTACAGCAGTTTTAAATACAAATGTATAAAAATATTAAATACAATAAGAAAATAAAAGGAACCACTAATGAGAACAACAAAAAAGAAAATGATTTGAAGAAATACAAATAAATAATTTACTTAGCAAGTTGCAAAGCTGAATTAATATCAACCATTAAGTTCATTTAACCTTAACAAAACATTAAAATGTGGGCTTTTGTTTCCTTAAAAACTGTCACCATTGCTTACCCTAAGGACTCCAAATAAATGAAAACTGCGGTGGAGTAAACTTAAGTCAAAAGAAAGAGAAAAATGATTTCGCGGAAAAATTTCCGCAGAATAACTTTAGAAGCTGTTGATTTCGTTGCCATAGAGAGTAAAAAACGCAATCACTCGTCAAGTTCCACGAAACTTTGATTTTCAATGACATTTCTCAACGGTTAAACATTTTTAAGACCATCACAATTAAATTCAAACTTAAAACCTCAAGATAATTTTTGTATTATGCTACAAAGGTCATAACTACTATTTCACACTGAAAAACAATCAAAAGAAACTTTCCAATTTCAAGGAAATACCCAATATTATAAAAACAACATTCGAACCATTCGCCGCCATCATTTGTTTTAAAAATTCTAATTGGAAGCGATACACAAATTATTATGCTCAAAACAAAGTTGTTATCGCAACAAAACCCAATAATAATTCCCAATACGGCGATGCAAAATGAAAGGATAAAACATAACGAACGTCTTCAGGAAGTGACTTACACTTCGGATAACAAAACAAGTACTGAAGATGCGAAAAACGCTAAAGAAATCACGGACGAAGTAATTGCTTTAAATAAATTATATCAAAATGGAAAGGATAGCAAGTAAGTTGTTTCAACAATATCCAAGAGAATATGAAATTGCTATAAGATAATTGATTTTTCCGCTAAACTATGGACATTTGACATTAACTGAAGTGACAACGAATAACGTTAAAGTTATAAAAATCAAATCATTTCAGAAATAACTAAAATGAATATGAAATATACAATAAAGTGGTAATATTATGTGTCCACCAAATCTTTACTAATGATTAGTCATGATATTGTCAAGGGCTACTGTAAGTTTAATTTTAACACCTTAGAAATGGTTTCGATGGCAAATTTGATTGTGGGTGTGTTACATTCCAAAACAATTTGAATTAAATTTAAAAAATCTCTATATTGATTTAAACAAAACAATTGAAAATAAAATTTAAATAAATTTCTTTTTTTTTATTTAGTGGAGAATACGATCCAACTCGTTACTGTATCAAAAATGAAGACTTACAATATTTACTCTTGCATTATATGAAGCTTACAATAGAGCTGAGAAAGAGAAACTCTACCGGAACGTACGATGTATCTCAAATTTCGGATGAAACGTCGACAGATTTAAAAAACGACGATTACTCCGTAAGCACGGACTATGATTCCGAAGAGGAGTCACATTCCACAAAACCGGTCTCTGAACCTTCCATTTTCAAATGCAAGTATTGCTCAAAAAACCTTCGAGGAATTCATAGCTTGAAAAATCACTGCATGAGAAAACACGGGAACAACGAGGACAAAAATATTTTGTGTGACAAATGCCCGACTCGATTTTACACAGATTTTGAATTCAATCGCCATTACCAAACTCATTATTCCGTCAAGAATTTTTTATGTCATTTATGTTCCAAGAAATTTGTTCAAAAATCCACGCTCGACCTTCATCTCAGGTATCATGAAAATGACAGGAGATACCAATGCGAGATTTGTCGGAAAAAATTTTTCACCAATAATCATTTGAAGCGTCACTGCTTGACCCATACGAATCAACGGGATTTCAAATGTGAGCCTTGTGATCGAAGTTTCCGGTACAAAGACCACTTGCGAAGACATTTACAAAGTGTTCATATCGGTGTCAGATCTCACTACTGTCGAGAATGTCATAAATCTTTCATGTACCTGAGTCAGCTAAAATTTCACGAGCAATCTCATACCGGAGTCTCACACAAATGCAAGCATTGCAAACGAATTTTCAAGAAAATAATTTCTCTCAAAGTTCATCAGAGACAATGCAAGGGATGAGGCACTGACTGTACTGGCCCCAAAAAAAGTTTGTACTTCATCTTTCTTATCCTTTGAATTTATTTCAAGAGCTTACTCTGTAAGTTTCCCCGCAGTTTTTGCTACTTCCAGTATATTTTCCGCTTGTTTGATTGTTGGCATGTCGATCATGGCATTTTCAAAAGCAAAAGCTCCTTAAAAAATTAAAAAATACTTTTTTAAAAATACATTAAATTTTTTGTTTCAAAACTGAGTCCATCCTTTAGTTTTTTAATAAAAAAGCTTTTAAACTGTGAGATGAGAGATGATAAAAACTCTATTTACACTAAAAATTCTTCTATTTATAAATACGAGTGTTTATATAAATGTGTTTCACGCCGACACTGAAAAACTGCGAGCTCAACAATTGAGCCACCACTACGCAAACGTAAAACCGAATAACTGCGAAACTGAATTACTATTGCTGTTGGCCGGCGATGCGTGTCTTCTTTTATACATCTTTACCTAAGCTAAGAATGGCCTCGAAGTTTCCAGAAACACATGCTCGAACTCTTGAGAATCTTATGGAAACTTCTCTTTCCATAAGCTAATATGGGAGAGAGTTCTTGCAGTTTCTGGGCGCCTCGAGACCATTCTCAGCTTTTCTTTTTGTTGTGCCGCATTTCTTGTTTTGTTTTTGTTTATGTTTTTTATTTTATTTTGCGTGAAATATGTTCCCATAGCGGCTATTTATTTGGTTGCCACAAAACTATTACAGCTATTGCAGGATACAAGAAGGCTTGACCCCTCAACCATTCCCTCACTCCCTATCACCTTAGTACAGTTATTATGCTGGCTATTGTTAATAGCCTTAATCTTGGCAAGAAAGAGTTAGAAAAATATCTTACTTTTCCTTCTTCTTGTTTTTTTCTTAAAAGCTTCTATAACATTCTTTGCCCACTTAATTTTTGACCTAGATGGCACAAAGGCATCTTGAGCAACGACAACTTGTGCAGGGTGAATAACTTGTTTCCCTGAAAAAAAACATGAATTTTAGAAAAATCACATGGATGAAGTTACCACATATTTTTTAAAAAATACAATATACCTGTGTAGCCCATGAGAAAACCTTCCACACATTCTTTTTCAAATCGTTCAAGTTGTTTATAATACAAGCAAACCATATCAATGGCTTGTAAACCAAATGCTTTAGCCACTAAAACAATTTTCTGTCTTGCATAAAACAATTCAACACCAGTTTCAGTTCTAGTTGCTCCTAGAAATTTAAAAAAATTTGCTTTGCTACAAATAAGTTACTACCTATTACCATAGTTGACAAAACTGTTCCCTTCTCTAGTCAATATGACATCTTAAAATATAACAGATACAGACAACCCTTTTGACATAAAATTTTTAGAAAATTCATTTACCTAGATTTGCTAATAAATCATCACTTCCAAACACTAAAGCAACAGGTATGATTGGTGCCATTGTTGACAAATCTTGAGCCTTTTTACACAATTCAGGTAAAGTCATAACTGCAATTGGTGATTCAATGTACATGATTAATTTGAGAGGACCTCTGTCATTTTCTGGTCTCTTTATTAACATATTCCAAACTTTTTCTGCAAACTTAAAATTTCGATTATCACAGGCTCCTTGGTTCAGTGGCTTAAGTGAAAAATATTGATTAATTTAAATACTGACCCACTGCAATTCATCTACATGATTAACTTTTGGCAGACATATACTAGCAGGTAAATTTTTTGCTGATAATAAAACTTCAAGATCTGCAGTACAAAGTTCTGGAAATTGGACAGCATTGATTCTAACACTCCATTCAGGAGAACTTTTAGTAACAGGACCCTCATCTAAAAATTGTTTAATAGTGTTCCGAGCTTCTTCCTTAAAAAATAAAATAAAATGGAATCTGAAATTTTTTTAAATTAAATTTCTGAGATGTTGATTTTTTAATTTACAATAAAAACTTGAAAACTTAAAAACTGAAATTACCTTCTGATTGAGAGCCACACCATCTTCACAGTCCATAGCAATGCAATCTACTTGTAAACCTAAAGCTTTCTTTAGTTTATGAGTATCATTCCCTGGGACATAAAACAAAGTTCTTCTTGTTGTACAACTTCTTATTAGCTGAAAAATAACAAGTTTCAGGCAGACTGAAATTCGGGTACAAAATAATAATAAAATGACAGTTCTTTTAGAACAATGATTCATTTTCATGTTGGGCATGCTGTCTTTACCCCATACTGCATATTAGGCTGCTCTGCATTAATCATACCTTTATCCATCAACAAAATATTTTAAGAGATTTTAAGATTATTTGTTGCTAAATATGGAATTTTTTATACAGCTAGAGATTTTCAGGAATACGGTTTTTCATAACAACTTCTGTGCATGGGAAACTAAATCAGGGAAAAATTATCTGACAAGCACTGTCTGCTGCCACCTTTAGTACAGAAATTTATACAAGCTCAAGTAGGCTTTTGAAAGAGTAATTATTCAATCCACATTTGTGACCCAAGACTGACTTTGTTATGTATTTTAAATTGCAAGATTATAGCTGTAAAATCCTAGAGATATATGTAAGTTTACATGGCTATAAAAACTAAAGTATTTGCCTCATTAAAATACAGGTTAAAAAGAATTTAAAGTAGAAAACATAGAATTCTAATCATATTTTAATACATTAATAATAGATTAGCCATTTTGTAAAGAGAATATGCAAAATTAATAACTCGTTTTGGCATAAAAACTAATAAAAAGATCTCTAGTTATTCCAATTCAGTTTAAAGCAATGTTGAACGGTATTTTGGTAGGAAGTCAAATATTTATCGTACTACATTGTCACATAAATAATAACTAGTACTAAAATATTACCAGTTTACGATGAATTGAAATTCTTGAATGAAAGACTTTTGATTGCTTGCAAACAAACTTTGCTAAGGAATTAAAATAATTCATTTTCAACACCGGTTTCTAGATCCTAACAAATAACCACAGACTACACAAAGTGGCTGTTAGGCCACCCCAAAGTCAACAACACTTGACGGTGTTGCCAGTTGTCGATGTTATTTCAAAATTGGCGCAAGACATCAATATATTTGCGGCATTCCTTTGGTGCGTGCATTTTTAGGTGATCCAAGTTCCAGCTATTAAAAAAAATCCAAACCATTGGGATTTTAAAATATAATTTTATTTCATTTTAAGATTAGTTAATTCAGTAAAGTATTGTGGGAATTCTTTTAATCGCTTTTTTACTTGAAGTTATTTAATAATAAGGTAACTTTTATAGTCTGACGCGTCTGTTCCATGTCTCATTCGAATGACTCTTGACCACACATACATATAAAACACAAGAACAAGTGGAAATTAATTTTCGACCTTTTTTTTCTTGGTGGCAGTCATGAATAAAGAAATGTTTTACGTGGGCCAAATGTTTTCCTGCAAGGAAGAGGTTCTGTGTTTTTACAGAGAATTTTGCAGGATGCATTCCCAACCCTTGACAATCCGGAACAGTTCGGAGGAAAAGGTTGTATTCAAATGCCGCCATGGCAGGAAAAGGAAGTCAATGTGCACAGGACAAAGGCCCAACCAGCATTATTTATTTAAAAACTGTATGGCCCAAGTAAATGTTCGGAAGAGCAAACAAAATTATTGGCACGTTACAAAAGTTCATTTGGAACATAATCATGAAATTGGCAAAGTGCAGTATATAGAAGGGAGAAAAAGGGAGCTTGATCAGCAAGATAATAACTCAATGCCTGACCTTGTTGATGCAGAGGCTAAAGACAGTAAAATTGCAGGTATTTTACAGAAAAAGAATGAAAAGTTTTTAACAAAAAAAGATATTCAAAACATAAAAAATAAACTGTTTTCATTGAGTTCTAAAGAAAAGGAAGCTGAATTAAAAAATTTCTTAATAAAAGTTGCAGAAGAGAATGGAAGATGCATGATTAGCTACAACAATCGTAATACTGTAGAAGCATTGTTTATTGCAACAGGTGTTATGATTGATTGTTTAAAAAAATCTCAACCTCAAGTAATACAAATTAATGAATCATTTGGGTTTGATATAGAAAATTATAAATTGCTAGGTTTTTGCTACTATTCTTCTGTAACTGGCAGATCAGAATTTGCAGCTTTGGCATTTATTGTAAAAGGGACATTAGGAATTATAAAAGATTGTTTAGAAAAATTCAAACAGATTTGTGTAAATCATCTCTTAGTATTTTTAATTGATAAAGACTTCACAGGAATTTCAGCAATAAGAGATGTGTTTCCTTTGAGTAAAATTTTATTGTGTAAGTTTCATGTTTTGTTATATATAAAAAAGCTTTTATCTTCAGCCTTTGCTTGCCATAGTTCCACAAAAGAAAGTATATTTAAAATGTTTAAAGAAGTGCTGTATTCTCAAACAGAAGAAGAGTATGAAGAAAGAAAGATGGATTTACTAATTATTGCTGATGAAGTAGAAGTCATGGCTGGAAATAAGTATGTGCCATTCAGGGATCAATTCAATAATAACTGGGATTCTTGTAAAGAAATGTGGGTTCACTGCTACACAAAAAACCTGCCATTGATGAAGGACTCTTCAAAGGATAAAATTGAAAGATCCTTCTGGACTTTGAAAAATTATATTGATAAGAATTTTTGTGGAGCTTCAAGTATATGTGAATCTATTGTTGGTTTAGTTGATTTTGTTAATAAAAGATTATGTATTAGTATCACTAATATGACCCAGGAAGTTTTTAAAATAATAAATAAAAATCCAAAAATTAAAACTTTATTGGACTCTGCATCTTTGAGACTGAATGAAACAGGTTTAAAATTACTGCATGAATCCCTGGTATCTTTAGAAGCATTAAAGTGTGCTAAGCCTGGGAATAAAAAAGAAGTGCTAGCCACATGCCATTTACATGATACAAGTATCAAATTCTGCAATTGTGAATTTTGGAAATCCAAAAAAGCACCTTGCCAACATATCCTCCTTTTGAGAGATGTTCTCAAGGTTGAATTATGTTTGGAAGATTGTTTTCATAAAAGATATTTTGTTACAGAGAACACTCAAGATGATTTAGAACTTATGGAGATAATGAGTGTAGAAGACACTCCTCCAAATAATGTAAATATTTGTGAAGACATGGGAAGTGACAATAAGATGAAAATTTCAACTGATATTGAGAAGTTTAAAAAAGTTTCTGCAGTAACTCAAGAAATAAATGAAATAATAAGTTCTCTTGATACTGAGAAGTTTTGGGAATATATAGATGAATTAAAGAACTTTATAAAGCTGGTAAGGGAGGGAAAATCTGTAACACTGATCTCACAACCACCTCAAAACCACAAATCATCAAAGGGGCCAGAGTCACCTGAAAGTAGTATTTTAGATCAGAGCCAAAATTTCTCCTTAAAATTTCAAGAGAAAATAAAATGTAAAGGAAGACCAAAGAGAAAATCCAAGAGTTGACCTTCAAATTTAATTGAGACTGAAATATTGGATCTGGAATTAGTGCATGTCTAGCTCTTTGGCGGAAAGGGTAAATATATCAAGTTTTATGATATGTTGCAAATATTTTTGTTCTTAAAATAAACCCTTAATCACCTAAGTCTTTGGCTGTAAACTGTTAACTGGAAAGAGTTCACCCACTTTTAAGAGAAGGTGAAAAACTTGAAAGTCATTGGGTGGAGAGGGCTATGAATGTTTGGTTATTTGTACCAGGTCTCTCCAAATGCAGAGGATGTTCACTCCGGAGTTTTAGTCTGTCCAAACTCACCATGCTCCTCCTTTTTTCAAATAAGAGAGGGAGACTCATTAGGGGTTACCACCAACTGGGAAAAAAACAGTAAATATCAACCAGAAATTTGGAACCCATCATACTTTAATTACTGATTTTAATTTCAATACTACTTTCAATATACTTTAATTATGAGATTTTAATTACTGCCTAATATTTTCACCAATTTTGGAAAAAAAATTTAAATTTCATTTTGTCCCAATTATTTACTATCCCAATATTTGAAATTATTATTACTATTGTCATTAAAATCCTTTAACGATGTCACTAATAAAATAAATCAATTTCAAAACTTGCAATTCATTTAATGCTGTGGTATTTGTGGAAGAACAATGAATGGAATGAAATATAAAATCCATTGTATAAATTGAAATGGTGACCAGTTATCTTTGAAGTTTTGGAAATATGTCAACTGCTGTTTAAAAAAATTTCGGAAATCCTTTGTTTTGAAGTATTCTGTGATTCAGAACTATTGTAGGATTCATACTATTCAGTATTGTAGAATTCATTTATTCATGCTCTATTATTGTTTTGACAACTTCTTTTGTTAGAATACCAACATACTGATGACAAGTTATGATGAACTATATTAGAGAGTGACCTTCCAAATTTTTTTTTCAGTTTTAGAATTTTAACCTCAGTTCTTAGCATAAACTTCCTAACTCTTCATTACAATTGCTCTCACTGTTCAGATTAAATGGATTTAATTAAGTGATTGGAAAAGTTTTTAGTTAGAAAGTGAGTTATAGTCTAGATACTCTTGTTTACTTTGTTTATATGCTCGAATACAATTGTGAGAAACTGTTCCATGCATTAATGATCATAAAAAAAATATAATTTTGAAGTATTATCAGTTTATACATTTTTTTATCTTAACACTTTATTTTTATACATTAATTTTACCTTATATAATAAATTATTGTGTCTGATTTAATACTATCCCAATATTTGAAATTATTATTACTGTCATTAAAATCCTTTAGTAATGTCACTAATAAATTGCATTCGAGCATATACGTGAGAAAAAGAAGATAAAAACCCCAGGTTTAAGAAAGTTTCTCCGAATGGCATTCTATTTCATTTTTAATCCCCACATCCTTTCTTACAAACTATTATAAACATGAATGTTTATAATTAAATAAAGCAGTAAAATAACTCGATCAATGGTATCATTAAAAACCTAATCTTTGTTCTTAATCATGACCGTTGAGCTCAAAACACGTTCGTAAATCGCCAACGTGACGGCAGAAAAGACGTGTTGCCTTTGAGGTGGGCAAATAGTCACTTCAAAATACAAGCTGTCTAGTAACACGACAAAAGTCGTTTTTTCTTTGCACCATGTAAATTAACCGTAACGTCATAACGACTGTTGGTCTCTTTATCATTTTCGTCTTATCATTGACTTTACAAATATTCGTTTATTCTCAAGTAGCGATAACCACACTAATTAAGATTTTCCTGGGATCATAAAAAATTTTTTTTTATATTACAATGTATGGAAATAGGAAAATGATGCTCCTTTCCAGTTCCAGAGTCCACGGTAGTGAATTTTTGGAATTTGCCATAGGCGCGATTGACGGGTTTCTCAGGAAGTAAGTTTTAATTGTACATTTTTTTTCTTTTTTTTTGCACGAATTTTAAGAGTTTTACTTCTTTCAGGTACCAAGTTCAAAACATGGTTTTCATTCCTTACGCACTAAAAGATTATGATGGATATACAAATCAAGTGAAATCCGCTTTTAAAAAGTTTAATTTGAAACCTACAGTATTTGGAATTCATGAGAAGAGGGACCCAATTCAAGCAGTAAAAGAGGCTGATGGAATTTTCATTGGAGGTGGAAATACATTTTTGTTGCTAAAAACACTTTATGACTTTGAATTGGTTGGTGTTATTAGGGACAGAGTATTGAAGGTATAATTTTAAATTGGCAGTGAAGCTGATGATTATTTAAACATTGGTGAAAGCTATTTCTGTTGAGTGTTTGTATGGCAAGAAGAAAAGGGCAATGGTTACACTTCATTTAGGTTACTATACAGCTACACATGCAATACATTCTTTATTGTCCAGTTGTGGAAGAATACAAAAAAGAATAACTTCCAGAGTTGCTTTTTAAAAAAGAATTATAATTCATGTTTAGCTGATCTTTGTAAATTTTTCAAAATTTGGTGAAGGTTATATTATAAACTGTCAGGTGTTGGTTATGTTAATATTTATTGTCTTGTTTATGAGTGTAAGTTTTTGTCATTGTAATTATTAGTGCTATAGACTGCATATGAATCTTAACTGATCAACCAAACTTTAGAAAATATCTTAAAAGAATTAGCTAAGATCAGTTTCTTTAAATAAATATATAAAATGTCTAGGTAGGTTTATTAATAAAGTATGGTGAAGGTTTAGTAAAACTCAGTGCATATGAAAAATTTTTATTTATATATTGATGGTGCACACTACTATTCCTTCCTGCCTATCCTAATTTCCACTCCCTACCCACCCCATTCCTACCCATCTTCCAGTCCTTTCTCCCTTCTCCTGCCAACTCCGGGGCCTGGACATTGGTCTGCTCCCCATCTAACCCCTAACCCCATTTCCTACCAGCAGCTTATAGTCCCTTCCTTGGGGACAGGTAGTAATTTTCATTGGGGATTTAAAAAAAAATATGTTGATGGTGAATTTTTCTCTCATTTTGCATTCACATAAAATGGTGAAGAAAATTAATGTTAGTTCTGATTACTAGAAATTTATTGGCAAGCCTTTTTGTAATTATGAGGAAGCATGATAAATTGAATGATCTTTAACTATTGCAGACAATCCAGTTGCCTCTAGCCTTACCTTACAGTAATCTTAGATTTTAAATTTATGTAAAAAAATTTAATTTTCCAGGATGGAGCTGTTTATATTGGAAGCAGTGCTGGAACAAATGTCGCAACTCCTAGTATAAACACAACCAATGATATGCCCATTGTCTATCCTCCCACATTTGATGCTTTGAATTTGGTGAATTTTAATATAAATCCTCATTATCTGGATCCTGATCCAAACTCAAAACACAAGGGTGTAAGTATAAACACAGTGTGTCTAAATGACTTTGGCAAAAGTCTTCTTCAAGCCTCTGTTTTCTTTTCAGGAGACTAGAGCGGAAAGAATTAGACAGTTTCATGAGATTCCTGGATCAAGGCCTGTAGTTGGACTAAGGGAAGGCTCCTATTTATTGATCGAAGGAAATTCAATCATACTAAAAGGAAAGCCAGCTGTTTTGTTTTATCAGTGAGTGGTTCTTTGTGAGACTCATTTTGTCTCTGCTTTGATATTTCAACTGATATTAGTAAAAATATTTTTTATAGGAATCAAGAGCCAGAAGAATGCACCACAGAAACAGATTTGTCTTTAACTCCAGTCATTCAAGTGAAAGCTTAAATTTATTAAATGTACAGTTTGGTGTGACACAGTAAAATATTAGAAAAAGTTTGAGTTTCACTTTTTTTTGCCCTTTTTTTTCTTGTCTTTTTTGGTTTTAGTCTTGGTTGGTTGAGTTGTGGAAGGCACATGTATCACTGTCGGTTCCCGAAACACTTGAGATACGCAACTTTCTTTACGTAGTATCATACTTAATTTTCTAAAGTTGGGGTTTAGTGTCACGTTAGCAAGGAATTGGGCGACGTCTATGCTTTTGTGAGAAAGTGCTTCTTCATAGGGAGTGACATTGAACACTGTTTTAAGGTTAGGGTCAGCTCCTCGACTGATCAAAAACTGGAATACAATCGCACACTATTTTATGTTTTTCTGACTCAGATCAGTACTGGAAAATGCGCAAGGGACTGTATATTCGACTTTTAAAATGATTCTTACCTTTGTTACCCTAATGTCATTTATGATGGCTGCAAAATGCAAGGGCGTTTTCCCACTGTACAAATCCCTAGCGTTAACCGAGGCACCATAACGAATTAGTACCTCTATTATTTTAAAACTCGTCCAGTTCATAATGGCTCGTGAGATGAGCGGCATTCCCGAGAAACCTCGATATTCAGGAGATGCTCCAACGTTCAGAAGAAGAATCACACATTCTAAGTGCGGTTTCTTCACGACAGAGGTGTACATCGGTCTTTCTCCAAAGGCGTCCCATGCATCGTACTGAAATGAGATTTTTCGATTGGTGGGTGGCGAAGGCAACTGAAAAAGCTTTAGGAAGCAAACTATCTGTCCAAATTGTTTCATCTTATCCCTTAAAGTCATGAATTCAAAATACTTGTGGGTCTCACATCAGCACCGTAGGCAAGGAGAAGTCGAGCCAAGTATGGCCTTTGTTGAAAGAGTGCAACGTGAAGAGGACTTTTTCCCATGTTGTCTGTAATATTCACGTCTGCGTTGTAATTCAGCAACAGTTTTACTATCTATGAAAGTAAAAATTGATGACAAAGCGGTTTCCCTGTCGCTACCATTCCCTGTCCACTGCCCTTCTAACGAACCTTGTTAAAGGTATTTCTCACTGCAATCAAGAGAGGAGTTTCCCCGAACATATTTTGAAAATCCACATTGATATCTGGCACCGTGAGAAGGTAAGAAACTAGACGGTCGTCCCCAAGTTCGGATGCAATCACCAAAGGAGATTCTCTGTCGCGAAATACGTTCACATCAGCTCCGTTCCGAATGGCTTCTTGCACTCCCTCGAGCTTTCTCAAATAACTTGAATTTAGTAAATTGAAGTCGGCTTCGCTGTGCGTCGGAGAGTTCTTTGAAACTGAAATAAGACGATTAAATCTGACTTCATCGTGTGTTTCTCTTCCATCCAACCCGAATATTGTCTTGGAAATTGATAGTCAAAAGAGAGCCACCCCAATTTTACCCTTCATCGTGCTCAAAATTATCTGTTCATGTTGATAAGAACTGAATACTGACTCTCCATTAGTTGCTTAGACGATGAAACCATGTTTATCAAGCTCTTGCTTTCCAAATCCTCATAAACACTTAATTCTTGGAAGCAAGGTTTGGAAGTAGCAGCTCTTGGACACGAGCGACGAATTGGTGATGTGGTGAATTTTTTAAGAACTGGCACCATTGTTGGTTGTGTTAGTTCTTCGGACTCAGTCTCCACTCTGTCGGAAAACTGGAAGCCTTTCAGTATTTCAACAAAGAAATTAAAGGTTGTTGTTGACGTGTCTTAACTTACTGAAATTACTCACACATTTAGCGATAACGCGGAGCCAAACGACTCTTCGGAGGATTCTTCCACAGGAAGTTGAAACTTCTGAGGGAAAAAGATTTTTTTGTAGTTGGAATAATGATAAAGAGATAGAGAGGCCGAAGGTATGATACTGGGCTGGAACTATTTGGTGAACCGAAAAGTAATCAAAATTTCTTTCGATGCGTTCATTCCGTCAGTTTTTGTTGAGATACGTTCCCGCAACACACTCAATATATTATATTTTTCATGTTCAAACTTGATTAATATTCATTTTTTGGTTAATATAAAAATTCACCAAATCTCCGAACTCACCCTAAATTTGTTCACTCAACACTTAACATTATGAATGGTTCAGTGATTAATGTCTTTTGGAATCCTAAATCGAGGCTATTTATACGAAACACTTCTACTAATTCAGTTGTATTTCCTACCCTCTGTTTATTCACCTTATTTTGATATTTAACGAATTTCAGGAATAAATAGTGATCTCTATGCATTATGTACATCCTTGAAACCCTAGAACTGACATAATACAAGTGGTGAAAAATGGGCGTTGTGTTTGTTTTAATATGTGATATAATAAACTGAGCCCCGTGTACAATAAATGAATGTTCTGAAATGTATTACCGTCTTCGATTTTATAACACCTACCCAAAAGACAATAACAACCTTGTGGTCTACTAAAATGAAAACCTTATCCACTTACAAGGATTCTTTTCTCTTTTTTCTTTTCATTATTTTCTCTTTTATTATTATTACTGTTATTATTGTTGTTGTTGTTATTATTATTGATGGACATGTGTTTTTCTTTAAATAAAAGTCACCGCTTTATGTGAGTTTGGTTTCGACTTGCCAAATAGAAGAGTCGCGCTAACACTTGAGAATTTCAGTTGCAACAAGAATTTTGTTCTTCACAATCCCCATCCACCATGTTTCCTGTTCTGTCTTGCTCTCAAATAACATTCAATCATTTTTTAATTTTCCAGGACACCCTGGGGAACCACTTTGGGAAGCATTAATCTAAAATATGGATTGTACACAGTCAAGAGGGTTTGGTGATGGACCAGATTTCAAATTGGTGAAGCGTAAAATTACTCAACTAAACCATTACTTCATATTCTTAGAAAAGAGAGTCCTCAGGGTAAGAGGGAATGGGAAAGAGAAAAGTGGAGAGGAGAGAGTGTTTGGAAATGAATGGTAGGAAATAAGAAGAGGAAAGAGAAACTTCTCTTGTGTGAAACCTTTGAATTAAAGTTGATTAAAAAATTATCGGATCCAAATATATGAGCCGAGAGAATGGAGAAAAGGAAATTGAACACCATCTGGCAGTGTAAGATAAAAATAATGAATTGTAAATGGCTATTCAAGTGTGCTATTGGTAATTCATTCCAACAGACGCGTTAATCAGAACCCAACTAACCACTCGAGGAAAAAGATTTGGGGTTTTGCAGAGGAGTACCAATTTTAAGGGGTGGGTCAAGGGATGTAGTGTACTGATGGCAGTTGTTCCCTTTTTGTCTGCTTTTACCAAAGCCAACTATAAGGCAGTCCGCTTCGTCTGAATGTGTCGCTTCACGAACCATAGATAAGAGGAGATTCTAAATGAAGCCAAAAATTATGACAAGTGAAGGATCTGGAATACCGCTCCTTGGTACGAAAAAGCCTCTGCACAAGTTGTCAAATATCCACCACATTTCTGCTGATTCTAGCATGCCTACTACAATATCCTTCAGATCCAGTTGCGAGAACTTTTTCTGAACGTCTTGGAGTCAAGGTATCCAAAGGGAGCATAGTCTAAAATATTGCACAGTTTCTGAAAGAACTCACTTCAAACACACTGCACACTTTCTAGGACAATTCATTTTGTTGAACTTCTCAGAATTTTTTTCAAAACTATCGCACACTGTTTCGGGGTGGTCAATTCATAAATATTACACACGTACTCATTCCAAAAATACTGCACACTTTCCAGTGATATTAATTTAAATATTGTACAGTTTCAAAATCTTTTTGTTTGGTGTTCCTAGACGTATCCGGTGCAGGAAAGTGTTGAAACAAAGACAATGAGAGACTTGGTATTAGTTGAACTAAAACTGTCGACGCTGGTGCTGAAACCCTTTCAAAAATTTTGTCAACCCTTGATTCATTCCCCTTTCCACTTTTCACATACATTTTTCAACCGGAAAACTGTTTCTCTATTATTTTATGTAATAAGGGCTTAAAGTCGAACTTCACAGTTCTAGCGAAAAGAAATTAGAAGTTCTCGCAAAAGAATATACTTATATACTATAATCTGTATACTTCAAGAAAGACAAGGGGCATGACTGTTACTAATAGAGAAGTCAGTTAAATAAACTCACAATAAGTTAGAATGTCGACATTTAGCAGAACTGTAGATCCAAAAACATCAAGGCCACGACAAAGTGTACACTATATACATGAAACACATTTATTTTTTAGGTATGGTCTTTCTAGAAGATCATAACCGCATTTGGAGCTGTAGTTTTGATGTCCTGAACCAACGAATGGAAAGCTCTCATTTTTAGACATGAGCCCTTATTCTACGAACACCAATCGAAACAATTTCCCAACCGAAGAATTGCTGTCGTAGGCGTATGTGACAGTATATAAGCCAAATTTGAGATGGAATTCCTCACAAATTCAAACTTCTCCGAGCTGAAAGGTTTCTTCCTCTATTTACGTGGTAAGTTGGTGTTTATAACTATTCTCTTGTTAGAATTTTAAAGGGACTGGTTGACAAAACTTGAACTGATCTCTTCTCTACTCGAGAAATTGTCACGCTGATCGTTTTCTTTTCCATTTCAGCTATAACTGAAAGGACGAAGATGCGAAAAACTCGGTTGGTGATCTTACCGACGAAATGCCTACACCAAATGGGATTTCTTCTACTGTTCCTGTCGTGCCCAGTTATCGGTGACTGGGGAAGGATTCGACCGGACACCGCAACATCTCATAAGTACGTTTTCAACTCTCGTCAAGTCTCGCATGCAGTGACAGCGTTTTCTTTGATTAATACAATTTTTGGTTTCAGGGCGATTCAAATTGACAGGGAAGGGACTTGCGGTTTATTGCGTGACCATCCGGGAGGATTATTGAGTTTCACTAATAAAGACGGATCCAACCAATGTCGACTTGGCGAAAACGAGGTTCATGATGCTGACACGCAATCACAGAGACCAGTTCCTGAGGAAATAAGTCTTTACAGGCGGACTGATGTGAGGAGAGTTTCTAACATGGAACGAAAACCTGAAAACAAGGAAAGAAATGCGAGAGAATCGATGCAAAGGAGAGTAGTCATGGAAAGAAGAGACGTTCGGAGAGAGCGTCAAGGTGAAAGAGACGTTCGCAGAACATCAAGCCGAAGGGATCTGAGAAACGCTCAAGGATCAACAATCCGAAGTCGATCGTTGGAAAGAGACGATCGGGTAAGACATGAAGGTATCATGAGGTCAAGATCTTTGAGCCGCCTGGACAACGAAGAACGTAGAGTAAATAGGCAGAGATCGGTCGAAAGGATCGAGGTGCGATCTTTGAACACCCGCAGGGAATCAGAAAAGGAGAGAAATTCAAACGATCGCAGATTATTTTCAGCCAGGCGAATGAACGAAGAACGAAGAGTTGAACAACAACAAAGACGAATGAACAGAGAGGTGCAGAACGAGAGGAGGGAAAACGAAAGGGCGATCCGAAGCCAAAGACGAGAAGTTCAGAGGGAACGTAGCGAGAGGTCATCGTCCACGTTAGTGGAAAGGCGCGAATTACGAAGAGAAAGCACCGAAAATTCTCTTCGACGATCAAACCAACGTGAAAATGAAAGGACAGCAAGACGCGAAATCTCCAGGCAAAATGAAAGGTCAACTCAAAGAAGAACATTGCAAACTCGTCGGGACACCGATAGGTTGAGCCGTTCGACACAAAGACTATCCCTAACTCGAAGAGAACAAGAGATGCAAACTCAAAGACGTGATACACGAATAGTCGAGAGATTTGAAAACCTGCAAGAAAGACGAACCTCCAACGAGAACAGAGAAATACGACGAACACTAAGTCTGGAAGTTCAACGAAACACCTTTAGACTTGGCGACAAGACAAATACAAGGAGCCGAAGCGTCGACAGCAGGCGGATAATCGAAACGAGACGTTCGACTATGGGAAGTGTTGGCGAAGTTAGAAATGCACGAGAACAACGCCGCGTGAACCCAGCCACTTTAAAAGGGGCCGATGGAATTCGACAAATTCGAATGGACCTGGAACCAAAGCACAAGATCTCCAACGATTATAAGACGGCAGAAACGTATGGATTCTTAGGTGGACTCATGGAATGGATGGGCTTGAACAGCTTCGACGGTTTCAAGGTAAGTTCTGTCTTTGACAATGTCTAAGTTTAGTGAACAATTACAAACTATATACATTCTTGTGGGTAGTTGTGGCATCTAGCATTCTCTTCATTTCTGTTTTCTTTCACCTTCTTAATAAGAAACAAATCTTCTTTTTAGGTTGGAGACTGGACAACAAATTGTGTTATTGGAGCAGCTGCTTACTTTCTCACCTTCAGGCGCGTGAAAATTGCTTAGAACTCAAGACGATGTCTATCTCAATGGCGACGACGATTCGTTCCGTTGAATTAGTATTACCTCAGCCTAAAAAAACTTAGACTAGATTTAGAAAAGCTTTAAATTCCAAAACTTAGTTTTAGCTTGATTTACTAAGTCGGCACTGTGTTTGCCAGAAGCAAATGCTATCAGTCAAACTTTCCGACTCAAAATAAACAATCCCTCAAATTCATTATAATAATTTATATTAAAAATATACTATTAAAGCAAATTTCATCAAAAACATTGCAAATAATTTATTCTAAATTCTATCCTCGAAAGGGAACTTAGTTTAAATGAAACATTTCGACAGGAGTGCAATAAATCACAGACACCAAATACGTGAACACATAGTTTAGAAAAGTTAAATCTTTAACTTGAAAGAATCAATGTCTTTGAGAAAAAAAATTTTTTAAAGGGGGAAGGGGCAAAATTCCCCTGGAACAAACGTGAAAACAAAAATCACTGACGAAAAAAATTCCCAATCATAAAATCCTTAAAGCAATTATAAAATGGGCACCAAAGTCATAAAAAATGGACGGATTTTTCAGCGAATCGTTTCATCTGTAAAAATTTTACTTCTAATCATCTCTCCCCCTTCTCATCAGAAGTGAAAAGTTCAATTTTGAGTCAAATATAAAACTCCTTAACAGGCTGACAACAAACTTCACAAACTTAACCAAACGCCATGTTTCCTAAGGGTGGAAAGCTTAAACGTTAATCTCAACAAACCGCACGATGACAGCCATATTCTAACTGAACTTGAAAACCTCGAATCGAAGCCATTATGTAATATAATAAGATTGAGGCCTCGTCGAGGGCTCTCTTAGTCAGTGGTTTATCAACAGCGAATGGAAATGTCTTGTGAGAGCGCTTTGGGTCTCTAACCTGCTCACCAATTTCGCCATTTCGTCTTGATGAACCTGGTGAAGAGTCTGAAGCTGAAAGCACGAAATCGAATTTATTTCATTTTGCTATGAATTTTATATTCGTGATGAAATGACGTCATCAGTGATGCTGATGAGAGATTGAATCAGTTATACTACCTTTGTTACTAGGTGACATACATCAAAACAACTTACATCATTTATCCTTTTCTCTTTCAGCAACTCAAAGCCATCTTCGAGCATTCTTAACTTTGACTTTAGCTCTTCGTTTTCTTTCTCTAGATCATCGGGCACTGGAAAAATTACTTCCAATTAATATCACCAATTATAATATATATAATTGCCCCATTTTGGAGTTACTTTGGGTAGCGTTCCCTCGAGGGCCGTGTTGTGAAAACAATAAATATTCAACCCTCACCCCTTGCCACTGGTAATCAAGGTACCGACCCAACGTGGTGTTCATGGGAACATTGGGTGGACTGTTCGATTGGAACTAAACGCATCACCGATTCTATTTACTCACATCTGAAGATGGAAAAGAATAAAAATTATGGTTTTACAAAAACCCTCCTTCACATGACAGTCTACAGACAAACAAAACTCTTCCACCAAGAGGAGAGTGAACCAAGGGGAAGCTCTCAACCACAAACTTCGCAACAGCATCGTGGTTTTCTAGTTCTTCAGACAGAACGACTCACCTTCATAGACAGATGGGTCGTAAGGCTTCTGGACAACAGGTCCCAGGCCGACCGTTTGAGTTCCTATTTGACATTTCTTCGATCCTTCGCTTTTGTTCTTGCTCAGTTTTTTCATTTGAGTTTTTAATAAATCTATTTCCGTTTTTAATTTCCGGTTTTCTTTATCCTTGACCGTCAACTCTGCTTGCAATCCTCTCAGAGTGGCCAACAGTTGAGTTTCGTGATCGGATATTGTTTTTTTCTGTTTCATAAGCTGATGGACGTTCATATCAGAGAAAGGTTTCGCCCTGCCCACTTTTTTCTTTACCGCCAAATTCTCTTTATTTTCCATCTTTCGTGTTTCTAAACCTCTTTTATCATCCTCGCAGTCAATTGCCTCTTCTTCTTTTGTCGGATATCTCTCTCCGCAACTCACTTCTTGGCAGCACTGAACGCTCACGTTTTTTAATTCTTTTTCAGTTTGAGAAAAAGCATCTTTCCTCACCATTTGACTTTCTTCTGAGGGCAAATAGACACCGGAACAAGGAGAGTTCACAGGCGCTTTACAGTTCTCTAGAGAAACACTCCGAGTTATTTTCTTTTCACCATGCGATGCTGAAAAAACACGACCATTTCTTATCTCCTCTTGAAGCTGATCCTCGGTGGACGTACACGTATCCTAAAAATATTATTAGTCCTTACAAATTAAACTACATTTTACATTAATTGCAACGATAATATCTATCTATTATGTGAGAATAATTACAATTTCAACCCTAAGAATTAATTCTCAACCATAAAGATGTAGTCTTAACGCTCACCTTGTTATCATGTCTCTGAAGCAATGAAACACTTTGACGCGAGCTCAACAATTCTTTCAAATTCTCATTTTCCGTTTCCAGTTTCTGCATTTGTTGATCGTACTTTTCCTACAAACAGGAAACCAAATGAATGAATGACTCAAACAAACACCTGAATAATTAAAGAATTTAATTGCTTCCACTAAAATCATTTTATACATTTAATTAATAAGTCGTATTTAAAATAAAACAAAATCCTCCTTATGTGCGATCTACTAACCTCTACACAGTGACGTGAGTAACCTAAAAGAAAGTTTATTTCGTAAATAAATAAATTAATTAAAATAAAATATTTACTTTGAGTATGTAAAACTTTTCCTCCAGTCGTCTTATTTCAGCGTTTTTCGTCGACTTTTCTTGCTCCCGGTTGCTACAACTCTCCTCTTTAACACTTTGACAATCCTTCGTTGTTTTCTCTCCGATTGGATTGTTTCTACCACCACTGGTCATTCGTATATGGTTCTAAAATCAAATCAAAATGGGTTTTAACGGGAACTGCGCATCCGGGGAAGTATTTGACCCAGTTAGGAGTGATCGTTTATTCTTGTTTAACGTGGATGGCTGAATAGTAGTCTTTTATATAGTCAAACATTGTTTATGTATCAGACATAATAGAAGAATAGATGAATTTTGACAGTATTTATGAGGACCTCCATCGGATGACACCAAATTACATAATTTATAGATAGGAACAGGTGACTGCAATGAAATATGAGAAGAATGCATGTAAATAGAAAAAGACTAGCTAAAGACAGAATGGAAAGACGAAAGGAAAAAGTACTTCAAAAGAAATGGCACAGGGGAGATGTTAATCAAGATTAAAATGGAAGAAGGTAAAGGTTTATAAAGGAAATAGAGAATATAAACAAAGACAATAAAAAACAAATGCAAAAAGCAAAACTAGAAAAATCAGAAATAAATCTTAAGTATAAAATCCTAATGACTCTCTGTTTATACCCATACGTAACTAAAAAACGTCAAAAAACTCAGAGAAGACGCCAAAAGACCCTGCGAAGGTTTAATAACATGAAGCCAAACAAGAAAAAAGAAGAGGTTAAAGAAGTCAAAAGAGAAGCAGAAGAAGGAGAAGACCTTTCCTCCCCAATTTCCTAATTCTACTGTAAGAGATTACGAAAGAAAATTTGTTTCCCTATATTATTGCCGAAACTATAAAAAGAGAAAATGAATTTTGAAAATATTTATGGGGGGCTCCCCACTAACATGAGAAGGAAAAAGTCCTGTCATCATATCTAACACCTGACAAAAAGATTTCCTACACTTCGTCACTTTGTTGGGCATCATCGCGTCTCAAAAACATGTCCATTATTAGTACGAGGCCTTCAGACCCATGTCAATTAACAAGACATTTGAATAACAGGACACACAAACGAACTCGTCTAGAAAAATCTAGAAGCATTTAAAATAACATGTGAAACCATGGGTTGTGAGTTTCTATAAAGTGATCCCATTTGAGCGACGAGACTATAAAAGATTTTTTAAAAGAAGAAAACGAGTTCAAGTACACTGGGTCAAAAGCGTGACTGGTTCAACGTGAATTATATTTGACAATATCACATAAAATGTAGATATTACTCCCATAATATATTTTACACAAATATAAATAAAAAGAAAGGGAAAAAATTGAAAGGCAAAAGACAGAAAAATCTCCTCTCGGAAATAAAGTTGATGATAAAACAAAATTCAAATTTGTTTTTCCTCTAACTTAGCCCGTTTAACCAATTTTGGAAATTTCCTTCATTTACAGACAAAAAATTATAAAACAAATTATTTTGTCTATGAAACTAAGTTACGCGAACCCATAGCTGACCTTAGTTTTTGCTATTTTTAAGGTTTTTCAAAAGTCCATAAAATTGATGAGAGAGGACAACAGAAAATATGTTTAAGAAACTAACCCTCTTTAAGTGTGTGCAGTATTTTTGAAATGGTTTCCCACATAAACGTGCAATTTTTGTGAAATGAATCCTGAGTCGACATCCTTCCACTGAGAAAATGCCTTTGAAAGAAGTCTGGAGAAGGTAAGAGAAGGAAAACCTTTATGCTTCCAAATATTAGACTTCGGTGGTGTAATGCGAATACTAACATTACTAACACTACTGGTAATAGACGCCAAAATCCGAAAACTCATCGAAATTGTCCTTTTTACTCCCGCCTAGTTTTCCGGCTAAAGTTAACGGGCAAACAGCTCCACGAATTTTATCTTCCACCCCCTCCAATCTTCCCTCCAAAACCAAACTATGGCACTGAGTTCCAAATCTGCCACATTTTTGGTGAGTCCAGCAAGCCCTGTATGATACTCTCAGTAGTTGATATACTCTAGTCGTTCCAAAGCCCAGGTTGCGAATCGCACTAAGGTGTGTTCTGTGGGGTCACCTTCCATTCGGCAGTAGTCACATATTGCCGAATCCCTTCTTTGTATTGTGTAGGAATGCGTTGAAGCATCCGTGTCCAGATCATTCTACCTCCGCTATTTCTCTACCAGCAGCTTCTCTTGCAAAATTAAGAAGCCGAGAAGACAGATCTCTGCTATGACGGATACAATCATCTACTTCAAACAACATCGATTAGCGAGGGGAAAAGTTTAAATCAGTGCATCTCTTCTTCTTTTTAATTTTGTTGTGTTTCGTTGTGATGAACTGAATTTGACATCATTCTCAAAAACTTACGCCCCGATACCCATAGCCCCATTTCCTTTCTTTCATTTATATTTATAAATGTAAACAACTTTTCCTTTTTTATGACAGAATAAGAAATGACAAGTTCTCTTAAAATTAAGTCTCTAGAAACTAACAAAAACCAGAAAACGTTTTACAGCATTTAGTCCCTTCTTTAATGACAACAACTAAATAAAATATTTTTTTTATTTTGTTTCGAGTTGTGCGATTTAAGCCTCCAGTGTAAACGTGAAAACAAAAACCAGTAGCAACATGGAAATTTTTGTTTTTGATACGAAATCTAATTTCTCAGTAAAGCATATTTTTAATGCCTCATGTTCACTGGGGAAGAAAGTTGACAAGAATAAATTGAATTTATCTTGAAACATCAGTGAGTGGAGTTCCCGGAATAACTTGACAAAAAACACCATTTTTACTTTCCTTTTCAACACTGACAACAACCTCTTCAGTGACTATTTTATACTAAACATTGTAATACAGTAAAATAAACCAGTTCTTACATACAGTAAAACAGGATTTATAAAAACTAAAATAACTTTCATTTTAGCCAAGGTATTGGTATTGGTGGTGCCCGTTTTCAACTTCCCTAAACATGAATTAGGAGTGTTGAAGAAAAAGTCGTTTAAGTAAGCAAGAAGTGTTAAAAGAAAAAAGAAATTGCGATCCCAAAACCAGGTACCACTTTTAAAGGTCAGTAACAGTATTGTGTGCCTTCCTCCAATAAGCCTGGGTTAAGAGATGCATAACCACAATTACTAACAACACGCTAAACTCTTAGCCTCAATCTAGTTTGCGTGGGAGATAACAATCGAGACAAAAGCGAGAAAGAAAAAAAAGGTAGGACTGTCAAGCATCGTGTCAGGAGGTTACAAAAACAGTGAAAACTGGTCTCCATTTTTATTTTCACCGTCTTCTAAAGATTCCGTTTACAAAAAAGAAATTAAAGTAACAATAAAACGGGCACGATATCGACCTGCGTTCATCAAATCGACTTCAAATTTACGACTTTAAGCATTAAAAAAGAAACATAATAACTAAATACATAAAAATAAAAAGGCGTTGGAGGAAACACTGAGATGATTGAAGTTTCAATGGATTAACCGACTTTTCTATTCCTGACTATCCACCATTTGCAATTAGCTTTCAAAGGTAGACAAACTTGTAATTTTGTGTCACGAGCTTTTTTTATATATACATCCTTCTGTGTAGTCGTTGAGGAGTCAAAAAACCCGCTGGTCTCGCATAACGTCCTCCATTATTTGTTTGACTGTTTCTTCTTCGAGTCTCCGTACCATCTGAGGGTAGAGAAGGTCTAATCATTTTTTTTCTTCCTCTATGGTTGGTTTCTAGATCTTTATGGCTCTGGTGAGATGGTAAGCGGTGGAGTCCCTGCGAGGATCACTGCCACAGTTGCTGATTTTTTTGTACGCTCTGCAGATTTGCTGCGTCACCGTCATTGTAGGGATATTGTAATTCCTTGCTCTTCTTGACAATTTCTACTCAGGTGAGAGTCACAAGCTGCACTTATTGCTTTTAATCTCACCATGACCGAACCTCTGAATGTGTTATTCCAGTTTCAGAACTACCGAAGTGGCGATAGTAAGTACATTAATAAGGCAGAGGTTTCCAACGTTTTGGCTCTTAAGAGCACATTAAACAACAGTTCCTGGTTAGGCGGCGTCCACCATTCATTCTTTGAAAGACGAGAGGCAAACTATGATTGCAGTATGTCCCAGTTTCATTAAAAATAACCCAATAATTATTTAAAATTTTTTAAAAATTAAATTCATTTGTAGGAGATAAATAGCTTTTTATTGTGGATGCCACGGTCGTGTGAGTACAGACCTGGGAACTCCTGCTATAAACCAAAATGATATACGTTGACGACAAGAATATTATGAAAATGGAAGTTCCACTAATAAAAACAATCTTCTGTTCATCTTTTCTGTTTAATGGAAATATGAAAACTGTTGAACCGTAAAACGTGACTGACCTCTGGAAGCCCAACATACAAATCTCAATTGTCCAAATTTCTGATACAAAATTTATTGTTAAAGTGGTTTGGGTGGGTCAATGGCCTTCCAAAAAAATTAAATCGATAAATATTACCAATAATTCTTTCCTTGTCGTATTTATTGGTACATCGCATTAATAAAGCGGCGCAGTTAACAAGAATAAGACTAATAGTAAACATAACTCAGACAACATGAAGAAATAATTTTTAAAAAAAGTCTCAGCCGGCATTTGAAACGGTCGCTTACGTGACCGTGAATAAAATCGGTTTGTGGTGACATTGATCACCGTTTCGTCGCGGGGATCGATGCAAACGCATCTCCGGTAACAAAAAACAAAACAAGGTACGTAAGCAAAACAGGTACTCGGTCAACGTTATAAATATGGCCGGCATCCGCGAGGAAGACCCAGTGCCCTTGCACGATGCGACCGGTGCTCAACGTAGTGGCAGCTTGTCTGCTAACGATTTTGGTGGTAGCTACCGCGGAAAAAGTTTTAGAAAATTCGGTTCTGACAGAAAAAATCTCTGAGGTAGTGTTCGCAGACAAAGGTAAGAATTTTTCCTTTTTTAATATTCACATCTATTCTTGCAAAACACCCCCCAAACCAACTTCCTGGGGATTGCTCAGAACCCAAATTACAAATTTTTATTTTTCTGTCGTACCGACGAGAGGCCGAGAGAAAACTTCCCAAAATTTAGTTTATCAAATTCTTAAGATTATTGTACATCCTCGACAGCTGTAGTTACAACAACTACAACAGGGGTCTTCAACTTTGTACACATTAAGGGCCAAAAGGTTTTTTTTCTGCACAACGGGCCGCACCATAGGTATTTTTATAAGAATTTTTTTTTTCGGCAATTGTCAGGATGATTAAACAAGTAGAAAACATTTATTTATTGAGCCAACATCAACAAAAGGGACAAATTAAAAATCAATCCAATGCAGTTGGTCAATGTTTGTTAATTCTTTTTTTTCTAAAAATTATTTTTGTGTAGTCGTTGGCGGGCCGCAAAAAACATATCGGCGGGCCGCGGGTTGAAGACCCTTGAACTACAATATATATGAAACATTATTATCAAGTCACATATCATAATTTGGAAAAAAAATTGAAGCAATATTTGCTAAACTGAGCTTTTTTTATTACAAAAACGATTCCACCCAAAATTATTTGCTTCAATATGGGTTTCAATTTATTTATTTGATCCTATTATAAAATCTTTTATCTGCAATCTAAATAAAATAATCTACTTCCTCTCATCTAATTGGGTTATAGGTGTCTGATGGAATTGTACGGAGTTGAAACTAAAAGTGAGACATGGGACATTTTATCCCACTTTAGAGACTATGCTTGGTTTTGAGTTCTAATCCAATTTTTTCACTCATGAGTATAACAGGAAGGGGGCTTGAACAAAACATTTTAAATACTTTTTTCATATAAATATTATTATTATCACAAATGGCAGAGTAAAATTTGTAAAGATTTAAAAATTTTTCTTCAAATCGCACCAACTTCTGACTTTTCAACCGCGTGGGTTCGCACCTTGACTTTTGCCAAAGTACCACACTTACTACAAAATAAACCTACCAAAATTAACGTTCACCCAAAAAATATATATATTATTAATGTATCAACCTATATTTCCCGGTTATTATTCATATTTACCGAATAAGCATGGCGAATGTGACGAATCCCTGAATATTTATCACATTTATTGGTTTATTTGTAAAATTTCTAACTGGCAATGATGAATCAATAAAAGTTTGCTCAGATGCTAGACTTCTATCACTCTTTCATCTCATGTATTCGTTGCTTCTAATATTAATTCGGAAGTTCATGCACAGCATACTACCTTGTTTGGATCTTGTCAGCTCTTTTGTTAAACTAAATTTGACAAACTTTTATTACGAGATACAGATTTCATAACCTAGTCGTAAAATGCGATAAATGGCGAGATACTTGTCGTTTTTATCAAGCTTTGTTGGTGGTTATGAAAAATTTCCTATTGTATTGTATATACGAAATTAATATTAATATATTCTCCCGATTTCTAATACAACATACCTATATCTAAACTTTTCACGGGACAATTTTGTGTGGCTGCGGTCTGTAATTTGGCTTTCAATCATAACAGGAGCCTCTCGACCACAGAGGACTAATTTCCCCATAACTGCCACCTTTTTCAAATATGAGATAAAAAGAAGTTAACAGGACTAAACCAAGAGTGTAAATAAGGAGAACAGGCCAGTCTTTTAGACGTCGAATTTTAATATAACGGATATAACAATCCGAAATTTAGTGTCTAATTGAGGAATTACATGTTTATAATTACCCTCATCCCCTCTAAACGAATTCAGACTCTTTAAAAAAAAATTACAGTATGACAAATGCAAATACAAGTTTATCACAAAAATCAAACAATTTATTAAGTACAGTTAAACAGAATTTAATATTAAACTGAAGAGAAAAGGGTTTGTCAAGATCGCTCTGCTCTCGCATCTTTTTGATATTCTTCTCGGTCTTCCGAAAACCTATGTCAACCAGCTGATTAATTCCATCTCACGAGCTTAATTATTTAAATTATTCGTACAAACGTAATTAAGAAAAAAATTAATTACGGAAAACAAAAGCTTCACTTGGATAAAGTGATCCTTGACGATGTCGTTTAAAACTGTTTTACATTCAATTCGAAATGCTAGTTACAAACAAATAAAAATACGTTCCAAATATAATTAGTATAATTGGGACAATAAAAATCGTGTGTTCCAGTCATTCGATCGACATGTTCGCGTGAATAATTAAAATTTAGAAGAAGGGAGAAAAAATGATAAAATATGAAACTGCTCTGACTGTAGGATGTGTTGCGTTCATGCGACCGTGATTCAACACGTCAAATCTTACACACTTCAAAAAAAAATTTTTTTTTTTTGGTCTTCGAATTCTAACCACGTAAAGCAAACTGGTGAAAGTAAAGTGACAGACGGGTAGATCCAATTAAATGAAACTCATAGAAATGCGAAAGGGCGCCCAACAGTCCCTTTGAAATTTATTTTTTGCCAGAGAAATTGGACCCCAGAGAAATACTTTCAATTATGTTAATCTATTTGTTTAAACCTAATCGACCGATATATACTATTATGGAAATAATTTTTGTGTCCAACACTAATTAGTTTACAATTTAATATTGATTATGAATAATCGAGTAATTAAAAATCGCTTTAGGTGAGACCCTGAAATGCGATTGTCACTACCAACGAAACTAAAATAACGTTTTTTGTTTCAGACCAGCGTTTAGCCACTAAAAATGTCCCCGTCGTCGAAAAGCTAGACAAACCGAAGGAGATGACAAAGTAAAAGCCCATCAGGAAATTAACCAAAAACAACCGGAACAAACAAAAGCCGAAGATGCCAATCGCGAGGACCAAACGGAAGCCACCAAACCAAATTCAGAACAACCGAACGAACCAAAGCCCCAAGATCTCATTCGCATAGACCAAAATGACGACAAAGAAAACATTAAACCAGAAAATTTGGATGCGGAGAAATTAGACTCAGATTCTTCTAAACCCGTCGAGAAAGTCACCTACAACGGAGTCAAAGTCCTCAGGGTTGTAATACAAAACAAAGAGCAGAAAAAAATGCTGAGACAACTGGAGAACAAAGGGGGTGAGTTGAAAAGTTGTCAGGTTTATTTCGGGGAAAGTATCCGAGAGCACGAACCAGGGCGGATATTTTTAAACACATTCCTCCCAAGCCAACTATCGGCCATTTTTGACTCAAATCAGGTATTACTCGTTATCGATTTCATGTTGTCGCCATAAACAAAGTACTTTTCAAGATCTCGTTTGGCTATTAATTTCAACAATGTGAAATTTTTACATTTTGAATTGATGCCAAACGAATTAAATTTCGTCCTAATTTGACTTTTTTATGACTTGCTCTCAATTTATTTATAAAAAAAAGAAATGCCAGTTACTTTTTGTGATGTTTTTTCAGATGAGAAAATCTTATCAACATTAAAAGAGATATATTTCTAAGATATAAATTTATACTATAATTATTCAGTATTTACGTATTAACGCCACCGCAACAGAAGTTGCGCTAATGCGCCATAAATAATAATAATAATAATAAATTTCGGCATTAAAATAGTTCACAATTAACACGTAACACTAATCATTCTAATTACAAGAGTATAAAAAATAATTAAAAACCCGGTTCAAAGAAACAAAAAGAAAAAGCAATCCCGGGTATAGAATTGATGAGATTAAGTAAAAGTCACCTCTCGAGTGCAAAGGGTTAATATTAAAGAGTGTTCGATTTCCTTACAAAAAGAAAAAATGAACAAAGTCTGAATAAAATCAAATCACTAGAAAAAAAGGGAGAGAAAGTCGAAGACAAGAAAACAATGTTGAGAAAATAGGGAGCGCGAAAGCACAAAAGTGAAAATGAAAACGAAAACAAAGAAACAAAAATGGGAGATATACAGAAAGAAGTGAGAGGTGAAAGCACCGAGAGCAAGTTATGTTCACGTTGTTCTTCCAAAGCTAAACGATGTCTTAAACCAAGTCCATCCAAAAAATTTGTTATCCGTTTCGAAGAAAACATTTTTTGGAGCTTTGAAACATGGCGTAAAAAAAGTAAAAAGGATCATGGATGTTTTTAAGTGAGAGGAGACAATAAAAACAGTCCAAACTGTTGCGTTTTTCTGACTTTTAAATCCGTGGTCATCCAGACTTTTTTACGCGGTCATAAAACCCATAAACCCCATGTGTGTTTTGCTCAGGGAATCGCAAATCATTTCCAATTGAAATTTGTTTCAGACATTAACACGTGGTCAGGAAATGGCACCGCAGTGGACATCCTCATTCGGCAAGACAATGTTTTCAACATCCTAAAGGACAAGAAACTGGTCTACGACGTGATAATTGACGACTTGCAAAAGGCAATCGAAGAAGAAAATCCTCCGATCCCCGAAGACGAATGGTCAGAGTTGGAGGGAAGGAAAGGTAGGACAGTCATTTTGATTTAGTTATCAGTGCTTTCAAAAGCAATCCCAGTGTGAAATAAAGCTGCGACAAAAAGAGGGCCCTGCATGTTTGAGATAAGCAAAAACTCAGATGGTAGGAGGGAGAGCATCCAATGTAAATACTCGACCTAAATTTTATAATTGAAAAAGCTTAACAAGTTTTTTGCCTACTTCTATTATTAACTATTGGGTTAAAGATTATTAACATTAACGATAATGGGCCGGTAGTGGAACCTTACAGCCAGTGGATTGGTAACGGATTTCTGCGAACGTTCCACCATTGGATACCTAACGATGTCACCAGAACAAGCAATGGAAAAGAAAACATTGACTATCAATTTTTAGGACTAAGAAAGAGAAAAATGAAGAAGAAGAAAAAGAAGAGAACGCGAGGTAATTTTACTATTAACCAAAGCTGTAATTAAATATTAACGCTTTTAATTACTATAAATTAATTAAATTGACGCCGATGGATGATTCAAAACCAAAAATCTCGATATGATTCTCGAGTGAGATATTTTTTCGAGTGGCGTTTCCTTCTCAAACAAAACCGCCATGTTTCCTCATAGGTCACAGAATGACTTGGCAGATGTACCATAGAATGGCAGACATTCACGGATACATGGACTACTTGACAGCAACTTATCCGGACACGTGTTCGCAAGAAACGATCGGTTATTCGGTAGAAGGAAGACCGCTCAAAGTTCTCAAGGTTTCGTCGGGAGAACCTAACAGCAAGGCGATGTGGGTGGATTCAGGTAAAGATCAGGCCTCCGAGGTCATCCAGATTATGTTGAATCTTAAAGAACACCTGAGAAGAATGGAGTGAACCTTTCAGGTATACACGCGAGAGAATGGATAACGCCGGCAACATCTACTTATGTCATCAGCCAAATGGTAGAAAACGGAGATGGCACTCATGGTGTCGATTGGTATTTCCTACCGCTAGTCAATCCTGACGGCTATGAGCATTCTCACACGGCAGACAGACTTTGGAGGAAGAACCGTGCTAACGCCTACAAAGGTTTGTTAAGAGACCGGAAGTGTTTGTTAGGAGTTTTGAAATTAATTGCTCGCCAAAAAACTTAAAAACTAAACATCCACAGGGCCGTGTGCGGGAACGGATCTGAATCGAAATTTCGGATACCGGTGGGGCGGTCAAGGTTCCAGCCAACAGCCATGTAGAGAAACTTACGCCGGAACGGGACCCTTTTCAGAACCAGAGACGAACGCCATTAACAAATTCGTAATGAGCAAATCCAAAGACCTTAAAGTAAGTAACACCAATGCGTACACCTCCACTAAACGAACGCAACATTATAGGGATGGCTTATTAATTTATCGAGCCCTTTCAGGCCTACGTGTCCTTACATAGCTACGGACAATACATACTCTATCCTTGGGGCTACGACCGAAAAGTACCGCCAGATTATTCGGATTTGCATAGAGTTGGAAGAGCCATGGCCACAGCAATGCGTAACTCCGGGGGACAGATCTACAGAGTGGGATCGGCGGCTGCCACATTGTATCCAGCTTCCGGTGGCTCCGATGACTGGGCCAAAGGAACGGCCAAAATCAAATACGCTTACACAATCGAGTTGAGGGATACCGGAAGACACGGATTCGTCCTTCCAGCCCAATATATTCAGCCGACAGCTAAAGAAGCTTATGCAGCTCTCAAAACTTTGGCTGAAGAAGTCAAGCAATTGTAGAGTTTTTTAAATTTATTGAAAAAGTTAAATTAATGTGATTAAATTAAGATTATAGTTATGTTTTGATTGCACCGATTATATATTTAATGTATTTTAGTGTATTTTAATACTTGCAACTTCAAAGTATTTTATATTTTGGCAAAAAAATTATTTATTTATGATAACTTGGAATCTCAGGGAGCAGAGTAATTAAGTTTTCTTAGGTATTAAACTTTTATCTGTACATAACCAGCCCCTTTATTTAAATTTAAATTTTGATTATTATTAATAAGTTATTACGCTGTGGTATATGGGACGAAATAAAAATTGTTTTTTAAATAATTCAAACTTACTTTAATTTCCTCAATTTCCTGTAGGAGCTTCAATATGAGTGTCCCTAAAAATAAATAAAAAAATATTAGAAGGCTGAATTTAACTTTTTCAGAAATTTTGTAAAAAACTTTATTTACATTATTAATACATTTTCAAGTTTTATCTTCATTTTTCACAAATATTTAATTGAGAGATGTTGGAACTAATCTTTAAATAAAGGATTTTCTTGCTGACATGATGACTTAAAGTTGTTTTGTCCCTCAAATGGATTCATTGTGGTACTTTATACCTTTGTACACAATACAAATGAGCCCTAAATAATAGAAGTGATCGCAACATCATTTTAAAAATTCAATTCGGAGAATCTCAATACATCTCTGGATTTGAAAGAAAAATTCATTCTTATGCATTCCCTCTCCTAACATAAAATATCTTTCTAGAGCTTGAAATATTAAAAATTCTCTTCATTGATAAAGACTCAACAAATAAAACAAATGAAACAGATATATAACATAGCATAAACCCATACCTTCTCTTTCTGAATGAACCAACCCTGAATTGGTAGGAGTTTTTGGAGCCATTTTTGGTGAATTTTTTTTTTCTTCAGTTCCTAAACATTTTAAGCTGACTTCACTCTCAGATTCACCTTCAGACAAACCTTCTAGTTGTGAGGTTAACTTTTCACTACTCAAGTCATACAATAATAAATCTTTATGATCCCCTTTCATCAACCAGTCTTCAACTTCCACTTTCTTTGAAATATGTGTGTTTGGCAGAAAATTTTGGTCCCTTGTCTCTACCTTGCCTTCACTTCTCATTCCTTTAGGTGAAACTTTTTTATTTAATAAACATTTTGCTTGTTTTTTATCTCTTAAAGAAAATGAACTGGATAAAGATTTTGAATCCTTTAAATTTTTCTTCTTGACAATGTTTTTGGGCACTTTATCAGATAATTTTGGCTTTTTTGCACACAACCTAACAGGTCTACTTTGATATAGTCTTTCAAAACAGTCTAAATATTTTATTGACTTAGATATGTTAACTGGGTCAAATTCGACCTTTTTATTACAGTAATCAGAAGACTGAGAAACTGCTTTTGGACTTCTGAAGCCTGATGGACATTTTGATTTGCTAAAATTAGATTGTTGACTTGACTGTCCATCCTTAAAACTATTTTGTTTATCAAGACCAATGTCATCATCCTTTTCTTTCTTTTTTGTGTCAGCTTGACATTTTGATTTTGGAGAAGAACTTTGAGAACTGCTACAAATTTGCTTTTCAATCATGTTTGAAAATTCCTTCAATGAATCAATTGTTGATTTAATATGATTTGTAGAACCACCAGGTGAAAAAATTTTTTCTTGAGTTTGATCAATGAGAGTAGGAAGTGGTTTATTAATATCATTATTTTGGACATTCTCAATTGAAACTTGAATTTCACTTTTAAAACTAGATTCTTCTCCTTCAATGACTGTTTCATTTGCTTCTGCTAAATCTGAGTACATTTCAACTTCATTTTTTATCACAAGATCTGTATTTTTGCTTGCTGTGATCAACTTATTGTCTTTACTACTACTACTGCATGACTTGTCAATAAGATCTTCTGCTTCTTTAAGAATATCCTCAACATTTCGATCTGTCAGATCTCCATTTATATCACTTAAACCACTTAGCTGATCTAACATTGCACTGAGTTCCACTTCACTGAGTTCTAAAAAAGAAACAGATTTAATCATAGCATCATTATGATAATAAAGCGATGCTTATATCCCCCAAAATGTCTTTAAAAAATTTTTTAAATGCAAATTTGATAAAGCAACAAAAGTTAAATGAAAACAAAATACTGAACTAATGGATAGGTTGAATAAAATTAATGTAAAACATTATTTTCGATTTTAACTCACCTGGAATGGGGGAAAGATTCAGCAATTTCATAGTGTCTGAATCCATTTTTTAAATTCTTAATATTTAGGACGAAGATCAAAAAATTACGGTTGGCCGAACACAATCTCTTTCATGAAAAGTCAACTGTTTGGGTTCAAGTAAACAAACAGTCACGTTAGAAGTTGGTGTTGCCCAAATCGTACGAGGCCAAAAAAGATTATTTTTGCCACTAACCTTAATAAATAACTTTAAAAATCAAACAAAAAATTTTGAAATGTTTATTAAAAGCCATTCCAACTATGTTTCCTACTTAAATTGTTTCATAAATTTTATAAATATAAAGTTTTGAAAGCGGAATTCCTGATTTGTCTAAAGACACGACATATTTAGTTAACGTTCGTTGCGCTCAAGTAGAATATTTTTTGTAATTTGTTTTTACGTAAGTCCATATTGTGCGAGATAATTTAAATTCTATGCTTATTCACGAATGTTATACAACATAATATAATATAAATACACAACAATCATATGGCGTGAATCAGTTTCTTTGAATTCAAATTTTTAGGTGAAGTGTATCAAAAGTAAGGTTTACTTTTTTAAACGTACAAAAAACCGTTTTATTTTCAAAAACTATTACATAATTTTAAAACTTAAAGGCTGAGCTATTTTCGCGACGCTCAACTTTCACACCTTCCAGTATTTCAACTTTTCTGTTAAAACCCTGTGAATACTGCTTTGGGAAAATTCAATAAAATGCAGAGATCGTCCAGAGTGATCCTCCGGCATCGCTTTTGGGATCACTCTCAGATAACTTAAACAAACCAACAGCATACAAATTTGTTAAATAATTTGGGCTTCAGTAACACGTTGATTCATTTAAAATACTGACCAAACTTTCGTTTGAAATAAAATTTTACACACTTTTAAAACTTTGTTCCCACAACATAATTCTCTCAACTCTTTTTTTCTTCTACTTTCTACTTCTCCTATTATAACCTTTCTCTATTATTTTTCTCTTTCACTCTCTTCCTTCCTTCATTTTTTAAATTCATTTTTCTTTCTTCTACTTTCTCCCCTTCTTTTTACTTTTCCTTTTCTTCATAGTTTTTACTCTTTTTATTCCCTCTTTGCTCATACTCTACTTGGAAACAGATAATATTTAAGTATTCTCTTAACTACAAGGCAAAATGTCTTAGACAGGCTTGGGAGGAGGGGAAAAGAGCCTTGTCCCAGGAGCCCTTTTAGACTATAATGTATTAAATAGCACTTTCAACATATCTGACAACAAAGCTTTCTCTGCACCAAATACTAGCCAAAGACAAATTAAAAAGCAACCAAAAAATTGTAAAATCAGTTTTTATATTTCTCGAGAAAACAAAGAATTTTTGTTTGGTTTGATTGAGAGACCAACGCACGAGTATACGAAGATTGACAGGATAAAAAAAAATCCAGTTAGCCTATTTAAACGTTTAATATCAGGAGAGATTTTTATAAAAAGTATTTCATCTTTAGTTAATAGTAAAGTATATATGACTCTTGAATACATTTTTGTAAGATTTTTGAGTAACTATTTTTTAAAATTACAAAATTTACGGATAATAATTTTTTAAAATCCATGGTATAGTAATGACCCTAAGGATTAGAGCATTCAAAAATTTAATTTAAAATATTTTTGCTTTTTTATGAAAATTTAAAATGATCTTAAAGTGAAGTTAGAATTTCATTCAAAATGTATATTTTCGAAAGGGAAAGTTTTGACGCTGTATCAAGCTTGTGAAGAGAGAGACGATTCGACGAAAACGGAATGACGAAGAGAAAACCATGGTAACCACTCCACAGTCGATCAATACTAGTTTACCTGTTGGATCGTACGCAATATTTCATTTATTTACTTCGACAGGACATAAAAGTCAATTTCACAGGTAAGAATTTAGATAATAATATATTTTTTAATCCCATAATTTGATCTGAGCATACTTTGACAATGTAATTTATCCATTTTTGGTTTTATCTATTATCACATCCTGAAAAAACTAAATCAACCTTTATATATAACCAATTACTTGTTTTACTTGTTAACATATGTGAGATTAAGAAAAAGCCGTATGCTTATAAAAGAAAAAATTTTATTTTTCAGCAAAATGGGAGGAACAAACACCTTCAAAATAATACTTTTCTCGATTATGATTAGTAATGTTATCTTGTTCAGTTTAGCATCACCTGTTGAAGCCAAGAAAAAAGAAGAAAAATCGACTCCACAAGTAACAACCATAAAGCCCGTAACAGGTGGGTGTTGATGTTGTCACATTTTTGTTTGGTCTATTATTTACATCAGTTTATACCTCTACTAAACTCTACTAAACTAGGATCACTGTTTTTTGGTTTCACTATAGCGAGCACCACAAAAAATCTGAATAAGGAAGAAGCGCAGAATTTAAACAACGCCCGGACTGAAAAACCGGCCACTAAGAAAAGAGGTGAGAGATTTATTATCACTTATTTTATAATAAATACTTTTTTAGGCATCATTGACTTCTTAACATCATATTGAGTTTTCTTTCTCCTGAATTAAGTTACATACATGGTAGAAAATTTATAACTACCAGTACTTATATTGATGATGGGTTAGATGATATACTGAGATTGGTTTGATGATTAGAATAATATTTATAAGGACTTGATTTTGACTCTTAACACATTACTTACCGCTGTATGAATGTTGACAGTCGATCTGCCTGAGAAATTTATGCGCAAAAGGAAAGTTTACCAGCAGTCGCTGCATATCTAAGAAAATTTTTTAAGAAGCTCAAAAAGCTTAGTTTGTGTTTTATGTGGTATGTGGTGGAGTGGTGTATGGTATATGGTTGTTATCTTTGTTTGATATATTTTTGTAAAATAAATTAATTATTAAATAAAATAAAAATAACCGTGTGACAGGTTTTTAAGCTATTGAGCGCTTAAAACACTAAAAACCGGAAAATACCACAATTTTAGTGTATTGGGAATAATACACCGTCCGAGTGAAAAACTTTGTAGAAAGTTTAACATTTCACAAAATATGAGCTTTTGGTATCATCAGGATAGAAGCCAGACATAAAATCTCGCTACTGTATGAAGTCGAAAATGAAACAAAAACACCATTTAAGTAACTAAATAAATTCCAGTTAACAAGTTAACTTGTCACCCATCAACAATGTGTTAAGATGATATTTGTGGTTCCAAATCCTTCATAAAGCTTTTTGGTTTTCTATTTGATTGTTTGACTTGGTTGTCACCCAGTCATGAAGCCTAATAATTTAAAAATATTTTCAGAGATACCAGATATCCTGGCTGATAGATTGGATTACCCTGACGACGACTTTTATGGGGGCAAGTCAGGATATGATGATAATACCTATCAGGTAGCAAGACCCTATTTCGAAAATTTAAGAAATGAAAATCCCGACATGGATTCAGATGGATACAAAGGTAAAAAACTAGTTTTTTTTTGTTTTGTTTAAGAACTAGCCTTTAAGTAATAAGATGTAAAACATTGTAAAGCCTAAAATATAGAAGGTAGCCATAAGAATAATGGAAATGTAGCAGACTAATTTTGTAATATATCATGCAGGAGTCGACTACCGAAATTATATTGAAGCTAGAAGGAAAAGAATGGCTAAAGCCAACAGCCGAGAAGGTTATTACGAATCCCCGATGCAGCCTACTGGTCAAGAGCTTATTTACCGACAGTACCCTTTTTACACGGAATCAAATCTTAACAGATACTTGAAAGGGTAAAAGAAAAATGCTGACATTTTTGCTGTTTCATTTCTCAATGAAAATTATTTCACTGTATTACTGATGTTAAATTTTCAGACGTTGGATGGGTTTAAACTATCCGATGGATACTTTGGATGGAGATGTGGAAAATGACGACATGTACAATGATCGACAGTCAAATTATCTTGAGAGATTGGATGACCCAAGATTTCAAAACGTGGCTTACAGTCCAATGAATGGTCAATTTATGGGGCGCCGTGTAAGACGAAGTAATTTAACGAAGCCAGGCTTTTATTTTCCGGTTCTTAGACGGGCCATTCTTTAAAAGCCCTATCAGACTTATTTTTGAAACAACAGATTTCAATAATTTTTTTTTTGAAAATATAATAAAACTTATTTGTCAAAATGAGAATGAGTATTTCGAATAAACATATATTATTTATCTACAAAAGCTGTGTGTGTTATTTCTACTTAGATTCATTATTATGTGAAAAATATTTAACCACAAATATAAAATTAATATTTAAATTCAATTTTTTTTGGAGTATTGACGGAACTCCATTATAATAATCAGAAAGTGAGAAAACAAAATTAATAAACCTAAAAATAGTTACCTCATGAGTTTTTCCAACAAACTGACTCAAAAAAATTTAACAAGGTGTAGTTATCACGAATCATCAAACCTTAGTCAAAAAATTGTTACGAAATACAAAATTGAACAACAATAATAATTTTTCGTTTCCTGCAACGAAAATACAAATGGCGGACTTGTTTGTCTTGTGACACGTCTAAATATGTGTAGGTCGGTGGAGGTCATTGGCTGTTTGTCAATCTTGTCAGTTTTCATCTTTTGTTTATTCTTTAAATGAAATTTTTGGAGTGGAAAAAAAACGAACTTGAGAAATAGACTCATTCCGACTGGGGAATTTGACAAGGAAGTTATATTTTTGCTTATATTATTGATAGGATTGATTAATGTTGAACAGCAAGGATTTTTATTTATTTTTATTTAAATTATAATTTTTTCCTTGCTGACTTCGTTAAATTTTTTGTGCTGATTAGACAATTATATTTGATTTTATTAACTATCTGTGATATAATTATTGACGTGTTTTGAAATTCCATATTAATTTTTGCGAAATTAGAATTCTGATTGTATGTGTTGGTATTACATAATACCCTAACAGGTTCTTTCTGGTCAAGTTTTGTTGTAAAATATTTGCCTATAGGAATTTATTTAGCGTAGTTTTGCTGAAGTAAGTAAATATAAACGTGACTGTGTTTTTTCTGTTCACTGGCAAGTGTGGGGTACAGGATTTATTATTTGTATTTTTCATTTTATCAGATGTAATGATTTAAAATCAACATTATGTGTTTGTAAAATCTGAAGTGACCTTATAGACTGAAGATGTCAAAGTCAAAAAGCCAGAGGTCTTCTGAAGACCACAGTGTTGAAACACTGGCTGAAGTTTTCAGATGTTTCATTTGCATGGAAAAACTTCGTGATGCTCATTTATGTCCTCACTGTTCAAAATTATGCTGTTATGTGTGTATAAGGAGGTGGTTGACAGAGCAGAGATCTCAGTGTCCACACTGTCGGGCTTCTTTGCATTTGCATGAAGTTGTCAACTGTCGTTGGGTTGAAGAAGTCACTCAACAGTTGGATACTTTACAAGCTGGAAGTGGTTCCTTGCCTAGAAATGATGATCTTGACAAGGAGAGGTAAATGATTGTTGACTTCTCTAATTATACATTATAATGCTAATTTACCTCAAAACTGATATAAATTTTTAGATGTGAAGTACACTCTGAAAGATTAAGTGTTTATTGTTGGAGCTGCCAAATCAGCATTTGTCATCAATGTGCTTTGTGGGGAGGTACTCATAGTGGACATACATTTAAGCCTTTAGAAGAAATCTACCAGCAGCATGTAAATCAAATAAAAGATGAAGTCTCACAATTGAGAAGAAGACTTGTTGAGCTTATTAGTTTGGTAAGTGAACAAATGGAAACTATCAACAAGAATCCAGTTATAATTAATTGTTAAGAGGATGTGTGTAATGAGATGTGGAAGAAGACTCTGAAAGACTCTGATATGGAACTCTTGAGAGTTACTTCACTAGTCAAACACTTGGTCCACTCAACCACTCAACCACACAAATAAAGGAATACACTTTATATGAAATTTTTATTTTACTCAGGTTCAAGAGGTTGAAAGAAATGTTGAATCTGTAAGATCAGTAAAGGATGAAAGGGTTCGTGAAATTCGCAATGCTGTTGAATCCATGATAGCCAGATTAGATTCACAATTGAAAGCCAAGCTTTTGACATTGATGGGCCAAAAAAATTTACTCACTCAAGAGACCGAACAACTGGAAGCAATCATCCAAGAAGTTGATCAAAGATTGCATTCATGCTCTCGTTCTGAACTGATCTCAAAGAGTAGTGAATTGTCAAGGTAACCCACAAACCATCGAGCTATAGCTTGAAAAACGGAATGGACTTTTTCATTCCATACTTTTGGATGTTTCAGGTTGATTCATCAAATTCGGAAAAAGCCAATGGCCAGCTTTGTTACAGCTCCCGTTCCTGCCGATTTCCAAAGCGAAATCGTACCTGGTTACGACAGCAGTACATTCGTGATGCATAACTTTACAGCTCTGCAGCGTAAGGCGGATCCAGTGTACTCTCCTCCTCTTCACATAAACGGATTGTGCTGGAGATTGAAAGTGTACCCCGATGGAAACGGAGTCGTCCGTGGGAATTACTTGTCTGTTTTCCTGGAACTGAGTGCTGGATTACCAGAAACTTCAAAGTACGAATACAGGGTAGAAATGATTCATCAGGGCTCTCGAGATGCAAGTAAGAATATTATTAGAGAATTCGCTTCGGATTTTGAAATCGGAGAATGTTGGGGTTACAATAGATTCTTTCGCCTTGATCTTCTGGCCAGCGAAGGATATTTGAATACGACGACTGACACGTTAATATTAAGCTTTTTAGTCCGTCCACCCACGTTTTTTCAAAAATGTCGGGATCAACAATGGTACATCGGCCAGCTGGCCAAAATTCAAAGTCAATATATCTCTCAGATAAATGACTTGAAAGAGAGACTGAATTTGAAAATGAGCCGGAGTTCCAATTTCTCAAACAGTCCGAGGGAAAATCCGTCGTTGCCATCGTTGCCTTTTCTCGATAGACGCGTTCAAGAGACTCCCGTTCGGAACGTAGATTCATCGTCCACTATGTCCACTTCCACAGGATCTTCCTCGTCGCGTCGTAAAAAATTCAGAACTCCTAACGATAGCCAGGGAACTTTGCTAAGTCCTTTGGGCGATTCAAGTGGAAGCAGCGCTTCAAGCGAAACGGAACAGGAAGACAGTGAAACTGAAATCGATAATGACACTTTCGATCAAATCGAAATAGCCGGAAACGATAATAATTCGGTTCAGTCGAACGACGAAAACGACGTGGATGACGAAGCCATGTCTGGCGATAATGACGTCGAGTATAACTTGGCTCAGCAATTATTTCAAAATCCGTCAACATCCGGAAGCGGTGGTGGCGGCGCCGGCGGCGGCGGTAGTAACGTCGGTGGTGCTAATCTCTCTGACAGCCTTCAAGATGAACTGATGTTGTTTCATTTATTCGAAATGCAGGATCGAAATTCGTCGGATCGATGGATCACTCCAAAGTCGAGATCTCACAACAAGTGGTCGCTTCAGGCTCATCTGGACCAGGAAATGCCTCAGAACTCGAGGAAGTCTCTCAACACTGCCATAAGCGTACTTGACACTTTACAATTAGACATGGATCTGTCGATACTTCGAAACAATCGAGAATCCACATCGAATAACTGGGATCGCTCGCAAGGGTTTTCTCCAACGTTGTTACAACCTTCTCTGAACATTCCAAAACTCGGTTTAGGAGCAACCAAAAGTAGAAAGAAGGGTAGCGTTTCTGCTCATAATTTAACAGAGAACGACATGGCGTCATCATCGGTGGAAGAAAGATTGTTAGCCTTCAATTCATTACTCTCTCAAATACAATTACCGGACTCGGATAATTCGACACCGATAAACCGACTGGGTAAATTAGATTTGGGAAGCTCTGACAAGGGAAATTCGACCAACAGGGAAAGCTCGACTCAATGCGAACACCTGTTGTCTTCTTCGGAGTCGCAAACCTTACTACCGGGCCTGAGCCAGTCGAAGAATGAGGGAGGAAGAGGAGATCCTACAACTAAAAGTGACAACTGAAGACAGGACGCGATACAATTTTGTTTTGTCTTGTAAATTACTCACCCCGCACTAGTCTTTTTGTGTTTTGGAAATTATTTTTGTTTTCAATTAAATTTTCAAACGAAACAGATAATCTATTGTAGAAATTATTTTAATGGTTTTCTCGCCATCAAAATTCTTTCTAAATTAGTAAAAAAATTGTAATTATCTGATAATTATAACTAAGATAATTACTTTAGACAGGTGATCATCTTTGCCATCACTTTCATAGCTATAAATATTTCTTTTGCCGTAGGCACGATTTGAGCAGCAGGAAGCAAAAATCCGAAACTTCCTCTATCTCGCAATTTGACTGAATAAGAATATTTGATTCCAGCCACACCTTTTGCCCAATCTTCTGAAGTCCCTGTTCACACAAAACAAAAAACCCTTGAGAAGATACCCTAGATACTGACTTGGATTTGAAATTAATACAACACAACTTTTTTTTATACCTGATGTAGGCTCATAAAGTGAAGCACTAGGACCTACGTCGTAGTGACTTCCAGTGACTAGGGCTATAGCTTCAGTGGCTTTCTTTGCCATCTTCTCCATTTCACTGTAGTCAAGAGTCTGCAAACCAACGAAACTAGCTTTGAGTAAGTTGTTTTTAGTTGTTTGGAGTGGAATGGTTCATTGTGATGTGAATGGTTCACCATCAATGGTTTGTTTTTGACCAACCTTCTTCTTAGTGTAACTCCATGGAACCAACCACATTTGCGAATATGCATGCAACGTTATGTACATTTTCAGTTTGTCTTTTCTTTCCATGATAAAATTTGATATGGCTTTGGTTTCTGGTTCTGAAAATGGATGTGGACCTGCATATCTTTCACGGCATGGGTCGTCTGTAACGCCATTTTCTCCCCAGTGAAAATCAAAATTGCTGCTTAAATCCACTCCTTCGCAAGAACCGAATAATAATTTTTCTGAAATAGATGATGTACCCTTTATTATTTATTACAATAAAACCAGCTTCATCAAGTTGCTTTTAAGAAGTATAGGGTTCAAAAGAACTTAAAAACTCACTGATAAAGCTAAACTCAGAATATTCATTGATAGATCTAGTTTTCCTCCACAGTCTATCAGTAGAATGTGAATACTCATAGCCATCAGGATTGGCAACGGGCATAAAATACCAAATTGCGCTGTCTACCGTTTCCTTGTGTTTGAGGTAGTTTTCTACAAATTGCTTAACAATGTAGAGGACGACCGAGGGAGTTATCCATTCTCTTCCGTGCATTCCTAAAAAGAAAATCCAAACTTTTTTCAAAATGCGTCAAACAACCACCAGTTTTTATTTTAAAACTGAGACTATACAAACCTCCATCAACCCAGAATGCCGGCTTCTTTTCTTCTTCATAGCCGTTCTCATCGCTCTGAGAAAATATTTTCACCACTTTCAGTGGCAAACCCTCGGTAGAGTGACCGATTGTAAGTAATTCTACCATGTGTGGGTATGAAAATGCTAAGAACTCCATGTATCGAACCATATCTGAATACCTGTGATACCTCACCCACGTCATGGGATGACCCCTTTTCCCAATTAGCATGTTTCGTTGGTCTTTATTCATTTTTGGGTTTTCGAATGATATCACTTTCTAAAACGAAACCATTACACCCAAATGTTATTTTCAATTATTTATAAAATTTCATTTCTCTTTTCTTTACGGGGATACTCGAACCTCTGAGAACTTTAAGTCATTAATCTGCATTTAAAATCCTCAACTCAATTTGAAAGTTAAGTGAAATAAATAATTTTAATGTAACAAAAAAGAAATTCATCGTCAGTAGTTAGTTTGTCAGTCACCAGGTGACTGCTCAATTCCCTCCTTTAAAAATGTCGTGGAAGCAGTGGACGGACATTTTGTCGTGGTTTTATATGTCTTGTCGTGTTTAGTGACAGAGCATTTTTTGTAAATTGTTTTTAATATTCGTAAATAAGAAAAGTAAAAAACATCAAAATGTATATCACATCCGCAGCCGGAATCATATCTCTTCTAGATGAAGATATGCAAGAATTGAAAGTATTCGCTTTACGTAAGTTGGATACCATAGTCGATGAATTTTGGATGGAAATTTCAGAAGCCATTGAAAAGATAGAAATACTTCATGAAGACAAAGATTTTAGTCAGCAGAATTTAGCGGCCTTGGTTGCAAGTAAAGTTTACTATCATCTCGGTTCTTTTGAGGATTCTCTAACTTATGCCCTTGGTGCTGGCGACCTTTTCGATGTAAATTCTCATTCAGAATATGTTGATACCATAATAGCAAAGTGCATTGATCATTATACTCAGCTAAGAAACGCTAAGATGGAAGATAAGGAAGAAAGTAAAAATATCACCATAGATCCACGTTTAGAAGCAATTGTCGATAGAATGTTTCAGAGGTGTTTGGAAGATGGGCAAAGCCGTCAAGCTCTTGGCCTTGCATTGGAAACAAGGAGAATGGACATCTTTAGGAAATCAATTTTGGAATCTGAAGATGTGGTCGGAATGCTACATTATGCCTTTCAAGTTGTTATGAGCCTTATTCAGAACAGAGGTTTTAGAAATGAAGTTTTAAAAGCATTAGTTGAGTTATATACAAATTTAGCAACTCCAGATTATGTCAATATGTGTCAATGCTTAATATTTCTGGATGAATCTCAATCAGTTGCAGAAATTTTAGACAAACTAGTCAAAGGTTCAGAGCAAAATGTTTTAATGGCTTATCAAATAGCATTTGACTTGTATGAGTCAGCCACTCAACAGTTTTTGGGTCGTGTATTACATGCCCTTAAAGCAACTGCTCCAATTCCAAGTGCAACTGATAAGGTTTTAAAAGTTCAGCCAGAAAAAAGCCCAGAACCATCTGTTGAAGCAGAAGAAAAACCTGTTGAACGCACATTGAGTAGTTTAACTGAAGAGGAAAAAGTTCATCAAGAAAGACTTGAAAAGTTAGCATCAATATTGAGTGGATCTGTTACTATTGATCACCACTTACAGTTTCTTATTCGCAGTAATCATGCTGATATGTTAATTTTGAAAAACACAAAAGAGTCAATCAGGGTATCAATCTGTCATACTGCCACAGTTATTGCAAATGGCTTCATGCACAGTGGTACAACCAGTGATCAGTTTCTAAGAGATAATCTTGAATGGCTAGCAAGAGCTACAAATTGGGCCAAACTTACTGCAACCGCATCCTTGGGTGTCATTCACAGGGGTCATGAAAATGAAGCTTTAGCGTTGATGCAAAGTTACTTACCCAAAGAGACGGGGGCTACCTCTGGCTTTTCAGAAGGAGGCGGATTATATGCTCTTGGTCTCATTCACGCCAATCACGGTGCAGGAATCACCGATTATTTATTAGGTCAGTTGAAAGATGCTCAGAATGAGATGGTGCGTCACGGAGGTTGTTTGGGCTTAGGTCTGGCCGCGATGGGATCTCATCGAGCTGACGTGTACGAGCAGCTCAAGTTCAACTTGTATCAGGACGATGCCGTCATCGGTGAAGCAGCAGGGATCGCTATGGGAATGGTGATGTTGGGTTCTAAAGCAGGTGATGTCATTCATGACATGGTAGCTTACTCCCACGAGACTCAACACGAGAAAATCCTCCGTGGCTTGGCTGTCGGAATCGCACTGACAATGTTTGAGAGGTTGGAAGAAGCCGATGGTCTCATACACACTTTGTGCATCGATAAGGATCCTATTTTACGTAGGAGCGGAATGTACACAATCGCCATGGCTTATTGCGGAACTGGGAATAATCAAGCCATCAGAACTTTGCTTCACGTTGCGGTATCGGATGTAAATGACGACGTAAGAAGAGCCGCCGTCACTGGAATAGGCTTTCTTTTGTTCCGAACTCCGGAACAGTGTCCCAGCGTTGTGTCTCTTCTGGCTGAGAGCTACAATCCTCATGTGAGATATGGGGCAGCTATCGCTCTTGGAATCGCTTGTGCCGGTACAGGATTGAAAGAGGCGCTGGCTCTCCTCGATCCCATGACTAATGACCCGGTGAACTTCGTACGTCAGGGGGCTCTCATTGCGTCCGCGATGATTTTGATTCAGCAGACAGAAATCACATGCCCGAAAGTTAAAGATATCAGATTGCTTTACGCCAAAGTCATCGTCGATAAGCACGAAGATGTCATGGCAAAATTCGGCGCCATATTGGCTCAAGGTATGTAAAACATTACTTCGCCTTAGATATCCCTTATCTAACACTGTTCCTGTTACTCCTCAGGTTGTAATGTAGAAACTAAACTTGGTTTCCAGCTTTTTATTAAATATTTTTTCTCGTTTTCAGGTATCATCGATGCAGGTGGACGAAACGTTACAGTGTCTCTCCAATCGAGAACAGGTCACACGAACATGCTGGCTGTCGTGGGCATGTTAGTTTTCACTCAATACTGGTTCTGGTTCCCATTAGCCCATTGCCTTGCTCTCGCCTTCACACCCACTTGTCTCATCACTTTGAATGCTCAGCTGAAAATGCCCAAAATGGAGTTCCGTTGCAATGCGAAACCAAGCACCTTCGCTTATCCTGCTCCATTGGAAGAGAAGAAACGGGAAGACAAGGAAAAGGTGGCAACGGCTGTTCTCTCGATCGCGGCTCGAGCAAAACGGAAGGAAACAGAAAAGGAGAAAAAGGAAACGAAAATGGAGGTAGACGAAGAGAAAGATGAGAAAAAAGAAAAGAAGGAGGATAAAGACGAGAAAAAGAAGAAAGAAGAGGAAGCAAAGAAAGAACCAGAACCCAATTTCGAAATATTAAACAATCCCGCTCGGGCGATGAAACAGCAACTAAAAGTGATCAGTATAGTGGAGGGTTCACCGTACGTGCCACTTAAAGATGTCACTATCGGAGGAATCGTCATGGTTCGGCACTTAAACGAGGGAACGCAAGAGGAGCTGGTGGAACCAGTGGCCGCTTTTGGTCCTAAATCAGAAGACGAAAAAGAACCAGAACCTCCAGAGCCTTTTGAGTATATCGACGATTAATGGACAGACAGACGACCGAGTCTAAATAATTTATCACTGCGTGTGCGTGTATGAGTGATTAATATTCTACGCTTGTAATTTTTAAATCAAGACTTGTAAAACTTGAAGGAGGATCAAAGCTAAAAGCCGAGAAGGTTTTTAATGGAAAATATATTAATTGAAAGCTCGTGCACAATCCCTCTCCTGAAAGTGTCTTTCGAAAGAAGACTTTGTTTATGTTCAAGTAGTGCACGTTAACTTTATTTTATAAATAATTAAGAATATTTAATTTGTTTTGTCTTTTTTTAAGTTAGAATAAAGTTTTTTAACTAGTACATCATCACCAAAGGCTAATTATTTCTTGAATCTTCCATTAATATTTTTTCCAAACACCTCTTCTACAGGATAATTCGTATAAGCTGAAGAAAAGGCAAAGAGAATGAACACCACTGGTGGAAGATTTAAAATTGATTAGGAACAATAGAATAGCGAGGCTTGACCTCTGCCCGAGTTAGAATAAAATAGGTTTGGAATGAAATAAAAATTTGGAACTCACCTGCAAATCCCTTATAAGGATTTGGTAGTCGACGCCTTTTTCTTTGAGATACTCCTTGACTTCACTTATGGAATTTGGAGCGACCAAAAGGTCCGTGTGGTAGTTCTCGACGGGTGGAGTCCAAAATTCCGTTCCGTCGATCTCTTCAGTCAGGTCTTGGAGATGTTCAACTTGTTTCTGTTAATGACAAAAATGACTTATACACTTAGTTATCCACTTATCATTATACACTTTTCCTTTATTTGTATATAAATTGGGTCTACTGGAAAAGATTTAAAGAGGCCGCCCAGAGTGTGACACATCGGACAGGCCAAAACCACCTATTTGAAATTTCTTGAGTCATCCTCTGTAAGTGTTATCAGAAACTGTACCCTCATCCAACACCTTCAATAAATCATCCACTCCTGTATCATTTCTTTCGTGTTGGAATTCGTACAATGTAGAGCGGCTTGAATTAACTTCAAGTATGTCAATCAGCCAACCTGTTCTTAGTTAATACTAACATGATTCACCTTCGCTTTAGTTCATTTGCTAGGTCTGTATGTGTACTGTGTAGGTGATAAAGCGAGAGAACCAAAGAAGAGTCAAATGAAAATACGGAAACCTGTGTCAAACTTGATGTAACATTATTGAACAGAACTAATAATATATTAATAAGTATATACTTCTATCAGATAACTCTATAGTTCTCAGTGAAAAACACGTTTCTTGTGCTATCATCCCGTTGACAACCCCTTGAAAGCCCTTTCGACGTTATTCTCATTTTTGAAGCATTCTTTGGTCTTGAAGCGATGAATAGTGTTCCCATGGAGGCTATAGATGAAGTACAGCCAAAAATTCGTAGCACCTTGTAATCACGTGTATAGGTTATAGTTCACCATTAACATGACCCTGCCCGTTCCCGGAAGTCTTCACTTTTGTTAGTGTAATTACGTTGAAAGTGATCGACTTTCAGAGGTACTGTTTAACCCAGAGGTGTACGGTAATTTAGTCCCCAATGTTGGCCACCAAACGCGATGGATTGAATTTTGGATGATATACAACCAACATACCAGATGAAGATCACAGCCACCCGGCAAATTTGAACATTCGCAGTTCATCTTATTCACAGGTGCTTTCATTCAGAGAAAATTCTTGTCAGAGGGATGCATGCATACGATGGTAGATTCGCTAGTGAGACAAGGGAAGTTCGAAACTACCTAGTGGTAGACATCGCCATATCATACATTTATTGAGTTGGTGGGTCATAACACGTACGGGACACTACCGATGATACTTATCAGTCAGGTTGAAAGAAAATCTAGCAAGAGCTAAAAGAAACAAGACAGACAAAAAAGGCCGGTAAATACAAAGAAGGCACTACCAGGCTAGGAGGAAGGAGGAGGAGAATGTGTGTAAAATTTGACAAATGACTTCTAGACAAATTGCTCCTCAGGTAAAAATAATTAATTAAACGACCAATTTGTTATTTATTGTTTTTGTGACCACCACAAGTTGGTGTACTCATTCAAATTTTCCACTTTAAATGGGTTTCCCTCGTCAGGAAGACAGAGAGATTTTGTGTGAGGTATTTAATCTACTTCAATGACATGCAGGATATTAAAAATAGATTTATAAAAAATGGCGGCAGGCAGTAACGGAAGAAATGGTTAATAATTTGAGCGGGTGATTCTTGAAATCTAACAAGAAAACTGTCCATTGATTTAATAAATAACCACATTAACTACACCGTTAGTCTACTTTAAAACAGATGAAAGACGGACGGACAGAACGATTTAGGTTTCGAGCTAGGGCTTAGATAGCTCGACAGGATGTGGAATCATATTTCTCATCTTTGTTTCCGTCGCTGAGAATTATCAATTAATCATGAGCATCTTGTGTGTCACACCAATGAATATTGGTAACGTTTAACTGTTTCTTTCTTTCTTCTTAGTTTTGTCAGTTTTGTTCTTTGGCACTTTTGTTGTCAGGACTTGCCTCCCATTCGGAGAATTTATTTTCTCGAAATGTGCAAGTCTTCAAAGCATAAAATTAAAATTTAGGTAAATAACGGAGGATGGTCGTCATGGTTTCTGGTAGTCACTTGCCTGTAAAAGTATCTTCTCCCATCATTATCCTTACCTCATCCACAGCTTCGATTCGAAGAACTTGGTAACCTTTGTAACTGAATTTGTTCTTTTTGGATCCTCTCACATACGACACGTAACTTCCAACTTTTTCAAACAAATAACTGAAACCATCGTAGGCGTAGCGGTAAGCGAACTCGAAAAGGTTTCTCACGTCCTCTAAACCGTATCCGAAAATCTGCCGCGCACTGGTGAAATTGGCCGAGGCATAAGTTCTACGCTCTGAGACGCACGTTCCAGTTGTGCTGTTGCCGTTGGAGCAACTTGCCGATTCCAAGCTCGCCGATTTCGATGGGAAATTAACCACGAAAGCTAGTAAGATAACAAGGAATAAAACATTCATTTTCGTAAAAATTCCATTATTTGACAGTTTTCTCTAACTGGTAGTCAATATGGCGTCGACGCGCACCGAGCTTTCGTGAAAAAACCAAAACAAGTCGGAACGAAAAACGATTTTAACTCTGTTCCTCGTCTTAAGCGGTGATGTTAGACCAAGGAAGACTGATTGATGGAACCAACAACGATTACCCGAGCTGTTACCGGTTCAACTGAATTCGTTTTTGAGGTCGTGATGGAGGAAACGAAGTACACTGGAGGTGGTTGTTGTCATAGTGGGGATGACTTTTTCGCGTTTCTTCTCTTTCCTCGTGAAGGGATTTCCTCTAACTGACCTAGGATGTCTTCTCACGTTAGATCAGTGTGGAGATCATGCAATACATCCTCATAGAGGAAATGAGAGTTCGAGGTTTTGAGGTCAAATTTTCAGGAGTTTGGGAAATTGCCCGAAGGATGGCAAAGCAACACTACCTAAACCGTTACCACAGCTAAAGCTCAGTAAGATGGTACTCTCAACTCGTGGAAAGGTAAACCCAAGAAAGACAAGATAAGGGTGAAGAGGTAATAGACCCGTGACTTCTTTGCCGGTCAATAGAATCCATTTCAGACGAAACGCCGCCATTAACTTTCGAGCTTTCTTTTCTTTTATTGCTTAAAAGAGGACAATGAAGAAAGTTTTTGCGTATTGTTTTATTTAAAACAAATTAATGGAGCATTATCGTGTCTTTACACACCAAATAACCAAATGTGACCTTTATAATAAACCGGAAATGGTCGGCTATTTATCGAAGCGTTAAAAATCAAAGTCTTCTTGTTACTCATTCGAGACTCATTGCATATTATTATTGTTCATGGTTGTTAATAAATGAAATGTGTCACTGGTCGAATGAAATCGTCTTTTCTTTCTTTCTTTCTTTCTTTTTGACTTTTTTTACGAGGATCGCACTAAAGAAATCCATTTTGAACGATCACTTTGTCACCGTTTTGAGTCGCCAGCGAAATAAGAGAAAATGATTCCTAGAAATTTTTTTTCTTTCTACTGTCACGAATGGGAGGACACCAAATGAGGTGATTAATAATAAGCAAAGACATAATGGCTAGAACTACAGCGATCCTGATTCTAAGGATGATGAAGTTAACAAGATGCTTTTGCGCTGCCGTGGTCCCATCCAGGCGGTTCTCCAGGCGATTTTTTTTTAGTTTTGACATTTTTACGGCTCTACCTTTAATGATAGTAATGTTAAACTTTTTGCTATAATGCTGCTACACCTCAAATTTGTTGAGTGGATAAGATATTTTTCTTTTATTCTGTGCAAAAAGTTCGCCTTCTTTCACAGTCAGTCATTCCAATGGAAAGAAGTCTGTCTCGACCGAAGAATCCATTTCGTCTTTGCGTTGTTTTTGCTCAACTTTAAATCAGCGCTGATTCACTGTTGAGCTCTTCCTCTACCTGTTTTCACCTTCCTACCGAAAACTCTTAGCCCTCGTCCTATTTCACTTTTGACAAATTCATCAATCCTGTCTATTCAACTTACCTTTCCTTGTCTCTTTACCGCTATAATCAAACTTGAGTGGTTTTAATTATACAAATTCAAGTATTCATTTATATATTATTCCCAGTCAGGGCAAGCAGCACACTCAGGAGGCATAGCTGAATATTCTTAGGGCTCGTCTATGGGTTCGAATAGTGGGTAGGTCTCTAGATATAAAGGGAAGATAAGCGATGTAATGCTGACGAATAAACAGTCGCGAACAATCAGCGACGGTATGGAGGACGAGGGCCCTGAGTATGGCAGTACAGGGAACTAAAACGGCTCATGTCCAAGGAAGCACTGTCAGGGCGAGAAGCGCCACCTTAAAAACGTAGCCCCTTTCGGCCGAGATAATAGGTCAAATGCGGATAGGACAGGTCAATAGTATCAATCGCGGATGAGGGACGGTTTCAATCGCCAATGACGAGGATAGCAGAAGAACTTGCCCACCAAACACAACTGCTGCGTTGCAGTAAGTAGGTGAAACTGCAAAGGCTAAAGAACCCATGCAAACAGAAATGGGCAGCTAGAGCTGCCCCCTAGGAGGTTGTGCGTAGGGCTAATAGCTCTGCTATGGAAAATAAAAATATTGATATTAAAAAATTGCTAAAACGTAATGTCGTGATTGCGAAAGCCAAAGGTCTAAATGAGCTATACTGCCAAATAAAAAAGTTATATATACAATATATATAATAATAATAATAATAGATAACATGTATATTTGACTTAATTTTTTACATATACAATATATATATATTTATACGAATATTAGACTTGATGTGCTCCAGAGATTTTAGACTCACTACTAGTATACCACTCTATTGTGGTGGTGTTGATGAATGGACGAACCCAAAATCATGTGTAGTTTATTTGTGTAGTATATTTTATTTTATATATTGTGGGGTGAGATGATACAAAAAATCAACAAAGACAAGTATATTCGGGTCAAGTGCGGGTGAGGTATGAAATAATAAATAAAAAATTGAAAATACCAAAGAATTTTATTCTTTACTAATTATAACAAACTTTGGTGTTAAGATGTAACGACATCGGAACATTGACATCGTTGCGACGGAGATTATATACGCACACAACACACTCGCATTATAAAAAAAATCACAAAATAAATAAAGCGTAGAAATATTAAGTACACGATTTGAGATTACCGAACTATCACAAAATCCCGAATAATTAGGGAGTTAATTTAATTTATTTAAACTATATTAATTTTTTACTACGTCACACTTTGAAGTCCTCGATCTGGCACGGTCTCCCATAAAAAAAAAGAAAAGACAGGAAAGAGAGACTAAAAGTTAATGATACACAACAAAATAAAAGAAAATGAGTAGGCGAATGAAAAATGAATCCTGTTTCCGGAATTCCCTTGTAAATTATTTGGTAAAATGCAATCCTTAACTTCCAGTTCTGGTAACTCCGTGAACTTTGGAAAACTTTCTATGTTTGGCGCCTGGAAAGTAAAAGGATGATAGTTAGTAAATAAAACCTTAGAATTTATTATGTGATATTAAAGAGACTCAAAACTCACGATGGCTAATTGATTGGTCCTAATTCTGCACAACACGATTTGAAGGCCTCGGGCCAAACTTCCTTCAAAGCTTTTCGTGAACAACATGTCACGCCAGGGTAGAGATTCAACGTATTTGCTTAAATTTCTTCCCTTGAACTCATTCGGCTCGTTTATTATCAACTTGAGCAAACTACTTTCTTCGGAGAAAGTTTTTACTGATTTCGATATGGTGTCTGCGTCTGGATCTGAAAAGCTCGGCGAGGACATCACTGGATTTTTATGCCTTACGCTGAAACATAAATTAACAAGATAAGCTTACTTAGGGATTTAAAATGGTTGGTTTAATAATTTCATTTAATGTAATTTCATTTCAATTTAATGTAACAGTTAGAGAGAAAGAGAATGGAATCTGTCAGTTCCCCACAATTTTCTAAAAGACTAGGCCATATCACCCTCTCAGATAAGTCCATACTCACGTGTAACTAGTTTTCATAATATACTTTTCAATCTCGTCAATGGTAACATTGTAGAATGACTTGATTCCAAGAGTTTTGAAAAAATGACGCACAGGTGTCATACTGTGACACGATGCAAGATTAGTTCGTGGGTAGTACGTGACAAATGACGAGCACATTTCTTCCCTCATATATCGACTCCCCTAAAACAAATTTTTACTTTTTCAATTAAGTCTTTCATTTTAGACTTTCCATTCATAAATTTTTGTTGGACGAAGATAGAACAAAATGAGTGTAACGGTTAGTAACTCACAAAAGTAGGCGATTTCCTGTTGACTGTCGTGTAATCACACTCTGTGATGAGATGATCGGTGGGAAAAACTGTTATTTCATCTTTCAACCTCTGATCTATCTGATGTTCGAACTGATATTTATTGTTCTCGACGATTCTATTCATTTCGGTGTCTCCACGAACGTGTCTTAGTCTCATGGACGTTGCTGGGATGTGAGAATGTAAAAGAACGGACACGACTTTGATTCCCATCAGTGGAAATACCTGCAGTGGAAAATCACAAAATCAATTTAGACGATGAAGGCGAACAAGGATTCGGAGAGAGACAAATCACTGTACCTTATTGGTGCAAACGTCATTACAAAGGCCAACAGATCGATACTCTGTCTGTTCAGGTGGAACTAAATGAAGGGGGGTGACCTTAACACCGGTCATCATGATTCCAGCGTCGAACGGACGAAGGTCTTCCGTGTGATAAAGCCGAAACCCTGAATTGTCGATAACTAAAACAAATCCAAAGTTCAAAGCTCATTTGTGTGCAAGAACTTTTTGTAATTTTCAACAGGTGAAATAAGAGAACGAACCTGGGATCATTCCTGGATCCTTGTAATGAATCTCTAACATAAAATAAGTTTGTCGTGGACCAATGGGCAGGCCAATGTGATCTGGGAAGACTTTGCGGCCTCCTCCCAACACCCAAATCGCCACCTGGAAGACAAAAACGAAAGTTAAACTTCGGTCGTAGGAAAAGCTCCATAGCGGTAAGACAAGAACATCCAAGAACGTACAGGAGTTATACACCTTTCCCAATCGGCAGGCATGTCTTCAGTATAGCAAGGAGATCCGTTTTGATTTGGTGAAGCATAGCTGTCCAAGAACCCAGGTGGAGCCGCACATTCGTAGAGAAACATATGATGTATCAAGCCTGTGTAATTAGACAGGAGCATAGGTTCGTAGGCTATTATGTGACTTTTCTTGGGGAGAGGAGGAGTTCGAAACACTTTACACCAATACTGCGTCGAGGTTTTGTTACTAATGACAACCTGAAAGCATTGACAAGAATCAAAGACGGTTTAAGGGGAAGAATGAAATCAGACACACAAAAAACGATCAACAAGATTCAAGTAACTCACGTTGCGCATGAGCACATCCCACTGATGAACGTGATGACCTCGAGGTATGTCCAACTGGGCAGGAGCCTGCAGCAGAAGGTATTTTTCGCCCTGAAAAACTCCTGAAATGGAGTTGCTTAATCCAGTAAACAATTCAGAAAGATCCTTTTCAATTTCGTCATTCGGGTGGATAGACCAGCTGATAAGTACAGTGTCGGGCTGAAATAAAAGATTTCGTCTCAGTGTTAGGTTTTCTGGTTAAAAATTTGGGATGATACATGAAAAAGACTTGGATTTTGTGTCGGCGATGGCAAATCGTTTGGAGAAGGTAGTCGACGAATCAAAAAGACTATAAAAACGATGAAGAAACAGAAAATGTTGGAAGAAAGGCCTCCTAGGTGGATAATTTCCCTTTTGTCTTCAAAAATTAAACCGAAAATGTTTGCATAGGCCATTTAACCATACCTCTTGTGTTAGTTTTAACTCATGGGTCATCATAGGTTCGCCATCACTGTTGTAAGGGATTTTAAATTACCTAAGCTGACCCTATACACCGACAGCTGGAATTCGTTGAGCCTAGAAAGCAAGTAGAGTTCGCAGGACCTCTAGTTACCGTGATCCTGATCCGCATAAATTAAACAAAAAAGTTTGTTTTACCTTAATAGTGAGTTTCTCACCCCCGTGGGATACCAACTTTTAACAGAAAGAAAAGAAACAAACAAATATTTCCCTCGAAAGAGTAAACTGTAAAAAATTTTGGGCTAATTAAAAATTCACTGGGACGTCTGCTCGTCTCATTGAAAAATTGCCTAAAATGTGAGCCAGCCATCCCAGTTACGTATTCCTCACGTCGTTCCTACGTCCTCTCATGAATACTCTATAAAAACGGAGCGGCAGTTCGTCCGTCCAACACGTACCCCGAGAACTGAATCGTTGGAATCGCAGGTATTCCAGGATCTTTTGAACACAATTTGAGTGTGAGTCAAGTTCTGATCTCCTCCGATGAGATGGTAACTTTCCTTTGGATCTCTGAACAGGATCCTTGAGCTGTTTCCAAAATGATAGTCCTGAAAATAATAATGATAATAGGATTAGGCGAGTATGAAAAACATTTGACTAACCCATTAACGTCCAAATTAATTTTTATATTTCATAACTTTCGATACTACACATAAGACACTGATACTTAAGGTTATAAGAGGTGTACTTACTGTACGTGTTAGATATTATTATGGGTACTGAAATATTTAATTAACTCTAATAAGAATATTTTTATTTTGGTACGATAATTTACACATTATATACTGTATATGTATTTTTTCAATTATAAACAATTATTTTTGGAGTTTGAAGGAATCAATCTGCCTGAATGAACGCCGTTGAAGATATTACGAACCCAAAATTTGATTTATAATATTATAATAATAATAAGAGAGGTGAACTACACGCGTGCCTCCCCAGGATCTCAGATGTCATGAGAAAGAGAAGGACAACCTTGCACGGATATGTGAGCGGAATGGATCCAGGAATTCTAACAAATAAGATCTTCCAGTACTTCTTGAAGAAAATGATAAGACGGGCGTGGTTCCTAAAAATCCAAAAAGATCTTGAGGAACTGGGAACACGCAGCAAGACCTCAAGCAACGGGAAAAGATGCGTAATAAACTAGAACTTTAGGGGTTCCTCCCTAGAGCCAGGCTGAAGACAGTAAAACACAGCTTACTTTCCTCTAAAAGCATAACGTAATAAAAATAAAATGATACTTTTACGATTAAATTACAATACTTATTAGAAACGAAGAAGGAAAAATTTATACAAGTTTGTATATAAATTTGTTTAATTTAAATAAAATTTAAGGGTTAGAAAAAGATTAAAGTTGGCAGTGTCCTATAAAAAAACGCTGGCCCACAATGGATAAAATGAGAAAATGAGAATTACGTGATCATGAGTCAGGCTTTGACTGGTCCTTGAAGACTCCGACCTATGTAACGAGAAGATCGTTCAACTTCCTCCACTTCCGGTCATTTTCTCAGGCAATTAGCAAGGTGCCTGATTCAAATTCTGGAACGAGTGAATCAAGGATGAGTTGAGCAGGTACGAATACAGAAAATGTGGCTTTTGAGTCCATTTTATAGGTTTTCAAAGTTTCAAGTTTTGAGCTCAAAAACTCCACTACGCGTTGATCCCTTCGAGTCAACGACTAAGATTTACAATATTATTCTTACGAAACGAAATCCCACCAGGTTGCACAAGTTGCGAGAACAAAAGTCCCAAATGACAAAAGAAAATGGGTTGGAGTTCCTTTAGAAAAACGAGTCAATGAAGCGAATGTCTGTATATATAGAGGAAAGAAAGGTGGAGGGCACACGCCAAACATCTGCCTTGCATCTGCGGTGGAAACCGTTTGAAACCAGCTGCTGCTTTACCTCCCTTCCAGTTAGGTGAATCCAAAAAAGTGGCTCGTCAAAGTCGACGTCGATTCTTTTGTAACCTGGTTAATGTTCTCATCGATTTCTAGCCCGTAAATTGCAGCATCAATCGAATAATTAACTCTTCGTCGGATTTAACATCTTACCGGTAGGGTGAAACGGGGAGAGGAGGATAATTTTTATCCCACATAAGAAAAAATTGAAATGTAATAATTCGTCGTTAATAATAATGATAATACATCGGTGCTTAATTCCAGAAATGAAAAATAGACTTGAACATTTTATTGGATGGCAAAGGAAAATCCGGAATCAGTGCCAAGTCTCCAAAGACGGTTAGCAAAAGACAATCACAATTATACTAGAGGAAAAGTTGTTCATTAAAACACAAAGGATTTAATCTGGAACGAATAAAACGGAACAAGAAACGGGCATTTATTTCTAAAAGAAGAATCATTACTAAGGTCAAAAGTATCGTATCACATTAAAACTTAATTGAACCTGAAAATTCAAGGCACCACTTATAAATGTGAAAGCTTAGTAATAAAAGAAAAACTATTAAAAATTAAATTCAAACCCTGACAAAGAAGCAGAAGATATTAATTCCATTTATTAATTAAAACGACTCCAATTTTTTAATATCTGGCAGTGTCGGACCTACCGAAGATCGGTATCGAAGGGGGACCTAACTACTCCAATACCAAATATAGGTTATAATAAATTTAATTTATTAGACGAGATACCCTAAAGAAGAAGGTATAAAACACGAGTTTCTGGGACAAACCAAAGCTGAAAACAGGAATGAATTGGACGGAAGGGAAGAAAACAGAACAGCCTGAAAATGAGAGAGCACTGGCAGAAAAGAAGGAATTGAAACTAATGTGGTAAGAAAATGACCTGATCGAAAATATAATAATAATTAATTCCCTCACATATTGGTATTATTATTTTGATGATGATCGAGATAAAAGAAATTGAGTTTGGTGGAACATATTGCACCAGCATGTAATGTTAATGAATCATAATATTTATACGAGATGACTTCACACGTCAACGTTCGATTTTGGACAACTTGTGTTGTTAGTGTCTTAACCAATAGCGCTACAATTTAACCAGTACCTTAGCGCGTTGGTAGGGTCTTATTTATATTAAATTTTTATACATACATACATACATACATGTTGACAAAAGTTGAGAACAACCATACTTATACAACAAAGTCTGAGGTAAAGGTATGCTCGCTTTGTTATGTCACACGAGCACTATTACTTAACACTAATTAATATTAATATTTATACTTAAGATATATATCTTTAGATGCAAAGGTTGAAAAGTTTTCCAGTTCAAAATGGTTTCTCAGGGGCAAATTGTAAAAACTTTCCTGTTTTCTATATCTTTCTCTTTACAAACTCCAGTTACTGCAAACGAGTAGCATGTGATGCACATTGCCAACTTCTCCCGAATTATAGTTAAAACAAACGTCGCTGTCACTTATAGAAAATTTGTTTAAAAATTCAGCAAAAGTTACTGTGGCCTGAAAGGACTTGGCACAAGAGGTAGTTAACTGCTATTCCTTTGGCTTTGAATCTCTTTAAGACGGAAAGAAGTTTCAAAAATATCAATATTACGGACTAATAGGTTGTAACGAGAGTGACCCAAAAATAAACTCCTTATGCAAAAAGAAATTCCTAATTGACCACCAACATAAGTTCTCACGACCCTTCTATGAATCAAAGTCTTCTTAGAACTTGATTTAGCTGAGGGTATACAAAACCTCTGAGGCTGTTCATTGCATACTGTATTTAAAAAAAACTCTGACATATGGTTCAATCTCTAAACTTCCTTCCAATCGCCATTTTCTGCCCCGAGGGGAAAAAAGGTAAAGGGCACCAAAAATGTCAACATGACAGGAACCTAATTTTTTAATTTTAATTTTAATCCTCTTCGTGGTTCGTTTTATTTGAAGCGAAGAAAGTCAGAAGTGTTGGACCGGGAATCTCCTTCTTCCCAAGTTTTTGCAATGGTTTTAATTAAAAATTAAAAAATTGAGCTGTTTTTTAAAAAGCGGAAAACGTCAAAATCTTTAAAAAACCTGGAATGGATTTCAAGGTTTTCAAGATTTTCAGGTAAAACCGACGAAAACAGTCGTCAAAGCGACCGCCTGGGCTCAAATGCGGGTACCTGCATTGAAGTCCCCGATTTTTAATTTAATTTTTTTAAAATTTCGCGTTGAGAAAATGTCTCCGTCTCTTGGACATGTCATCTTAACTGAGTCCGAGTTCTTAAAATCACTGCATCGTTTCTGCGTAATCCAATAAAAGTATAAAACACACCAAAAAAAGAATCCATTGAGAAAAAAAATGAAATTCCTGGTCGTTTTAGTAAAAAAAGAATTCTGGGCAATTGTGCCATTTTTCCCTACAACGGTATTCATTTCATTATTGTACCTGAATAATACCTTTGAAAAAGGTAGGTCGTTTCTTACAAATGGAATTCCTTTCCTACTTACTTACTTTGTCCCATGACTGAGATTGTATGGGAAAGTGTTTGTTGTTCATTGAAATTATGATTTAACTCGGAACTTGGAATCAGATCAGACGATTCTTGGTATGAGTTCCAAAGAATTTAGTGTTAGTAATGTTAGCTTTTGGTTATTAGGTCGCTTAAATCAAATTTTTGATGCTATAAGAGTTGTCTTGCCCAAACGGTTCGTCCTCTTTCACAGCTAGTCATCCTCAGTGGAAGGAAGTTCGGTTTCGACTTCGAGACTTTATTTATGAAATGGTATTGGCTCCGAAGTGAGATCGAAGTTCATTTCACATTACAAACACTAATGGTAACAACTACAAAAATCAAAAACCCATCCTTCAAAGAGTCTACCGACTGGGAATCAGTTTCAATAAGTGTGGGAAACCTGCGGGATCAAAGCGCCTAACTATACAAGTTATAGGCGAGTTCGAATCTTCGTCCGTAATCTGCTACACCCAAGAGTAGATTTAAAAAAAATTAATTAAATTAGTCCGGGGTCTTGTCAAGAACAACAACGAATATCGGAGACGTCACAATCACGAACTATACGAACATATACCAACTATCATACTTGACGTGATCCGAAAGAGAAAAATCGCCTTCTACTGACACCCGGTGAGAATGGTCTCAGGAAGGCTGAACAACCAGGTCTTCAAACACTTTCTCAACAGAACCAAGCCGGCATGGTTCATAAAGACTGAAAGAGACGTGAGAGAAGTGGGAGTCACACAAAAAAAAGACAAATGCGAGATGGAAAAAAAGAGGAAAACCAGGGGAAAAAGGTGAGGGGTTGAAACTAACGTGATCAAAAATAAAAATAAAAGAAGCAATGTTCAACAATCAACAGGATTCTAATTAATAAAAAGTGAGAAAATGGAGGACTGACAACAGCCTAACAGATTCAAAAGGTAATAAGAGCAAATAATTACGCAAACACAAAGCCGTTCATTCCCTTCGCACCATTAAGAATTGTTTTTGAATAAAGTCGACACATTTCTGACGAAAGAAAAGAGATTGGTGGGGCCCCTACCCCCATTACAGGGAGAAAAATAATGAAAATAAAAACCTTTTTTTTAAAGAATGAATCTTCTATCGACAAAATGCAAAAAGAAAAAAAACAAATTAGTCTCGTAAAATAATTTTTTTCTGTTTCAAGGCTTTTTCGTTCCGACCGCAAGGCAGAGTGCTGAGGATTGTCTATTATGGGAACGAAATCACAAAAGTTTTTATTCACCTTTAAATTATTTAATTTTTTTAATGTGTGAGAAGTGCTCATAAAAATTCTCCTTTTTTATTTTATTGTAATCGTCATCCTCATCATCTTTTACTGTTTCGCCACCAGTTTCCTTCGTCTTTCATGGTTAACTTTACTTTATGACTCTCAAAACATTCGACTACAACTTTCTGGTTCTTGATTGTCCAATAAAAAAGACACAATTCTCTAATTTCCTATTAGACAATAGAAAGGTGGTAAAGGAAGGAGGATCCTGAGATCATAAACCACCAATTCTGCATAAAGATGTGCAATATTTATAAAATCAAATATCATAGAAAGTGTGTAGTAGAACTGCATGCATGTATTTGCTTTTTTTTTGTGGGCCCCGAAGTAAAAATGTTTCCTTAGCGTGAAGGCGGCTTTAAATATGATTTCTGGTTGTTGCGAAACTTTTAAAATATTAAGCCCGTAATGGGGATAGACCTAGGCTATAGCTCCTTTCGAGAAAAGGAAGATGGGTAAAATGGTCAAGGAGACTATTCAACGAACCACCGAGGAAGAATTCTTAGCACATCTCCTCAGAGTTCTCTTATCTTTTGGTACCGAATATCTGCAAGCCACGAACTGGAGGTGAAGTAGAGCTCTTATGATATGCTGATTGGGCCTCTTTAGATATGAAAAAAGACGAGAAGAATAGCAATTGGTCTTTTAATTGGAGGCTTGGGATGGAGGAAAACAAATAGAGATCAATTCTGGAAGATTCTGGACAGAGAGCTCAAGGATAAAGGAACAACTGAAAACAATCAATCAACACCGAAAGCCGCGGAATCGGTATGTAACTTTTACAAAAGGTTAGAAACAAATCTTTAAGTTTTGTAAAGGCTTTAGTTATTTTGCTTTTTTTGTATTTTTAATAAATCGATGAGGCAAATCAAATAAATAATATTAATAAGAATATTAAAAGCTTTTCTTTTGGCTGAATAACTTGGAGTTAGGTAGTCACTTAAATATAAGAAAGAACATGGGGTTTAGAGCCTGTTTCTTTAACAGGGGAGAACAGTTACAGTTTACTAGGCAAAAGACAGACAAACAAACAAATCCCTGTGTTGGGAAAATTTATTTTTTTGTAACTTGTTCCCCCCCCCAAAAAAAAAGTTTTTCATCCGTCACCACACGGCAAGTCTACCGTAGCGCAGGTAGGTTCTCCGTGGGAATAAAAATGGGTCCTGAGAACTCTTTATTGTGTTTTGTGTGAGAATGTAGGGTGCCCTCACAGATTTGAAAAAAAAAAAAAAATATTTCTCTTGGGAATTCACCTCTCATCCTTTTCTTCTCCTTCATCTCCTCTTTTACCGGTTCTTGTCCTTAAACGTACAAAACGAGAAATGATTCATTAAAAACAGCGTTCCCACGAAACAAATCAAAAATCAAATTTTTGTCCGCTGCCGGGAAACCTAGCCAACAGGTTCGAGAAACAATCAAAATGTTTTATTTTGGCCCTTTGACCATCCGGACCGATTCGCATATAAATTATTTATTTACGGAATGTTTGATAAATGGGCTTGGGGAAATTCGTGGCCATTTCCGGAGATGATAATGTTCAAAAGTAAACCTGACCTTGACTTAAGGCCCCCGATTATGTCACTTCGTTTCATGAAGGGAAAGCAACCGTGACTTTGAGGTGTCAGTTAGAGAAATAATAATGTGACCGTTTAACTTTATTCACGTCTAATTGGAGTCACGTGTGAATGATTCTTTAAAGAAAGTATAAAGATCGGGTAATTGCCAAAAGGTTCAGTACAGTTTTACAGGCCTCACTTCCAACCAATAAAAATTATAACGAAGTGATCAATCAATAGACAATCGAATCGATAATAGATTTCTTCCATATTCCCATGTGAAAACAACCATAACTTAAAAATTGTAATGAGTCTTTGCAGAGTTAAAAAAACACTGTCCATTATTGAAGTGTGAAGTACTTTTGAAATCAGCCTTTTGTTTTGGCGGGCTGTACTAGAATATCTGTCTTTACCTATAATTATGTGGATAATCCAGTTTTTGGAATGTAAATCAAAGGAGAAAACGGAGACATATACTTGTGATCATAACAGTTTGTCAGAGACTATACCAATGGGGGTCCACTCTTTACACAAAGGGAATTTGAAAGTGGACACGCAAAAACAAGAAACCGACTAAACATAAAGAGACGGAAAGACTTTAGGCTAAAGTGGACTAAATAAGAATTTGAGAAAATGTCAGAAAAAAGCGAAAGGATGTCATAAGGAGGTATAAATTTTGAGAAAGGATTATGTAAAACGCAGGAGAAAGACTTGGTAACATTGGGCTATACCAGTGGTGGACAAAGTATTCTTTTCGGTAGGCCGGTATCTCTCAACTATGGAGTCAATAGGATAGACTACCCAAATCCGCGCAGATACAATGAAAATCGATGGCACACAAGTACTGGACACAAAAACAGTGTTATGGACCCTCCGGTTTTAACGTGAATATCGAATTCCTTAAAATCATTAACAACTCTCTCAAAGCTGGTCTAAAGAAATCTGCAGGCCATAGTTTACCACCCTTACTCTATAGCATTCATTTTACACATTACTGATGTGAAATATGGCACACACGTTGTTTCAGCAGAGAAGAAGGGGGTGTTAAATCCATGAGTCACTTACCTCAATGTGAGCTTTTCCAGTGACATCGTCAACCCAAAGCACGATAAAATCTTCGTCATCGAATCCGATTATAATCCCTCCGATTGTGTTAGCTTCCACTTTAAACTCGACGAAGTTTTTGTTTGGATTCCAATACAGTCGAGGACTTCTCATCGGTTCGCCCAGCCAAACCGAATGCGTCCATTTCATATGTCTAAACAACGGTTTTGAAACGTCTCTCTTCCCCCTGAAACCATTGAGGAATTTGAATTTGAAAAAGTTGTCTGGGAGACTAAACGTACCGCCATTTTCCTCGCACCCGACTACCGATAAGCACAAGATAAAAGTAAAAAACAATTTTAAACTAATTAAAATTTGAAAATTCATCTTCCAATGATCAGTCCTTTATTAACGATTTCATTTTTTCATTTATATCAGATTTATTAAATTAAAAAAACAAAACGAAAACCGCAAAAATTCTCAACCCCCCCTGAAATTTGATATCAAAGTTTTTATATTATTATAATTAATTTTTTTTGCTATCCCTCTTTTTTAACGGAAAATTTCCAACGAATTTAGCATGTGAGTAGATCCGTTGAGATCCACGCGTCGGAAGCAACTGTCAAAAAGTTTTGTATACATAGCCTTAGTTGTTATATTCTAGACCCCGGTCAAATTGGCCCCTTGCGAACCAGTTCCATGAGTCACATGAGACCATTCTTCATCTCAAGCGCTTGCACGCGCATTTCACAATCATTCCAAAATACACACAATTACTAAACGCATAATACATCTACAATTTTCTTGTTTTATTTTTCTGCTCCCCCTAAAACAATAAAACAAGAAAGTATACAACATTTCTGGAATAGTGTTGATTCTAAGTCGAGCTGGGTCCCAAAATCAAGGCCTTGAAGAAGCTAAAACAAAGCTCTTTTCATTAAACGAATAATTTGTCTTGAGAAGAGTATTAGCCAAAAGTTTAAACTTTCTAGCACCATTAAATTGTGATGTTTTATTTGTGCTGATTTTCTTACAAAATTCTGTTTTAATGAGCTGACAACATTGTAATGGACATCTAATGTACTATCTCAAATAAATATTATTCCTGCCTTTTAAATAAAATCATAAAGAACATTTAAATTATTAGAGAAAAGGAAAAAAATGAACTGGAATGGCTAATTATGTAACCTAGAATAAAATTTTGGGTTTCGCTGAATCAGCAAAAATAAAGTGAACAGGGAAATAGTGCATTAATGGCGTCGCTGAGCATCATAATCGCATCAATATCTTTTCTATCATTCAAAAAAAATCTCTTTCGTATCAAGGAAGTTTTTAGCGATTGACAAAAGGCTGTGAGAGCATAATTAATTATTAAGTTACAATAAGATGCTAAAGGAAAGAAGTTAAAATCTGCTGACGATTCTCCCTCAATCAGCTTTCTTTCGCGTCTTTAGACTTATTTGCCAATTTATAACGCTTTCAATCTCAAAATTTATTTCAAATTTCTCTGTCATTTGCAGCTTCAGTTTTCTTTTGAAAGACTGGAAATATCAAAAGTAAGTAATGGTTGTACAAGGTTTTGTACAAGCTGAGAAACCAATAGTAAAATAAAAGGCTGCTTAGACTCAGACACAATTTCCATGGGGTGAAAAAAATCCTTCTTCTCTTAACCGGCAGTTGTTTAAATGATTTCATATAACACCTGGACATGGTTGCCACTCTACATTTTTCTCATCCACTCTTAATTTTATTTCTTTTTCTAAGATTTTAATTGCTACATAAATAAATCGGCACTCTCAGGTATTGAATCAAAAAATTTGGCCAAAATGTTAAAATCATAAAATCCAGCCCATAGGCTTTACTGTGACTTGGCCTGAAGCCTATAAGATTGATATACTAATGTTTACCTGAATCTGGGAACTGGGATTGCAATTGACATGGATGACGAATTTGAAAAAGTAATTTCATTAACGGATTCATGATTGAAGAAATTGTCCCTCTTAAACAAAAAGTGGCAACTGTGTGCGTTCCATTCGAATCCAACGGATACAAAAGGAAGGGTGTCTCAAGCCCATTTTGCATTAAAATTGAACACATGTTGCACTTTGACTGCCAATTTATTACGCTTTCAATCTCAACTCCTTAAAAGATGTTATGTCCATTTGGTATATTATAAAATTATAGTTAACATCTGTTGCCGATTTCATTTCTTCAACTTCTCTTTTATATAAAGCAGTAACTTGCGGTTTCCCTACAACAAGATAAAGAGTTGTAAATTAGTCAGAATTTTTGAGGCAGGGTTTCCTAAAAATTTTTATGATATTGGTTCAGATAAACAAGCCCAAGATCGCCATATCACAAATTCTTTTAGTTTTGGCGCAAGAGAAAAGTTTGAACAAGTGCTGCTCCTCTTCGGCTGATTTTCTTTGAATGGTCTTCTCGACCATCCTCCTTTCTTTGAACGGCTATGGGCCTATATTTATGGCCTAGGTCAGGGATCAGCAGAGAGCGGCTCCGGAACCACACATGGATCTTTGCTCCTTGGCTGTGGCTCTTCCACTAAATGTTTATATTATTAACTAAATATTATTTCTAGGTATGATACCAAGTTTTATCGTTAAAAATGTTTGTACTAAAGCAAAGCTTAAAAAATGGCTCTTAAATGAATTATGAAAGTATGTATATAAATGTCTTTCTTTGAATAAATTTCAATTTTGTATGGTTTATATTCGGCTTTTTGGATGACCACTGGCCTAGGTCCATGAGGTTCAATTTCCCTACTAAAACTTAACTCCATAAAAGTTAAGCTTAAAAGCTCAAAGCAGTAAAAAAACTTTTATTTGAAACTCTGCAACCAGAAAACATATGTAAAGCAGGCTTTACGTGAAGGAAACACTTTTACTTCGGGATCTACAAAAAAAGACGTGCATGCACACTCCACAGCATCTAGAAAAATTTATTCCAGTAATATTGCACACTTCCGGGTGATTTTTTATAGACATTTAAACGGGTCTCATTTATACAGGTCACAGAGGCCAACTTACCCTCAGCCTTCCAAAAATACTTTTTCTCAACTTTTATTGGGCATCACTTTTGAGTGTATGATAAGTACATTTCTAAAAATGTCTTCTTGTTCTAATTTATGTTTTTTATGACGAAATCCACGTTTTTTCCAGCTTCAAAAGAACTACAATTCTTACACTGAAGCATCACATACATTCTTGACACTAAAAAATAAATAATTAATGAAAATTAAAATATTAAAAAAATGGAAGAATTTCATTTTGTCAGCAGGGAAACTCACAAAATTCATGACACTGAGAAAAGTTTATTTATAAGAAAAAGAAACACAAACGCCAAAATCATTGTTTTTATACCGCTGATCGAGATAAAGGTTTTTGATACAACAAAAGAAGCTTTTCTAGTCAGACAATAGTTTAATCTGATAATGAACTAGCAGAGAATGTGAATCATATAACAGGAAGTCGTCCTTCACCTTTTGAAAGTATTTATTTAACCTAATTTGTGGTTTCTCAAAAAAAAACTTGAAGAAAAACATTTTCAAATCAATTTTCAACAAATTCATGATTCAAAAAATTTTTTTCTCTTAATTTTAATACCAGACTACAATTAATGCTCTTAGAGTCTTAAAAATAGTTTAAAACAAAAAAACCCTTCTCCTCAATGGTACATCTTCCTTTTGAATCCAGTTATACAATCACAAGTTCTTATGTATAATGAGGTCACCTATTCATTCAGACATTTTTCTTTTATCTAACCCAATTTAAGTAGTGCTATACAAATAAAAATAATTAGGTTAGAATGGCTTGGTAAATCCAAATTGTTAAACTTGATCTGGTTAAATTAATTATGGTGACTGCAAATATCCTAGTAAAACCTAAAAAAAACTGTCTTGAGATGAAATTGATAAAATTTGAGGTTTCTGCAAAGAGAATGAGCCATCTCTTTCCTTTAGGACATTTATCTCCAAAATTGAGGTTGTTTTCTAGAAAAATTTCTTTTAATGCCATATTTAAAATAAGGGTTTTATTATTACTTTAATTGCTTTTATACTAAGATCTACTGAGAAAAATACTTCATTAACTGTCACAATTGATAGAATTTTATGAGTTTAAACCTAAAGAAAGTTAAAATACTGGAAGTTGACTGAACTGTTTTTACTGCTTTGAGTGCTACATCTGTTGAACTATATGCTAGAGGACATACTATTGTCAAACCCTTAATCTTATGTGCTTCTTTCATCATTATCAGGGGCTGAAAAAAAAAGAAGGGCAAAGAAGATTGTTGTCATATTTTGATTTTTATGAAAAAAAAAGAATGAATAGTCCGTCCGCCCAAAACGGTGCATAGCACATTAAGTTTAGGGTTTGACGATAGCATATCTTCTAAGATCTAATTCAAATAAAACTAAGCGGTTGCGGATTTTTTGCGCAAATAATTATTGACGAAATTTGCAATTTCGCAAATTGTCGACAGAGTACTAGTAGTAAGGGTGAAATTAGCTCCATTTACTTTTAGTCTAGTAATCCCCCCCTCCCGATTACAGGTGACAGTAAAAAAAGTATATTTTCAATCATATTGAATTAGCTCTTAAAAAATGAATGGGTTATTACAATAAAAGTAGGTAACATGTAATACCGCATGAAGTATATGTAGATTTCTGAAAATCGGGAATAAATACCTGATGAAAATGGTGAAAACGATGAGATGATCATTATCAAGTTAAAATTTTTAAGTATTTCTTAAATTATAACTGTATAGTAAATTTCAAAAATGAGTAGTCAGAACTTCATCAGCCGTTAATTTAGTAAGAATTGGCTGTCTGCTTCCACGATTTTTACAAACGTGCGTTCGAAGTTTAAACCGAAAAGTTCAAAAATTAATATTTCTTGCAAGTGCAGTGCAATAACTTGCGAAATTTTTATGGAAGGAATTATATTCATGATCTGCACTTATTGACATGTTTTTATATATTAAGAGGCTCTTTTTCTTCCAACATTTTGAGACTAGGTATGAAAAGAAGTTTTAAAAAATTCATTTCCATTTCTTAACCTTTCTTAGTAATTCAACACAAGGCCTCACAACTTATCTGTACATGGCCAACAAATCACAGGGAAAAGATAAGAGTTCTGCATTTTGGTATAAATTGAAATGTTTTTCTTAACCTAAAATTAGTTAAGTCGTTAATTCTATTACAACATGATAAGACTAGTGATCTTTTTTTGTGCCACTGGTAATTATATCGTGTAAAGTTATTTTATTAGTGCGATATTTATTTAAAGCTAAAAATTTTTTTTTCTTGACTAGGCCTGAGCTTTCAACGAGACTTGGGATACAAAAATGACCATGGTACCGAGGAAAATGATTTACTCAAAATTGTGGGAGGTGAAAAGGCTTCCGAAGGTAAGATTTCCCAGATTTATTTTATACGCTTGAACTTGTCTTTAGTATAAAATTAATTTTGAACAAAAAATTTCAGGAGAGTTTCCTTACCAAGTTTCTCTGAGATTTAGAGGTTTGATTAAAATGCATTTCTGCGGAGGTTCTATTATTTCGGAGAGAGTTATACTCACGGCTGCACATTGTGTGACGGAAGTCAAACCTCCCCCGTTCTCTTACATAGAGGTTAGTCTGAAACATAAAAACTTTTAACTGTACACATGAAATTTTTATGTTTTTTGGCACACCACTTCAGAGGTTTTTGAAAAGGTGAGCACTTAAAATAATAAAGTGAATCATTACTTTATTATATGGGAAGTAAAATACATGAAAATTCTAAGCACACAAAAAGTGTAGTGTAAACAGTTAAAAATAACACATAAGAATGCAAAAATGTAAAAAAAAATTCCTTTCATATTCTCAAAGAACAAAAATTTTGTTTTTGACATTTCAGGTTGTTGCTGGAACTATTCATTTAAAACAAGATGGTCTGAACGTCCAAAAATCGACAATTATGAAGACTTTTATTCATCCGAAATATCCTGGGTAAAATTAAACTTATAATTAAGTATAATTTTTAAAAACTGACAAGGAGTAAAATGCATTTATCATTCTAATATCAGTGTTATTTCAGTATAAGTGCTACTTTTTTAGTGTTTACTCACCTAGAAATATAAAATGAATCAAGTAAAAAAGTAACAAATCCACAAACTAAGGAGAAAAACTAAATTTGAACAAATCGAGGTAGACATGATTTTCTTTGTTGACAATGATTCTCAGATTTGTGTAATGCAATCCTTTTCATTTTTATGTTACAAAAAGATTAAAATTTTAAACAGCTTTCATCTGTCTAAAGTTTTCCTGTCTTTATCAAAACTCGACACTATCAACTTTCAAAACCTGTACAAACAAAACCATAATTATCACCACTCTGTTTAACTTTACAGGAAAGTTAATCCGTTCGATTTAGCCATCCATGTTTTGAACGAACCTTTTACGTTTAATAAATACGTCCAACCTGTGGCTCTTCCCAAACAAAATGAAGAATACACCGGAGAAGGAATTCTAACAGGTGAGGAGACTCTTCAATGATAAATAAATAAAAACTCCTGTTTTTACGATTTAAAAAAAATAAATTTATTTTAATAGGTTGGGGCAGCATGTCGAGGTCTCTTATTCCCATAATGCCAGATACTCTTCAGAAGATTACACTACCGCTGATGGAATTCGAAGAATGCGCAGAATGGTACAAGAAAGAAGAAATCAAGGTTAATCCGATCAGCAATATTTGCACAAAATCGACCAAAGGCCATTACTCAGCCTGTTCTGTGAGCTCCAGTTCTTTAATTTTGTGAGCGAAACACGTTTAATGGCCCACACAATAATTTTCACATTTATTCTATTTACAGGGCGATTCGGGCGGTCCCCTAGTGAGCGAAGTAAACGGAACCAAAACAATAATAGGAATCGTTTCCTGGGGTCAGGTGCCTTGCGGTTCAGGCTCGCCGTCGGTTTACACTAAAGTGTCCAGCTTCGTCGACTTTATCACAGAAGCGATTTCATTGCAATAATTTATTTATTGTTCCTAATATTGTTAATTTGTATATAATATGTAAATAAATTATTTATTTCTTTCCAAGTTCTTCATATTCAAGTACGAAATATTTCTTTGTCTGATTTTGTTCTTAAAGCCTACGAAACCGTTTTGAGTATTTTTTATTAGCGCTGACTTTAACGATTTGCTAGGATCAGCTGATATCTTGAAAGAAATCTGCAGAACATGTAAAACTATTGTCGACGGTTCCGAGGCTGATGACTTCACCTTTCGATCTATCCGTGTCTAAATCCGTTGACATGATTTCCTGAAAGTGAACAATATAATAACTGAAAAGCATTTTGGAAAAAAAGCAGAAATGTGCCATTTTTCACAACCTTTCACCGGAAACTCAATGAGCTTACCTGTCTAGTACCATGTCTACTTGCACACAACGGAATAGAAGTTTTGCCGAATACAAAATATGCCCTTCCATTTTCATGTATCCTTAAATATCCTAAAAATCCTTCCCCAAGGGAAGAAAGGCTGTCAGGCTTATACTGAAACAAAGTTCAAATTTCTTATAAAGTAGAAAGTAATATTGGGTTCAAATAATTTTCTTCCATCAAATTGTTCATCTTTGAGTTACTTCTGAGTGCTTCTGAACCCAGTACTAAATTTCAAAGTCACCTATCTACCATATTATCTATATTTAGAAATTTTGCTCTTACAATATCTTCAGGAGCGTTATCTTACACAAACTGAGTCCCTCAAAGTGCAAAAAAATTTTTTCAAGAATCAAAAATGATTCTCATCTTAAGACAATTAGAACTAAGTAATTTTTTTCAACACATTGATAATGGCTGAAGAACAATACTGAAAATTGGAATAAATGAAGCTTCCACTTCAATGCTATATTCCACATCATAATACAATTAATTTTTCCTAAAATTGTTGTTATGAAACAAACATTTTTTTAAAAGATGAAATTGGGGCTAAATATAATTATAATTGAGATTCAATCCTGTTGTTCATCCTCTACGACTGTAACAGAATATGGGAAGGGTATTTGAACTAGCAATTATAACTTGTCAATCTGGCACTTAACTACTACACTACAGACCTGAAGCTAAATATCTCACATGTTCACTGAAATTTCAAATGAATTAAAATCTTGCAGAACCAGGATAAAAAATTAATGTCACAACTAAAAATTAAAGTTATTATTCATAATAATTAAAGAAAAAACAAACTTACACATTGTTTGTCAATTTCAGCTGAGTTGGCTTTTGATCCCTTTTTCTTTTCTGAAATTTCTTCTTTCTGTGGTAATGAACTTGGAAACTCAAACAATAACAATTTTGGATTTTTGGCACTCTCAAAAACTGTTGTCACATCTGGCTTTTCATTTTTTAATTCATCTGCTTTAACACATCTTACCTTTTCAGTTTTCACTTGTAAAGTTTCAAATGTTGTTTCTAGATCTTCTGAATTTTTCCGTTTCTTAACTGAAACAAACATATTTTTTAATATAATTCACTTTGAAAACTTAACATAAAACTTGTTCCTAATTTTTATTATTTTCTTAACTGCTCAAAGTATTAATTTTATAATAATGTACTATCAACTCACCATTATAAACCATAGGAAGAGAATTGGGAATAAAACTTATGTCTGGAACTTGACTAGGATCATCTATAAAATCATCTTTTAATATTGATTTCAGCTTTGAGTCTTCATCATTTTTGTTTATTTTTCTATCCAAATTTAACTTAGGCTTGTCTAAAATTTGTCTTTCATTATAACTTTTCTCATATGAATTACCAAAGGCTTTGACTTTTCCAGGAGCCAAGCCTTCTGAGAAAACACCTTGTGTTTGAACTAAATTTGAATTTTTCTTCCTGCCAGGATGTGGCTTTTTAATTTTATCCTTTTCTTTATTTTTATCGTTTAGATCATTGACTGAATTTGCTGCACTTTCACTATAACAAATCCAAAAATGAAAAAATTAAAGATATATTTTTTTTAAATTAAGAAATGACAATAAAAAATATATTCAACAATTCATCTCACCTAGATCCTTTCTTTCTGGTAACATTAATATTTGGAACAAATGTGCGTCTTGTGCTTTTACTGCCACTAAGGTTAAAAGTTGAATTTGACTGACCAGTTGATGAACCAGTTAGTAACAAGTCTCTTGGGGGTTTGAAAGATGGTAACCTAGCGCTAGATACACTTTTGCTAGCTAACTGAGCAAAGGAAGAACTAGAGAGAAAAACCTTTTTTGCTGTAGGAGCATTAGGTTCTGTTTTGATTGTTGCATTATTAGATAAAAATTTTTTGCTATCCATGACATCTACCTATAAAAGACAAAATCATCAATCCTATTAGGTTTACTTTCGGGTTTAAACCAATATATTTAAAAATGTAAACTTACGAGCTTAATAATTAAATAGTTTCTGTTTTGGGCCAGACTTTTCAAATGCAGCTCATCATTATCTCACATGTCGATTGCAACACATTGTATTTTATTTACGATTTTAAAACTAGAACCATTCCGAAAACAAAAAATTACAATCAGAATATTTCTATTTAAATGTTAAGCAACTCACACGGTATAACCAAGAAAGTTTAAAAACACAACAACAGAGTTGCAAGTTGAAAATGCAACGGTAATAAAACTTTCCTTTTGTCACAATGTATAAAAGACGTCGTGGAAGCAGAAGACTGCTAACAACTGCTTTAGGTCACGGCAAAAGTCGTGTAATTGCTTCTTGAAACACCTAATTTTTTTCAAAACGGCTCTTTTAAGATCCAAAGCAAATTTCATTCTTAAAGATCACCAAACTTTTGAAAGCACCAAGAAATAAAAAAAAATGTTCCAGTAAAATATTTTATTATGATGTTGAAAGAAAAAAATTAAACATTAAAAATCCTTTTCATCTGCAGTAGTAGTTAATTATATTTAATGTTACGAAGTAAATATATTTATGACTTTTTGTCATCCGCGATTTGTTTATTTTCAGGTTCGGTAGTAACATCATCTTGTGCAGCAGTCCCTTGTTCATGTTCTTGAGCAGCAGTCCCTTGTTCATGTCCTTGTGCATCAGTCACGTCTTTATGTTTTTGTGCAGCAGTCATTTCTTCATCTCCATCTTTATTAGTTGCGTCTTGCTCGTTATTTTCTATTTTTCTAAGATGGTACAAATGCGTATCAGAACCTTAATAAGAAAAAGGTAAAAAAAATTACATGTGAATTTGTGAAAAATTTTGCTTAAAAATTCAAGATTTGGAATTTCCTTCTCACCTATATAACTTAATAAAACTGGAAGAAATATAAGTCCGTGAGCAGCTCCGACTAAAACTATCAGTAAAAACATTCTGAAATAGAAAACTTGAAATATTTGAGATTTGGCGAAGGCAAGAACTACGATTCCTATAAGTTTTGTGATGGTTATTCCAGCAAACACCTTAAAGCACAGAATGGCATAATGAAGGAAAGTATTCAGAAAATTAGACACCAAAAGAAAATTTCTTAACTTACCGAACTTCCCATTTGAGACAAAGCATCTGAAGCTCTATAAACCCTAGAAGGTCCTGATTTACCACTAAAAAAATGAGTTATATGGCTACAAAACTCTACGGATATGCCTATAGCCTGGAAAAATGACCCATTAAATAAAGTTTAGGAGGAAATTTAAACCAAGTCAAGATAAATCAACACAATCATACCAATACAAGGTTGACAAGAGAAATAGCATTCAGGTCTATATTCCACCAATACATAAAACCAGCTACATTTGTGATTATCATTGCTATTGTCCAGACAAGCAATGCTGCACTCCACATGTCCAAACCAAGGAGAAGGAAAGACGTTATGAAAATAGCGAGAAAGGAAATTAAAATTCCTTTCAGAGCATCATACCATAATGTTATGTACTGTTCATAGTAAACATAAAATATACTGGAAAGCAAAACAAATAGAGAAAACTGAAAATGAAGTTTTCACTATGAATTTAGTGAAATTTTATTTACGCTTTTTTTAAATACTCACCTGTAAGGAAACACATCAATGCTCGTTTTTAATCCCATCTGTGACATTTTGGCATTTATAGACTGTGTTATATTATCCGATATTTTGTAGGCACTGTCGAGAGCTTTATAGTAATCTTCTGAAGATTTTAAAATGGTATGATAAGCCATAAAATAATTTTCACCCACCTTGTTTCTTACAAACCCTTCTTTATCGACTCCTGCACTGATAAGTTTAACACCCTAAAAAAAAATAAAAATCATTTAAAAATAGTTTCCAAAAATATTTTTTCAAAAACTTTTTAAGGATGCATAAACAACTTTTATAACCGAAAGTGAAAATTTCACTCAACATACTGAGCCATAACTAGGGTGACCAGCTTTTGCACACGTAGCATCCGGATTATCAAGCAAGAAAAAAAGAAATGTATCTCTCAAAGTCATTGTGAGAAGGCCTCGTAGATTTACTTTCCTTGACGCACTCATCGCAGGAGAATTCAGTGTGACGGCAAAAAGATTTGTTTTTATCCATCTTGCAACAAGTAGGTGCCGAAGACCAATCGAAATAGTCATCTATCCAAGACGACGCTGGTGTTGCTATGTAAGTTCTGCGGGAAATATTTTTAATTTGGGTCAAATACTGTTGTTGTTCATTCACAAAAGTATAACCTGACGCTCAATACTTAAGTAACATATTGTATTTTAACCATCCACCTAGAATTATACTTTACTCAGGACGAAAGAATTGCTACCATTTTATTTATTATTTATTTTAATTTCTACTTCAAATAAAAATGGATGATAACTGTTTTTATATTAAACCTTACACAGACCCCCTGAAGTTGTTCAAGACCTCCAATTCAATTTTAATTTTTCTGATTGATACCACAGACCCCTGGGGACCATTCTGTGCACCTACACAAATCACTAACGATTACAAAAGCTCTCAGTAAAACTGAAAATATTAATTTTTTTACAATCGTCATTAAAATACTAAACAAACCAAAAATGATTGGAGGGGTCGATAAGTCTTTTTACTTACATGTTACTTAACTTGGAAGCCCTGTAAATTTGAAAAGTCAAGGAATCAATATCACAATTTGGACTGCTGCATAACACATTTTGAATTCTTTTTTCCGAAAAATCAACATTTGATTTTTTCATAACAAAATATACGGGAGGTCCAATCGAAAGGTATGTTTTTAAATCCTGAAGAGAGCAAAAATCTTTTCGAATTATAAACATGTAGATAATAACCAGAAAGTAAGAACATAATTAAATACCATAAAATAGTGGTATAGGAAAGAATCCTTAGACACAGACAATTCCTGGGGCAGACCCAATGACAAGAGAGGCAAAACTCCCATGGACAAACAAAAGAGAGAAAAGAAAAAGATTATAACGGCGGACGGACGTATCTGTGCATGACGTACGGAACAAAATACTTTTTGAAACAAGACAGGAGGAAACTTTTGGAGGGAGTTTCCAGTGGATATTTACTTGTTATACAACAAGCTACGTCGTATTTATTCGCCTAAAATTAGTAAAACAACTCGTAAAATCGTAAGTTTTTTCTTATAATGAAAAACTCAGAATTAGAAACCCACCAGGGCACGTTTACCATCCAGTGCAATAAAACTGATAAAACAAGTGATTTGAAAAATAAAATCAATCAAAAGTGCCATTCCTGCATAGAGGGCAAACGCTCGGACTGCAGGCATGTTTGAAAGGGCTCCTAAAACAATTTAAAATCACTGAGCTTAATGATTGACTCCAAAAATTGTGATAAACCCCAGCTGTGTAAAAATCAAGCTGTGAAAACTTGGTAATAAGAATCAAGCAAAAGTTACAAGCAACACGAACTTCATTATCATGATAGAAGAAGAATTATTACCTACAAAGAAACAACAACATTCTGACAAGCTCGTCAAAGTTACCGAAGGTCCAACGGTTCCCAGCATATGGCTCACCCGTTGAACTACAGTTTCTCCCGGGGTTTCCAAGCGATTGTAAGAATGAACTATAATGAATATATTGTCGACTCCGATTGCCAACACGAGGAAAGGTATGACTTCAATAATGATAGGCGATGCGGGCACACCAACGTAGCCAAAAAAGCCAGCAGAACTTGAAACAGACATCAGCACCAATAGTAAACCCACAAATCCGAGGCTTAATTTACTGTCCACCTGTTACATTTAATTTGATTGACTGGTTTTGGTGACAAAAATGTTTAAGAAGAAAATAAGGAAAAATAAATTACAACAACCTACCAGACATCTGTTAACTGTGGTGTATCTACCCAGGAAAAAAATTATATATATGAACATGGTGATATAACTGAAAACGATGGTCAAAATATCAGAGGCGGTAGTTCGCACTAGTTCGTCTTCGATTGAACGTTCAGAAGTAAAGGAGATTTTCATGTGATTTGATTCTTCTTTTTCCACCCATACTTTTAACAATTCCACAAACCTAAAATTTATATATATATAAATAAATTTATTGAAAATTTGAAATTCATCATTAAGACATAAAATAAATTGGTGGTGGTTTTAATCCCGTTTTTCACCCTCAAATTTTTGGGTATATATAACAGGATGCGGGAGGAGGATTCGAACCCACGACCGTTTGCGTCCAAGTCAGAAACTTAACTACTGTACTACTCCTCCCACTACATAAAATAAAAAATTGATAATAGTTACTTACTTTTTTTCCCACTTTTTGGCCGGTTCCTGAAGCGTTTCATTATTGTAATTTTGAAGAAGGTAAGTGATAATGATCGCGGTCGCACGTTCATATTTGGGTTTCCCATCTTTATCAAGGCCAAATTGAAGAAAACCACCTAAAGCCAAGTCGGGAAGAATGGGACCTCCCCAAGGCGCCAAACACTTCTCGGGGATATAAGGATTGCTGGGTAGATAAATAAAATCTCATTTTGAACCCATCAAAAATGTCTGTCTGATTTTTTAAACACCATGCTGAATTAAGAATTTAGACCCAAACTGAAAACATTTAAACAACCTACTTGAAGCAAATAAGCAAATGTTCTAGATAGTCGTCTGATAATTGAGAAGGATCGTCTTGAAAATATCCCCACAAACTTTCCACAGCGCAATGGGAAACGTCACGTGAAGACGATGAGTCCGACACTGGAGACACGCAAAGGTTCTTTAGAGAATTCCCTTCTGCCGTTATCTAGATAAAAAAAAAATAATCACGAGATGAAATCAAACCGAGAAGGCCCTGGGAATCATAAACTGTTAAGAAGCAATTGAGGCTCTTATTTAGCCAGATACAGTTACCTGTCGAATGGATTCTTGAAGTTCAAATACTTTAAGCAAAAAAGAAGGTTGAAACACGGGTCCGAATTCAATTAGTCGTGACGAATCGTTGTAAATTATATGTGGTAAATCCACAGCACGGATAATTATTTGCTCTGTTCTGTAAAACGGACTGAAGTGAGAATCAAAATACTCCTTGTTTAGACGCGTTTTGCTAGCAGGGTTTGCCCATAATTCGATTGGATTCGTCACCATTTTAATGAAAATTATTCCTATTGAAAGAATAACGAAAACGCAGAAAACCACACTGATAAAAATCCATGGTTTAGAAGCACACACTGAAACAGGCAATTCCCAACACAAATTAGAATATAATCAAACATATTTACGTATTAGACCTATCTTACATCAATTAATAATTTACTACAAAAGAAAAAAGAAAACTAATCCTTCCCAATTCTGGACTACTAGGCTCTAGCAAGGAGGAGTAAAAAGTTGAGAAAACTGAATTTGTGCGTTCTAACTCACTGTCGCTCGATGTCAATCGCTGACGCGAAAACACTTCAACACTCACTGATACTTTGAATTTGAGCCGTAAAACACTCAAAACGAAACTCTCGAAAAAAGCGAAATTGACAATTAAATTGAAAAAAAAACTGTTTTCAGTCCTTTGCTAAATATTTGAGCAATACTCATGGTGTAAAATTCAACATAGTCATAGAAGATTGAAGACACTTTACATTTTCCTAGTGCACTAAACGAAGACTCCATTTTATCTTCCATTTTCGCTCCAGCTAATTCCAATTTTCTACATTTGTGTCGTATAAATAAAAATACATTTTTAAAGCACAAAAGCTGTCCTCTCTCTGGAATTTCTGAAGTTTGAAAAGGTGGTTTTATTAAATTACAAAAATTTAAGTAACAAATTCCATAAAAAAGATTATTTAGGTGTTAGCCTAACCTCTTGCTCTCTTGTCTGCCAAAATGAGAAGAGTTAGAAGAACAGCTAATCCAAAAATATAAATTAAAATCACAAAAAACTGAGATAAAAGAATCACGCCCACATATATTCTGTCGGATGGAGGCACTGGACTGGCAGGAGGGCAACTAGCTGAACAATCCAAACAACTGCAAGCTGTCAAGTTTTCCTATCAAGAAAAAAAATTGATAAATCAAAGAGGAATGTACAAATATCAATCATAAAACCATAATCTGACAGTAATGTTGGCGCACTATTACCACAAAAAAATCACAACATATGGTCTTAGGATAAACATCAACTCTTACCCCTGGCTTCTCATTACATGGAAATGTTTTTGTAGTCAGTGGAGTAAATTCATTGACTTTCGTTTCAGTCATAATATAATTTATTTGAAAAGGAGAGTATGCATTGACGTCTCCGATGAAAGCAAACCAAAGTTCGGGTGTACAAGACACAACAGGTCTGTTGCAAAGAATATCCATGACATATTGATTTGCTGAGGGTAGATACAAACCCTTACATGATTCGTAAGTTGCATATGTATAACTCTTGTTTATGTAAATGTTTATTTCTGTGATGGCTTCACCTACAAATTTGAGAAAACGTCACAACTAACAGTGTGACTTTGCAAAAACTGTAACCAAAATTTGTAGTCATTAATGCTGACAGTTTTGTATAGTTTTAATAAAGCAACTAAATTTGTGAAAGACCAACAGTTACCTTTACATTACAATTGTTTTTTTGTTTTAATTTTAGTAAATTTCTTTTTCTTCAAAATAAATGTAAGAAATGAAAGAAGTGTAAAAACAAATAATACTGTTTTGCACAATAATACTTGACATGAAAACCAATCAACTTCATGATACTGCCATGCTACAGATCTTTATAAAATTGTAATGTAGTGAAGTGGTAATAGAAACTTGCCAAAATTCCTTGAATCATAAGTCAAGTGTATAAGAAGAAAGAAATCATTATATTTTAAAAAATTGCCAAGAGTAAAATTCCAGTAATTTTATAAAACAAGGTGTCATCTTCAAAAATTTCATTACCTTGGCCTGTTTTTTCTGTTTTCAAAACATCCATAAACTGACTTTGAACAGGACTGCAAGTGAATTCACAAATGTGATCAATGAAATTTGACTGGCAAGAAGGACATCTACTAATTAACACAGAAGCTTGCATGATATCAACATCAAATTTTGTGATTTGATCTTCACTACAACAAGTAACTATCTGTCCACCTTTCCCTAGACAAGAATAAAGTTTAAATAAATCTTCAATCAAATTTTTTAAATGCTAGTACATTAATCACTTAAAACTAAGTTTGGCTGATTTTGATTTAAAGTGAACATTTTATCACCAAATTCTGTTTCATTTACTTTGAATATTTTCTTCAAAAGTCAAGATTATTTTTTAAGCAACCATTTCACAGTTTAAACTAATTATACCTTTTTTGAAATAATTGGGACACCATTTCTTGAGGATAGCTACTGTTTTGTCTGTTGCTGGTTTAGGAGGTCCTTTATAAAGGCAATTGAGTATTTTAGTGGGAGTGTTAGGAAGGCTACCACACTGTCCCTACCAAACACACTGTGGCAAAGAAGAGCCAAGAGTGGGAATCTGAAATTTGAGGGAAAAGCATATATTCAATAATATAACAAAATTATTCTCTACTTCATCCTGGGGCTTTCATGTATTTAAAAAAGGAACAGGAAATAAAAAAACCTAAAGTAAGTTGCTTACCTTTAAGAATTCCACATTCAAATTTAAAATCATGAAAGATAAAATATAAAAATTTGACACTAATCTGTCAATCTCCATTTATCTTCTCTTTATTTCCCACTACAGTCAATTGTATAAATAAATCACCTAGATGTTTTTTGAACCATGGTTTTTTGTTAACTTTCCTGCCTTAAAAGAGATACTTAGAAAATATTTCTGCAAACAATTATTACAATCAAACCCTAAAATTGTCTCGTTTATATGAATGAACTACAATTTTAACTTTTTTAAAACTAAGCAATTGACAAATTAATTTGATTTATTGAGCTTTTATTTTAAACAATTTTTTTAAGGAGCAAAATAGTTACCCAAATGGTTTTAAAAGTACCACCATAAAAGTCTTAAGTGAATTTTATAAAATTTTAAGAATTACGACAATTAGCAAATATAACAAATCCGTTCTGCAACATAAGATGGCAATAATCAAATTAAGTTTTTCTGTAATTTATATACCTGCAAATATTTATTACACTAATTATATAATTGATTACGTATTTTCATTATGTGGAAGAATATTTACGGTACTTTATTGGGAAATGGTAATAACGAATTTAAAAATTTCATTAAGTTGAACTAAAAAACTTAACGAATTTTTTATTTATTCAAAAATAAAAATTCTGGCGTGTCATTAGAAAATAACGACTTTAGAGACAACTACCGGAGAAATTTGAAACCATCAAGTATGGCCGGATTGATGAGTTTTGTGTTATTGTAAACAAAATTTAACGCAAAATGCATGAAAGTTGATTGTTATGATGTGTAATATAATACATGGCGAGACAAGAGGGAAACACTTACCCTCAACGTTTTGTCGAAGAGATTGATTACAATGAGATCGAGTTATTTGAGGTATTTATTAGGAAAAAATATGAGGTTTTTGTTTTATTAAAATATGAAGAAGAATATTTTTAATTTTGCCTATCATTATGACTTTATTGCTACAATGAGTAATACCCGCGTGATAGGTGTTTTACTCAAGCTATTAAGCCATTTAAAATGGCCGCAGTTCATGTAAAACAGCTTCATGGTTTCTTTTTTATATAAGTCAAAAGAGAATCAATAACTAAATTGAGTACTTTTGCAAATGGTTTTTTAAAAAATTCATTAGAATGATATTTGAACTGAATTGGTTTAAAGTTGCAAACTAATTACACCATGCTTAATTATTATTAATAAAGAATCTCTAAACGCTTATCTTGTTGAATGGTTAATTAGGTGGTTGGGAAGGGCTCCTTTGGAGTTGTTCGTAAAGGAAAATGGAGAGGTATGTACGTTGCCATAAAACACATCGATGGAACTGAGGAAAAAAAAGCTTTTGCTACAGAAAAAAATCAGTTGTCAAGAGTCTCTCATCCAAACATTGTCAGACTGTATGGAGCATGTACAGTAAATCCTGTATGCCTTGTAATGGAGTATGCAGAGGGAGGCTCACTATATAATGGTTAGTATAAGATAGAAAAATATTTTGTCATGGATATTTTAATACTGTTATCATTTCAAACATGCTAGTGAAGTATATCATGAGTTGCCTTTGAGCTGTTAGAGTACAGTTAATAAGATTTTGTAAAATAATGCAAAGACTAGTTAGATTGCAATTACTTATTTGAGAATAGTGGAGAGACTATTGAAGTGAAAATTAAAACCCAAAGTATCTTGTAATACCTAAAAATAAAAATTTGAATTAAAATCGAACTGAATCATTTACTTGAGTGGAAAGTATAAAAATTAAAAAAAATCACCAAGGTGACACCATCTCAGATATCTGTTGAACTAAAATTTGCCAGTGATGAGACAATGTATAATTTTCTTTGCAGTTTTGCATTCTAGACCTGGACCTTCATATACAGCAGGACATGCTATAAGTTGGGCTTTACAATGTGCTAGAGGTGTTGCTTATCTTCATAACATGCAACCTCCATTGATTCACAGAGATTTAAAACCTCCAAATTTACTTCTTGTGATGGGGGGAACAGTGCTCAAAATTTGTGATTTCGGAACAGCTTGTGATAAGAAAACTTACATGACTAATAATAAAGGAAGTGCAGCTTGGATGGCTCCCGAAGTTTTTGAAGGTGATGTATAAGAAGAGTGCTTTTATTGACCACAGCTGCTATTTTCATCATATTAACACTGACGTCCGCTGGCCCCACTGTGGGGTCATAAAGACGCCAACCGTTGGCCGCCAGAGACCCCAGTGTGATGCCATGCAATATTCACAAACACTATTGGCTGAGCTTCGGTGATGTCACATTCGGAAATTATTGCGCATGCGTCGCTGGCGATCTTATAGTTATTTACTCATATGGACGACTACCACTGAAGTTCATATGTTGTGAATTTAAAATATTGGTGCTCAGGCAGCACGAGAGTCAGTTCCACCGGCATTGACACGAAAAAATTTAAATTAGACGTCGTAGTATTAATACACAGTTTTCACTTGACAAAATATTCAGGTGTCATGATAAACAAAGGGCAATTTCAATATTTGCTTTTACAGGGTGCAGCTACACTGAAAAATGTGATGTGTTCAGCTGGGGAATAATCCTCTGGGAAGTATTAAGCAGGCAAAAACCTTTTGATGACATCGCAGGATCTGCATTTAGAATAATGTGGGCAGTGCATACAGGACAAAGGCCACCCTTACTAAAAGATTGTCCTAAACCAATTGAAACATTAATGGAAAGGTTTAACATTTTTTCCACTTTTCTATGTGTTAATAACTAAAAATTTTGCTAGGATGATTAATTAATGAAAAAATAAATTTTAGTTGCTGGTCAAAGGATCCTTCGATGAGACCTTCAATGAACACAGTAAAAGATGTAATGGAGGATTTGATAACAATGTTTACTGGTTATGATCTGCCTGTTAAATATTCAGATGAAGATGAAGACTTTGGTGAGAAATGTAATTTACAGTTATTTTGTGCTATAGTGAAAATCATTTTTAAGGATCTAATTGAAACCTTTTTTTTTCTAGAAGAAGAAGAAGAAATGGTTGATGAAGACACTATTGAATTTCCATCTTATACTCCCACCCAAGGTAAAATGGCTATGAGAGAAATTTTTCTTTTCATGATTTAAAAAATTTTTTGGGTGCTTTAATCACAATAAATTTAATTTATTGCAAAAATTTCAGGACGTTTTAATACAGACGAAATAAGAGAAGCAGCAAATCATATAACCAGATCATGGGAATCAATGGATTCAAAAGTCACTATGCCTGTACACCTTGACATTGAATCTGTGAGTGTTTCAAAGAAAATTTTTATCTCAAGCTTTTATGGGAATTTCAAGTACTGAGAAGTAAGAAAAATGAAATCATTTTAGGGAGGCTGGTCACCTATTGGAGGTGATAAAGAAGAAAATTTTGGAGGAAACCATGCAAACAACTGCTCAGACAAATGGGATTATCTGAATGATGGGCAACATTTTACCATGGGTAAGTAGTTTCACTTTCAGTCAAGTTTCCTATCTTGGATGTCAATACTCTGACAGTATTTTTTTTTTATAATGAATTTCGCCCTGCTATTGTAATTTTGAGGGAGGAGTATTGATTGTGGCTTTGTGGGGGGGTCATTTCAAAGTGAGCAATTTGAGCAATCTGACTGGTGAAGTGAGAGTTGTAATCCTAACCCACATTCTGTTAATTCTGCTCTACTTTTACATTGGACCTTGTAGGGGCTGTTAAATCGCTTTCTAAAACACAGATTTAAATGTCTTTTAATTTGCTTGTAGTCAATCCAATCATTATCTATTTTCATTTTAATTTTTTAAAACAATTTATGATCATAGCTGATTGTCAAGGCTTCATTGTGTTCCTATTGGTGTGTAATCTTTGTTTTAGAATTATTTCTTGTGTACTTATCATGTATTCATGTTTTCTGCTAAATTTTTCTATAAGGTGAGCGTTTGATGAGTTTTTTGTGGTTCATTATCTTCTTTTTATTTTGATCATAAACTAGCCAGTCAGTGCGCTAAGTATTCACTAAAGTGTCACATATACCAAGCTTAGTTGGTGCTCATGAATAGTCGTTGGGAATACCCGATAATATTCACATATGTAATACCTATAGTATATACCGTAATACCCGATTTATCACTTTTACCGTAATGTGTATAAATTCAGAAGTATTCGTAATTCCGTGACTAGTCCTAGGCGTGAAAAAGTCGAAGAATCGTTGCGACATGTGGCGTGTCTAACAACGAAAACATCGGAGAAATGCGATCAGTTAAGAAAAGAAAAATATAAAAACGAAATTCCGCGAAGCATGATTAAGATGTTTACGAAAAGTCCAAGGAATAGAACTTTTTGGTTGCGGCGTTCTATTAGAGTCGTCGACGGGAGTTTTGTTGTTTTTATTAGGGGGACCAGGGGGGACCAGCCGAGATTTCTCCATCAAACTAATTTAGTGTCGCTTTCGAATTCGGATATCCTTGATATAATTTATGAGAGTGAGTCACCGTGGAGCAATCCTAAAATTAGACAATTTTTTGAATGAGACACGTTGTCTGCGCCCATTTATTTTGTTTTTTCTTTATTTATTATATAAATTTTGCGTCTTTTTTTCTCTTTGGGATTAGGATTTCCTAAATGTTGAATTTCGTTTTTTTGTTGTTATGATTTTTTATTTATTAAACATTGGCTTAATTCCATGAAAATCAAGTCACAATTGAAGGTGTAAGGGTATGTCATACTTTTCTTTTCATCAGTACCTAATATTCTGTCAATCTTTCTCTTAACGCACTCTTTATAGGTTATTGGGAAGCCTGTAGTGTAATGACTAGAGAAGTAGTAGTCGTGAGCTCGAGCCCCTTTCCACGGTCTGTTAAGCCTATCGGTGAAAAACGAGATCAAAACTCAAAATTTGTATAGTTTAACCCAGTGGTTCACAACCGATTTTGGGCCACACCCCACCTAGGCATCCATGCCCCGTCCCCGTTGTCTTATTTAAATTTTGTTATTCAGTACTTACAAATATTTATTTCTATGTATTAGTACGATCATTCGGATCCACAGACTCACTAGAAAACAATTCAATGGTTAATAACTGATTCTCGAATTAGTCCATGGTCTTTGATATAGTCAGCCGAAGTGCACGTCCTGCCATGTTCCACCGGTGGGGCCTGCGCCCCACATTGGGAATAACGGGTTTAAATACAACTTTTAACTGCCAAAAGTCCTAATAATGGTGTCTGCAAATTTTCTATTAATTGAAATCAAGCTTTTGGGAATGGGTGATAAAATGGAACTTTAATGATGGCTTTTAGTGCATAATCAATTCTTATATATGTTACGGTAAAAGTGATAAATTAGGTATTACAATTGTAATACCCCGGCGATTGTTCACAATCACCAATTAAGCTTATAAGCTGTAATAAATTACTGAATATTTATCGACTAGTTAATAAAGTCTCAGGAATTTATTAAAGGTTTGCTCAGATGTTTGGCTTCTGTCACTTCTTCATCTTGGGAGCGAGCATGTTCTGTTACTGGTGAACATAGCTATTTGGCTTTTGTCAAGTGTTCGGTTATATTTGTCAGTCTTTTATTAAATTCCTCATTACGAGTCAGAGATTTTATAAAATGACCGGTAAATATGATAAATATTCAGTAATTTATCACATATACCGAATTTAGTGGTGGTTATAAATTATCGTCGGGTTTATAAATATATGTATATATATTAATATTCGGCCTATTGTGAAAAAAAAAGCGTACACAGGGGTGGAAGTAGACTTGGCTTTCATCAAATTCCATTGATAAGTTTCCTGAAAGATTGATTGAATAATATTTAGTTGTCAGTCAAGTACTTTTCACATGAAATATTTAGAATAATTAGGAGTTATAATTATTCACGAACTGAAGAAAGGAAACAAATGGTGCAAAACCGTCTTCGTATTTTGACTTTTGAACATTCCCAATTTTTTTTTGTTTTCATGATTTCATTTTTAGCCAAAATATTTGCATTGCATGGGCTCTCGGAGGGAATTCAAAAAACCTTGGTTTTATTTCGGTTAAACTCAGTGCCCGATAAACCAACCGAAGCCGTGTACACTGTTGTAACAAGACAACTTTCTAAGTCTCTGGCTAAAAGAAGAACTTTTGAACGATAACCTGGTTGAGGTTTCATAATAGACTTACTAATTTAAAATGGATGGAAAGCTTTTGGCTATTGTTCGAATCTTTATTCTGTGTTTTAATTACGTCAAAAGAAAGAAGACGTTAAAAAGCTCCCGACTGGAGATTTACTTGCATATGGTTGAGAACAAAACGAAAGGAAGGAAATCCTTCGTCCTTCATTTTTTGTTATGTCCCCTTTCTTCCCACTCTCATAGTAAATCTGGTTTTCACGAACCCAAATCGAAAAGTTTAAAAAGCTGAAGATTGGCCCGATGCCCAATGTAATGACTAATCGTAGCCGCGGACGAATCAAACGCAAGATGTATGCACGATTGACAAAAATAAAATTTCTAATTAAAAAAAGGATAGAGAGGAAAGAAAAAGAAGGGAAATGGGAAATTGTTTTCTCTCGGTGAATTATTGATCTGTCATAGATTGGTAGGCTTCTTTTGATCATCCTTCATGTTGCTCATGAGTGAATCGATCTAACGGAAACCGTTAATAAGCCCACCGGAAACAATCATCTTGTTCTCAGGTCTCATCGTGATGTCGTTGATAGTAATAAGTTCTTTTAATGAGAGAACAACATCTCGACAATATAAGTTGCCTTTGTGGGCTTTAGACATGTCGAATGTGTTTCTATACAAACTGTAAAGGTGTTCGGACTTGGCTGAGTAGTCCTGTGGTCTAAAAACGTTGGTTGTATCTCATTTCGATGGCTCTAAGACCATGATATCTTCTGTGGGCTGTTAGGATCTTTCAAAATCAATCAGGTGTACTTAACGACAAGTAGGGATAATATCAAGATGTCAAGAAGAGTGCAATGGGCGGTTTTTGACTGTAATAAATAACATTGAATATTGTCTGAAGGTGGGTTGACGAAAATGAGAATCAGAATTACTACATAATCGACCTTTGTACGAAATTGAATGGACCTTCGACGATCACTGTTAAGAAGAAGGTAGAGAGAAAGAGGAAAGGGCAGAGGGCACGGCTCAGCTAGCCGAGTACAGTTTAGAATTTAGAAGCGGGCCAGTAATAACAAAAGTTTGTCCGCTTCTGTGCTAATTACGCACGTTAAACGTTTCTGGCAAACCGAACGCCCGGAAATGAAGTAAAATAAACGGCAGACCGTTGGGAAGAATAAACAGACGTGCAGAGGAAAGACAGAAGTAAACAGATTTCTTTCGGAAATAAAAAAAGACATTTTTAGCAAATCCAAGAAGATTTTTGTGGTTGTCAAGGTGTTAAACAAGCTCCTTTAACATCTCTCCTCTTGTAGTATCACTCGTCTCAGGTTTTTTACCTGGTGGTCTTTTATAACAAGGTATGAGAGTAAGGTGGAAGATTTTGTGGAATATCTCTCGCAGTACCAGCAGGTCGACTTATCCTTTGAGAAAAAAGATTTTGAGATGATTCTGGAATTAACTGATTTTGCTTTTGGTGGTACCACACATCATACAGAAACAAAAAACTAATTAAAAATTTGGTTTTCACGTTTATGTTTGCTTTCTGCAAAATGACTTTCAGTCGGGGATTAGAAGGTGATTAACAATTAATTCTTAATCTGTTGCTTTAAGCCTCCTCTTCTGTTTTTGCTACAGCAGTCGCTTGACAAATTATATGTCCTGTTGTTTTGTTTCTTTTTTCTTGTGTCTGAAAGGTGAAAAAAGGTGTCTAGGTGTTGTATATTATTATTATATTATGTGCTGTTACTCAAATACATTGCCAAATTTCGACTTGTTTCATCTGAATGCTTCACGAGGGCATATTGAATTAGTGGTTTGACTGTGTTGGGAGCCCCAAAAAACTCAAAAATTTTGAGCTTCTGGAATAAGTAGGTTAAAACTGGGACTTGTATTTAAATTGGCAGAAGTGATTTTTTGTAAAGTCAGTATGTGATAGCCAAAAGGTTTGTTCCTTTTGGATGAGGGCAAAGACACGAATGATGGAGAGAGAGAGAGAGAGAGAGAAGAGATGAGAGCCGGGGGCAGGAGAGAAGAAAAGTACGTCTGAGATAAGAACCTGTGAGACTCAAAAAAAAAGTAAAATTGGTTCCTCCCCGTTTTCTCCCAGCATGTGTGAAAGTATTTTTAGTGATAGTGAGTCAGACGCGGCGGTGCTTCACTTTGCCCGCATTCGTGACTTTGCTTCCCTCAGTTCCCCATTGTTTTTATTTTTTGCTACGCGTCAACAGTAATGTTTGTATTTTTCTGAAATACTTCACTTCTTTTATATTCTTGGATTATTTTTATTTATTCCTCGATTTGAATGTTTGTCACTTGAAAGTAATGTGCGACGCTAAAATCCGAGTACCCGTTCACAGTAAGTAGGAAAAATTTTTTTTTCTTGTTGAAGTGCTTTCGTTTGGCTTCGCTTCAAACTATTTTTTTTCTTTTTCAATTCTGCACTCTTAGGGTTTTTAATAATTTTTTCTTCAAACCCTTTCCATTGATAATTTCAGAGGTGTTTAATTTAATTAACTTTGCCTAACTTTTCTCGCATTAACCTGTTTAAAAAGGAAATATTCCTCGGATAATTAAGGGCTTCATTACCCTCATATCATATTGTTTTTCCACACTTCACATTAATTTATTTATCGCTGTCGACTCTGCTCAAAGAGAAATTACAGTTGTTAATTGAAAAGTTTTCTTAAGTGTAACATTTTTTATTTAATTAGTCTTATCTATTTTATGAGGTACATAAGGTTTTTTATCTTGATAATTTTTTTTAATTAAAATTTTGACACAATTTTTGTGTATTTTACAATTATTGTATTGCGTGCTGAATAATTGTGTAATTATGAGATAATTTTTGTCTGTTGGTTAAAATCTGGAATCGTTCGATTTGACATCAAAAAATTATTTTAAAATGTTTTGAGATTAGGGTTGCCTTTAACTGGGTTTTTTGAGAAGCTATAATGTTGTGTGGAGAGAGAGAGAGAGAGAGAGAGAGAGGGGTGTGATTATAGTTTGCGATTGGTCTTTGAGTTTAGTGAGCCTTGCGGCAGACTATACTGTTCTATCTTAGACAGTTTGGCTTAGTTGGCGTTTAGATACCAGTACCAGCGAATACCAAATCAATTGAAAGTCAATCAAGTCTCCATAGTTTAACTCACCTGATTGTACTAATATTGGGATCATAACCTCCATTTTGTTCACCAACTTATGAGACAAACCTTCAGTAACTTATCACAAAAATAAATTTTTTTAGTTCCACTATTTCACTCGAAAATAACCCTCAACATCACTCACTTTTACACGTTTAAACGCACATCCTGCAGTGTCGGAAATCCCAAGAATTACATTGCTATGACACTTCGCAGATAATCTTTTAGCTTCATCATCCCAAAGTTGGCAATCCCAAGTTTGAAAATTGAGTGAATAGGTAATGAAACAGAAAGATGACGAATATTTGGAGCTTCTGAAAAGTTGAATTATTTCTTTGTCCAAGGGTTCTTGGTGAAAATTCATTTACGAATCTACAAAATTTGACAGGAGTTACTGCATTAATCCAGACTTTAGCGAGAAAACTCTAACTTTTAGAACTTTTCTCTAGGGCTGCAGGTGTTGAGAAAACGAGTGGAATTTCCCGGAAATCCAAGATACGACATAAAGAAAAACACGTTGACAGATCAACAAATATCTTTTGAGAAAAAAACGATCCTAATTAAACGGTGTCTGGCAGCGATCGAAACAGGAATGCGTAACGGTTTTTCGTCGATTTCCCCGGGAATGTGTCATTTCCATCTGACCGAAGGACTGTGTTTTCTAAGTCACGTGCTTTAGAGTCACCGACTTTAGCTTTTTGTTCGTCTAAAATTTTATTACAAAGGAATTGCATCGAGGAGGTTAATGGGAGTTGGCAGGAAGGGTCACAGACTTTGCTTTCCTCAGATTTTGGTTTCATATTGAGAAATAAAAAAACAGAAATGGGGTGCGCTACAAAAAGCTTTCTTATTTTGTGTTGCATGAGAGAGAGAGCCGTGTCTGACAAGCCGACGTTTTTATTTTAATTTAGACAATTATTTCTTTTTGTTTCTTAGAATCAGTCGTCGTAAATTCTCGCCTGGTCGTAAGTGAATTCGTGTCTTTTTGTCAACGATGCGTGTCGTGAAAAATTGCCCGAATTCCTTGAGTCTATCCGTCTCAAGCTTTCTCTCTGCCCTCCTCTCAGCCACAAAATTTTACGACTTTATGTATAAAAAAAGACAATTAAGTTCTGAACCATAAATCAAAGTGAGAGAGAGAGAAATGGGCAAGAACCTTGAATAAGTCGACGGCGGACGTAGATAATAAAAAATTTTCGGGAAACCTCGCCGCCATTTTCATTCACGTCAATTTTTAATTTGGAAATATTGTAAAAAAAAATATGGTTGAGGAATAATAAAAGAAAGCTTTTGGCGAAAGCTTTGCTTCCGTGTTCATAACTGGTGAATGATTGATGTCGGGGGGAGAAATTGACCGTTGACGGTGCATTAACTTTTACTCTGGTTTCACGTCATCCATGAGTCATCATTCAGTGTTGCCACCATTACGGTTTTGTGCTTTCCCATCGTTCTCGTCTAGAAAGTTTTTCTTTTAAATTTTACTCAGAAAAAATTTCACGTTGTTCATAGTTGAACATTAATTAAAGGAAGATGATCACGGCGAAGGGATCACTTTAATTGGTTGTCAAAATTTTGAATGAATGACTGACCTAATATTAGTCGTTAAAATCGTTCCAAGGTTCTCGGATTTTTTTGTTGTTGAAGTCTTGTCAGTCATATTCCAAGTTTTTTTTTGAAAAGTTGAAAAGTTGTCGTTACCATCGTACATTTTCACGCTCCTCGTCGTCTGCTTTATGTGTTTGACAAGTCTTGTTTTCTTTAGCGCTTTGATGAGCTCGTGTCTCTTACACCACCGCATGAAATTTTTTTTGTTTTGGATTTCAGGTACGACTGGTGGTAGGGAATCGTCGGAAGCTGGGGCAAAATCGCTAGATTTTCATCTTTTTATGGAATCTCAGTTACAGCCCATTCCACCTGACACCACTTCTGAGGAATCGATGAAAATATTCGAGGAGCACAAAGAGGTGAGGGTTTGGGATAACCCAAAACTATCGAGTAAACTCCTCGTGTCCTCTGTCTCCCACTCTAAGACAGTTTTGTTTCATTTCTGATTCCAGATGGCGAGGGAGTATCTTCAAGTACAAACCGAAATGGCTTATCTAAATCGTTATTTAAAAGAATTAGAAGAGAAGCTGAGTAATGCCGAACAGCAGCGACAACAAATTCAACATCTGTCTAGTGAAAAGGTAACTAACTCACCATCAAGGTATACACTTAAAGGACTCGAAGGAGATGGAGTCTAATCTGATTTTTTTCATTTTAGGAAAGTCTCGAACAACTTCAGCAAAACCTGACTCGGCAACTGCAGCTCCTGCAAAGGCAGCGTCAAGGTGGTTGGATGTTCGTACCTAATCAAGGTTCCAGGCTGTCATAGCCTTTTGCTACCGGCGAAATGCTCGCCTCCTTTACTTCATAACTGATCTCAAGATATGAGAAAGCATCGGGAAGGCGGAGGGTTTCGCTTCTCCTTAATAACCAAACTTTTCGTTAATTTTTACAAAGTAGGATAGTCGGATAAGGTTTAGGTTAGTTCAATCGAGAGATAGATTAGGTCAGCATCACAGATTTTTTCCGGGGAGGTCGAGTCTTAACAGATCAAAGGATTAACGTGAATTTTGTATAGATGTAAGTTTTTAGTGATTCTAACTTCTGTGTATGTGCTTTTGATAGTCGACAATTTTCATTGGGTGCACAGTTCTGTTAGTGACATTCCACCCCGAGATATCTGTGACTGTAGAAAACAGAGTGAACGCATCGTATAGTAAGAGCTCCAATGAAATCGGTTTTAAGTGAACTCGATCATGAAGTGTTTTTCTTAAAATAAGGCTTTTCTACCTGCTTTACCCCCTTTGCTTCGTTATCATAATAATTAGAATAGGCCTACCGTAGGTCTATCTATCCCTGCTCATTTATTCTAGGAATTTGTTTTGGAAATGTTTTGCCGATTTGGCTTCCCTATCAAACCTAACTCTGGTGGTTTTTGTATTCAGTTTTTACTTTCACCTTCTTTGTTTTGCAGTTCGCTGTTAAACGCGTTTTCTTTTATTGACTGTTCCCAAAAGTTCCTTTCGGTTTTTAAGCTAGTGAAACTTTTTTACTTTACTCTGCTTGTAAGGAAACAAAATTTCGACTGTATTCTGGAGAGATTCTGCTTCAAATATCTGTGCATAGAAACTATGATATTTAGTATAGAAATTGTAAAAAAAAAATATTTTAGATTGAATCAATGAATCTGTGAAAACATTAAGAACGTTCACAATTGTGTAATCTTAAATTTTTTACATTGCAACTTATTTCCTGAGATTAAATTTACAATTCACAATTTTGCTTTACTCTATTAACATGTTTGATATAAAATTTTTATAAATCCTTGCATTGAAAGAAATTTTTGGGGCAGTCTCCTTATGGTTGAGAGATACGGGTATCGAATAGAGAATTTTTTGTTTTTAATTTGGAAATAAGCTTTACCTCTGGCTGAAAAAAGTTCAGTATCATAAATTCATTTTAAGAAATGACAAGTGAGATATTGTAAATAGTTAATTTTGTTCTACATTGAGGACTGGAAAACACTTTTGCTCCTCAATCGATAATTTTTCTTTCTCAAAACTTGGAGGTTCTATAAAAAGATGGCGGATGATGCACTCGCAGATAAAGACTTTTTTAGTTTTGATTTTTGAAACAGAATCGATTGTCAGATGTTTGTCGTAGTTGTTATTCTCTCACTTTTTTATTTCGTACGAAAACATAATTTTGAGTTTTAGTTTTCCTTTCACATGAATTGAATTGTTTGGAAAACTTATTTTTATAAAAAGGTTTTTTGCTAGTTTTAAATTTCAAGAACAAAATTTTGAAGGAAATTGAAAATGACAATTTTTACTTTGGTGTTTGATTATACGTGATGTTTTCTTAATTGATTTTTCCGACACGCTTTTCTTCTTCTGCGGAAACTGCACATGTCTCTGGCATAACTTCACGGACGGCAGGTGTGGGAGTTGTGGCTGGAGAGTCTGTCACGAGGGAATTTGATTTTGTTAGAGTAACAGGAGGCGGTGATGAAACTCCACTTCGAGAACTTGAACAAAAGGCATTGGAGGATTGCCTAAGGGTGTAGAAAACGAAAGAGGAAGATTCGGTCATTCTTCGAAAGTAGGAGGTGGAAAGTTTCCCTTTAGGGTTAAAAATCGTCATCACCCTCAATTCTATCACGGCCATCTTATCCACTATTTGTTTAAAATAATTCCTGGCATTATCTCTGTTTTTAAGTTTGGTGAGAAAGTTCACTAAATCACAATTTCTCACTTTTCCAATCAAAAGATTTAAATTAAAAAATCTCTAACAGCATCCAAAGATAGTTCTGTCGACTCCGCCAATGTTTTTTTTTATTCGCGAAAGACAATTTCCTTTTTTTTAAGTGTTGAGGTTATCTCTCGGAGAATGAAAGGTCCTGTCTTTTCAGCCAGAGCACAGTGTGAATTTGTTCGTTAAGACAATAAAAAGACTGCATCAATTATTTCAAGTCGTTGCCTAAATTTTAATTTAAAAGTAAAAAAAGTATTTTTGTTATTGATTTGATTTCTGTGTAAGTTTTTAAATTTGTTAAATTTTAGATTTTACCTTTTTTAATTTAAAACGGGGAATATGCATATTTGTAAATTATTTATAAAATAAAATCATTTGTGTTTTAGTGTGCTCGAATCTTCTGTCGTTTTTATTTTTTCTTTTAATTAAAAGACTGATGTTTTTTTTTTAGTGGTATTTAGCGTAGATGTTCATGTTGTGAAGAATTCTGTTTAGTGGCGGTTTGTGAGTTTGCTGTAACTTTTTAAGATTTTTTATTTTCTTCGCAGTCCTCGCGTAAGATGGATTCGAAGTAAAAACACTCACTATTTCTTGTAGAAGCTTAATTGTAGTGAGTAAAATCATTCCTTAAAAATTGAGGGGTAATTGTTGCATTAAAACTTCTGAACGAGTTCTGTACCAGTTTCCTCCCTGATCTGCTTCTGACCTTTGATTTGCGATTGTTGGTGGTATTTATACTCCATCAACGACATTATCATAAACATTGTTCCACGTATGCTATTAGAGGTGAAGTTCAGTCCTCTTTGGACTTAGAATAATGAGACCTTCTTCAAGGAGAAATACAAATTCTGAATTTTGTCAGATGACGATGAAATTAAAGGTTCATAGGAATAAATTCAAATCTGGGGTCAGGCATTTAAGGGGCCTTGTCGACGCCCTGACGAAATATTTACTGAAAGTGAGAAATGAAAAAAACTCCAATTCATCACACAAGTCTAAAATCTAAGAGTTTAGAATATGTTGATTTATAGCAATGTCTGTGGACAAATCTGACATGAAGAGACTCTCGAATTGTTGGGAACAAATCATTAAAATCCCAAGCGCGGGATTTTCTTTTCTTTTATAAGTTTCGTGGTTTAGTTACTTTTGTGGGCAAGAGAAATTATCTTGTTTAAAATAGGCCTCTGATAAGCCCACTGTGATTATGGTTGTGCGGTGCTTTTTCGCAGTTCTTCCCTTTACTCTGTATTCTCGTCTTCGAGTCCTTGACCTCTCCAAAATTTTTCTTTTTAAACTTTTGTCTAAACCTAAGCTCCAAACGTATATACAGCACTTTTTCATCTGTGCCATCAATAACATCCTTTTAGTTGTTATCGACTGGCTGTTTGCAATGTTGACTGTTCTAGGTATATTGTCATCTGAACAAACCAATTATAAGATGACCGAGGGCGTGCACTTGAGTTTTTTGTGTTTATTTTAAGTCATTGATTGACAGTTAAGCTTTATCTAATTTACGTTCCCTTGACCTTATCTCACATGCATTGCAGGGGTCACGACCTTTTACATAAATCTTAATTTCCTGACTTACTTTTTGTGATGAAAACACTTTCTGAGTGCATTTTCCTCTCTGGAAACTTACTCTCGATTAAAATAGCGAAAATTTTTTTTTCTCTTCTCGTCGATGTGACATAAGCGGTTTTGATTGATCATAACGCTCATAAATAAATTACTTAATCACAGTTAACAACAGTTTCAACTTTAGAATTTGACCCTCAGTCTTTCACTTTATTTTGTGTTGAACTATTTCAGGGGTAAGCAACCGCTATCAGGAGAAGTGTAAGGTTGGTACAAATGAAATTTCGGATTTTTAAACTTTTATTTCTTGCCGCATTTTCGAATACGTTCTTGTTTGGATGAACTGGAATTTTTTCTTGGTTTTAATTATGTGCATTTGTTTTCCAAAAAACCGTTATTTTCTCATAATAACAGCAAAATTTCACACTATTATCTGTCTATTTTAATTTGAAATCGGTAACAACACTACAACTTGAACTCTCGAATATTAACAAGACATTTGGTGATTCAGTAGACGAAGGTGTAAATGTGTGACGTGTAATTGTAACGTTAACGTTGCAGTAAAGTGTAATTGTGGAACGTTGGCTTAGGAAATCCTATCCGGGGGAAAATTACCTTGGTACGAAACAATTACCATTGATGATAACATTTTAAAACTTTGACACAATTTCTTTACATCTTCAGACAGTTTTTCAACTGAAATCTCTGAATTTTTATCTAATATTTTTCTCAGCTCTTCCTTCGTGAATATTCAAGCCGTCATTTTGTTTAACCAAATTATACAACACTACCTTATACGACGCGATAAGATTATAACTATACAACTCGAACACACTCAAGCTTCGCTCAACTTCTTTTTTAACTAATAACTTAAGTTTTCCATAAAATTGATGCGCCTCGAACCGAGATTGCATATAGAATCATGCAAACAACCCTTGTTTTTTTGCCGGCTTTTCTTTCCTGTGAAGTCGATTGTCGCGTCTTACAATGTTTGAAGTGACCGTTTAGAAGTATCAACCACGTGGGTTGTGGAAAAATCAAAAAAACTTTTTTTATATCAGATTCACAATGAACGGCCACGAAAGTCTTAGCAATATAACTAAACAACCCTACCTTTTTTTCAAAATTTCATTCTGTCTTCTTTTTCATACCTTAAAAAAATTTCTTTCTGTTGGTTGTAACTTCAAACTCCTGTAATCAAGGTGATAAGGAGCCTGACAGAGACCTGCCAGATATGCAACTTGAGATCGGCTCAATCCTTGGCACATCTTATCCTGGAGTGCCCAATTTATAAACATATCGGGGATTGCTATTGGCTATAAACGAGGAATCCATTGAAAAGCAACTGGTGCTACTTCTCTCCTCAACGGGCAAGGGCAACATGAGTAATTTACACCTCTTTATGATTCAAGACTTTTAATCAAAATAAGAATTATTTTGTCATTATAACTTATAATTTCCCTTTGTTCTTTTTTTATGTTTTATTGTTGCACATTTGTAGTTAGTTGAAACAACTGTATTCTGTACTATGCACCGTATTTTGAATAAAAAAAAGACTAATTTCATTTGCGTCAACCAAATCCTTCATTTCTTGGCACTTTGGCACCAATTGACCAAGAAATCATAATTGTTTATGTCGAAAAGAGCGTGTACTTCCTTACACCATGTATATGAATATATATATAAACACCGAAAATATTTAATTTTATGGGGGCCAAATTCTGATTTGAAAGGAGGGAGGGACTTTTAGGTCTGTTTCTTACTGACAGCCAAGTAGGACCCTGGCAAAGACCTTTCTTTGTATAAATACCTAGGCTACTTTCTTTCTCTCACTTTGTGTCACTATTGTTCGACCTCATTTCAACCGTATAATTCGTCAATGTGTACTTGTTGTACATTTATCGAGCATGTTATTTGAATGTTTATCGATGAACAGTGCGTAAGACAAGACATGGTTCAGACGATAAGATAAAAATCTTAATTTCCAATGATTTTGGTCTTCGAACATGAGCATTTCAAAAGTTGACTAAATCTCTTTTATAATTCATCGAATTCTCTAATTCTAAGATTTTTTCGGGGATCGATAGGACCTTGAATAGATTTTAACGACGTATTTTCGCCACGACTTCCAGGCGATGGGGTGAAAAAGTGGAAAATGAGAAGTGAAAACGAGTTCTCTTGCGGGCTGGGCCGATGGAGGCCCAAATTCCTTCAAAGCTACACGACTATCAAGTATTTTATGATTGTGTACGGTCTCTTGGGCACGCTTCAAGCAATGTCCTTCGTTTACTTCATAGCGACTCTCACCACCCTGGAGAAAAGGTTTCATATCAAGAGTGAAGTTACAGGTAAGTACCTTTCAAGTTTCTTTTCTCCTATTTTGTGTCTGATCGTAAATTTTCTTCTGTGAGTAAATGCATAGAAGAGAAAGATATGAACAATCGGTGGATTAAATCACAACCGACCTTCCAGTTTAAATTTAGGTACAACAACGATCAAATCCACAAAAATCTGTTATAATACATGAAAACTGATAAGTGGTTTAATATTTTTAAAAAAATCGTAATCTGGGAATAATGTTCTTTAAATTTTCCCGACCGTTCTGTATTATTTTTAACTGTGCATATTAAACTTTTAGGGTATCATGATGATGCGAAGAGCTCTAACCCGGTGAAAAGTCAAACTTTTTCTAAGTTTGTTTGCTTCTTATTTACTAAGACCATGATTATTCTTCGCGATTTTTAGTGTTTTATGTCCTCACCATTTTGATACCTGTGACACGGTTTGGTAAAAACCTTAAAAGTTGAGTGTTAAAACGGGGTTCTTGTAAAGTCCACCGGAAAGTTCTATCCATCCATCAGATTCCACCATCGAACAGATTCATTGGCTTACGAGCAATATCAAGTTGGCCCTCGAAGCCGAGGAATACTATTCTGCAGCGTTTCTCGACAAGCCACAGGCTTTTGATAAGGCCTGGCACGAGGACCTAAAACTGAAACTGAAAAGCTTTGAAAAGCTTTTATCTTCTTCCCACTGTAACCTCCTAGCTGGAGAAGAGAAATTTGTGAACAGCGAACAGACTGGTCTCTATCCAATCTATCTGCTATGGAGTTCCTCAAGGAAGCGTGTTTGGGCCTACACCCAATTTATTGTATATTTCTGGCACACAAACTTTTGCTGATAACACTCCAATACAAACTTCAGACTGTGACCAGATTATAGGGTCACTCTACTCCTCAGTCGACTGGAGTTACATGCCTCGGTATCAATCTTGACCACGTATTAGCTTTGAAGGCTCACATTAAAGCAAAACGTGTCACATTGGCCGTAAACAACATCTCAGGAGGCAGTTAACTGGAAGTCCACTTGCACTGTTATTGGTACTAATTTTTTAGTTTCTTTCAGGTATTTTAATGACAGGAAACGAAATGAGTCAGATATTCTTATCAATCATTCTTGCTTACAAAGGCGGAAAGGGAAACAGACCCGTTTGGATCGCTTGGGGAGTTTTGTTTTCGTCTCTGTCATGCTTCATCCTGGCTCTCCCTCATCTCATTTACGGGCCTGGAGCCGTCGCCTTGTCTCTAACAGAAGAATTCATCGACTTCGGAGTGCTTAATACAACTCTCACCACAAAAGAAGGTAGACCACACCACACCACCAAAACAATTTAAAATTATCCTTTAATTTTAATTAGTTTTTCTTTGTTGTGACTAGATTCGAATCCGATGTTATGTTTATCGAACAGAACCGGTGAAGAAGCAGCAAAAAAGTGCGAGAGTGAAACCTCGGAGAAACCACTGTTGTCACTTTGCCTCATCTTCTTCTCGCAATTCGTTTTGGGGGTGGGAACAACCCTTTACGTGACAATAGGAACACCCTATTTGGATGATAATAGTGATAAAAAAAATACTCCAAAACTTTTAGGTGAATTAAAAACATTTTCATCGATGATGAATTTAATTTTTAGAAGAAAACAATAAAAATTGATTTTTCCAGGACTGACGTTGGCTCTGAGAACCGCGGGACCAGCCTTGGGATTCATTTTGGGATTTTTATGTTTGAATTTATACATCGACCCTTCTTTAACTCCTATTATAGAGAGAAACGATCCAAGATGGTTGGGAGCTTGGTGGTTAGGTAAGGATGATCGATCAGCACTTGTTTGAAATTAATTATTTATTTTTCATGTTCTCGCCAATTAAGGGCATTGAGTGAGGGAAAACTCAAAACCCACAGCCTAATCACCTTTCGTTCCAGGTTGGGTGATATTGGGTACTATCATGACGTTGTTTTCCTTCCTTATTGCATCTTTTCCCAGGAAACTGCAAACAAATACAGACAACCCGAAATCCTTACAACAAAAACTGTACGAATCTGAGAAAGTTGATCTTCAGACCCGTGAGACTCATGATTTTGAAATGGATTTGATAAAAAACAAAGACGTCAAAGATCTTTCTGAAGTGGGGGTGTTTAGTGGTAAGTCTCAAAAACAAGTTAAACATACAGCTACAACCTGACATTCGAATTTAACCGATAACTTTAACGGTTTAATAAACATAAAAGGTGGTGTTCCAAATAAGCTTTGAACCACTGTATATGAACACGTGACACAACGCAAGAGATCAACAAAAAGCTAATTGTTTCAGTTTGCCGTAAAGGTATCCACCAGTAATAGCACTCATTTCTTCCTAAGATTTCAGAAAAGCTTTGACGAGGGTTTGCACTAACTCTCTCCTAATATGCAACAACCTCACGGCAGTGTTCTACATACTGGGAGCCTCAGGGTACATAAACTTCTACACAAAATACTCTGAGACACAGTTTCACCAAAGTGCAGCTTATTCAAGCATGATAGCGGGTAAGGAGAAAATGATTTTTGACAAGGAAGATCACATTTACACACCCCTGAAGAACTGAGATCAAATTTTTACTAATAATTTTAGGGGTGAGCACAGTTGTTTCCATGGTTTTCGGTTTCATCACGTCCGGATTCATCATTTCAAAATTCAAACCAAAGGAAAGTCTTCTCCTTCAATTCAACATATTTATAGCTGCTGTTTACATAGCAGGCGAGTTCGTTTTCATGTTTATGGGTTGCGACGAAGACACCCTTCAAGGCAATTTAACTATATCCGGCACGTATGTTGTTTCTCAACCTCGTTTCTCTACACATCTACATAATCACTCAATTAATCGCTGAATTTCTTAGGCTGTTTCTTTGAAAAGGAATTTTGTCAGCACTTAAATCTTCTCCTGACTACAAAACCCACTGAATGCACATTTGTACACAGTTACTAATAAGAACTATGAGACCAACAAACCGGACAAAACTATTAATATATACTATGAACTTTAAAACAAACTTTCAACAAAAACTGACAAAAGATTGACAGTAGAATTTTTAACGGAACTCGGTGCTCATACTAGTATGGTGTTCAAGTCAAATTTTTGAAGAATGAGGAAATTTTCTTGATCCCTGCTCAGACGTTTCGTGGATTTTGTCAACTGCAGGTGTCCTGAGTGGAAAAGAGCTCAGTCCCGACCCAAATGTATTTATAAAATGGTTTTGACTCCAAGTCGAAATCGAACTTTTTCCCCCTAAGAAGGCCTTTAGCTGCGAAAAGAGGTAGGATGAACGAGATTAACCATTTGCGTATGTATGAAGACGTATCACATATGTCGAGATGCTTATGGTCCACAACCGCCAGCAACGTGTCTACCACGCCGATAGGCATTTCTCGCAGAAACAAAAATGACGTGTCCGCCACGTCAGCTAACAGTTTATCAGGGATCGGATAAAAAACTCAACAGTATCGTATAGTCTGTTTTATAAATATATTAAGCACGATTCTATTGCAATAGCAACGCTCTAAGACACTGCTTAAATCGTAGCGCAAGTAATTAAGAGAAAATTCTTTTGAAATCTCATAACTGTCATCTGAGATATATCTTTTAATATTATAAACAAATTTTAATTTAAAAAGATTATAAAATCATCGAAACGTTTTTGTTGACAGATGCGAAGATTAATAGCGATGTTAATCAAAACCGTGTGCTTAACAATGTTAAAGGATTTACAAACACCCCGTATAGTATGACACAATCTCATAGAAGTATGTCGCAATCATCTTATGATTATTTCACTATACTTCTTCAACTTACAGACAATTTTTGAGTTTTATGCAGCAATATTCACTAGTAATTAAGTTCGTTTTTGAGTTTCTCCAGTCAATAATCATTGGTTGTAACACATTCCTTTTTTTTAATACAAATTTGACTTGCGTGCCATAACAGCCAAAAGTTTAACATTACTAGTAATAGTGATAACAACTGAAAATCTCAAAACTCGTATAACTAACACTAGATTTCTTTCAGAAGGCAATAAGCACAAAAGTTACACTATGTATTTCTATTACTTAACTTTTTTGCTTTCTACTTATTCGCATATATTTAACCTTTTTTAAATTTTTGTTTAAGGCTAAACCCCAACTACCCATGTAATGCGAATTGCTCTTGCAACTTCATAAACTATTCGCCAGTTTGTTTTGAGAAAGGGAATCAGACCTTTTTTTCAGCTTGTCACGCGGGATGTTCGAATGTTCACGATGCCATCAAGGTACAAATAACGTATATAACATTAAGGACACAAAACATAAAGATGACTAATTATTTCTCTATTTCAAAAACCGAAGTGTCTGTTCCCAGTGCATCTTATTAGAGAGACCTGTTTCAAAAAAAAGAATTAGAAGAAAAATAAGAGAAAAGTCTCCTAAATATAAAACTTAAATTTCGTTAAGGTTAAACTTTCTTACAGAGAACTTACAGCAACTGTAGTTGTCTACCGAGTGTAACTGATACGGTTAGACAGGGTCCTTGCACAGTGAACTGCACGACAAATTTCATAATCTTCGTGGCGGTTCAGTGTTTTATACAGCTGATCGGTTGCTCCGGACGAATTACGACTGTTCTTATTAATTATAGATGTGTTGAACCAAGGGATAAGCCTCTGGCCCAGGGGATTTCTCTATTTATGGTCAGTTTGTTGGCTTTCATTCCCGGACCTATAATATATGGAAGAGTAATAGGTAAATAACAAAAACAGAGTTTAATAATTTCTGAAAAACTAAAATTATTGACTGTAATTATTTGTTTCAGATAATACTTGTCAAATCTGGGACAACAAGTGTGGAAACCGCGGCAATTGTTGGGTATATGACAAAGATGCGTTTCGTACCTACCTGAATTCAACAGCAATATGTAAGTAAAAAGTGCATGAACTACAATCTTCATCGTCGAATGTGAGACTTCAACTTTTTTACAATAAATTTAGCAATCCGGAGCCTAGGCAAAAGGTTGCCAACACGGTTTTAAGTTGCAGACTATTTGGGTGATTTTTTGGTTGTAGGCTTCACGTTTGGTGCGTTCATCTTCGACATAGTTGTCTGGTATTTAGGGCGGGGTATTAAACTGTACAAAGATCCAACGGCTAAAGATGATACTTAGGTCCGAAGATTCGCCTTCGCCTTTTCAAGGATCTCCTTATGTATGCGCGGGTAATCCGGATACAACTTGAGAATCGTGTAGCAAACATCGATTACATCTGCATACCGTTTGCCTTTTAGGTAATTGAATGCCAGCTTGTAACCTATGGCTGGGTTGGTTTGCCCGCAATATCTGTGAAATATAAATTGAAAAAATTCCTTTTACATAAATGTTTTATAGTCTACCTTTTGAAGCTGTACCTAATTGATCTATCTAGTACAATTTTTCTTTGTCTACAGTTCGAACTCAAAATCTATTTCAAATTATGCTGGAAATTTTTAACCAAATACAATTTAAAACGAACAAAAGCCAGTTTTGCAAAACTGTTTGATGAAAAATAATAATAAATCTACAATATAAAAGACAAAGATGTGAGTTTTTTGGCGAAATTTCTCGTCCAGCTTTTTAGATTGACCAATGAAAAGCAAGGCTTCACGTCTTGAAGTATTATTGACGATTGAACGATTAGATGTATTAAACCGTGACTAGCCCGACCAGTTTAGGAGCATTAAAGCACATAGTCATGGTAAAAGGCACAACACAAAGTAAGGAAGCACCAAATCAAAAACTTACAACACCTTTTTTGACGACCTAAACTAAATGAATAATGACCTAAGGCTGGAATATTCGCAACTGAATAAATAATAATAATAATAATTATACCTCCAAGCGTTTTCATACTGAAGAGCAGCCTCCTTGTACAACTGCTCTTTTTCAGCAATAAGGCCAGCATAATCGTAAGCTTTGTAACAGCTTTTATTGTGCTGCAAAACTTTCTGTATTAATTCCACAGGCAAATCCATCTTTCCTGATTGAATGTAAATGTCCGCCAAGAGAAGCCAGGCCTTTTCTAGATATTCAGCATCTTCGTAATTCCATTGATTCTTAACTACTCTCTTCAACTGGTTTCTCGCCTTCTGAACTTGTTTCTGTAAAAATGAATAAAATGGCAAAAAGATGAAACTTTATTCAAATTGATCACAGTGAAAAGTATAGCAGTAACACATTAAATAGTCCAGGATTTAATTCCATTATTAAACCAAGCGACTGACCTGCAATACATATGCTGTGGCAATACCCAAAGCTACTCCAACATGTTCCTTGTATAAATCTTGAGTTGCCATTGCGGCGAAATCCTGCAGAGCTTTCTCAACATTTGACTTCTGATTAGTGGCAAGCAACCAAAAGTTTCCTAGTGTCCTGTGATTAAAAGCTTCATCACTTCCTCGATGAGCTTTAAGCTCAGACAAAAGCCTACAATAGAAATATTATTTTGTAGGTAAAGTAAATTTAAAGTTTTTTAACTTTAACTTAGGTTTCAGATTTTAATATAAAAGAATGCAAAGCAAAATAAAAACGAGAGTTCTAGGAAAACCGATTTTCCTTCACCAATCTTAGAATATTTATGATTTGGAGTAGAACAAGATCTATTAACTCTTAAGATACTGTATATTGCTTTAGAAAAATTATCGACCTCTGAGCTGTCCTCAGGGCCATTTCCTTGGAATCCTGGCCTTCCTCCTTTTCTAGGTCTTCTGCGAAAGCTTCACTGCTTAAAGTTTCATTTTCAGGATTCAGGCAAATCTCTATCATATTAGTAATTGCCTTTTGACCCCATTCAGAATGTCTTTTTGCGCCTAAAAGAAAACAGTGAATTTTTATCTATACTTTATATATAATGAGAGGGGCTAAAGATCCACAAAACAGAAGCTTACGGTTGAAACAGTGAAGAGCTGCTGATGGTCTCTCTGAGTATCTTTCATAAAGTCCTTTACAATAAGAATAACCAGCTTCTTGTGAAGGTTGTAAAAGAGCTTTTTCGCTTTGTTCTAGATAAGGTACAACTTCTTCCAGATTTCCCGCTCTTCTCATGACCTTTAATTAAAATGAAATGTCGAGTTTAATTCTATTTGGATCTCCTTATTCAGAATATTACAATCCCTCCATCAGAAGGACGGATATCATGATTAACAAACCTCAATTAACCTTGCCAATGCAGTCCAATAAGTCGGTTTCTTGCTCAATAACTGTTTGAAATGTAAAGCAGCAGTTTCAAAATCGACTTTCCTAAAGGCCAAATCCGCCAACATGACAATAGCTGGCTCACTGTTAGGATCAGCAGCCAACAGTTTTTTGCTAGTCACTTCACATTCATCAAAATCGTTTACCTAAAAAATATGATGGTTAAACGGTGCCGTCAGAGACATCCCCTCCAGAGATAAAGAAAAGATTGCTCATGTACCTGCATATACAACCTGCAAATTGCAACCAGAACTTTAGAATCATCGGGTTTTACTGCAAGAGCTTCTTTATAGCACTTTATAGCGCCGTTGAAATCTCGAAGTCTCGTCAACAGTACTGCCATGTTCGAACAGATCGTGGCTAAAATTTCTTTGTGTTCTTCGGATTGCGTTAAAACTCTTTTATCTATGCGGTTATAGTTTTCTTTGGCTGTTTTAAGAGCTGACAAACTTTCCGTTAAATTCCCTGATTTGTCGCGCACCTGTTGGCACACACAATATTTGAAGAATTATTTCTGTCAGCAACTTACAGTACGTGGAAATGAGTTGCATCAGATTTGGAAAATCAAAGCCACCTTAGCTAACAACTGAAGAAGTTTTGTCTTCGATACCAGTTGATTCAAATCTGACGAATCGATTTTTCCACTGTCCAATTCTCCGGTCAGAACCCTTTCTGCGTTGTCCAACTGACCCAATTTGAAGTACAATTCGGCCATGTCATATATCAAATTTAGGTTTCCACCATTCTTAACCTGACATTTCATAAAGTATGTGAAAACGAATTTTGAAATTTATTTTGAGTTTAAAATTGTTCAAACATTAAACTAACCGCTTCTTTGTAATAATTGATGGCTTTTGAAAAATGATGGGTCTTGACCAAAGCTTTCCCCATCTTACAAACCAAGTCGACATCCTTTGAGTTGCTTTTCAAAGCTTGCTCATATGCTTCTATGGCCTGATCTGCTTCCTGAAATAAAACAATTCAGTTTCATCAAAGAAATAAAAGTTATAGAAAATATTTGGATGGAGTAATTATTAACATCTCCGTCTTTGGGAATACGGGAACTCAAATCATAAAAGTATTTTGACTGTTCTATTATAATTTTCCCCCACTTTTCGCTTCGACAGCATTTTGAACTCATCTCTTGAAATCAATTCATGCTGATGCTCTACATAAACACAAACAGTAAAACGTACATTCCTCTGCCTGTAAGTAGAATGATATGAATCGTCACCTGAATAGACATATAGGCATCACCCAGGAGTACATAAGTATCTGCGCTGGGACAATTTTCAACCAAATCCTTGTAACAATTCGCAAACATTTCGCGGTCCTTCTTATGCACGAGATAAATGTTTGCCAAAGTTTTTTTAGCTAGCGCATAGTGAGTTTCTCCGACTCGGATATTTTGAAGCATTTCGATCCCTTGACTAAACTTTCCTTGCTCCACCAACATTTGTGCATTGGCAATAATGAGCCTGCCTTCTTGAGAAGTACCTAAAATTTTTCATCTTCAAATGAAAACTTTCAGACTTATGTTCAACTCTAAACTAATTCTAAAAAATTACCTTTAAATTCTCCAATCGCCTTTTCCATTATCTTCAAAGCTTCTTTTGTTTGGTTATTTTGTTGGTATGCATTCACCAGTTCTAAATATATCAAAATCTTGTCGTTGGGCGATAGTCGAAATCCGGCCTGTTTTCCTTCAGTTTTACCTATCCCAACTCTCACATCAGCTGCGGTCATTGCCGATTTAAGCGAATTTATACTTTCCGTTATACTGCCGTTTTCCTTCTGAACCATAGCCGTGATCAAATGATATATAGGATGTTCTCGGATTTTAAAGTTGTAGCTCAACCCAACTTCTAAGCTCCGAGCTCCCTGTTGGTAGTTGTTTTCTCGAAGATGAATTTGAGCCATGAGAATGTGCGCGTCGGCTGAGGTAGCATCTAGGTCATCTGTTAGGTAAAAAAAAGTGTATAATTTAGTTATACTTTTTTTCTTAGAGCCAAACGAAATACTGATGAGTAAATAATTAAAATAAATCAATAACCTTACCCAATATATGAGTCAGGATCTGTTTCGCCTTTTTCAAGTTCCCGGTCAAAAAGTGAACGTGAGCATATTCATACTGGGCTTCCCCTAAACCAGGGCACGAGTTGGTTAGCTCTTCCAAAATCATTAAACTTTTTTGATATGCCTCAGATACCTGATCTTCTGTGAAACATTGGGAAGCGTTCGAAGGTGTATGCTTCAGATATTCCCCAACTACTTGCATTAAAAAGACAGGATTTAAATGATACAGATAAGAAATTCCATATGGATATTTATTTAAATTATCAAAATGAACTTTTGTAGCCTGATTAAGAAAATTTAAGGCATCTGATTCAGAATTTGTAAGATGTGCTGACATGAGTAACAACTGTGAACTGGGTTGTTCACTGTGAATTTCTCTCAAGAATTCAACTTGTTGTTTAATTTGGTCATTAGGTCCACTTTCTTCGATCTGACACAAAGTCAGACCAATAAGAGCTGAAATAGAAGACTCATCTATTTTTGTTGCGCTTTTGAAGAATTTAAAAGCTTCTTTTGAATTTTGCTGAAGTAAATTTTGATAGCCCAACTCTATTAAATAGTTGGGATTTGATGGCTCTAACTGAGCTGCCTTTTCTGCAAATGAATATGTTTCTGATAATATTTTTGGATTTTTACCAGACAAATAAGAAAAGAGCTGAGCATTTTCAAGGAAAAATCTTCCATTTTTCTTCTCAACATTATCAATTTCATTATAAAAACGCCTTAAGCTGAGAGCTGCTTCATCGAAATTTCCATCTCTACATAAAAGCACCAGTGTTTTAATTCGGAATGCTTCTAAACAGTTCCCATCAATCATTAATATCCTATTGGCAATTTCTACTGTTAAATCCCAATCATTTGATGCCAACTGAATTTTCATTTTCTCTGTTAGAGGAGGCAAAGAATTTGAAAATTTTACAATCAATTGATTTAGAAGAGACATGGCTCCAAGTAAATCATTAGCCATTTCCTTAACTTTGACTAAACCCAATGATGCATCTAAATTCCTTTTCTCTTTTTCTAAAACTGTGTTAAAGCACTGTATTGCTGTTTTAAAACTTGATGGTTTATTAAATGAGATTTCCAGCCAACCTTTCAGAGTTAAGCCTTCAACAAACTCTGGGTTAAACTTCAAACTTTTTTCTATGTATTCCATTGCTTTTGAGATTTTCCCAGTAAAAAAAAGAAAAAGTGCTCCATAGTAGAATCCAAACTCATTTGCAACTTTCCTTTCAGTTTTTAGTTTATTATCAAGCTGTATCAAAGCTTCTTTGTCAACTATTTGACAAGATTTATGAGCTGTAGTAAGTGCCAAAATAGCGCCAATATTGACATCCTTCTGATTAGTCAAAAGTTCTAACTCTCTAATGCTTTCTTGAAAGCGACCACATAACACTAAGATGAAGCAACTATACAATTTGAATGAAGAATCATCAGGATAATTCTTGATTCCTTCCATAGCCAAACTTTCCACAGTTTGATAATACTTTTCCCTACAGTAGTAGTGAATTACGTACTTTAATTCTTTATCACTTTCCATTTTTTTGAATCAATGTATCACGGTAAGCACGTAGAAAAACAAGCAAGTTCCTTCTTACGTTAATATGACATTTTGAAATAAGGGACAATAAAACAAATATATTTCTAAATGGTACATAAAATACTTTCAATGGTATTATACTTTTCCCTGGTATAACGTTTTTCATTCGCGTCAACTAACGTGAAGAATTTGATTGAAAGAAAATTCGTTCAAAACTTTTTACCACTTGTCAACTTGCTTTGAACTCAAAACATGGCGTTGCTGTGGAAACAAACGTGGCTTTAGACGCACTCACCATTTGTGTAACGGTTTCATTCTATTCCACACTTTAACTCAGCGGTTGGGAACCGGGGTAAAAATGAAATTTTTGGGGGTATAAAGTATATATTTTTAATTTCCTATTTTATAAACCTGTTAGTATTTTTTTCAACTTAAACAATTTAGCGACATATACATCTCACTCCCCTGTTAGTTCCGCTCACAAGAATCAAAGCTCCTTGCTTTGGTACTGCCACCAGACGGGTGGCCACGGGCTAGACACAGAGTTTCTACTGAAGAAGCTCACTGGCCGCCCGGCTCCACATGTTCAGCTAATAGGAAATAAGATCAAATAAAAATAAAAACAAAAAACTGTCAAATGGTTGGCGACAATATCGTCAACTCATTTTTTATATTTACAGTTATATATTACAGTACCCCAAATTGTCAACCCTCAATTGTACCCCAATTGGTTTCAATTTGTTATATATAAATACTTATATTACTATTATTACAGTTATATATTATTAGGTATTTCATTGGTAAATTGAGTAAATGATGTTTAAATTAAATTTTTAGTTATTGTTTTTTTTTCAAAGTTATCATGGGGGCGATAATATGAAAGATGCTAAAAAGAAGCGATTTCGTTTTTCTTTTTGCTCTTCGCCATGGGGTAATATCAACTTACACAAAAATATTTTGGAGTAATGATTGAAAAAGTTCCCCAACCACTGCTTTAACTGATCCAGTCATATTTTTCCACCATGAGATAAGCACACCCCTATTCATAAAAGTATAAATACTCTACTAAGAGTGTTACTGCTACTGGTAGAATACTTGGCAAAATTTCTAATGCTTTTTACTTTAATTTTCTGCAACATAAATTGAGAAAAATATTTGAAACCGTATAGGAAAAATAGTTTGAAACGACTTTACTTAAAACGCGAAATTTATGTAGCACTAATAGAATTTTAACTATAGACGAAATTGATATACTTAATTTAAAATTGTCCAGTGAAGGTGTACAAGCCTTCATAGGCTATATTTGGCTACAATTCACTTGCATTACATAGGTTTCCTAATAATAAATTTTTAATCCCAGAAAAAGGTAGTAAATGATATTGGACTTCAAGTTCAAAAACAGTAAAAGTAATACAATAAGTTACAATTTTATGAAAAAAAATTGAACTGAACAACAAATTTAATGAAATGTTTTAATCACTGCCAGATTCTTCTTCAGATTCTTCAGTTGTAGGGGGTGTACTCTCTTCTGGTTCATCAAAATCTTCATCTTCAGATTCTTCTTTTTTACTGGGCTTCTTTTTATTATCAGGCTTTTTCTTTTTGTTTGAACTTTCATCATCAGAAGCTTTTCTCTTTTTGGATTTGTCATTATCTTTATCCCCTTTCGCCTTTTCATTTTTTCTTGACTTTTCATCATCACTTTCCTCTTTTTTAACAGGTTTTTTCTATAAGACAAACGAATGTATAATAAGAAGTTGAGATTTTATACAGCATTGGTAGATAAAAAGATTTATGAATATTTTTCAAAATACACCTATAGTTGAGAAATCATAAATAAATAACACCCGATGTGCTAGATTCAATATCAACTAATAAATTACCTTATCTTCTTCAGAACTACTGTCGTCGCTGTCGCTGAGGTATTCCTTACTTTTAAATCCACTACCAGACATTGACTTACTGGGTGAACTGCTGCTCTTGCTAGGTTTCTTGCTCTTTTTCGATTTTTCATCATCGTTTCCACCTCCTGATTCTTTGTACTTTTTCATAGCCACTTCATATTCTGCTTTGGCTTTTTTTGCTTTTTCGTTCCACTCCTTTAAAACAAAAGAAAAGAATTTTCAAAAATAATTGCAGGAATATTCCATTTATTAAGCCTTTATGTCCTTAAACTCACCGACTTGTCCTTCAATTCACGCCAAACTTCGCCTGCTTTCTTTGCTAACTCTGTGATGCTTAAACTAGGATTTTCCTCTTTGAGCTTTTCTCGGTTTTCGCTCATCCATATAAAGTAAGCACTCTGAGGGCGTTTTGGTGCGTTTGAATTCTTTGTTTTCTTTTCTTTTTTCGGCTTTCTCGGTTTCTCTGAAACTGTTTTGGCTTTTTTATGCTTCTTCTCTTTTTTTTCTTTTCCTGAAGCATCCGATCCTCCTTCCTCATCTGATTCGGTAGAGGGGGCGTTGCTATCGTACCTAAAAATTATTTTATTAAACTTTGAATAGGTAGTACAAAAGTTAGAATTGAAGAACTAAAACCAAACACCAGCAATTCATCAAAGAGGAGGTTTCGTAATGTAACTCAAAACCTAAGATTTAGGAATGAGATTTCCAGTTGGATTGGGCATGAGCCATAAAAGTCTAAATTACATATCCAAAAAGGCGTGTTTGAAAGCCACGAGGAAATTCAAAGAAGAGAGAAAAAGCTTACTCTTCTGCGACGTCACTCTCTTCTTGATTAGGATTAAAGTCTTCGTCAGTGGATTCTTCATCATTCGATCCGTTATCGCCATTTTCATCCCTTTCCTCAGCTTCACGTTTAACGCGAACCAAATATGCATCGTTCTCTTGATCAGAATCCACCAGATCATCATTGTAATTCGGTTTATCCTAACAAAAAATTAAAATTTTCTATATCAATTATTCACATTACAACTTTCGGCTTTCATTACATCCAATTCTACATCGCTCACAATAAAATCATTTTAACATTTCTTAAGACGAGTCCTGTCGACTTTAAACTTCCTTACCGTTTTCCCTCTATTCTTCACAATCAATTTCTTTGAGGCAATGAAATCGAACATCTTTTCGTACTCATCTTTTTCAATGCTGCTGAAAGTGTGAATAACGCCATTTTTTAGTTCGACTTCAAAGTCAAAAGATCTCGTGCTGCCACCGCTTCGAGCAAAGTTAACGCTCGCTATTTCTTCAAATCTGATGTAAAATGGAGGCTTGTGAACGTATATGAAACCTCTTTCCAGAGGGTAGAGATAGCCAGCTGCCGCTTTATATGAACAGGCTATGGCCGGAGTGTCGCTTTTTCCAATGTAATTCGGTAAAGTTAATTTTCTTCCAACGATCGTTTTCATTAGTTTCGCCAACACTTCGTAAGTCTGACCCTTCATTTCTTTCTCCATTTTACCCTCAAATTTTTCTTTAAGTTCTTCTTCAGAGTATGGTAATTCAATAGAAATTTCATCTTCTTCTTGAGGAAATAAGCAAACCAAAAAGTGATACCTAAAAAAAGTATAGAAATATTAGACACTGCTTCAACATAGTTTTGACATCTTGATGTTAGCAAGAAACTATTATAACAAAGTTTTAATTACATTAATGCTCAAAATCATTAATATTACCTTTATCATAATTTACATTTATCAACAAGATTATTTTAAACTTTGTGTTATATAAAAAAACTCAGACCATTTGCCAGATAAACAAATTAAGTAAATAAGCACATTCATTTATAAAATCTAAGTCTTTACCTAGTTTGCCCTTGTTTGATTGGTGGATCTAAACTCACAACAAAGAATATTTGCCTTTTATCATGATGAGGCAATAAGAAAAGTCTTAAAACAGTCGAAGCAGGAATTTTGTAATCAAAAGTTTTACCTGTTCAAGAAAACATTTATTAAATAACATGATTGATGAATTTCAAATTTTTTAAAACTTAACTAAACCTCTTAACCTAAACCCCTGCTAACTACCATCTGTCTCCAAGTACAAGACACCAAGTAGTTTGTTGTTTTATTTGCACTGGTAATTTTGACTGGGTCCCCAGGAATAAAGTTCAAAAACTACAAAACTACAAAATGAAATTTTGGGGGCAGTGGTGGTTTTAATCCAATTTTTCAGCCTCAATTTTTGGGTATAACAGGATGTAGGAGGAGGATTTGAACTCATAATCATTGCTTCTAAGTCAAGAATTTAACCACTACATTCCTCCCAGTATAAAATGAAATTTTAAATTTTGGTTTAGATCAAAAATCACAAACCAAAATTTGTTTTAAATTTTATTTAATGTTTTATCTTGTCATAAACTTACCATGAAGTTGGAAAAATGAACTAAAAACTTTAATATCATAACGACCTCTAGGTGTGAGGCACTGAATTTCTCTGAATATGGCCAGAGCATCCCCAGATACATTAATGACACTAGCCTTACTCATAACATTTTGATGGAATGCATCTACTGGATCCTCTCCAGAAACTTCTGAAGAAGGAATATGAAACCTAAAAGTAATATGATATGTACTCAGCTTATGAAAAGTTACAAAATGGAAAAAAGATTGAATTCATCATACCTCATTTCCATGAGGTTCACAGGAGCATCATCATTTTGATGGAATTCCACAGTAACTTCATTTTTTCCTGTTGTGCACTGAGAAACATAATTTAATGGAATTTCAAAAGCTGTGTGACTTCCAACATCAAAACTCAGTAAAGACCCAGAAAACTTTGCAGTTCCCCAATTCCACCCTTTAAGTGACATTTCCTTCTCTGTCATTTCCTTTTTATAATTTGATGAAAAAAATTTTGCAAGTTTATCTTGTTCCTGAAATCAAAATAATTAAATAAACAACATTATAAAGATTTTTAAAAAATTTATTAAGGCATAATTCCAGACTTAAACAATACACTTACACCTTCTTTGAATCCTCCAAACCTGTGAAGTGTTCCATTTTTAAGGAAAATTCTAAGCCCGCAATTACCAACAAATTTCTGCCAGTGGACAGTATCAATGTCATTGCCACCTATTTGTTCAACTTTACCAGTTTTATTATTTTTGAATATCACAAATTGATCAGTCAGTTTTAGTCTACCTGGAGTCTAAAACAAATATAATCGCAGTTTATATAGAAAACAGATTTTAACATGAAACTCAAAGCTTCTAAATTTCAGTAAACTTTTGTTGTGATATACATGCATATATGTTGAAATTAAATTTTTTAGTGAACAAAAATAAAACATCTAGGTATGTTTCATACTACTTTATGTATGTTTTGATTTCGGAGGCAATTTAAATATTTCAAGTTAATGCAAAGGTAAACGTTGTAAATGTCACAAAAAGGAAAAAAGCTTCCTGTTTTTAAGGTATATAACCTATTTTGTTTGTCATTAATGTGCTTATTCAAATAAGGCGGACATTTTTCCTTACCATAGCTCCTTTATTTTCAGCTACAATATCATTATACTCTAAAACGTCTACCATTTTGCGCTGATGAAGTGATCGAACAGAAATAATTTCTCCAAAATACTGAGTTTTTTGTTGAAATTATTGAAATCATACAAACACAATGCTTGCCAATACCCGGCAAACTATTGTAGGGAAATAAGTTGGTAGCAACGTAATGAAATATGGAGTTTCAAACTGGTCTACTTGTTGCCAACATTTTCTCCGCAGTGTAATCATTCATATGTTTAGCTTATACAACCCTGGAATTGTAGTACATTTGGTTGCAATTGGTGGTAGTCAACTTTTCCAAAAAATCTGTGTAATAGCTAAGGATTTGAATTTGTTGTTCGTTTATCGTACACAATAATAACTAAACCTTTGTAAATCATGAATCGATTATTCGGAAAACCTAAACCAAAAGAGCCTGGCCCATCTTTAAATGATGTTATTAGCGGGGTATGTTCTGATTAGATTTCACACTGCGTCATATTTGCTTTATTTATGCAATTCTTTGTGAACTTGTCTAACTATATTTCTTGATAATGTAAGAATTGTCATTGTCCTACATCTTTTAGATAATTTTACACTTATAAGAGCGTCTCACTCCCATTTATTATATTTTTGATAGTTAACTATTGGTAACTTTGAGTAATATGTCGCATACAGTGATTTCTTGTCAATACTTTATTAAGTCAAGGTCATATTTTTAATCCACAATTAATAATTTAGAATGTTGGAAAAAATTTTTATAAAATTTTAATAGGTTGACAATCGAGCTGAAGCTATTGAGAAGAAAGTTCATACTTTAGAACAGGAATTAAAGAGGTATAAAGATCAAATGATGAAAATGAGAGAAGGCCCAGCAAAGAATTCAGTTAAAGCAAAAGCCATGAGAGTGTTAAAGCAGAAGAGGATGTATGAACAGCAACTGGATAATCTAAGACAGCAGTCTTTTAATATGGAGCAAACCAACTATGCCACACAAACTTTAAAAGACACTCAAGTGACAATAAATGCAATGAAAACAGGAATGAAAGAAATGAAAAAGGAGTTTAAAAAAATAAACATAGAAGAAATAGAAGTAAGCCTTTTTTTATTTAACATGTTTTAAAAAAAAGTCAATTTTTAAGGTCTATAAGGTTTTGCAGCTGTTAACTAAGTTCCTAAAACTACTTCCATAGTTTTAATTAAGCAAAATAAGGTGGTTCAAATAAGAAGTTGAAAGTAATATTAATTTCAGGATGTCCAAGATGACTTGGCTGATTTACTAGAACAATCAGAAGAAGTTCAGGAAGTTCTGGGCAGGTCATATGGAATGCCGGAGATTGACGATGATGAACTTGCTGCAGAACTGGATGCATTAGGGGATGAAATTGCTCTTGATGATGACACATCTTACTTAGATGATGCTTCAAAGGCTCCAAATGTTCCAGGAAAGGAACCAGGAGCTGAAAGTTTAAGAAACAAGGTACTGTTGAAGTTCAAAATGGCTATTAAAAAAAATAATATTCAAACTTTTTTTTGGCCATTTTATGTAATGCATTTAATAAATCTTTTCTTAATCATACTATGAATAACAGAAGGGAATGAAAATGTTTATTCAGTGTTTGGAACAAGCAGATGAACCTCAGGTTTCACCAAATCACAGATTAAGGTGAATAGCTAAGAATCAGTTCATGGAAAGAGCATGATTGTCTTTGATTCAACAAACAGAAATGGTTTATTCACAAAAATGAATAGTATTTATAGACTTGAAAATAATGAGAGTGTATTGTTTATGAATGATCAAATTTATTGTAAACAATACATTTTTTTGGTATAAAACCAAATCTTTCTTTTGTTCAAATGAATCATTTTGAAAAAAATGGATTTTCAAACTTAAATCCTTAGGTTGAAGAACGTCCAAACAACCAGTTAGTTTTTAAAGGAGATTTAGGAAAAACAAAATTTTATCAACATCAATCTTCAGTCAAGTAATTTATAGGAAACAGACAGTTTTACTGCTAATCAAGGATTGATTATATTGCCTAATTATAAAACTGAAAAGAAATTATAAGGTCTATTTAATTGTAACTTAAAGTTACAATTGATTTGACAGTACTTATAAAGGTAATAATTTAATCGATAACTTTCTTTTGTTTCAGGATGGAGTCTTAGTCGATGAGTTTGGATTGCCACAAATTCCTGCTACGTAAAAGCAATTTTTCATATTGAGCTTTAAATTTATATATATATATATATGACTCCTGTTTCTCTTAAGTGTACAAAGTACTTTGACAATTTTGATTTAACAGTGAAATTGGCACATGATTTGAAAGTCAAAATCTCGCCTGATGATTTATTACTAATTCTCTAAACGGTTTTTCTGCTTAATAGGCTTATTAATGTAACTAAGGTGCTATTGAGAATTTAAAAAAACTTTCAGAATTATTTGTAGGTCTAAACAAAGGCAAATGTCACACTGATAATTGCGAAGATAATTTCAAGTTTTAAATGACGCGGTTATTAGTCGCAAGAAGTAAATAATTGCAAGAGCTGATGATTTACTTTTCAAATTTCTTTCTAGCCACCAGTAGAAAGTAGTTTTATAAGATAAGGTGTTACACTGTGTTAGAATATTATATTATCGCAAATCATTTATAACCTTTCAATTTATATATATTTTGAATATTAAACAATAAAGCTTTATTACAATTTTTTCCAATTTTTATCTTTATTTTCAATTATTTTCGACCAAAGACGTCTCAAACAGCATAAACCACTCTACCCCAAAACACGCTTCTTTTAGTCAAACCTTCTTCTTCCTCTCCTGCTTTCCTTTTCTTTATCATGCCTCTTCTCACATGACTTTAGCCTTCCTTTGGCTTCTTTCAAAGACGCTGGTCTGCTCCCCAGACACAACCCCTCAAATCTAGTCCGAACAACTCCATAGTGTTTCATGCTTGGAGACAGGTGGTAGTTAGCAAGGGAATTAAATAAAAAAATATTTTAAAAAATTTCAATTATTCATTCTGACGGATTCACTATAGTCTTGTTTCACTGGATTTCTTTAATTTTGAGGTTTCAGATTGTCGAAAAGTAGTGCAATTCTGTCAAATCAACTAGAATTGACGTATTGTCTCATCTCTCGTCACCCGTAAAGATATGAGTTGAATTTGTGCATTTCTGAGCTATTCATAATTTTGATATAAAACACAGAAAGGGTTAAAATATTGTTTTTAAATAATTGCTTAAGAACTAACAAATTTGTTTCAAATTGTAATTCAATGACTCATTTAAAGAGTTGATCAAGCTTTTGCATATACTGTAGACCACACACTACCTAACATTCAATGCTTTGGAAACTAAATTATGCTTTAATTATGCTAAAGGAAACTTGCCCATCAAAACTCACAGTTTCAATGATTTTAATAGGTTTTTTTACAAGATATCCATTTTCCGTTTTAAAAACACCTATTTAGCGTTAAGATCACCAATTTATCTTTGATGTTCATACTGAAAATAATGAAATAACTAAATACAAGTAGGACTTGCAAAACCGAAACACCAACCAAAACTGTAACTGAACTAAAAATTGAAACTTGTTTCTTCTTGACTTAGTAACGAATTTATTGAATGAGCCCTCCAACTAAATTCCCTAAGCAATTACCACAAGGTTACCACACCTTTAAATTAATTTTTAACCTTAACAACTAAGCCTAAGTCGTTTTTTAGCATAAATAAACAACAAAAATTAAAAAGAAAAATATTTATTTTAAAAATAATTTAAAATCACATTCAAATTTTAGGGTAAAAAAACTTACCCCATGAGTTTAAGTTTATTTATTCCTACAGTAACAAAATTTTTTCCATAAATTTATAATAACAAAATATCAATGTAAGAATGGACAAAAAAACGCAAAGAAATTTCAGTTAATTTCCTCCTGAAAAGAAGAATCTGACATGTTAACAAAAAATACTAAAAAATGATAGTCCTATGAGAGAGTTAAAAAGTTGAGATCAAATTTATTACTTATTTAGCAAAACCTTATTTTTTCAAGGTAATTGTAGGAAACTATAAAAATGGGAGGAATGTGTATGTTCTATTAAATTCTGATTCACAAATAACTGAAAAATATTTTTTTAGAGTCAATGTTTGATGAAACCAATATGACAACAATGAAAATTTTGTGATCATAAAAATTAGTACTTTCCTTTACAATTTACTTTTCTTGACAAACTGCTTTACGTTTAGTAAAAATGGATGTAGAAGTTTTCCACAATTTGAAGCACTTGATGAATTTAGGTAGAGTTCTAAAGTCAGGTAAAAGTCTACATAGAGATCGCCTCCCCATTGATACTGTAAAAATATACACTACTTTAAAATCTGTAATTGGATTATAAAATTTGAAGAATACAGGTTTATCAGACTATGTGATTTTCTTGTTACACTTAAAATATGTTAAACTTCAAGTGTGAAGAGAGTGATTCAAAGCTGAGAGGAAATTCTATTTTGTATTTGATATATGTATCACTCTCCCAAAAAATCGTAAAATCTATGGCTAAAATTCTAACTCTTTACAACACTATTTACTTTATTAATTTATTTACCTCTTCTACTGCCTTATAAACACTCCGAAAGGGTGGAAATTTATCAGTATGAAAAATCCCTCTAGACCCATGCAGGACAACAATCCCTTCCTTCTCAGCTGGTTTACACACACTTGTGTACATGCAATGATCAGCTCTATAGTTATATTTACAAGAATAAATATAAAGTTTATCTGAAAGGTAAAACAGTTTGGTTAAATTCATGTTGTCCAAGGAAATATATTAGGTGAAAACTCTCCTTCCTGTTCTATTTTTGTATCTTACTTTTGTAGTAATACTTTAATTGTGATGCTATTCAATCTGCATATATTTTTCTGAGAGGGAAACTTGTTAAAAAGTCGAAAATCTTAATAACAAGTATTATAAAAGCAAATTACCTGGGTGAAAGTGAAATATAATGTTGATTATGTCCTGATCTCCCCAAGGAATTTTTAATTTATATTGTTTATATATTGGCAACAAATACTGCTCCCATTCAAACTTTCTCATTCTTGTCAAGTTCATCAACATCACTCCTGTATTTACACCTGGAAAATTGTTTTAAATTAACATCTAGAAATCTGACAGTTTTTTCATCAACTGAGATTCAAACAAGCTTTTAAAAGCTGATAAACAGAAAAATTAGGAGAAAACAAAGTACCTAATGGTTTATAAAATGGATGCCTAGCAAATCTATTATACCATCCAGTCAGTGGATCTTCATGTTCAGGTGCCAATGCAGCAAACTGTGATGAATTCATTTGCTTAAAGTGAGACCAAATTTGCTCCACAGGACCTAAAATTAATGTGTCTGTATCCAGATACAGTACTGAATCCACATCTTGTAATAAACTCTGAAATAACCATAGTCAAAATTCAGTTACTTCACTCTTGCAAAAGACAGAAAAATTCAAAAAAATATTGTCTTGCTTACAGGAAGAAACAATCTTTGAGCTGAGCAAGGTTTGAATAATTTTCTCCAGCTAGATTCAAATTCCCCAGGTGGAAAAGTCACTTTTAAAATTTTGAAATCAAAATTCTTGTTTGATTCCCTTTTCCAAGCAGTAAGCTGAAAAGGTTTTTTACACTTTAGTCCACACATTACTTTTTCAAATGCTATTCCAGACACACTGCACACATGTTTTTTTTTTACATAACAAATTACCTTCTAAATACCACGAATAAATTGTGAAAATGAATTGCAGGTAGCTTACCTCTTTTCTAAACATATCTATCAGCTCTTTGTCAGTGAATATAAAAAACTGTAGGTGCCCTTTTGTAAACAAAAGAGCTGATTTGAGCAGAACCAACGTCTCCTTCCAACGATCACCACAAACGACAACAACCAAAGCCATTTTTTCCCCACTAGAACAACTCAAAACCAATTAAAATTTACTTATTGACAAACAACTAGTTAAATAGTGCAATTTACGTACTCATTTCTAGTTAACTGTATATCTGCGCTTTGTAAAAACTTTGAATCCTGCTGAGAAAATTGTCGAAGGTACCAAAAATCCTTAAAGTCATGTTTGAGAACATAATACAGAAACAAGAGAGCCACAAAAGCAGCAATTACTAAACGTCTTCGAGTAATCATGTTAAGCACATAATACAAAGAAAATGTCTATGGCAGTAGCTGCAAACCATTTTGCTTAATCAGATCATTTTTGGCTATTTCAAGTTAATAAAAACTGTAAAAAACTCCATAGCGGTTCTTCGTTTGTGTTTTGCGAGACGGCTTACAGTGTCAGAAGTAAACTTACAGGTTTAAAAATTGACGATTTTGACGTGTCACAAGAATGACTAATTATATCCGCCATCAGCTGTTCTTTGTTTCTACGATGTTATTTTCTATGAAAAATACGTATCAAATATATTGTAATGTTATGTAATGTCACCAAAGATATCAGTTTGTTTTATTATTTTTGAAACAATGGACAAAGAGGAAGATCCATCGTCAGAGTGTAAAAATTCTTTTAAAGGTAAAACATTTGGAAAATTTATTACCTTACATAAGTGTTACACAGTATTGACAGAAATACCTTCTTGTACAAAATTAAAGATAATGATTATGTTTGTGAATTTTTCTTTTTTATATTTTAGATGAAGCGATTGCAAAAGAAGAAAGAACTCTAGTTGAAGGCAGGAGAGAGCCCAAAGACCTGAGAGTGGAAACTTATTCTAATGAAAAGAGTCATGAAAAGGGATTATTTAAAAAGACAGGTTTTGAAAGTATGAAACATGAATCAGTACATGAAAGGGATACAAGTGAAGGAGCTGATGGCATAGTTGATATTGTTTCATTTGTATCAGGCAATCCTTTTGTAGAAACAACAAGAGGCATTTTACATCTATATAAAGAAAAGTAAGTCACTTATCTGTTTTTTTATTTTCTTTTCCAACCCCAAAATGGCTTAATTTAATGGAAGCTAAATTTCAGTTTTTTCTTTGAGTTTTTTTAGTCACTGATTAATAGTGGAGCCCTAAAAATTGACTAACATGAATTTAAGAGAAACTTTCCCTTGTAAGTGAATTCTAAAGGCTTAAAATCAACATTTAGGACTGAATTGTATTTCACTTCTTCTTTCCAGTATTTTGTGTACTTTAGAAGCCGGTTCTGAAAGGTGCAACACAATTTGTATTTTGGCTGTTCCTGCAACAATGACATGTCATGACCTTTTAAATTTTACTGCAGCTTATCATGAAGATATTCAGCATTTGAGGATAATCAAAGATGGTACCCCTAATCAGTACATGGCCTTAGTTACTTTTAGATCTCAGGTAAGTTTTCATTTTTTATTTATTTTGAAAAGTTTAAAGAAAACTGCATTTATTCTTGTTTTTATTTTTTCTTAAGAAACCAAAATTAGACCTTAGTTTAAAAATATATATATATATTTTGTGTTCATTCATTAGAATTGGGAGTATTGGATTATGTTAAAAATTTGTCTCATTTTCAGGAAATGGCTTGTGAGTTTTATACATCATACAATGGGGAACCATTTAACTCACTAGAGCCAGATTGTGTATGTCATCTTGTATTTGTATCTGGTGTAGAGGTTGAAGATGCTCACCCACAACCACCACCTGGTCATACTGAGCTTCCGACTTGTCCTGTTTGTTTAGAGAGAATGGATGAATCAGTTGATGGAGTACTGACCATTTTATGTAATCATAGTTTTCATAGTAATTGTCTTGCTAAATGGGGAGATACAAGGTTTGTTTGAACTTAGTTGTAAAAAAGTTTTGTGATTAAATAATTGAGGTAAGAGATTGAGAGTGTTTAAAATTAACTTGGGGAATTTTTTTCAGCTGTCCAGTTTGTAGATATGTTCAAACTCCTGAATTAGTGGCAGACAATCGGTGCTTACAATGTCTTTCAGTTGAAAATTTATGGATTTGTTTAATTTGTGGTCATGTTGGCTGTGGAAGATATGTAGAGGGCCATGCTTACAAGTTAGTATTTAAATATTGATTTTTAATAAATACCTATTTTCCTCAATTCTGTCTTTCAGTGTTGGTGTAACAGGATATGAGAGCAGGCTTGAACTTTGAGTCTTTACTTTGAACTGACAAATTCAATTTAAATTTCAGACATTACTTGGCAACTCAACACTGTTATTCCATGTTGTTGGGATCTAACAGAGTTTGGGATTATGCAGGTGACAACTTTGTTCATAGATTATTACAAAATAAGGGAGATGGTAAGCTAGTGGAAGCTGAGCAGCCATCCAAAGAACCAGTAAGTTACCCCATTAATTTTGACATGTATTTGTTTAGAGATGTATGTAAATTTTAGTATACTAAAGGCCTTTTGACGTTACCTGATAGGGAGTTGATGAAAAAATGGATTCTATGCAGTTGGAATGGACATATAATCTGACTACACAACTTGAAAAGCAAAAGGAATATTTCGAAGATAAAATAAATCAGATTCAACAATCTTTTTCAAGTGAAAGTACTGAGCTTAAGCAGAAATTAATGAAAACTGCTGAAGAAAATAAACAATTGAAGGTAAGCTATTAAAAACCTTTTTTGAAGTTTCAATCTGACTTTAATACACCAAAGGGCATTAAAAGAGTACGCTAAAGAGTAAGTATGAAGTGTATGAAAGTACAATGCTCAAGCAAGATGATAGTGTTCATTGCATTATTAATATTTAAGCTTGAGTGTGACATTCTTTAATTTCCAAAATTCATTATTCCAGACACAGTTAAATGAGTCAAATTGGGCAAAAGCTAATCTCGAGAAGAAAGTGAGCGCTCTTAGCTCCAGGTTAGCAACTACATTGTCTCACCTTCAAGACGAACGACAAATCAGTCGAGCTTTACAGGAAAATCAATCAGCTTGGCAAACAAAATTCAACCAATTAGAGACCCAGTTCAAGGATTACCAGGAAACCAAGGATCAGGTAAAGAAAAAGTGTTTTCTTATAGTGTAACATTCATATTAGTCGAAATATTAAAAATTCTTTACAAAACAGGAATGAAACTATGGACTTGGTAGCGTTTTACATAAATTATCTGAGACTTTAAGCTGAATTTAAGAGATTGGTTATTTTATTTACAGGAATTGGCGGATTTGAAAGAACAACTTCGTGACGTAATGTTTTTCTTAGAAGCTCAAAAGCAAATCGAGGCAAGTGATGCAAAGGAGGAAATAGCCGAAGGTAAAATCGTTATCGCCGAACCACCCAAAGCCGGAATTTCCAATGTAGGGAAGCAAAGAAGGCGAAAACACCGGTAATCCTATGAAAGTCATATTTAAAGATTTGAAGGCAACACATTTGTTTTGATATTAGTTCCCTGTTTTAAAATGAGATTTACATATTCAATGACCAGTTAATAAAAAGTTAAATTTTTATTGTATATCTTCTCATTTGATTCTGTCTAAATTTGATTTGTGTTATTTGTTCGAAATGAAACCCTCAGATTTTATTCTTCCTCCAGAATATTTTGAAAAGTAAGATTTTGTAACAGAATATAGGACAAATTTTTAAAGTCAAATCTGGTCAAATAATTCTGAATTATAGTTATAAATATTAATTATTATAGTATTTTAATCTTAATAAATAAATGATACAAAACAATTTAAGGTAATATTTTAAGAAAACTTGAAATTTCTCATTTGTACGAGTGGGTGTTCTGTGGTTAAATGATCAGTGTGACCTGATTAATAATAATATTGTTTCATGGCTGTTATGTAAAGTTGGCGAAACGTCGGTGTTATTTTTTAAGTGTTTCTTTCGGACGAATGGTGCTTTATGTACTAAAATCGTACTCTTTGCGTTTTTAGTGTGAAGCCTAAGCATTTATGAAAGAGTTTGTTGCAGTTTGTGATAAACTCAAAAAGTTCTTTGTGTATATATTAAAAATGACAGCAAAATAATAGTTGAGAGTTCGAACACCAGTTCTTTGTTTTTAAATTATTTAAAATCAATATTTAATAAAAATTAAAATGCTATTCATTCACATCCAAAATATTTGATAATTTTGAATATGGTTTTTTTTTTGATAGAGGGAAGTGAGGGAACCTTAAAAAGGCATCTGGGAAGTTGGCCCAGATTTGGATCTCTTTGGATTTTTACCCACTAAACCCACACTCCCCTTGACACATAAAGGACAGACAGACAGAAAGCCCGGCCTATCCTGGCCAAGCAGACGGACGGAGGACAGACAAGAAAAAGACAGAAAAAGAGAGAAGTGAAAAGAAGAAAAAATTCTTTTTTGAGGCTGAAGAAGGGAGGAAAAGATAGCTGTAAGGTGAGACGAACATGTATAACGGGCAGGTGGGTGATGATGGTCTGGGACACGGAGTTGAAACGGGAAGCAAAGGCGGGATCGTAAAAGGGAAGGGGGGGAGGAAGTCGGAGCTCCTGGGAAATGGGGACAGTGTAGTGTAGGAAGAGAGGACGTAGATAGAGGTTTGAGGAGAGGAGTTGTCACAAGGACAGTTTGGGGTCAAGGATCGACGGAAACGGTGGCGGTAGAACAGTTTGATTATGGTTCAATAATCAAAAGATTTCTAAAAGATATCAAAGGTAAATAAAAAAAATTAAAAACGATTTTGTCTGCAAAATTATGCAACTCTATATTTTTTTAAATATACAACATACTTTTTTTGATTATCCAAACAGTAAATACTCTGTGCCTTCTTTCTGCGGCGTACTGATTGGTAAATTCAACTGCCCAATTTGACACCCATTCATAATGCTCTGAGTTTAAACTTTTACCTAAGCTCATTCAACGTTAAGAGCCTTTATTCTGAGCTCTGTACTTTGCTGCAAGAATTGTGTTCTTCATTAACATGGTAACTGTCATTGGACCAACGCCTCCTGGCACTGGAGTAATATATCCTGCAACTTCTTTGACATCTGCAAAAAATGGATAATATTTTATTGATTAAAAATTTATTTTCATCATAAAAATGAAGAAACAAGGGATATCTTTTGAGCTTTTATTTTTGGTTAGTAGCAAAATTGTAGTTCCATAAAGGCGAGTAAGTTATTTTTTTATATAGGCAGTGCCTGTGCACATTGAATGAGCTATTTTTATTTTCACTATTACATGATACCCCTCATACTCTATGTATAATCAAAACTTATATATTATACTGTTGAAATCTTGGCATCTTGTGCTTTGTTTTTCACTTGTAGATAATTCTAGGGTTCAATTTCTAGCAGTTTTTTAAAACAACTCAAACAATGTTTCACAAGCCAAAAATATTATCCTACACAACTAGTAATCATAACCAGGCTTTATATCTGCAAATATCCTTAATTGATCCTAAACAAAATTGCTGAACTTTATGTCTAGTACTCACTTTCAAAATCAACATCACCAACAAGTTTTGTTTTTCCAGTTTCAGAATCAAAGACTCTAGTTATTCCTACATCTATGATGCAGGCACCAGGCTTTACCATGTCTTTAGTTATTAAACTTGGTATTCCTGTAGCAGTGACAATTATGTCAGCTGTTTTTGCAAATCGAATCAGCTCTTCCCTTGGAGTATACCTATGGCATATTGTAGTAGTGGAATCCATTGAATATTCAGAATCTGAAAATAAATAAATTTAATAACAAGTTATCAATCACTTCGTTTATAAAGCAGAAAGTCAAATGAAAGGTTACCATTAGACATATTAATTTTACAATCTGAGGTTTTCATTATTAATTTCTGAAGTTGGTAGTTAAATGCCAAAATTAATTTAAAAGGTAAAATTATGAGTAAAAACATTTTAAGAAAGTTTTCTGACATCATAGAAACCTACCTTTGCCATCAGAATGCAACATCATTGCAATTGGCATACCAACATTTTTTGATCTTCCACAAACAACAGCATTTTTTCCAAATGTTTTCACTCCTGACCTTTTAATTAACTCCATGACCCCTGCTGGTGTGCAGGGAGCTAAGGTTTTTTCTCCCAACACCAACTGTCCAACATTTACAACATGGAACCCATCAACATCCTTTTCATGGCTTACAGCACTGCAAATCAACCTTTCGTTCATGTGTTCAGGTAATGGGAGCTGCAAAAAGAAAATGCAATATTATGGTGGTAAACTTGTGAAAAGTCTTTTTGATATATGACACAATTAAGGTAATACCTGAACTAAAATTCCATCAACTTCATCATCTTTGTTTAATTCATCTATTTTTTTAAGTAATTCACTTTCTGTAAATGTTGGTGGGAATTTCTCAGTTTTACTATTGATCCCCACATTCTGAGCTGCCTTCATTTTGTTTGCTACATATGTGGAGCTTGCTGGGTCCTCTCCAACCAAAATAGCAACCAAACTTGGCCTGCGATGCCCTTCTTCTACCCATTTATCAGTTTCAACTTTGAGTTCTTTCTGTATTTCCTGCGCTATGTTTTTTCCATCGATTAGCTTAGCAGTCATCCTAAAAACAGATTTAACTTAAAAAATTATGCTTAATCGCACGGAAAATCTTTGTGCTCTAATAACGACAGAGAAAAAAATAAATTTAAAGAACTTTTAAAACTTGGAAAAACTTTAGACCAACTACTGTTGGTGTTTGTTTTACCTTATTTTTGATGTGCTAAACAACCGACAATTCATCGAAATAAAAAAATTTGAAAAACACTTACGACCAATATCAATGGCCATTTTATTGACGTATAGACCCCCCACGAATTATTATTGAAAAACTGCAAAAATATATCATTTTTGAAGAATTCATAAATTGATTACTCCAACTGACCTCGGTTCCAAGGCCTCCGTTATCAAGGGAAAATCTAAAAAGGTTTTCCTGGGTTACATTTTTCATCTGACTTATGTAAACATTTAACAAACAAAAATAAATAAAAAGTATTGCAAAAGTGAACTATTCTGAATTTTTAAATAAGTGATTATACATGAATTACAAGATGTCGGTCACTTTCTTATCCAGAAGGCTTTGCTTCGATAATGTCAACAAATTAAAATTTTAAAAAAATATTTAAGAAAATATCATTCCAAGTATGTCTTAAAAAAGTATGGTTAGAAATAATGACATTAAAAACAGTATCAATTCTTGCTTCAGTATTTATTCTAGGTAAATATGTGCTTTTTACTTCTAGTTCGATTTCACAAAGAATCACATTTGGTATTCTGTACCATAAGGTTAGGTTGGATTTACGAAACTTATTCAATTAATTTGAAAGTCAAAAGTTTTGTATAAATTATGACTTGGCATTTTAGTAAGGCTTGTTAACATTAACGCGTTTGTTTTCAGCACTTATAATTGATTGTAAAACACTTGCTGAAAGTGGAATAAATGGTCAAGATGTGAAAGATTCATGCCAGGACAAAGAACAATTAAATATTCAAAATGGAATCAAATCTGACAAAGTTGCTTTTAATGAAACCTTAAATGGTGAATTCATCGACGCAGATCTAAGCCCAAGCAAATTAGCAGTACACAGTGTTTATACAAAGAGTAACTTAAGTGCATCTGACATAACTAAAAATAACAGTTTAAATGTTAATAATTCAGCTGTTACTTGCGTTTTGAATAAAACTTTTGACTCTGTTGTCGAGGTATTTAAATTTGTTTAAAATATGTGTGTTTAAAGAAAGTAATGGCTCCTGTGTTTCTCATTAAATATAATTTTTCAGATTGTTAATTCATCTAAATTGGCAGTGCTACTTCAGGTCGAGCAAAATGTGACATACAGACAATCTCCTGGTACCTGTGTTGCTGTTTTGTTTTATTCTCCCAGTTGTCCATTCAGTTGTATGGCAGCTCCTCATTATAATGCATTGCAGAGGTTTTTCCCTAAAATCAAAATGGTAGCGGTTGATGCTATGAGAAATCGTAATTTCAATGCACAATATGGAATTTTTGGCACACCTACTTTTATTTTATTTCATGGAGGAAGGCCAGCAGCAAAATTTAATGAAACTTCTGAGTATGGTCTTGACATTTTTGCCAAATTCATTACTAAGAATACAAGTGAGTTTGTTTTAGTGATTCCTTTGTCTTAACTTCAGTAAAATGATAAGCTTGTTCATTTTACAAAAAATTCTTTCTGTGCGACCCAGCAATTTTTTTTCATTTGAGAATGTCATGATGCTTTGAAGCTAGGCAGTCATGTCAAGGTCATTTTGAGCCTTTTCTTTGTTCTTGGAATAAGAAACAAAAGTAACAAAACAACATGCTAAGTATGAAATACAGTATTGAATTCTGTCAGTCAGTTCTTTCAATGAACAAAACCTTTAAAGATAGGGAAAAACTATACTTGAACCACATAGCTATAATTTAGCTAACAATTCAAATTTAAAAAAACTACGAGTATAATATGTTTTCTTTTTGTTTGTTTTAAATGGTTTATAATTTCATTTTGTTAAGTTATGTCTTACTTTAAAAGGAGAAGGTGACAGTTGAAATTGTTGTACACAGAGTCAAGACATTATGAAGTTAACTATTTCTTAAATTAGGTTATTCCCAATAACAGAGAAGTGTGAGAATTTAAAAAGTTTGGTGGGGCAATAATTCCAATTATTAATTTATCAATTTGACCCCCCTTCGAAAATTAGCCTCATCTACACGCTACGTCTTGGATATAGATAAGAAATGATTCATGATGTTATCTAGGTCATTGGTCAAAGTGTGGATATTAATTGATTGGGAAAGTAATTATAGATCAATAGGCAAACAAAAAATACTCAAGATATTATTGAATTTTTTTGTTTAGATAGAGTACTTTGTAATTGTATACATTAATACTTCGCGAAATTCATCACCTTAGCTTTTAACCCACTTATAACCAATACTCTATTTTTCGTTACAGACGTACAACCCACAGGTACATTGGTCGTGACGTCAGCAGATTTCGGCGGTCCTGTCCCCTCGGTTCCGATTGTTCAAACCGATTATTATTTGATACTGTCATGGATAGTCATAATGGCACGAGTCTTGTATTCCTTTTACTATTCCACGTGGGGTAGGAGCTTAGTGGACGCTACATTGAACGCGTGGAGGGAGGCAGAAGCCCAACATCATCACGTCGACTAAAAATTCTCTCCTAAGATAAAGAAGAATGAAGAAGAAGAAGAGAAAGTGGGAAGAGGAGAAGAAGGGAAAAATGAATGGATGGATGTTAGGAAATAGAAAATCGATGAAGGGATTTCGAAAGAAATTTTTTTTCTTTTCGAACTGTCTAATTGATTTTGCGAAGAAAGCCTAAGGTACAAGTTTATTAATTATTTATGAAATAAGATTCGTGTCGTGCCGACTTGTGCCAGATCCGACATATCATTTTCTTTTCCGTTTTAAAATTCGAGTCTTATCGCTGTGGAAATGTTTGTTGGATTCACGTGAGAACAACAAGTTTTTGTTTTAAAATCTTTTCTTTTCAATTTACTTTAATCATTCGAGAAAAGTTTAACACAGCATTAAAACTCGGGAAGGGAGGAGAGGGGCGAGCGAAAGAGGAAGGGAAAAGGGGGATGGGTGGGGCAGAAAGCCTGGATTTTCCCAGGCCAAATTTGCCAACGTTGTCTAATGTAAATGTTGTTGTTTCAATAGAATTTGAAATGAATAATGTGTGCAATACTGTCTGTTTGTTTTTACTTTTTGGGGGATGTTAGGTCTCAGAAAAAGTTAGCTTGTGTTTTTCTTTGAATGGGGAGAAGGGAGAGAAAGAGGAATGGAATTTGAATCCTCCTTCTCTGGTTATAATGCGGAAGGAATTTTAAGAACCTGTAATGCGTTTTGTTTTAAATCCTTTTATTTAATTTTGTGAAAGGGTGAGAGGTCTAAAAGTGCCTTAACGAGACCTCGTGATCTTTTGCAGGAGTTTTGATTCTCCTATTATTCATTAGGCCCCTCTTCTGTGGCAGGAGCCACCCTTGGAAAAGAAGTTTTATTGATTTATTTGTCACCGGTTTCCAGGTGTCGTTAACTATCTTTGTTCATTTTGGAGTAATGAAATGAAGTAATGAGTGATTGAAGAGATTAACAACTTCGGAAAAATGTATTTATTTTACCTAGAAAGAATGTAGTTTGTTAGTTAGGTGTCTCTGATGTTTGTAAATTGAACACTAAAGGGGTTCACAAAGTAGTTGATCACCTAGAATAATCTGTACAAATCCGCTACAAACTTCCGAAAACAATTAACACTCTTTCGTGCTTCACATTTAGTCTCGTTCACGCTTACGAACGATAAATCACTAATTCGGTTTAAAGAACTGTCAATAAGAACTGGAGCGAGTGAAGATGGGGTGAGAAAGCCTTTAAGAAGGCACAACAAACAAAATATTTGAGAAATACAAAAAAAAACCAATCCCAAAGTGAAGGACCAGGGTCGCCTTTCACGTTTCATGTTTTAGGCTTCATCCTTGATAAAACAACCTGTATACAATATTGGTTGATTCAAGATCTCAGTTGAAGAGTACTTGGAACGGTTTTTGCCTATCTTCAAGAGCGTGAAGCATCTTATTTTGTAAACACAACTAAATGATTCACTATTTACGACACACTTTAAGTCTTTAAATCGATTAGAAGCCAAAAAGGAAAAAGAAAAAAATTACAACGATCTACTCATCATGTAATTATATTTTCGTATTTGTCGTTTCCCCTCTCGTAGAGTTTTGCTAAATAAATTTCGCTTCGTAAATAATTTTTTGTTAAAATTTACATTTTCTCCTCCCATCTTACTTCCTCTCCTTCCTCTCTGACTTTATTACGATGAGTGATAATATTTTAGAAGCGTATCCTAGAGGTTGAAGTTTTTAAGTGGAACGATTGGCTCATTTGAAAAGGAAAAAAAAACTTTTTCCAGGTTTTGAGCTTGTTAAAAACCGCAGACGAAAGCCTAGTCTGGTTTTAATCTTTTATTTGTTTAATAGCAATTATAATAATTTTGAGTTTTTTTCTCTTCTTCTCTTCCTTCTCCTCGTTGTCTAGTGCATGGTAAACTGAATGTGTCGAAATCAACCATGGACCGTAAAACAGTAATTAGACTTAAGAGTGATTTTGAGTTATGATAAATGGTTTCGATGCTGCTTCTGGTTGGACGTTTTTTTCTTGTCTTTCACTCAAAAAATTGAATTGAATTATTTAAAACTGTATGAAAGATCTGAACCTTAAAAAGTGCAATATAGTCTAAGAAGTTTGAAGCTATTGAAAATTACTTCAAAAGCTAAGTTTTCCGAAGGATGTCACAAATGCTATTGCACCTTACTCAGGTGACAAACGACAATGGTGAGCCTCCAGAGCCCAGTCACCCAGAACTTCATCACCCCATACAAGACTGATTGTGTTTCTAAAAGACCAAAACCAAACGATTACCTTCCTCCCGTACAGGTGTGTGCTTGCTTGGGTGTAAAAACAAGGCATCGGCATGTGGTTAATTTTGAACAAAACAATTTTTTTCTTTTATTCTCTCTTTTTACACTTGTAACAAAAAACAATTAAAGATGCAGTCGAGTAGTTTTGTAAACTATCTTCGTTTTTGTTGCTTCCATTTGTTCTGTTATACTTGAAAGGTTGTGAAGTTCTTTGATCGAGTTTTCTGCTTCTCAGAGTCCTGATATTACATCTACATAAGTTCTTACACCAAGGAAATAGAAAAAAAAATCCTCGATATTAATTTGGAAAAAAATATCCTTCCATAGTAACAAATAATATGCAACATCTCACCAAAGAGAGGGATTGAAAAGCATCACTTAGGAGGATACTAAAAGTGTCAGGATAGTCACCAGCTCTAGACCTCTGGATCTGCTTGTAAGAGGTTAGAAGGAGTGGACAGTCGTAGAATTCATTTGGGATATGTCAGATGTACCTGTCAAAGGTACGTCCCTGCTCTAAGGTGCTCCAAGTGTCAAAGGTTTGGCCACGAAGCTTTTCCTAAGTTACATCTTAATTAAGCTTTCCACCAGGTACACCTATGGATAAATTAACTGTTCAAACTAATATCTTTATACGAAACTGATTTTTTGTTGCGTCACCATGACTTACTGACTTATACAGGTTTTTAGTTTTGTCCAAGAAATAAGAGTACCTCTGTAAATGCCACTTGTTGTCTGTAAAAGGTCTTCTAGCCACGACAGCAAAGAACTAGTAGGCCCTAGAATGGATATACATTTTTATCAGTGAAAATTTATGACTGGGGTATCTTCGCATTTGTTTTACTAATATATTCCGATATTTCCGGGTGTTTTCTTAAATTTTGATTACGACAACGATAAATAAATAAAGTCGAGAAAAAAATAGAAACTAAAAATAGTGAGGACTAATCTACTTGATTTTTCATAGACAGCGCCTATTGAATGTCAAAGTAAAACCCTGCAGAAATTTTTAAAGTCTGTTAGCCGGTATTTGGGGTAGGCCCGTTTTTGGTACAAAGATACCAAGGAGATTTAACACCATATTCAATAGCTAATGCTTCCTTAGCAATTAAATTACTTCCGCATTTAGTAAGTTTTCAATTGCTCCTGCGACTTTATTAGGAGACGACACGTGATAATAACACACCAGGACACTCTGGACTTAGTCCAGCGTTAATTTGACTAAGATTCAAAAGTTTTTTTCCTTGTTTCCCATTTGCAAGTCCAACCCAATCGTGGTTTCGTTTAAGAAATTTTTCAATAAATTTAATGAGTGACTTGCGTCAGAGGTAAATGTCCACGTATTTGAAAATACAGTTAAACCTTTCTTTTCCACTCCCATTAACCCTTTGGCAAAAGAAGACAATCCGTCGACAAAATTTGTTATTAGAGTTTTTTCAAGCCAGAACCTATCCGATAACTGGTACGAACTCATTAGAGAGATAGGGAATTAGGGTAAAAGCAAAACGATAATGAGAATAAGGCAGTTTTCCCTGAGCGAAAAATGAAATGAGTAAGAGATAAAGAGAGAAAGATAAAAGGAGTAGAGAAGACAAAAGGGCGGGCGTTGGAAACAGTCTTACAACAGCAACAACAACAACAACAGAAAAAAATCCGATGAAATATTTTCAAAATGTATTAGGAAAAGTTAAATTTGAAAAAGTTTCATTGGCATAATTGGTAAATATAACTCTTTTCCCTCATTAAAATTTTACGAAATTAAAACCAAGAGTAGTTTTTCATTGAATTACTTCAATTTTCCTGAATTGATGGGAATATTTAATTTTTCTCTCTCCATCTCTCTCTCTCTCTCTCTTCCTTTTTTTTCTCTTAACATTGCACCGGTGAAAATAACTAGACGAAAGAATCCTAGGCGGAGGCAATGAGAACTCAAAATCAACTAACGAGCACAAAAAACGAATGATGGGGATGTTTCCTTTATTTTTTTTAGGAGCCTACTTCACCCCCACTCACCATCCCACGATTACCACCGCCATCATCGTCCTGGTTCCCGTTTATTGCGGGATATAAGATTTTTGAAAAAGAAAAAAAAAACTTTTCCAATTTTTAACGGAAAAGACCAAAGTTTAGCGGATACTTTTAATAAATTAAGAAACGAAGGGTTTTTCTTCTTTAATAATTAAATTAAGTAATAATTAAAAGGTTTTTTAAGATTTTGGGAAGTTTCCTCCGGGGATGAGAAGGGAAGTGGGAGAGGTGGGAGTTGGTGGATGATGAAAAAAAAATTACTTTTATTTATTTATTCCCATTTTTTGTTTTCTAGTCAATGGATGTATTAACGATTCTCTCAAGAGTGAGGAAATAAGTTTTCTCGGTTGGGAAAGCGATTTGGAAAAGTTGAAGGTAGTGTGGTTCGCGATTTTCGGAGGGGCTTTCACCTAGACCATGCTGTTTAGGCTTTCTTTTGTTTGGTAGAATTTTTTCTGTTTCTTTCCTTTGGTTTGCTTTAGTTTTTTTCTTACGTGACTGTCTTTATCCAGCACGTTCATCTTCTTTTAGGGTTTTTTTCTCAGAACTTATCAACCGTTTGCCATCTTTCGCACTGTTGTCTCTTTCGGATTGAATGATGTCTTTTTTGATGGAAATTTTTGATGCAGTGCCATTATATGTTGACTTTCTTTTAGCAGCCACCTTCATTTTTTTGTTTCTTGCCGATATATCGTTAACGAATCCTTTTTTTATGCTTTCAATTCAAATTTTTGTTTTTCATTGGCATTACAGCTTTGTAAGACCGGAGGAGTCTTGGTCTCCGCAGTCCTGGTTTTTCTAGCCTCTAACTCCCAGCAGTTTTGAGTCTTCTTCTACTTCCTCTAGCCTTCTTTTCCGAGGTCTCCAGGTTGTCGTTAGCCCTCAGGGTGTTGAAGACATGCGCTGGTAGTCGTTTGGAGTCCATTTCCAATTTAAATAAAGCTTAAAAAATCTTTTGCTTAGAGGCCTAGTCTACATTGATGATGTACTGTACGTAAGTTATAAAACTTTCCTTTAAATTTAAATGAAACCATCCAAACAATAAACTCAAATTAAATTTGAAAAATTCCCACCTCAAAACGTCCTTGTCTTTTCGAGGAAATCGTTTTTGCGCTCCCCAAGACATATTTCTATTTATGAATTTTCCTTCTGAATCTTTTGTTCTTCCGTAACAAAAGGACCAACGTCACTTTGTACTAAGAATGTATTATCTCGGAATGTTAGTAACAAAGTCTGACGTCACGTAAAAGAAAAAAAAATCATGGCAGTTTATATGGCCAAAAATTTGGGGGCAGAGAGGGAATGTGTGGGGTCTGAGTCAGCAGGAAGGGGAAGAGTCAAGAGAACCCATCTGAATCAGAGATATTTCCTTACTCGAAAATTTTGGGAAATCTCTTTGTGTTCTCTTCTTGTGTTTTATTTTTTAGACTCTCAGTTTCCCTGGGTGCTCTCGTTGTATGACTGAGTCCGAAGAACTGTGTTCAAACAGGTGGCAACTAAGAATTTGACTTAATGATCCGAAACGACATCCAATGAGTATATTTGCGGTCGTTCAAGAGTGACATCCGGCAAGGACATTATGTATCTTCCAAAGATGGAAACGTTTTGGTCCGCTTAAGAATTCTTTTTTAATACCATATTGAACTTCTGGAGCAATTTTTTTCTTTTTTCTTTTTACATTTTCATTTTTGTACGAAGTTAATCAATGAAACAGGTGTTTATGGCAATAAAGCAAAAAAAATAGGAAATGGAATATTTTAGATCAGGGCTATCAATCATCGATAACCAATTGGTGTGTTGTGGGGGGGGGGTCATAGAATAAAAATCCATTAACTATTAATTATTTCCGATTTTCTTCCCTGTTTACCCACATTCAAATTGTATACCATACCTATTCACTTGTTTTCGAGTGATCCACTTGTCATCTCACGTTTCAAAGCACGGATCGTCAACACCCATGTTAGCACATGGGTAAAACCACACATCACCTTACTGTAAATACACTGATTTGCACTCGTCGCAAACTTTTCAAATCACGTTCTAAGTTATTTTTGTAGGATTCAGAATATCAGGTGTTAACAGGCCGGTCCCAGGCAAAAAGTTTTCTCAATAGTCTAGGATTAGACAAATAGAAGAATGGAATTCATTACTGTAAATGTGAAATTCAGTTCATTAAATTTGAAAATTGGGGATTTTTTCTTCGACCGAAAGGAGAAATGACTTGATTTCAAACCTTAAAAATTATATTTTATAAAGAATTATGGTTTTCTGAATCTTCCGCTGCCATTTTGTTTTTTCCTTTTTTTAGACTTTTCATTCTTTTCTTTTCCCCGACTTTTCTCGAGACTTTTATCCTCGGTTTTATGAGTTAAATGAGTGTAAAATTAAAAAATGAATGATGGCTAACCAAACTTGAAACTTATTTTTTCCAAACGTCACAACTAAAATTTTTCTCTTTTAACTTGCTCTCGATTTCCTTTTTTGCCTTCCTCGTCTTTTAGCCTTTTAAATTACCGTTTTCTTTGAACTAGTTTATGACAGGTGAAAACAATTGATTTTTTTCTGTATCTTTTAAGATTTCTAGTAAATTCTTTGCGTGCGGTGTCCGTAGGCATTTTGATGGAGTAAGTGGATTCGGTGCCATTCAAAGAACACAAAAAATTATTTAATTTTTGTTTAATTTCCTTACAGATTTGTACACTCTGATCCTTTGTATTTACTTGGGGGCTCTTGTTTTTACCGCTGACTTTGGTTTTGCCATTTGTTCTGCTTTCTCTTGGTTTTTCCCTTTCTGGCAAGTCTTGTTTCTTGTGTTGGCTGTGAGACGACCTTTTTTTGTCGTGTTAGTCACCTTAGCTGTTTTACCTTCTTCTTAGGTAGCTTTCCTTGTTTAGAGTGTTCGTCATCTTTTGTCTGGTTCATTACCAGTCAAATGTTTGCCATATATCAGGTGATTGTTAGGAATATTTCTCAATTCTTCAGATTGAAAAAAGTCAGGTCGAAGCTAACAATTTTTTTTTTGTTGAAAACTTTATATTAAAATGACAGCACTATATAGTACAAATAAGTTATGTTCATTTTGTTGCATGTCAATGAACATCGAAGTAAACAGTTATTGTTATCACCGTCATCACGATCATGATCATTATTATTACTGTATTCACTGATGTATGCAAAATCATTCTTTTTCATGAAAATCATTAAAATTGTAATAATCAGTGCAAAATGAAAATTGTCATTCAAAAAGTTATTAAAAAATAAATAAGGAAGATAATGGTAAAAATATTGACAGAACGGAGAGGAGGTTGGGAGGGGCAGAGTTTGTACTGGTTTTTGTTCTGTTCTCACCTCTCCTCCTGCTTCTTTCTCTCTCTTCTGTACCACAGTCCATCATCTTCCCGAATTTAACCGAAATAAAATCTTTTCAAATTTAAATTGCTTTCTTCGGTGCAAAACGATGACGACCTGCTTTTCTTAATTGTGAGTGTAAATGAGTGGTTTCTATTAATTTATTACGACCGTCGGCGGTAGTAAAAGTTAAAGGCAGACTCAGTTTCGCACCAACCTGTTGAAACGTGAACGCCTTTCCTCGACTTGTGCTTCCGAAAGGGATTTAAATTTACAAATACCACACGTGGGAATTTGACACTGAATTTGTCGATCAAGTCAGAAAAGTCTTTTCCCCATATACGCATCCTCCGTCTCCTCACACTCCTCCTCCTCGTCTTTTTCCGGATGAAAGGAATAAGTGAATAAGTGATTTCCACACTTTGGGATACGGCTCTGCGAGTTTCTATACATTTAGTGTAATATAGTCTTTTCTGTGGATGTCTATAATAATCTGTTGACTTTAAATAGCCAGCTGAAAACACATTTTTTTCTACTGAAAGAAAAACATTCGGAAATATTTTCTTAAATGAAATATCTCAGAACAATCGTAGTACCATTTCCTCTCAAGAGTGGACGTTGTCAAAGTTATTAAAACTTTAAACAAATTCTATCAAAATTTATATTTTTTTTCTTCGTCTTTTATAGCTCACGGGATGACCAAAACAGTGTGAGATTGAGATTCATAAATTTGTTGGAGATATTTAAGATTATAACGCCCCAGAGAGCATACAATGTAAATACAAACTATTATCATCAAAATTATTATTATATTTTACAAAGAGGATTTTTGAGTTAGAAAAGAAAATGTAGGTAATATCAAAAAAAAAAGTATTAAGAAAGATGAAAAGTAAAGAAGGAAAAAATGAGATTAGTCCATAATTATAAAAATGAATAAATTTTCATTATTTATGAAATGAGCCATTGACCAACCTGTGCAATACTTTCGAAATAAGTTTTCTAAAAGGTTTGTACTATTTATTGTACATAATCTTCACCCAGTGTACATAATGTGGGAATATACCAAATATGTATTTACGACCATATTCTGGAAAAGAAGAAGAAAAAATAAAAGCTCTGTTAAAACAAATAGAACACTTAGCTAAACAGGCGGGAAAAGTAGGTCTCCAGATATCTTACGAGAAAGCAGAGAGTATAATGAACATACCCCGGCACCCAAAGAGGTAGCAATTGAAGAGAAAGCAATCAAAATAACAAATAAATTCAAGTACCTGAGACAATGGGTGGACGTAGAAAAATACAGAAAATGAATCCCTCGCCCTGGCAATGAGGCGGAAAGGTGTGGCGGAGAAATTAGAAGCCAAAGATACAAAATCCTGGGTTTTATAAAGACAACACGAATATTAGAGACGTCACAATCACGGATCTGAAAGAAAAGGATCGCCTTCTACAAACTGGGGGACGGACTCAAAAAAGATGGAGTTTTGCGAGAATGGACTCAAAAGGGCTGACCAAGTAGGTCTTCAAACACTTCCTCAACAGGAAAATCAGGCCGGCATGGTTCGTGGAAAATGCAAAAGACCTGAGAGAGACAGGGGTCACAACAGGTAACGTATAAAGGCGAGACACCCTGATGAAAAAAAAAGAAAACAGCAATTTTCAGGACAAACCAAAGCTGAAGACAGGGTCAAAGTGGACAGAACACAGTCGAAACATGAGAGAGTATTGGCGGAAAGGAAAAGGAAAAGGAGAAAAAGCGGAGAGGTTGACAATAGCTTGGTCCGAAGATGGCCCGATGGAAAAAAAACAGCTCTACTGTTATAACTGAAAGTTTTGGGACAACAACACTAAAACATTTCTGATGATTATATAATTTTTATAAATTTTAGTTTTTACTGTACATTACACGATTTTTCCTTTTTAATAACAGAATAATATATAGCCTATTGTTTGTTACTCATAAAAGTTTGATGGAATACTTGTGAAAGGAAAACCGAAAAAAACTCTTCCCTTTCCTGTTGACATTATCAGTACGGAAATTTTTGTTCGAATTCTACTAACCAGAAATGTCTAACAGTCTAGCCTGTCAGTTCTCTCTCCTCTCTGTCTCAATATACAGTACTTTTTTTTTCAATCACTATCTAACACCAGCTCTAATCAAACTGACTAACAGTTTTTTAATGTAGCACTAAAGGAAATTTAAAAAAAAATCCAAAGGAGTTGGTTATCCATGTTGCCTCTTACGCCTGCTATAAATGTTGAGAGTCGCGTAAAATGAAACCACGCTAGGAAAACAGAAAACAGGAAAGGAGGAAATATTACCGCATTAAAAAAAGATCCATAAAACGGATGGAAGTATCGTCGTACAGTAGCGTTATTAGAAAACAGACGAAACATTGTCTTCCTGCTTTTGATTCTGTTAATTTTTTAATGAAGTTTTTCCGGTCGTAGATTTTCCTTTTCTTTACTTGCCGATAAATTTAATGGACAATATCTCAACGGCTTTTCTTTTATTACGGGGAAATATAACACCGGAAGCGAAGATATTTCGATTGGTTTTTAATGTCACAGTCCAGAGCGATCATTAAGGGACATCAACAACTGAATTTTCGTCTTTATGGAGGAGACGTGGAAGTTTTTGCAGTTCGACTTTAAATCAAAGGACTCCATAAAAAAAATATGTTTGGAAACTGGAAAAAAATAATAAAATTTTTTTTGACTTAATTTTTCTGGGGATTCTTTTTGCTAAAGGCGTGGCAACCAGGATCACGATGGAAACAAATCAAATTATTTTGCATCACAAAACAGACCTTTTACATTTGGTCTTCTCATTTTCATGAGCGCACTATCCCTCGTAGTTAATTTCATGAAAGTTAGGTTAATATGCAAAGGGGTTTCAAAGGTACACCTTTGAGGTTGGTAGGCCTTAAGAGATTCTAAGTAATTTATCCTAGAGCTTTTGAAAAGCTGTCAGAAGTCAAAACTGAGAATTCAAAAAATTTGTGAGAAAGTAGTTTTGGAGAGAAAGGGGGTAAGAGGTGAGAGTAAAGAGAAAGAGGGAAGTTTACATCAATAGTAATTAATGTAATGTTAGCCGAACAGAATACAAATATAATAAAGCATTATTGTTCGAACAACCAAGCTAGGTTGATTTTCCTGAGTTCACGTTTGGCGGTAATGAAGGTGAGCCAAAATTGAAAAATAAGCACTTCCTCTGATTCCCAATCTCAGAATAATTTATTGAGTCAAATAGACCAGCATTTGCACACTGAGAAGAGTTTACAAAACAGTTATTTTGTGTGAATTTACCATTTTTTCTAGAAACTTCTCAGCCTTTGTCCGGATGGGCCTCCTCACAATAAAAAAATACATTCAGGTATTAAAAAAAGTGAATGAATTCAGCCACCAGTTCCGTCGACTTGGTTGCAAGTCTGAAGGATTATATAAGTAAATCCTTTACACAGACACTGTGGGCAGAATTGACTTAATTAAGCTGATATTACATGCTAATAGGAGACTGATAAGTTGCCGATGGCGCCTAAAAATATACCAAAAAAGAATGTTTAATTAAGGAAGAAAAGCATATTAAAAACGTAAACAAAACTGAGTTGGTGGTTGCTGAGACAAAAATCAGGTACCATCAGCACCGATCGTAGTCTGTTATGAAAACCAAATTCAAAAAAAAAACGGATGAAAATTTTTCCCCTTTTCATTTTCCATCCATATCATCCAGCTGTTAAAAAAAAAAATCACGAATATACAAATGTCTGGGATGAGGGGAAGGGTTGTAAAGCAAAGAAGGTGAGAGAGACAGAGAGAGAGAGAGACCATGTGGTCGAAGAAATAGGAACTTTCGGGGGAAGTCGGCGAAAGCCGGAAAAGATTACATGTGGGCCCGGAAAGTTGATTATTTATGTACGCGGTCTGCAGCAATAAATTACTTGTTGAAATGAAATGAATATCGCGGAGAAATGATATTGGTAAAATTCATGAAAAGTAGAAAAGGAATGAAGGGCAGAGGGAGGCAGGAGGCAAGAGGGAGGGAGGGTGGCGGCAGGGCGTGGTTCCCATACCATCCAGCTATATGAGGCTTTCTTAATGACGTAAGCAAAGCAAAACAAAGAAAAAGACTCCCTCGCATCTTTCTTCGTCTTCCGTGCATGATTTTCTTCTTTTAGGTGGGGCTTCATAATTAACAACTTTCTTTTTTTCTTTTCCTCTGTTCGCGAAAATATTTTTTTCTCTTCAGCTATTCTTCTTTTTAGGAGAGAGAGAGTACCGATTTGAGTGTGGCTTCGTTCGCTTCATCCATTTCCAGCGGTTTTTTGCGGAGTTGTGTCGTCTAAACGGATGTAGAAGGGATGAAAAAAAAAGCTCAGAGGTTTAAGGGAGTTCGGGAAAGAAACAATGGCCGTTGGGAAAAAGCCAAGGAAAAGAAGAAACAAAAAAAAGAAAGAAAAGTTGTCGTGGAAGTTCCCGAAGTTGACGGGGGTGCAGGAGCCGACACGAACTCAGGAATCCTGTAATTTTTTATTTCTCGGTGGCAGCATCCCTCTGACTTTTCCCGAAATGAAACCAAGAATTCCCAAGAAACTTTATGAAAAATAGGCTCATTAATTATTCCCTTCAAGTGTCATTTATGAATACGAACTTATTCTTAGTTTTTTGCCACACAGTCGACTCTCACATGCGCGCAAATGAAATCGATTAAAATGCGAGCTCGCCTCGGTTTTTTGGGGTGGCTGGGGGTGGTATCAAGACTTGGTATTAAAAGAAGCTTCGCGAAGGAGGCCGAGGGAAAAAGAGGATGGGGATGAAAGAGGGTGGGAAAGAGAGAGAAAAAGAGAGAAAGAGAGAGAGAGGGTAAGACACATTTTATATGAATAAGAAAAGAAGCTAAGACATTCCCTGAAATTCAAACAGGGGTGGGAATTGGGAATTTTAATTTCGAAAAGGGTTGAATTTTCTTTCGAGATGTTACGGAATTCTTGTTATTCTTTTAATGAAAAATAAGAAAAATATATTGAATTTTAAGACAATGACGTATTCAGTCATATTGATCATTTTCTCCGGATGGAGGGTTGTTCCAGTGGGTAAAGTGGGGGTTGAGGCCAGCTGGAGTGGGATTTCTTTTTTGTTTAGACTGATTTAATTCCCGTTTTGATGGATGCGCGGTTATTTTCAGTCAGAAATCTTGAAAATGAGATTTTTTTTTAAATTCTGATTTTGAGTTTGACGGAGATTAAGATGGATAATCGCCACCGAAACGCAATTTTAAAATAAGTGACGTGTTCGGGATAGTAAGCTCGCCGTTTCAGGAACAGCAGCCTTATCTTGGATCTTTGTTTTGCATAAGTTACGGTAAAAATGATAAATGAAACGAATATATATACATAATCCCCGGCGATTATTCATACTCACAAATTAAGCTCGGTAAAGGTGACAAATCACCGAGTGTTTATCACATTTTCCGGTTAGTTTTTAAAATGTGCAACTCGCAACGGACAATTTAATACAAATTTGCTCAGATTCTTCGCTTTTCTCACTTCTTTATTGTAGTTTACTGATTCGTAGGTTACTGGTACTAGTGAGCCGAGTTGCTTAACTTGCTTGGGTCTTATGACTTTTACCGCAACACTTATACATTCCCTTGGCCATTACCCGACTGCTGTATTCTGCAAATGTTGAAAATGCAAGAGAGTCTTCTAGAAGGAACACGTTACATTTATGGTGGAATAAAGAATATTGGTACGGGCACATGCCGATTTGGCTTCTTTGCCATAGAGAAGTTCTCTTAGATGTCCATTTAGTTGAGCAAGTTCTTCTACATTTTTATTTTCTAAGTTTAACTTCGTTTCGTCACTCTTGAGTATAACAGGATGTGGGAGAGAGTTGCCACTCTCGATCATAACGTCTCTAGTCTGGAGTTTTGACTACTATACCAAAGATTTTCCACAGTTTCAACTAAACTAGGGCGTCTGTCGTCATATTTATATCATAAACTTAGACAGAAGAAATTTACTGAAGGCGTCAACTTTGAAGTCATCCCATCAACACAACATCAGTCACCTGGTGCGATTGGGAATTTTGTTATTAGCTAAAAGACTTTATGTCAAAAACCCACAAAGACCTCTCATAATAACTGGGAACTTATTTTTGAAGACGGTTTGGATTCAAATGAAGCAAAGGAGAGGCTGGAAAAATCGAAATCTTTGTTCTCTCAGCTGCTGAAATCGAATCCCTAGATTGTGGTCATGATTAAAAAAAGGGATTGAAATTATGTTTGGGGTCTTGTTTCAAAGGAAAACAAATTCTGAGTCGGATAAAGTGAGAAGCTCACCAATAGTTGTGGGTGGGGGTTGGAATATAAGATATCTCTGACCCCTGCCAACCCCACCAACTGGGGTAAACGAAAAGGATTTGTGTAAATATTAGTTTCCGACATACAATTTCGGTTCTTGTAAGATCTCCTTCAGGCATCTGTTTGAGTTTGATTATCAAACGGAATCGATGAAAACGTGACGAGTGGTAATGCGAGAACGGTTACGAAACGGAAGCGAAAGAATAAGAAGAAGAAGAAGAAGAAGAAGAAAAAGAAAAAATGATTTCCTTTTCTGTATTCCTCGACGCATTAGTCAAAACACAATTAAAATTGTCTTCGGACGGCAGAGAGATTTTTCGTTTGCATAGAGTACAAAAAGAAAACACTTTCTTAAGATTTTAACGATTGCCACAAACAAAAAAAGTGATGGAGTCGGAGGCGAGAGAGAGAGAGTGAGTGAGTGAGCAGAGAGAGAGAGAGAGAGAGACGAGATGGAGGTGGGAGTAGAGGGGCTGATGAGCAAGAGGGAGATGTGAGAAAATGAAGCCTGCGGGGCTGCGGGGCGAGAGTAAGAGGAGGAAGGACAGGAAAGAGGAAGAGAGATGAAGGAGTTGGGTGAGGCAGTCGGGGGTAGCAGGGAAATGAAGATGAAGAAATTCTATGCCATACACATTTTCTTAGGGAAAGAAAATTTTCTTTCTTTTTTGACTCCCATCCCCATTGGGCACGGGCCTCTCCCTGCCACCTCTTTTCTTTTCCTCCTTTTCCCTTTCCTCTTTCCTTTTTTCCTTCCCGCCTCTCCGTTTCCAGCCCATCCTTCGTTCATTTTCTTCGCGTAGTTTACGTGTTCAATAGTCGTACAAGCTTTAAGATGAAGACAATAAAATAATTCTTTGTTGTTTTATTGCTGGAACTTGAGCTAATGCTTCATAATCGTTTAGTTGGGATTCTAATGGATATGGTCTATGTGAAGGAAGTTTCTTACTGGTCTTCTGGGAAATTTCAGACTTTTTTAATTTATGCTTTCTTCCTTTTCCTTTTCTTTTTTTTTTAAAACTCCGTTTCCTAATTTATTGGGGCACGTGAAACCGAATCACTCTGTTTATCTACTTTTTGGCTAAATTACCTGGTAAAATATGGAAAATTTTCAAACATGGTCAAATCCAAAAAACCAGAACCTTTTTTCTCATGCTGTTTTGTTATCATGTGTCTTTGGTAAAGAAAATTATAATAATAACCCCCGACTTATTATTCCCCAAAAATTGATATTCTGTATCGGTGCAAATGTAACTAGCGCCTGGATCCTACTCAGAATTTTTCTTTATACATCTTTCTGTGTAACTGTTGAGGAGTCGGAAAACCTGCCAGTCTGGCGTAGCTTTCTGATGTCCTCAGCCATTTGTCGCCTTTGACTGCGCCGATTTGTTTGTCTAGATTTTTATTTGAGTGAGGAAAGGAAAGCTTAATCACTTTATCTTCTCCCTTGATTCCTCCAACGACGATTTTAGAAGTCCGTCTATTTATAAGTCTAGAGAAATTACTTACTTCGTCCTTCCTCGTATACCTTGCGGTGTAGAGGTTAGAAGACTTTTCCATTTCTAATGGGCCTGAGCAAGGACACTGGCGTCCTTCAAATTGTCCTCCCATTTGGTTTGCGGTGGTCTCCCTCGTCTACTCTCGTGGCTCTGGAAAAATTTCTGGTCACACAAAATATCTTTTTAGGGTCTGCTCTGCCGTACCCTCTTCTGTTTTGCAATAATAACATATCTGGTATTCTTATTTGGATAATTCGTACTGAATCTCACCTCTGACACCAGTTCTATGACAAAGGCAAACGTTCACAGGTGTACAAAAATAAAGATAGCTCTCGGATGGAACGCAGGGTTACTGCAAAACATTTCAAATAAAAATTAAAAGTTTTAAAGATGAATGACTGCACAAATATTTATAACTTCCAAAAGAAAATGAAAAAAGATGAGGAGCATTACTGCTGACTGAGTTTAATTGAAAATTCTTACATATGACTGCTTATCCGTTTTGGGTTTCCACTCTCCTCTTTCCCCAGCCCCCCCTCTCTCTCCTTTCATTCTTCCACATAAAGAAGCCCTCGGCTTGCACTTGGCGCGAGATGTTTGCCCAACGGAACCATCCGTTTACTTTGCCCAGCAAAGGCAAAGCCTTAGTTGCTTACGTCATCAACTAAGTCAAACACCCGTTGTCTCTTGCACAGTCCTGTGTAATCAGCCATATTATTCGGATGTGCCTTCAATTAAAACCGGTCGGTAATTAAACGTGAAGATGGATTCACTTTAGCAGATTTAGCATTTTCGCATGTTCGGAATTAACTTCTCAAAGTTTGCTTTAAGGTATTAAAATCTTAAGACTGACCCATGATTGAAATTGCGACTTAAATTCCCAAACATTTCTCTTTGATTAATGGAAAGTTGAAAATCTTTGCTGCGGTTCAGTTAGAAAGAGGAAGAAAATGGCCGAAGGGGCTTCAGGGGTTAAAAAATAAATCAAGTTCTAGATACAAATCGCTCAAGGAGAGAGTTTCCTCTTCTTCACAAAACTCGGAAATCGTTTCAGCGAAATTCCACGTTTGTTTTTTAAGATCTGATCTTGATCCACATCAGTTCATATGACTTTGAAAACATTTTTAAAATCAACAAGAAAAATAAAAAAATATTCCGCAGGCCCAGACTCTGACATCTTGTTGCGGAAATATTTTTATATTCTTCTTGTTGATTTTAAAAATGTTTTCAAAGCCATATGAACTGATCAAGACGAAGATCACACCTTACTTCCCGACTTTATCCATTAAGTTCAGAGTTTAACCGACAAAAAGTAATATTAGCAGACGACGACAGCAGGTGCTTAAGAGACGGTGCTGGAAAAGCACGTACAAATAAAAACAATCATTAGTGGTATAGTTCATATGTAGAATTTATTCCGTTATGGGTAAACTGAGGGAAAGGGTGAGATGAAGGAAAGGACCTAAGGAGAGAAAGAGAGATGATAGGAGGAGGAGGAGGAGGAGGAGGTGAGAGATTTAAATGATAGGGAAAGCTTATAACAAAAGTCGTATGTCTGACAAGAAGGTTGGTTGTCTCGTCAGCTGTTCTAAATACGTGTTACATAGTAATAAATTTCAAGTTACGGCTTTACCCCCTTGTAAATGTCTTCGTGTCTTTTTTTGTGGTTCCTCCTTCCAGGTTTTTACTCCACCTTCAAAACCCATTATTACACCTCTAAAAACCACTTTTAGATAGATCAAATTTATTTCGTTCTTGTCATTTAATTTCTAAATAAATATTTTATTAAATTTCAAAGTATATTTACTATCGTATAAGTAAAATAAAATTAAAATAGAACCACAAAACTCAATTTTAACTATGATCTATTATATATTAAATAAATAAGCTTACCGAGTCTAAAAATTTCCTGAAATAATTTATGTAAATTTTTTTATAACGGAAGGAATATGCTTCATCTGTTTTATTTTTTATATAAACTTGTAATTTTCAAGACCAACTACATCTATAAACCTAAGCAAACAGTAGAGTGGACGTCATAATGCTTCAACACTTCCCTTTATACATAACATACAACGTACTACATAAACTTGTAAAACTGAATTATTGAACATGAACCGAAATTTTCATATGCCACATAGATTGTTTTTAGACGATTTCTTTTTGCGCGGTTTTCTAGGGACCGTTTCTACCACTTAAAAAAGTCAGTTAATTTTTTCGGAACCACTTGACTCAGCAACACTCTTCTCCTTGTCACACCTAGTCTATCCCTTCTCCTTATTCATCCAACTTTTATCTATTTATATCTCTGTTATTTCCTTTTGTTCTACTTCACCCTCTTCTTCTTATTTTCTCTTTCTTAGCTCTTCTCTTTTTCTTTTCTATTCTCTTTTATTCTGTGTCCTCCTTTTTCACCCCCCTGCCCCTTTGCTTTGGTTCTCACCTCAGATCAAACCCACCAAAATCGACTCAACAACTACTTAGTGCTTCAAGTTGGAAATACGTGGTAGTTAGCAGGGGATGAAAAAAAATGAAAAATTCGGGATGTATGAAAGTGAATAGTTTCAAGTTGATATTTATGGATGGTTGTGCGAGTGTGCGAATCAAAAAGTGAAAATCAAATTTGTGTTCGAACGCAGAAACTTGGTGGAATGAAAACACATAAACATCGCCCATGGTCCTCAATTAATGTGGCGTTAAAGGATTTAATTTTTGTGCTACATCACTTGACAATTGATTTACATGACGATGACCGAAATTGTGCATGATTGAACCCTGTAAAAACAAGTTGATCGAAGGCTTGAATTAACTAGAGTAAAAGTTCTCTGAGAAATTAGTAACACTAATGGCGATTTTTACGCGCGGGAAGCACCACGTGATGTAATTACGGGTTTACCATGTTTTCGGATTTCCCTTAACAAACTTAATTTTCGTTTCTGGAGTTTATATAGGATTTTTGAAGTGAAAAAAAAACATGACACATGTTAAACTTGTGGAAGATATGTGTGGGAAGAAGGCGAAACATTATTTGAGTTAACCGACGACCTTGCTCCATTTTTGCTGCTAAGCTTTCATTAAGTTGGAAGCCCATTATTGGGGAAAAGCTTTGAATGAAGGTAGGTGCAGAATATTTTCCTAAATAAAGCAAAAATGATAATAACGGAGATGAAAATTTAAATTGACATGTAGATGACTAAGGGACAAAAAAATTTCTACGAATTTACGTTAAGGGAATGAGAAACGTTGCTTCGGGGAGACAAGGCTTTTTAACGTAATTCAATAATTAGGGCTAATTACTCGGAAAAAGACAGTTTTTCTATGTAAATACACTTTGGATAGGATGTATTTTGATCAGATGCGTGCTCAAATAAGAAACTGGATAAGCGTTCAAATTTTAGAGTGCTTCTAACTTCGAAATGTGAGAGACAGAAAGAGAAGAAAAAAAGGGTTTATTTCTTTTTAAGATGAGACTTTCTCAGAGTTGTCTTGAGGATTCACTTTCCACTTCCTCTTTTCTAGAAGGAGTTAAAAAATTAAGGTAATTAATCCCGGGACTGTGAGGGCGGGTGCCTCACACATCCATTTCTTCATCTTCGCCTTCTTTCCCCCAACATTCTAATTTCGCAACGCAGAAGAGAGACTTCAGAAAAAAGGGAGAAATCCCAAACTTTTCTTTCTTTTGACTAATTAAAAATATAAATAAAATATTCTTGCTCCAGGCTTCTGGAGAAAGAGAGGGATGAGGATAGGCAGGGAGAGGGAGAGAAAGATTTTTATGCTTGTGTCAGGGATAAATTTTTCGATAAAACAAAAACACTTTTTTTAAATAAAAAATCACAAATAAACTCGTTGTCTTCTGTAATTACATAATGGCACTGGGGATTAATTTTTTATGATGAGACAACTTTGAACGGTTTTCCGGGAAAACAAAAACTTCTTTTGTGTTGAGTTTGGAAGAATTTTCTTCAACTTTTTTCTTGAGCCTTGATTCAGAGCTTTGACTTGACTTTAAAACTGAAATACAAAAGTACTGAGATAGTGAAGCGCATTTTCGCGTAATCACAGCAATGTATGAAGGAACAGGATGACGCTTGTTCTACTGTAACAAAAACACATGTTGTTTTGAGTTTTACTCACCTAAAGCTCATTATTGATATTTCCGATATATTCCTCTTATTTGGAATTTTTCTCTCTCAAGTTGAACCGAATTTTTCCAATTGTATATTTTTGGTGGATTTCCATTTGTACTTTTTTCTGTAAGACACTGTCGATGTAAGAATTAAATTATGGGATTCGTGTAGGATCACAAAGTCTGCGTAAAACAAAGAAGAGGCTGTATGGTTGTGGCGAATCTAGACCAGCTGAAGATATCAACATTCGTCACGGAAATATACTCCACCGTGGGATAAATTACTCTTATTATTAATTGAAAACTAAACACTTGCGAAGCAGAAAAAAATTTAGGAGGCTATTGTACAATAGATGAAATTCAAGTTTATCATGGAAAACTAAGAAAACGAAAAGACTGTCAGAAATTGTGAGGAAAACTGTAGAACAACGTCTAATTTTACTTTATTATAAAAATATCTAATGAAAGAATAAAGTTGGAGTTTTTTAGCCGGAGGGTCGGTCGTCTTGTAGTCGAACTTTTGGTTTTTCAGATTTGTTTTACCAACCTCGAAAAAGTTTCAATTTAATTTTTATTTTGGTTTTGTTTTCATTAATTTTACCGAAACTCTTTTTAACGAGCCAAAAAAGCCAAGGAGGAAGGGTATTCATAAAAGTGAAAATCTCCTTTTTAATGGAAGTAATGCACTGGATTCGCTACTGCTTTTTTACCCTTCACGAGCAAATTCAAATTGGGGAATGAAATAATTAATAAAAAGAATGAAAATTCCTCAGAAAGAATATAACTTTTCTTTTTTTGTTGCGTTTCTTCCTTTTCTTGCACAACTGGGAAGAGAAGAAGGATTTTAAGAAAAGGGGAATAAAAGAGGAAGAAGGAGAAGAATTTGGAAAAAGGGAGAGAAGATGATAGATGTAAGGAAAAGTTTTCTTTTTCTCTTCTCGTGAGATTGATAGATTCACATTTGACAGAAGAAACATAAACTTTTCTTTCTTTCGAGTGAAGAGTATGAAAATCATTGAAAAATAATTGTTTAAGGTTTTAATGAAAGGAAAATTAGACGGGAAGTGCTTTCGGGGATTCGATGTAGGACCACTCATCGAACATCAAACTAACAACTAATGAGATGGATTTAGGCAGGTTTATATGACGTTGATTTTTTCTTTCCTTTAAAAACAATTTATTCCCTTTTTGATTCACTCATGAAAAACGTCCAAATCGGAAAGTTCTGTTCGTTTTTAGAATAATACAAACGTATGAATTTATCATAACTTAAATAATCTTTATTGAATAACATAATTGTCATTCTTATTTATGATTTAATCTAAATCGGGAATGTCCGAAGTTGTCAAAAAGGATTTTGCACTAACATGATCTTGACAGTATCGTCGTCGATGTCTGCCCATATTTAGTGTCATCAGAAACCACCTTGAATATTACTTAACCGTCTTCTGTAGTTTTCATCAGAAACTGTACATTCATTCAACACCCTGGACAAATTATCCACTCCTTCTGTATCATTTTTTTCTTATTACAATTCGTACAAAATACACCATTTTTAGTTAATACTAACGTGAATCTTGGTTGTTTTACTCCATTTGCTAACTCAGTATACTGTATAGGTGATAAAACGAGAGAACCAAAAAGTCGCCAAATGAATATACGCAAACTTGATGTAAAATTACCGGACAGAACTTTCCGGTAGACCTAATTCATGTTTTTAGTATAGTTATAGTGTAGAATGAATGGTTCACAGATATAATAATAGGATTTTGTGATCAACAGGAAGAAAGTTTTTAGGCATGAAATAAAAGTAGAAAAGAAATTTCGAACAAGAGATAGGGTTGTTTTATGGTTCTGTCTATGTTTTTGCATAACTTTTATGGAAAATTAAATTATCAGTTGAAAAAGAAATTTGTGTAGGTGCGAGTTTTAAGGTATATTTAGTAGCATCTACATATTATGAAAAGCGCAGAATCTGATATCAAATAAATACTGGGGTCAAAAGTACTCAACTTTTACAACAGGAAGGCTTAATAAAAACAAGAAAACACTCTGACATGTCTTTTTTCTTCCGAAGACCTTCACTAGCGAGAACAAAATTCTGGGAGATAATGGGCTAAGACCGATTCCAGTTGACGTTCCCCGCCGAAGAAAGTCTTCTGTCAAACCAGTAACTAATAATAGCTATATTTGCGGTTTCAGTCATTGTTAAAGTCATCTTCCCAAATCGCATACTTTTCATCTGGCTTTCATTAGGCGAGAATTCCGACCTGCAAAAACAATTCCTACCAACGATGGTCATCCATCCGTGGCGCCTCGCAATCCTGTTTTTTCAAAACTTCACCTGCGAAAGAGACACTCTTCTTCCGATAATATAATTTCCGTCACAAAAGAAATGATATCTCTTGAATGAAACAAAAGACCGGAAGGTCCAGCCAGGAAGACCGTCAGAAAAAGAGCTCGTTACAGAATTAAAACTAATGAAGGAGCTTTTTATTGCTTCCGAACAGGAAAATCCTTTTCTCTCATTTATGATTACTCCTATAAAAACATTTTCTCCGTGAAGAGGACCCTTAATTATACAGTCATTTGTTTTTTTTTCTTTAAAATTCGCCGCACCGGAAATGCGAATGTGATAAATTTCATTGTCTTGTTGTTGTTGTTGTTGTTGTTGCTGCTGTTGTCGTCGCTGTTACTGTTGCCGCCGGAATAAACTTTTCGGGTGTTTTGCGGATAATTTCAACTCGTTCCTACTCCCGTGCTTAATGAGTGTGGAAGCAATAAGTCATCTGTTTTCGAAACCCTTTCTTTCACCCCCACCCCTACGGCCATTCCACCCCCCATCCCCGTCCTTTCCACCACCACATCCTCTCCTCCTTTCCCCCGCCACTTCTATTGATATCGATTATGCTGTTATATACGGTAGCTAATTGTTCTAATGAGCAGAAACCGAATGGGGGTTTACCTAATTTCGCTGTGGGAAATTTTTCGCCTAAACGCCTTCATTAAGCTTAATTATTACGCCCTAAGAGAAACCGAGAGCCGAAGTGAGTTTTTGCACTGGCTCCGAGTTTTCAAATCTTTGGTTTCTAAGAGAACTCACCGTCATCCTCACATCTCTGCAACAATCCGCTTTTGACAATTTCCTTTCTTGGTTTTGTTTTTAAAAAAGTATATTTTGAGTATTATCACCGCATGACTATGTTTCATTATTTTCTCCCTTTTAACCACAACCATTAATTAATTTTAAACATGCTTTCTACCACATCATTAACTGTTTCCCACTACTCATTTAGCGCTATAACTTATTGTTGCTCAATTTTCTTTCATTAGGTTACTTCCCGGTTTCGCAAGTGAACTGAGAAGATCTGACTAAACTAAAAAACGGCAATAGTGCAAGAAAAGTAGATATTTGATCCTTTGGAGATATCACCAAGCCAAGATTGGGAAATATTAACAGATTATTGACCGGTAACGACTTAATTTGTCATTTGAGGCTCAGACGATGCCGGGTTAACTTGTAACCCGTCAACAGTGTGTTAAAAGAACACATCCATTGCAATCATACGATCAGATCTGTCATTCTATAAGACTTTTAAAATAACTTACAAAATATAAGAACACATACAGGCCAATTGACAAATATGACATGACTTGTCATTTTGAATTCAAATATTGACCAGCGACGAGCTAATTCGTTCGTGCACTTCCAATAATAGTCGGTCACACGACATAGTTTCTGTGGACAACTATTGGTCAACAATGTGCTAATAATAAGATAAACGAGTTTGGATTTGGCTACTGGGTTTAAAAATACCCAAAAATAACGCAAAGGTTAGGTGGATACATCCCTTTTTCCAATCAGTACATTGGAATGACTTAAAATAGCTGAACAGAGAATCTAATTACCCAAAGTTGAAACGCTGCTTTTTAGCTGCTTACTAGAAGTAAAAGTTTTTCCTCTAGCCTATTCTCTAATTGCAGTGCTTAATTAATCTGTATTCATGATCTAAAATAAACAGTGCACACGTAACAGGTCACTAGTTCTCTCAGCTGTTATTTGGAAATGTTATCTTATAAGAGAGATGACAAAATTTATGAGATAATCGTAGGTTTTGTGTATAAGATGAAGACAAGAAAACACTAGTGCTATAAAAGAATTATGAAGCGAGATTTGCCCCCAAAAAGTTTTACCTCAATTTGTTTGAAAGTTGATGAGGCGCATTTTCAAAGGACTATAACTTTGTGCAAAGATGGGTGCCCGTGCTTGGAAGATTTTTTTTGTCTTAGATTTTGGAGGGGCTTAGGTTCACCTTTCCCTTTTTCATTTTTCTCAAAATTTGGAAAAGTTTGGGGTGTTTTTTTTAAAAGAGATTGTTTTACTTTATAATTTGCAATGAAGCAGAAATTTCGCTTCGCTTATTAAAGTTTCAAGGTCCTTTTGTAAAATTTTTCTCATTCGATAATTTATATTTTGAAAGGTTTTTGTGTTAAAGCTTTCTCGCGCCTTCCAAAATTCATTTTGGTTGATGAAAACAAATTTTTTGAAGATTGGAGAACTCAAGCAAGCGTTAATTGACTTAAAAATTAGCGAAATCTGTAATTAAAAAGTTGAGCAATTTAATGAATGGTTAGTTTCTGCTGACCGGATTCACGAAATCACACTAAATGGATGATCATTAGCAAAATGGCGGCTGGCCAGTTAAGAATTCAAAAATGTTTAGGAGAATTGGTTGCCGAGAAGTTTCCAAGTCTAATTTATTCCAAGATGATTGCTGACTTGTGTAGGATGTCTGTTATGTCTAATTTCCCTATACACAATCCAAAATAGTTTGAAGTAGATTTTCAGTTTTATTTTTAGTTTGCTCAACGCTAAACCTACCACTGCGGGTCACTCCGACTGTTTTCAAACTTTTCTACAGTTTTTACTTTATTAGTCGTTTTCATACCGCCATTTAACTTTACGGCTTTTATTACAACATTCATACTATTTATTATTTTCAGTATTGTGGGAGGAGTAGTGTAGTCGTCAAGTTCCTGACTTGGACGCAAATGGTCGTGAGTTCGAATCCTCCTCCCGCATCCTGTTAAATCCCCCAAAAAGGTGAAAAGCGGGATTAAAACCAGCCCCACCACCACCATATATTTCTTCTACGTCTCCTTTCCCTTGCAGGTACAAAAACTTCCAATTGGACGACACTTGACACGACCCCAGTCAAGGAGTTCAAGAAAGTGATGCCAAAACGGCGGGTCTTCTGGTCCCTCAGCAGCAGCAAATGGAATCAAAGAAATAGGAAAGGAAACACTGTATATTTCAGTGTCGTTAGCAAGCTGTGATATTTTAATTGTCATCCAAAGGGGGTTTGATCTCTAGTTATACAATTTCTTGAAAGCTACTTCATCACCTTTTTATTGCTCTTTATTGCTTTCAAATTGATAAAAATTTTGCACAAAAGGACCTAGACTAAAAGAAGAGGAAAATGAAGTGGAGAGCAGAGGGAAAAGTTTTTGTTGAAACAATAGATGTCAACAATTCTAACGGAATTTATACAATTTTTAAATAGTGTGTGAATAATCACTGGTGCTTCGCTTTTTTTTTTAAGTGTACGAAACAATGCGATACCGTTAGCTACTCCTAAGGAAATCATCTAATTTATAATTCGTGAATTAAGACATGATTCGAAACTTATGCTCATGTATATAAAATCGGTTCAGAGATTTAAAACGCTTGTTCTGAATCCACGATTTCTTGGTGCACGACGTTTCTCTTTACGACTAACAAGATAATGACGAATGAGTCCTTTGGTCTCGTCCTCTTCTTCTTCTTCTCTCTCTCTCTCTCTCTTTTCTCTTCCACTTGATTTTGTTTCTTCTTCCTCGAGAGATTTATGCGCGCTATGAATATGAAATTCTTTTTTTGGTACTTGTATTGGATTCATTTCCCTAATTTCATTTTCATGAGATTTGTTTTAGTTTTTTAGTTGGTTTCTTTTCAATTCCCCTAAGTTATTAAGAAACTCAAACCTAAAACAACGTATACGTTTCGAATTAAGGGTTGAGAATGAGAATTGAAAAGGGAGAAAAATTGGAGACATTGATGAATAGGGAAAAAACGATTAAACACCAACCAGACATGTGGGACACCAGGAGGAGGAAGAGTAGACGTTTTTCGACAACAAATCGCATCAGACCAAAGAGAAAGAACAACGGGAACAGCTAAAGTTTTGAATTATTAATACAGTAAATCTAAGTGGCGGTTTTAAGATGAAATTAAAGCTTTCTGTCATTTCTGGGGACTTATTAATCTAGTGGCCAAAATCATAGTCCTCTATTTTTCTTATTATCAATATTTCTAAATTTTGGCCCCATTATATCCTCGATGGCGTTGATTTAAAATAAATTGGAACATTAGAAGTCCAAATCGAGTAAATCGGTTGTGCAAAACCTTTTTCAAATACGTACTCAATAACAATACATGTTAATTTTAAATTCAAAGCAACAATTCAGATACCAAATATTAATATAAGGATAAACACTTAGCATATATTGATAGTTGAAAGTGTAAAAAGACCGATGGATAGCGGAGTGGACGTCTGGCTGATCTTGTCCTCTAGAACTGAGAACACTGGGACAAGACAAGACAAAGAAAGCAACCCCACTGCTCAAAATTTGTATAGTGGTAATTAGCTAAGCAAAAATGAGGGCTGAGGCGAAATTTACGGAGGACCAGACGAGAAAACTATTAGACAAAGTGAGAAAAAGTTTTTAATAACAGAAAAATTAACCGTTTACTAGAGTATTTTTTCAATGAGTTACGAACATTTCGAAAATTTTCGAAATATATCCACGAGAAATAGGAGAGAAGAAATTTGAGAAAGCGATTAAGGAACCGTAATCTCGAGCAAAGGACTTATTCCAGTAAATATTATTAGTAACAGATAACAGATTTGCCCTTTTAATATATTCTCAAAAAGATTTTCGCTTTGAATTGGAATTAATGGGAAAAGGGAAAAAGAAAATTTTCGAAATATTTACACCTGTAATATTTGCATACGTTGGGGGGTTAGCTGTGGATGTGTCAGGATTTATGGCCTTATTATTTACGGCTTGTTTTAACCCTTTTCTCTTGCTTTCTGTCGGCAGGGACAAAAAAATATTGTTTTGATGCTAATACTCGTTAATAGATTGCTTTCTCAGATCACCGGGTTTTAATCACCGTAATCGTCTTTTGTTTTGTTTTTGGAATCTCTTTTCTCCTCCCAGTGGCGCAAATTAAGACTGGACGATGTTTCTTTCCTTTGGACCTGCTTGAAAACAAGCAAAATTGATTTGAAAGTGGGAAGTGTGATTGACAATGGGTTGCTTGTTAAATTAGAAAATTATTAATGGCGATTCTCACGTCATTAATAAGTGCAAAATGGCTGCTCCAGATATGCGACTAAACTTGGAAGTTAGAAAAAATTTCAGCCGTGACGAATCAATTTGAAATGCAATTTCTTTTCTCTCTCTCTCTCTTTATTTTTATTTTTTTTTAAATTTTTATGTAAAGCAATCAATCATAACATTTTTTGTCGGTTTCAAACAAGTTTCATTGAAGAAACGAACAACAAAAAAAGGGAAAATATCGAAAATGATTATCCGTTAGGAAATGTAGGGCCCGACGGGCACAAGAGATGTTGGGACCTTCCTCGGGATAAGGAAAGGTGATCTACCTCAAGTGACTCTTGACTCGTGACCCTCAGACTTTATTATACCAAGATCTCCGGAAATGACTGCATATACCTCTAGGTGCTTTGATGTGACTTCGACTTTTTTTTGTAGTATAGAATCACCCTGATTATAATTTCGTTCCGCCGATTTCAGTGTCTTTTAGCTTTTGACATGTAACGCATTGTTAGAAAGGTGCTCTCATGTCCGAAAAGGGTCGGATTGTTTTTCTAATGTTCGATGTTGGTGTCACAAAGACGGTCTAACACGGCGTGGAAAGACGAAAAGATTCTCCACGAGTCATAATGATGAACTCTTGACGTCACTGCATAATGATATCAGTTTTCACCTTTAAATTTTGAGGTTGAGAGGCCAGTCCGCACCTGATTCATTACAATAGCGTATGACATTTCTTTTGATTTTTTTTCTCTTATCTTCAGCAGTGTAAAAAATTATAAATTAGAATTATTCGTAAAAACGAATTGTGCCTGAATCGGTGTTCTCAGTTTCACATGTGCCTGAAATTCTTTTTCTGAAGAACGACTCTTGACACTTCACGTATTGTTCGATTACATCGTAATTGCGACGCGAGAGGGAAACCTGAAAGCGTTTTCAATGACGTAGAGGACGGGAGGGGGCAAGCCTACCTTCATGGTTCATTGTTCACCTTGTGTGCACCTTGTCGCCTCTTTTCCTTTACTTCCTTCATGAATGTATATCGATTTATACAAATCATTGGAGCCAAACTTCTTTCCAAGGATATGGTTTTAGTCATTTTCGAAAAACAAAATGGCCGCCTTCGCAGAGTGTTATTGAAGGTGAGAAAGGAGGGAAGGCGGGAGCGAGAGACGGAATCCGGATATCTCTGGTCATATTTCACCGATTTTCAAGTCGAGATAACATTGATAGAAATGAAAATGCAAACAAAGAAAAATTTAAAAGAAAATAAGACGTAGAGAGAGAGAGAGAGAGAGAAATAAAAGGAAAAAAAATCATCTTCAGATGAACACAATACGAAACGATTGAAATCTAATAGAACAAATTCATCATGACGATAGTTTTCGCCACTGATTGGACCTCGGTATTGTTAGGTCAATTAACGATTAAAATCTTCGAAGAAAAATAAATACTCATATTCTTATTTTAAAGGTAGGAAATATTACGACATGATCTCATTGAAATCGTTTCACACGATTAAAACAACAACCTAAAAAGAAAGAAAAAAATGTCTGAATGATCTGGAAGTCACGGTGTTTGTTCTTCTTATGCCCGTAAGTCCACATCAACAACAAAACTTTTTAAAGGTGGAATGGAGAATGGAGACAAGACGATGGAGGAGAAAGAGCTTTGTTGTTTATATACTGAAAAGTTCAAAATTTCTTGCCACATTGCCTGTCTGAATAAACCATAAAGGAAATCTCGGCTCTGGAGTTGGTTTTGTGAATGAAATTGCTGTTTAAACGACGGCAGAAAGAAATATAGAACCGATGATAATTGTCGGGGCAGTGAACATTTCAAGATAAAAAAGGAAAAATTTCTTGTTGCGGCACTGTCGTCGATTTCAAAGCTCAAAACACAGGAAGTAATATCCTACAAATGGACACTCAAAACTTTTCGAAGTAATTTGAAAAGAGAAATTTCGTATAAATTCGATACTTTTGATAGAAGAAGTCTTTAAACTATTCAGAAGATGGAAAATTCCATCACCTCCCTTCGAACCCAGCCTCCTCCTTCTGTTTCTCATCCTTTCTCTCTCTCCTTCCATCTCGCCTTCGAAACTCTCATCGCATTTTACTCACACATAAAACATTTCTAATAAAACGTTTGACTATCTTAACCTTTCTCTGAAATTCCTAATTATTTTCGAAACGTGTTAAAAATCTTAGAAGGAAAGGGGGGAAGGGAAGGGGTGGCGGAAATGAGGAAAAAGCAGGCGGAAGTCTTGGAGAGGAAGAGGATGATGGCGGGGAGCAAGAGATTTCCAAAAACTTAACCCGGCCCGGTTTCGGAATCAATGAAAAGGGATGAGATTTCTTGATTTGTCATGTGTTTATCTCTGATTTACATCTTACAGTTCAAATGTCGAAGTTTCCATCCAAGTTTCTTGTTCAGACTGAAACTTTATAGCTGTACAACGGCAAATGACATGGGTTCAACGGAGCAGTTGTCTTGTCGGACTGTGGTCCGAGAATCTTTCTCCATAACTCATCCCCGTCCTTCTCCTCCCGACCCCCATCTTCTTTCCGAAATCCCTTTCTTGTTAAATTATAGATTATCTAAAAGGATCTTCGTGAAGGGTTTCCGGCTTTTTCCGACTTTGCCCATTTTCGGAAATTTTGCCCGGTCCAGAAAACCGGGTTTTTGTCACGGGACCTTGCGTTTGCAAAACGAAGGACGTTAAGCCCTTAAATCAGAATTTTATCCGAGTTTGAGCTCGTCATAGAAGCTAGGTCCGCTTGACGAAGGATGTATTACAGCTTTTTTATAAAATTGACATAACTTTAAAATAAATTTTGTTTTTATAATTTATTTATTCTTCCGCTATTACATTGAAGAAGCCGGGGACCAATGTTGTTGAGTGGTGTAGAGGCGGTTTAAAAGAAAAGTTTAAAACGGAGGAACAGAAACTTGATAAACCACTGTACACAATTCCGTATGGTTTTTCTCTCCACGCGGTTGGGTGCTTCTGTCTGGCTGCTTTCAAAAAATAACCACAACCAGTACACGATGAGCAAACAGAAATGTTGAAAAGTTTACAATAAAAACAGCACCAATGACAAGTTATCGTACAGAACTTGCTAATCGACTTAAATTTACAACTTCTGTGTCTGAAAAGTGATAATCGTAAGTAAAATATTTTTGTCGGCTGTATTTCCTTTTAAACACACCCGAATTCGAATCCGAAAGCCTTTCTTTCCGTTCCCTAAAAGCCAACGAGAGGCTAGATTTTTTGAAATATTCCTCCCCCCCCTCAACAGGACTATTTTGCTTCACTTCGTCATTATAACGCATCCAATTAGTATTTTCTCCGTTGTGAGGAAAACCTCATCTTTCACGTCGTAAACGCTCACTCGGATTTATCAAATAGTAGTCGGAGCAGTGCCACTGTGAAGCAGAAGCCATCGAACCGGTTTCCAAAAAATTATGGCCAATTTTTTACTTAAATCAAACACCCTTCGAACTAACTACCTATAAGCAGCTGTTCTAGCTGTTTTGAATTGAAAACACTCTATATTAGTGTGTCTAGTTTATTATCCACACAACTCATAGCCGCACCTGGCTCAGGAATGCTCTTCTTCCCTCTCCAACAGTGTCTGGGGAATTTTAAAGATATTTTGCATTGTAGTTAAGAGGATACTTCTGACCTTAATTAGCGCTCTCTTCCTCTATCTTTGTATGTGTTGGTATACAGTATTCAGTGAAAATTTTCATACGTTTCCCAAGTGAGGAAGCCGAAAAAATAATATCTGACATGAACAAATTGTTTTCCCTCTCGTTCTTCCTCTCCTTTCGTGCGGAAGACAGTTGTAGAATCTTTCCCAATCGAATAAGGACATTAAGTTTTGCGGTGACTTTTCCAAGAAACGGCACCAGAAAATAAAAACGAAGCAAAGTCAAAGTAATTAATTATTTGTGAAGCTGTGAGACTTCCATGGTAGCCAACATAACATAGTCACGGCTCATCATCCGCGATTAATTGATCCGCCTCGGACCAGAAGACAAGGTTCATTCATTTCGTATAATGTTCACCGTTCGCCTACCTGTTTCATACTCGTAACAAAATTCAATTTGGATAATTCGATTATACCGTAATCAACGACTGTGTTTTTATTTTTTATTACTCGTCAAAGGTATGCGCCATAACTGGTCTACAAGTCTTCGTGCATTTTCAGCGAAAATTTCTTCATTTTTTTTATACTGTCGTTTTTTTGTCTTAGTATAAATTGTCGTTCTGCACTTGGGTTCTCGCTTCTTTTTTTGGAGGAAGGCGAGGAAGAGAAATGATGCTCCTCGATTAATTCGATAAAAACCGAAGCGATTATTTTAATTGAAGGTTGAGTGAAAACAAGATATGTCATCGTCCACGGACTGTTTCCCAGCTGATGAACGGCTGACACCAAGTGAGGTTGTTGCGTCTGCTAGTAAGACGGCGAAAAGCCTTTTTGTAATTTAAACAATAAAAATTTGAAGTTTGAACGAAATCTCTTGGCAATTAAGAATTTTCTTCTGTTTTTATTGTTGGGGAAAGTGTCACACAACTCAAAAGATAACTTAGAAATATGACTATAAAGGAAGATATTGAAACAAGCAGGTTGCGGGTTGCAAGCAGGTGAAGCTTTGCTTTAACGCCTTCCTCCATCGGATCAACGGTCGATCATTGTTATTATTGAAAAACAGAAGAGGACACGGCAGAACACGTCCTAAGACGTCCCACGAGGTCAACCGAACAGCAGAAGCTTGAGGAAACATTCCTGAGCCTGAACACAGAGAACACAATGAACGGACTTCTAGAATCGCTGGAGAAGTGACGTAATTTCCAAAACATCTGTCGTCAACCAGTAAAGAAAAAAAGTTGAACTTTCCTCACCAGATCAACAGTTGCACAGAAGGACATACAGTATATAATGTATATAAAAATTTTAAAGAAATTTATATTCAGAAAACAGATGAGTGTTTTAACCCCGGGAACTGGACAGAAGTAGTTGAAAATATAGTTAGGGAAAAGGATAGGCTAGTAGAAGAGAGTAGGAAAAAAAGAGTTGTTATAGAGAAGAGCATAATAACATTATTAACACTAATAATAATAACAAATAAGAATAAGAAAAAGGGTGAGAAGATAAATCATAGTGTAGGATTTAGTAGTTAAAGTGGAATCTAAAAAAAATTCTTGTTTGAGAGACGATTTAGATGTCTCAGTGACAAAGAGCACGCCTTCAGTGGAGGAGAGAGAGGACTATTCAGTCACTATCTTCGTTACAATACCTGACAACCGTTGTTCTAATTTTGCCAGCCGGAGTCCTCAACTAGCGATATATGCTAGGAAATCAGGAGAAATGCTTCTTCTTTTGTTGTTATAACAAATGCCTCCACCTTCAAGTCAAACGCTAACGATCACAACTCCATATAATAGGCACTCCGCCTTTAATTGGCCTTTGGCTAGGGCCTGAGCCCTTTTTTCAATAAAGAAGTCGACCATTAGCTACTCATGTAAGTAATATTGTTTTGTAATAAACAAGATAAGAATTCGAGTGATGCGCCTAGAGCGTGGGATGACAAAAGAAAACATCTGAAAACATCTCCTCCCCATCGTGCTATTCTCCCAAGAAAGTTGTTTTCGGACCAACCAAAACTACGAAACCGTCGATGACGACGACGACGGCGAGCAAAACGACAAAAAATCTCGTGAATGATTGGAATTATTCACCTTTTAGTTAGAATTGGGTCCGATCTCAGGGTCCAGTTCACGACTTTTTTTTTCTCCTCGATCTTTAACTACTCGGGTGATTTCGTAATCAAAAGACTCAAATACAATTATATATTTACGATTCAGCAGATATAAAGTACTTCCTCAAGACAAAAAAAATGTCCGATTCAGAGAGAGAAAGTTGTGAAGTAGATTTTAGTTGACCGTGAAATCGGAAGCTGTCAAGTAAACCGACGGAAAAGGTGATGCAAAAGGTGCGGTGGACCAACAAACATGTAGAAGAAACCGGTCATGCTTTGATTTCCTTCTCGAACGTTTGTTGGAAAACTCCAGTCCTGATTCAGGATTTCTCTCTCTCGTATCAGTGATGCAATCAAAAAGGGAAAAATCCTTTTCCTTTGGTCTATTCAAAGGAAAAACGTGATTCTCCCAAAGAGCTTTGCATCTACGAAAATTTTTTTAGGCAGCATTTTCGAAGCTGCCTTGGAACGAATCCATTTTTATAATGTGATGGTGTCGAGCTTTGTTGCTTTCCCGACATAATCACTAACATTATCAAAACTTCATTTCATATATAATGCACAAGAATATGCAGAAAGGAATCAGGGACCAGCTTTGAAGAAACAAAACATAAGCAATGATGGCCGCGCAATCAAGCGCAGTGGTGAGCCAGAGACATCCTCAAATTCAAAGGGTTAATTGTGTGTATCTTTTTTGTATAATTGTTATAATATATTTTTATTCCAAATAGGCAATTTGGATATTTGAATAATTGGTAGCCTAATTTGGATAGTTGAGAAAATTAGCGATGAATGATTTTTCATCAGGCCAAAAGCCAAGAAAGTCTTCCGGATAAATTTTAGAAAGCACTTCTTCAATTTTCATTTTCATCCCGCTTCCGATTTTTTGTTCATTTAGTGCATCCAGTCGATTCTTTAGTCTCATCTATCAAATTTTAATTTTCTCTCGCCCATAACTTTTAATAATAACTATTCTTAATTCCAGGAAAACTGAGCTCACTTCTCCAAACTCCAATTTTTCTTTTCCTATTTTCTTTCATTCTCTCTCTGTCTTTCTCTTCCTTCTTTTATTGTTCGTGTGTTTCATTCCACCTTCATTTTTTATACCTTTAAAATTCTTCCTTCCCTCACCTCAACTTTTCTTAGGGTGTATTCTGCTGTGTTTCGGTCACTTCCTCGGACCATGTCGTCAGCACTTTCTCCTGGTTTTATCATTTCGCCTCCTCCAGTACTCCTTTAACTTTTGATTGCGTTCTCTCTTCCTTTCCTCGGACCACACCTTTTCTACCTTCAGTCAGGTTCTAGGGAGGAACCCCCGACGTTCTAGTTTGTTTCACATCCTGTCTCGCTGCTTGGTTCCCAGTTCGTCCAGATTATTTTCAATTTCTAGGAATCATGCCGATATTGTCTTTTTCTTCTTCAGGAAGTACTGGAAGATCATATTTGTTACTTTTCCTGCATCCATTTTCCTCAGATATCCGTCAGATGACATCTGAAATCCTGGGATGGTATGCGCATAGTTCAGAGTTATGTCTTCGTCTGTAATCCCTTTTTCCTTGACTGGCCCAGGATTTTTCGAAGAATTTTTCTTTCGTTAGTTCCCAACACTTCCAGAACTTACTTTAATTAACGGCAGGCACTCGGATGCATAGAGAGCCTTAGGGTGGATCATGGCGTAATAATGTCTCAGTTTGGCTCTTGTTGATAAGGCTCTTGCTCGGTTGCTCTGTGGGATCCAATGGAGGAAGGCTTTGAAACAGCCGCGTTTTTTCAGCATCTGAAACACCTGTAAAGATAGACCAACTAGTTTTAGTCTTGAACTTGGAGGCAGGTGGCAGTTACTCAAGGAAGAAAAAACCATTTTCCCTAAACACATAAGTATTACTTAATTTTCAGTAGAGACTTTGTTGTTTTTCAAATTTTTAAGAAAGTTCTTTTGGGCTAACTTTCGAGGTTTCTAAAAAATAAAAAAAATAAAAAGAGTAATTACTATTTGAGACTAATGTTTATTAGTGAAATTTTTCTCAACAATGGCCGGCCGGATGACGGTAAAATGCAAATTACGGGAAGTAAAATATAAATAATTTTTTCCGATTAAAATTTGAATAGAAAGCCCCAGGAAACCGGTTAAGTTCTTTATGCGTCCCCCCTCGCTTTCCTGGACTTTTTAAAAAGTCGTCGCTCGAGGGCTAGCTCCTTAAGTCAGCAGTCATTAGTGTTTTCTGTTGCCTTTCTTCCTTCACTCACCTCCCCCCCCACTATCCCGTACCACTCCCACCTCTACAAGTCACTTCGAGGGTTGCCTTTCAAACATCTTTGATTATTTTGACACGTCTTCTCTCGGCTCTGAAACATTCGAAGGTGTTCAATTCATTTTTTTTTCTTTTATTTCTTTGTTTTAATAGTAGACTCATAATTTGAAAGCATGGTTTTACGAGACATTCAAGGCAATAACATATGAGAGAATGAGAATTTCAGGTACGCATGGTGTTTGCGGCGGGGGCGGACGTGAATTAAAGGGCGGCTGCTTGATTATTTCTTGCCGCTGGTCTTATTATTCGTGGAGTTCCGAAGACCATACCGTGAAGCAAACAACGGCGTTAGATAATCCAATCATTATAAAACAGTCATTATTTTCGACAGGTCCAGTTTCATATGTTAAACATACGATTGATAATTACACCACTTTTTTTAGCGACGTATAGGTTTTTGGAATTACGTGAAGGCACGATCGCATTGGTACATACCTGTATAGCCCGGCAAATTGATATCTACGCGGGGAAATTTTTTATTTTCTCCTTCTCTCTCTCTCTCTCTTTTTATTCTCTCCCGGAACCGTAACTACGAAATTAAAAATTATTTTAAATGATACTTAAATTCGTTTCGAGTAAGCGAGGAGGTAAAATAAACGCGTAAATGACTTTTTGTCTGTTTACATCTCGAAAACTAGAAATTCGAGTGTTATTAGCGACTTTTAAATCATTTTGTAAAATTTTTTTCAGAACATTTTAAATTCTTCTAAACGTTCCATCCAACGATTCTTTATTTTTCTTTTTTCATTTGGTAATTAACGAAAGTTGATTTTGTGGGAGAAGAGACGAAAAGATTTTTGAGAAAGAGAGAGAGAAGTGGGGCAGAAACGGGGAAAAGAATCAAATCCTCCAAATAGGAACACAAAGTTTTTTTGTTTCCGTCTCTTCCTTCGAATAAGTTTAACTTACCAGACATTCATGCTTGGTCACTTGACTGATGTTCCTAGGTGCTACAAAAATTAGTACTCATTAATTTTTTAAACATAATTAGCCCTTAGCAGTCACATACTTAGGTACCATGCTGATTGGGATTAAAATTATATCCAGAAACCATTTGGACCTGCGTGGTTCATTTATGGGTCTCCTCTGGAAGTGGAACTTTTCCATTCCTCTTTCCAATTCTGAGTAATGTAGTAGCATGGATCCGCCACCGCGTGACCCAGACCTGCGTGGTCAGCAAAGGCGCGATTAAACGGACAACTGGTAGGCAAACAGCTAAACGAGAGGCCTATATAGTCCTGAAAAGAGATCATTAGGCTAGCTTACTTTAGAGATTGCGCCAGAGGGATGGCTAAGGAGACTTTTTTAGGACTAGCACAGAGAACTCAAAAACGTTTGAATACATTTTTGTAAGTAAAATCATCAACAGTTTACTTCACTGCGACATTTTCATGATTACAGTAATCTAGGACTGTGTATTACTAAATGACCATGAAAAAGAGATAAAGTCTCACCGGAACTTCAAAAAATAATGAAAATTAAAAACAGAAGTAGGGTGGACCAGAAAGAAAAAAATAACTGAATGGAATAATGAAGAATGAAGAACGAAAATGGAAAGGGGGCAGTGATAGAAGAAAAGGAGTATAACGACACATAATTTGAAAGCAATATGGTTTGCAGTGGGGCTAGTAGGAAAATTGATTGCTTACTGTAGTCGGTATCACCGATTTCTTTTGGTGAAATAGGTTCTGCGCCATTTTCTTAGCAATACACAAACCTGATTTATATCGATTGAATGAATCACCATGAAGTAGTGGCTCTCATTCTTTTCTTTTTTATTTATGCCCGCTCCGAAATTTCTCCAACACCCACGAATCACTTATTAATAAGGCAACATTATTTCTTTTTCCAATTCAAATTTGTATATCGGCAAAAATTGAAAAGTAGTCGCAATTCCTCCATTTCGATTGATTTTGTTCGAAATTGATGTGGTTAAGTGTGAAATGTGCTATTTCAAGATATTACCTAATTTCCGAGTTGATTTCTAATTACGAGTCGAAATGATTAAAGGAGGGAAAACATGTGATTTTCGGCCCTTTTGTTCCCCATATAGGCGGTTATAATTTGCGAGGTTCTGCAATTATGATTGCGGGTCACGTGTGAGGCTAATATAAATAGGAGCGTAATTTTTTTGTTCAGAGTGTGAGCCATTGCACATTTACGTGACGTATTAATACGGCGTTTCCCGTCCATTGATAACCTTCGACCGGTTTCAAAGGGAACAAATCCGTTTTTCTCACTTTTTTTATTTCCCTTTCTTCTACCAGCTCTACCCTTTCACTCATTTCATCAAAACTGAAAGCTTTTTCATTCTCTTTCTGTCAGCTCATATTTTCCACCGTTTTCGCCCGACCCTAATCAGATTCGTTTGTTTTTCATTTCTGGAATTAACTCGATAGATGACTCTCATTCACCACTTTGATTCGCAGTGTCTATCTGAGGCCAACAGTTTTTTTTTGTTCCTTTGAAGCTGGCTTCTAATTTCTTTTTGGTTTAGCCTTATCCCATTTATTTGGATCTGAGCTGGTTCTCAGATGAAGAGAATCGAAAACAAATAGCCATGAGTTGACCCTATTCATGACTCAGAATCTGAGTCGAACAATTAACATGCTAACGTTAAGACGTCACGTAATAAGTAAAGTAAACATTTCTAGACATTTAAATATAATAATAAACTAATTAATAACAACAAGAAGAACATTGCACTTAATAAGTAACACAAAATTCTTGTCGAAAGAATAGTGCGAGTGATAGAACAAAAGGAAATGAGAAGAGGAGGAGAAAAGAGAGAGGCAAAGAGAGCGAGAGAAGAGAAAGAATTGTAAGTAGTTTTGGGGAGTTTAAATATTAAATAAACAAATAAAACCTTTAAAAACTCGAGCGTGGACTTATTACGAGGTCAATAATCGCAAGTTGCTAATTTCTATGTATGTTTGACTTATGGTCGGGGATCGAGTACCTCAAGTTCCGACCAGGTGAGGTCAGGTCATTCAGTCCACTGATGTGAATTTGATGTGATCCAAATCATAAACCCGTGTTTTTATGAGATCATTTACGATCATGGATCCCTGGTCACGCTCAAAGGGAGGCAGGAAAAAAAACGTGAGAATTGTTTCAGATTCGACCTCTTTTTCTCTTCTCTCCCCAAAGTCCTTTTCTCCCATCTTTTCCTTTCCTGTTTTTCTTTCCTGACTTTTAGCCTCAGATCGTTTCTTTCGGTTTACTGTATTAATAGATTCGTATTCTTCAAAACTGTAACTGTATTCATGAACTTACTTACTCCTTCCCCTTATACCTTGCGGTGTCGAGGTTTATCTCCTTTGTAACTTTTGATTGATTTAGTTTTCGAGCAAGGAGGGAATCAGCCATCCTGTCTTAGCACGGTTGGTGGAGTTGCCACTGCGTCGGTCCCCGCATAAGAGCACTTTCGGGTGCCTGTTGGTTTGCTCCTTTGCTGTTCACAGCCTGAGACGGGTAAGTTGTCTCCCCTCAGGTTATACCGCCTGGAAACGATCCCCAGCAGGGCTCTGCCGCTGCTGAGATTTACCTAGTTCATCATAGTTACAAACTTGCCCCCTTGTGAATCAGGCCAAGGGGCTGTATTCATTAACCTTAACACAAATTCCAAACAAATCGTAATTTAATTCTAATTTTGACAATGTCTTATAGAAACTGATGAATTGTAGAGCAAAACTCGAAATGTCACATGGATATTCTTTTCGTACTTTTCCAATGAGCATATCTACTGCGTAAGAAAAGAGTTGGGTGTATCAGACGTCAAGGTTAGTGTCGAAAAATATTTAAGCAAAGTAAAAAACAGTTGAATTCGATATTTCTTTAACCACAAAGTTCTCATTATTATTATTACGAAATAAAATGGATTTCACAAGCTTTCTAGTAACTCCTTCAATGTCATTTCTGTTTCACTCTCTCTCTCTCAAAATCAAAAGCCCACTTTTTCCCTGTCCTATCAAATCCCCCGCTCTCTCGCCTTCTTTCCTCATTCCAGTTTCCATTTCTTAAAACTTCCCTTATTTTCTCTTCTTTTTTGTGAAAAAGCAAGAAATTTTTTAAATAAAATTTTCGCTGGGTTTAATTAGTGCAGCTCATTTTTCGCCCCCATATTTCTCTTTTTTTCTCAAAGAAGAATCCTCTCTCCACTCGACTTTCATTCTTCTTCTTCTTCTTCTTCCTTATTTTTTCTTCTTTATTTTTATTTTCTACATTTTATACTTTACATTCTTTATAACTCGTAATGAATTTACAGAACTCTTCTTTTAAATGATGGCAACCTCTTCACTCTCACCCCAAATTTCGTACTCACGAATTAAAATCTATAAGATTCAAATTTACAAATTATACATATAGAAATAATATATTCAAATTTATGTGCTTATATTCATGATTATAAACTATGTATGTTATGCATAGAGGGCAGAATTAGTATAGTACGTAACGAAGGTTAAACTTGATTTTCGGAGGAGGATGTGCTCCAGAGAAATTTTAGGCTCACTTCAGTCAGTGTAGTTTTCTAGTGTGATGATATTGATTAACTGTTAAGATCTATTTCTCTTTGAAATACCACTACAAGAAAAGCCTATATTCTACGTTATGCTTCCAAAGTCCATCTTGGGCATTGTAACGTCCAAAACTTTAATGATGACAACTAAGACTCTCAAAAAATATTTCAGATAAATGAGACGGAGTGGGAAACACAAATTAAGAACTAAAATTTGGTTCAAAAAATTTGATTTTTGGTCCAAATCGATACAATTTTCATAGTTTAAAATGGCCAAGAGTTTAGATGAAGACTTAATAAAGGAGAGGAAGGGAGGGGAGGGGAGAAGGGATGAAACACACGGTCACATTTCCTTTGGCCTTTGTCTTGATTCTGACCCGTATCAATATTGCAAGCCGCCTCTTTGTTTCAAGACAATATCGCTTTCCTCCGACTGCCTTTTCCTTTTTTTATTTTTAAGTTTACATTTTCCAACTTTCGATTCCCATTTCGAACGGATACAGTTTCAATTGAAACGATAACGATTTTATTAGAGGCTCAAAATCATAGAATCAACGTCTCACTAAAATTTACATGAAATTTCTTTACGTGTTACGAACTTTGTGTTCAGACTTTTTCTAATTGGACGGAAAGATGATGCCCAAATATTTGAACAGGGTCTTTTTTACGCGATTATGGAATAAAATTATTTCCTAATATGAATAGAGCACTTTTTTGCACGAATCAGTTCTAGCATGAATTTCAAAAAGAAAAAAAAATTTTTTTTCTCAGCCTTTGAGTTATATTAAGGTCTCTTGTCCAAACATGCAAGTCTAAACAGACTAAAAAATTGCCGAGCCTCTAGATTAGAGCCACCTATGACATGGTTCCAAGCAAAGTGCCTAGCTTGTAACAGGACCAAATGAAAATTCTTTGTTTCGGCATTAGGTGAGCCTTAGCTACGGAAAAATAATTTACATCGAATTCATTTACAAGTAACAAAATAAATAACAATAATATAAAAAATTTTAAATTCTATGTCAAAAGTTTGACTTAAGCGCCATAATCGCCAAAATACTAATATCACCAATACATATACCAGTACCAGCAGAAAAATCTCGAAACTCGTCTTTTCAAAAACATATCTGACGGGGAAAAAATTCTCTTAAATCTAAGGGAAATGAATATTAAGAAGTTACAATTAGCACGGACTATTAATGAATAAAAATCTCGACGAGGAAAAACATGAATTTTCAAAAATAAATTTTCAATATCTTAAAGAAGAAAAGTTTTCATTAAAATGTGAAATTAGGATTCCCTCCTTTCGTCCATCTCCTCTCCGGCTTTCCTTCTCCTCCTTCCTTTCCTTCGGTTTTCCCTACCCCAACGCCACCTCCACTTCCACCACCGCCTTCTACCATTAGCAACCCTTGTCTTAGAAGACTTCCCGACTCACCACAAAAAATCAACTCGTTCCCAAGTAAGTGAACGCGACCTGAGAAAAATCTTTATGCGAGTTTTTTTTCATCCCTTTCTCTCCGAACTTTGTATTCTTTCACCCGCATTCAACTTCAACTTTTTTTCATCATTTTCTTCCTCTTGTTCTTCCCTTTCTTCATTATTATTAATTAAACATTCGAAGTCGGAAGGTTCGGGTTCCGGAAACGTTAGATGAAAATAAGTATTGATTTGAAAAACGGGGTGGTGATGGTGGTGGTGGTGGTTTCCTTTTTTGTCTTACCAACTTTCTCGTCCTTCATTTTCTTCCAGTTAGGGGTTTTGATTCTAAGGCTTTCAATAATAAGGAAACTCTGTGTGAGGTTAAATTTTTTGTTGTCGTGGGGATGCTTTTGAGATGTCCGGCGAGTTTTAGGGTGCTACCACATAGTTTACAATGATCTGAAATTGAAAAACACATTTTATTTTGGGTTTTTACAACGATTCACTTGATGTTGGCAGTAATTCTGAGTCCTTGAGTTGGTTGAAAAACTCGAAAACCGAGAAAGAAGAAAGAAGAGAGAAGGGATGCACAGTAGTCATTTTGCCATCCTCGTTATTATTATTATTATTATTATTAGACACTTTAAGATGTCATTAATTAAATATTCACACTATTTTACGATAGATTTGATTAAGTTAAATATGTTCTTTCCTTATGTCTCTATAGTAACACGGAGGAAATTACGATATACATAAACAGAAATGGGCAAGAAAGATGGAAACAGGCTGTAGTTTTTATAGCTATATGCGAGAAACCGAGAATAGGTGAGAGAGATAAATGTTTTTATGTGAGAATAATAAGAACATACAGTATAATAGTTAAAAGATGAAAAAGAAGAGGACAAATGACATGGGAGCAGAACATTTTAGTCTTTTCACGCTGCTCTTTCATTCGTTAACTCCTGATGTTTAACCCATTAACGCCCCAACTCGGAAAATATTTACAAAATTTTTAAAATCTTTCCGTTTTTAAGTTTAGGTCTTTTCTGAAAATAAGACACTGGCACTGGTATCAGAGGTACTGTATGGTGTAGTACTGTAGTGGTGTTACGGTATGGCTTTAGTTATTACAATATTGGCTATGCTATCTGTTTATGTCATGTTTTCGCTCCCTAGAAAACGGTTGAAAAAGAAACCGAGTAAAAAAAATCTAGGACGTGAAGTACAATACTTTAGTAGTGATAAGGTGTTTGACAAAATGGCTTATACCCAACGTTACTGTATACCTTACGCAGTAGTTTGGCACTGTGTACGTGCAAATACACCTCTGGTAATCTACCAAAACCTAAAAATTGACTTATGTTTATTTTCTTAAAACTAATGACAGACTTATTCTAATATATAAAAACTTTCTTCTACGTGACTGAATTAGTAGTTTGTATTATTATAATAATTATTCATAACAAAGATTTTAGGAATATAATGCAACAAAAATATTAAATAATACTATTACAGTCTAGAAAATACAGTATGTGGGAAATTCTTATTTTAATATAAACAAAGAAGAGTTGTAAAATTAAAGGTTGGCAAAAAATGAAATTCTCACAGTCATATAATTAGGACGATGACATAAAATGGATTAATCTCAGCCTTGGCTTTTGCAATGAAACGAAATGTAAAACAGCACAAATGTCAATTCTTCGTTCAGAGAGGAGAATATTGTGAAAATCGAAAGAATGGAAAGTTTTCCAATGAAGTGAACGCTTTTAAAATCTCTTTTACGGCTTCTAACTTAGTTATTGTTGTTCTATTTTGAAAAATATCCCACGTGCCCCCGGCCGCAGCCCCTGCCCCAGCCCCAGCCCTTCTCCTCTCACCAGTAGCGACCTTCACCGATCAATCTTTTTTTCTGCCGTTCAGACAAAAATTTTTCCTTTTTGTTTTTTATCCCTCACGCACAGTAAAAATAAAACGTAAAATAACAGCGAAGGTTAAATAAATAAATAAATAAAATTAATAATAAAAAAGAAAGTCAGAATTAATCAAAAGTTGAATTGTCATTATTTTCATTCTCTTTTGGTGTCGTTGACATCGCCATGCACTAAGATGATCTATTGTTAATCTTAAGTTTGGTTGTGGTCAAGTGTCTTGTTTCTTTCCTCCACCCTGCTCTGCTCTGCCCTTTCCTGTACTGCGCTCCTCTTCCCTTCGATGGTATGGCTCAGCTCTTGTTGTAGACCCTATGTAGTTCCATGTATTGCCCTTTGCTGAATACACTTCAAACTTACTTCGATCAAAAGGTTCACCATCAAAGCTTTTTCCCCGAGTTTTAAAATATATTTTTGATGTACAGAATTGCGATTTGAGGCCTTAGACTTTGAACAATATCGAAGAAGTTACTGTATGCTATGGCTATTTTTTTGGCCACTTCCTGGGACAATGCCGTTCACTCTTCCTCCCGGCTTCTTCTTTTCGTCGCCTCCAATACTCCTTCATTTTTTATTGTGTTCTCTCTTCGTTTCCTTCAACCACGTTTTCCCTGTCTTCAAACTACCTCTAGAGAGCAATCTTCGAGGTCTTGCCACATGATTCCTAGTTCCTCAAGATTTTTTTTTCGTTTTCTAGGAACCACGCGAGTATTGCCTTCTTCCTCACGAAGCACTGATCTATTTGTTAGTCTTTCTGGATCCATTTTGCTCAGATAACATCTGAAATGCTGGAAGACTGGGCCCAGGATTTTTCGAATATATAGCCTATATTTTTTTTTATACATGCTATCATAAATGAGTATTACAATAACTATACCTGACTTACTGTCGTTATTTTCGCTCTTCCCTTTTACTTTACTAAACCCAGCCGAATTCTAAACACACCTATGTATTCACTCCGGTCATCCCAAACGGTCATTTTTTCCATGGTAACTTGGGGTGTCACAGTCGTTTCCAAACTATATATAGAAACTAAAATCATACTCAGAAATCAATTGATAGAAAAATTCGTCATTATTGCAAACGCAGGTGTTGAATACTTTGAGAACAATCACGACGTTTTATGACGACGAATGTTTAACTTAACAAAATTTGAAAAACCGGTCAGTTGACTGGTAAAATTTAAGAAACGGTACTGGCATTCAACTCACTGAGTCGATGATAATTTTGCTCTCTTAATTTGTGTGTACTTTGGCAAATAATTATTCTTATTCACAAGAAACGAAGGAGGCTGATTTTCCACTGCGGTTGCTAATTGAGTTTTCCAGAGCCCAACCGATGCAAAAACCCTTTCAAAAGGGAAGGAAAGACAGTCGTGGACCATTCCTTTCCCCAAGGTCCAAGGACCTTTTCCTTCATCCCCTTTTATTTTACTAGGATCTGTCTTGGTAAAACAGTGAAAAGAAACGGATTCAAAGTTAGTCACAAATCGTTTAGGGCAGTGATTCCAAAAGTGTTTTATTCTGACCCCCAGAGATGCTCTCTATTCTCATCTTTATTATTTTTTCTCTCGTTTCGGCCAACTAGGGACCACGATGTTCTCAACTCATTTTCACTCCTTTTTGTTGGAGCAAGTTATTACATGAGTTGAAGATATGCTTGATTATGAGTCAGCTACCTTTCGTTGAAGGTTTTCTCGCTGACTGAACATTACTACCTAGGTTGTGAGTCTTGGACGGAATTTTGGGGGAAAGGATGGTGGATTGGTGGATAAATTGAAGGAAAACATTTAAGGTAAGGAAGAGCGGGAGAAAAACTGGCTGCGAATTTTGTACCCAGGTGGGATTTGAACCACGGCCCTTGGAGTGAGAGGCGAGTGCTGTAACTTCTCGCCTATCAGGCCCTTATTATTATTATTTTTTATTTATTTATTTATTATTATTTAATTTTATGCCCGGAATGCTTTGTGTTGCTCACTTCGGGCAGTAGAAAATTACAAAATTTACAAAGTTTACACAGTTTATACACTGAACACACATTGTCTTTTTCTCACCAGTATGGCATTCATCGTATCCGCGATGGCCTCCCAGTCATTTTGACTTTCCAGCATCACCGCTACTACCGTCCAATATTTGACCTCCCTTCCCAGGATTCTGCACAGCCGGTTTCTCTCTTTTTCCCAAAGAGGGCAGACATCCCAAGTGTGTTCGGGCGAGTCCTCCTTGTCATGGCAGTGCGGGCAGGGTTTTACCTCTCGCTTTTTGGTTTTGTGCAAGTAGGTGCCGAAACTCCCGTGTCCTGTAAGGAATTGGGTGACTCCCCAGTTTATGTCGCCATGTTTGCGGAAGTACCATCGCTTCAGGTCACTGATGAGCCTCCGTGTGCGAACACCTGAACGGCTGTTCTCCTTCCACCTTTCTTCCCACAGTGCGACCGTTCGCTCCCTGGCTTCCTTGGTTCTTATCTGGCCGTCCTGCTTGCCTATAGTCTTGGCGAAGAGTAGGTCGATTGGAATCGTTCTCGACAATACTAGAACGGCTTCCGTTGACACGGTCCTGTGAGCTCTGCTTATATTCTACGAAGACCCAGCCTTCGCTGCTCACGGAGCATTTTCTGGACGTAGGTATTTTTCCCTGTTGCCAAAGGGCCCCATACTGAGGATGCGTATAAAAGAATGGACTCGGTTACGTTTTTATGGTCTTGTCCTGTGCTCACAGGCGCCACTGTAAGTGGGAAGCAGCTTCCTCAGTGCTTCTGTCAGCCGATGCGCCTTCTGAATTTGTGCCTCTATATGGGGTCTGAAGGACATCTTCCTGTCGAATATGCCCCCAAGTAAAGCACCTCTCCTTTAAAGGGGACTTTGACTCCCCCCACTAGCGGTCTGGCTCTCTTTCTGCCCAAAAGGCATACCGCTTCGGTTTTTTCAGCAGCAAGTGTCAGGTCGTTTTTTGCCATCCACGATTCGATTTTTATCAAAGCTCCATTTATTTTTACTTCCATTTTCTCCGCTGTTCTTGCCACGGCGCACAAGGCCAGGTCGTCGGCGTATGTGATTGACTCCACACCGGCTGGAAGCTTCAGTCGTAGGAAGTCGTCGTAGAGGACGTTCCATAAGGTTGGTCCCAGGACCGATCCCTGAGGAACACCGGCCGTCACTACCATTTCACCGCCGCTATGAATTATTTTCCTGTCGGGGAGATAGGAGGAGATAATTCGCGTGATGTACGTCCGTGACATCACAATGGCATTCCAGTTGGGCATTTTTTACGTCCAAGGTGACCAGGACGCAAATGCCACGTGAAGCCTGATTCTTTTTCTCTCCTGCCGTGACTTGTTTTCTACGATTTTTAGGACGTCGCAAGTGCTCTTGCCGCTCCGGAAACCGAACTGGTACGGTGAGATGCCGCCTCCTGTTTTGGCAAATTAGCCTTTCGTAGAGTTTTCCCCACTCGTCTCAAATCGGGCGCATCAGGATTAGCCTCTCGTAATTTTTCACTCGTCTAGGGGGGGGCAGGACTTTCTTTCATCACCGTTTAAAATCCAAACCACCTTCCTCTTTTCCAAAGGGAAATTCGCCCGTCCTTTTCCGGGCTCTTTTCCAAGTCCGGCTATCCTTTTGGCGACAATTGATGGTATGCCGTCTGGACCCGGGGCTTTTCTTAACCCCATGGCTTTGGTCACCTTCTGGAGTTCCCCAGGAATGGTAGTCAGGGTATCCTTGAGACAATTTCTACTCTGGATGTCGGTTTAGTGTTTTGCGGAAACAAGCCCTTTATTGTGGACATTTCCAGATGCGGTTCCAGCTTTGGCAGGTGGTAGCCGAGTCTCTTAGTTACTCTTTTATATGCTAATCCCCAGGGATTGTATTCCACTTGTCCAGACAGTTCTCTCCATTTGTTTTTTTGGAGTTTCTTATTTCTTCCACGTATGCCCTCCTTTTTTCTGAGTAACTTTTTTGAGATCTTCCTCAGTAAGAGACTTCCGGGCTCTCAGTCTTGTTAGGATCCTACGGGCTCTAACACATTCTTTTTTCATTGACTGGAGAGAACTATTCCACCAGTATGATTTGGTTTTCCTGTTAGCCTGGAGTTTAGGCATTGCTGCTTGACATATGCTTTGAGTGAGACCGACAAGGTTTTCAGGTGTTATGTCATCCAAGGCGCCTGCGCTAAGTAACTCGCTGAGTTTCCTCTTTAGTTTGTCCTTGTCGTATTTCCTGATATTTATTATTATGAGAATTAAAATAAATAAAAAGAAATAAAATAGTAGAGAATTTCAAGTCTTGAATAGAACATAAATTTAGGTGTGTGCTTAACTTACTTACTTACTTTTCATAGACCCGCTTATCCGTTAGGATCGCGGGGTGAGGGAAGCAATCAAAGACTTCCAGCTGGAACAATCCTCCGCTATTGAGGTCAAAGAACCCGGGGTTATCAGACGGGATGCAGCCAAGGCCTTCGCCCCCCTGAGCCAACCCTGCCGCGGACGGCCACGGGGCCGCTTTCCTCCCAGGCACTCCGACAGGACCCGACGAACCAGACGTTCTGGGAGGAGCCTCTGAACATGCCCAAACCATCGGAGGATGGATCTCTCGATCGGAGAAGAAGCGGCTCGACCTGAAGCTTCCGCGAATGGCTGTGTTGCGACACCTATCTAGCCTCGACACACCGGCCACCGCTCGGAGATACCTCATTTCGGCCGCTTGTACCTGGGATCTGATCCTTTCGGTCATCAGCCACACCTCATGACCATAAGTGAGGATAGGAACATACACGGAGCGGAAAATGGTGAGCTCTGCCTGGGTGCTCAGCCCAGCCCTCCTCACTACAGACCGCCCCAACTGTTGCATTACTGTCCCAGCCTGAGCTATCCGCGACGCGATCTCTGCGTCTGTCCTGCCATCACTCGTGAACCAGACCCCAAGGTACTTGAACTTGTCTACCTGCCCCAGCGTGACCCAGCGAAGGCGGATGTCGCACTTAAGAAGCTTCCTCGAGATCACCATCACCTCCGACTTGGTCACGCTTATCCTCATCCCGGCCTCGGCACATGCGGCGTCGAAACCGTCCAGTACCCGCTGGAGTTCAGACTGGGTGGATCCCAGACGGACGAGGTCATCCGCGTAAGCAAGATGCCCCACTTCCAGGTCCCCATATCTGAAACTCTCACTTCCTCGGTTGCACCGAAGCATCCAATCCATATAAATTATGAAAAGGAGAGGCGACAGCATGCACCCTTGGAGGAGTCCAACAGACACGTCAAAGAGCTTTGACGTGACACCGTTTATTCTAACGCAGCTCCTGCATTTCCCGTACAATGACCCGATGGCTCTTAAGAGGGAACGATCAATGCCATATGTCTGGAGGACCTCCCAGAGCCTCCCGCGAGGGACCTGGTCATAGGCCTTTTCCAAGTCGATGAAACACGCAAAGACTGGTGGAGCGTACTCCCAGGACTTTTCGAGGATGAGCTTCAGAGTTAGGAGCTGGTCGGTCGTGCTTCTTCCGAGACAGAATCCACATTGACCCCTCGCCCAGCCTGCCCTTGACCACGGACCTGCAACGGGCCTCCAGCACCTTCGGGAAGACATTCCCGGGGAGACTTAGCAGGGTGATGCCCCTATAATTGGAACAATCACTCCTGCTCCCTTTCTTAAAGATCGGGACAATCACCCTGGTCTGCCAAACCTCCAGCGCTGTTCCTCCCTGTCAGGCCACCTTAATGACGCGAGTAAGCCAAAGGACTCCCTCTTCCCCTGGCGCTTTCAACATCTCGGGCCGAATTTCATCCACCACGTGTGTGCTTAAAATGCAGTATATTACTTGTGCACTGAATGATATGTCAAATCTTTGGTGTGTGATCATTGACATCATCAAAAATGTAACTTGTAGGACAGTGGTATGTGTACCTTGCTTTAACGTTATTACTAAAACTTAGCTATTGCTCAACTTCTTACAAATATAATCTGGCATTACAGCACATTCAGAGCCTTGTCCTTCGCAGTCACGACTGTCTACCAAGCCCGGTCCCCAGCAAGGCGCCTTCAGCTACGGATTCCGTACTTTTAGGTCCTCCTCCACTTCTTCGGTCTGCCGAGTTGTCGCTTTCCTCTGTGTTTTTCGTGAACATCTGGGAAGGTATTCTCTCTTGGTCAGGTGTCCAGCCCTCTGGTGTACCTGGGTGCTGTGTTCCAGACGTTTTTCCATAAGGTATCTGATGATGAATGTATGGTCTGTGGTAAAGCTATAACGTCTGAAACCACAACGATAATCTTCCAGAAGCCTCTCTGCGTAGGTATTAAGCCTCTGGGTTATGATTTCTGTGAAGATCTCGTTCGAAGCATTTAGCAGTGAGATTCCTCTGTAGTTGACACAGTTGAGTTTTGACCTTTTTTGTGGATGAGACATAGTATTGCTACATTCCATCCAGCCAGCATTTGCTCGTTGCTCCATATTTCCCTCAATAGTTTGCTTATTCTGCTCTTGAGTTGGTCGCCTCCGAGCTTGATCAGTTCTGCCGCTATGCCATCTCCTCCCGGGAATACCGGGTAAATTGTTCAGTTTACTTTAACAAATTTAAGTTCCAAATTCCTCCATCGCACTAAAAATAATTTAACAATAAAAAGGTGTACATCGACCAAAAAAGTTTGGGTACCACTGGTTTAGAGTCCTTGGTCTTGAAGTGACCATGGGTTTTCCGAAAAGCTATTAATAAAATCCACCCAGGTCATAAAACTCTCAAAGCTAATATTTTACGAAACTGTTTTCCAAATCTTTTGGTTAAATATCAATAAACGCGTTGGCAACCTTGAAGTTTTCTTCAAAAATGAGATCTGATCTGATGCGATGCCATGAATTTCTGTGTTTAACCTGCACTCAGAGTGATTTGGGTAAAAGCCCTGTACAGAAAACAAACATAAAATCCTATTTTTCATTGTTTAGAAACTGTTTTTTTTGGCAATTTTTTTTTACGAACCTAAATTCGAATTAAAAATTCAAAATCTTGAGGTTTTTCAAGACATTGACACCCGAAGAAAGAAGAAGAAAAAAAACTGGCGCCGTGCATCTACCAGTTTGAATTGCTCCCGAGTTGAGAATTTAAAGTTTACTAATTAAGTCTAACCTTCACTTTCTACAATGGAGGAACGTTTTTCTTTTTTCATCTTTTTTGGGATGCGTCCGGAAATTTTTGTTTATATAATTTCCACGGACAATTATGCCTCTTTTAATTTTTGAGGAATTCGCGTTATTAAGTCACTTACCAAGAAGAAATGTACTCGAGCGTGGGCTGGAAACGGGTGAAAAAGACGAGCGGAGCCAATCATTTCAAAATATTTAAAATTGCTGAAAAATCAGTTTCAATCCCAATTTGAAATTTTTGACAATGAATTCCTTTTGTGTTCAAAGATTTTTTCCTGAATTATCTTTTCCTAGTTTTGTGACTTTCCGTATTGAGATCAAAGACCCAACGTTTTGTGTTACTAGCGCTAAACATTTGATGTTAAATTCATGGAGTAGTAAGAAAATTTATACTTACCACGCACGTGCACATGCTTCGCCTCGTTCTACAGCTGAAGGCGTCCTCAGTGGAAGAAAGTTCGGTCTCAAGTCGAAACCACTTAAACATTCGGCATACTACCTAAGACGAAAAGACAAAAGACTAATATTAGTAACAGTCGCGAACATCTCATAACTCACCCAAGTTTTGTCCAGCGAAGTCTGGAACGTTCTAGTCCAGGGGAAATCTTCATGTAATGGGCTCACGTGTCTTTTCTTTCTTGGTATTCACCCCACGTAACTCAATTACAAGTAATGCTCGGAGTCAAAAGATCGGTTTTTCGGATCCTTTAGAGCTTTCCATATTCGTCATGGAATAAGTAGATTCGAAAAAGGTGTTGCTTTCGTTTATCGATACCAGTGTAGTTTAATAATATTAATATAAAATTTACGCAAGTCGTTCCATATTTAAAGCTTTTCGTTTTAAGGGTTAAGAGAAGGTACCTAAGGAAACACCGACCAATCGACTTCCGTTGACTTATCACACGTGTACACCTGTTGTTCGCTTTAATTTTGACCATGAATTTCGTGTTATCCTCTGACAGTTGTCTTCTTTTTTTAAAAATAATACCATTAACAGTTATAATTTCGAGTCACTCATATTTTTGTTCGAAATTTTGTCATAGAATCAGAGAGAGGTTGCGTTAAAGCAACCCAAGGAAATCTACCTCTTCACAAAATTAAACGATCCAACACTAACACCAGAGCCACCCTAAGGATGATATTAAGAATTTGGAGCAAGCGCATCAAAATCGCATAACGTTGCATTAAGGGGCACTACTGCGACAGATTCTAGATTTATATCTCAACTTAGTATTAACAAGCGCTTGGTGTAAGACAGAAATCTTCTCTATATTTTTATATAATCCTCGACGACCGAGAGCACTGCTGACGAAGCAGCCAAGAAACTACAGACAGCAGCAAACTAAATCAACTCCAGTTTAATTAGAGTAAGTCGACACATGTCAACTTGTTATTGAGAAGATTCGATTCAATTCCAATCAAAATCTCCACAATTATCATACCGAACAACAACACAGCAACCGAACACTGAGAATTAGAAACGCAAACCAGTTCTAATTCCTCCCACTTCATTCATTCACATTTTATTTTACTATAATATACATTGCAAGTGTATAATCTGGATGAACAAGCCATTCAGCAGTTTTTATTAAAAAATTATGGAATCCTAGAACGCTTTCGATCGAAAACCCTACAAATCACGGTAGACATCATCCGAGAGGGTTTAGCTGTTTCCATCATATAAAAGGAAATCAAGAGCTCCTCCCTCATGTATTCCTCCACACTTTCTGATTATCGAAATCCTTCCAATACCATCTCCTTCATGAAAGTCAAGACTAAACGAGTAAAACGACCCAAACCGTTCGACTCTGCAATACCCATCTCTTGGTCATACCTACTTTGTCTACTATAACTCCTCATTTACCTCTTTCTTAAAAATATTTTTCATGTAAGTGTCTTTTTTTCTGTTGTCCCAGATTTGTATTTGGTAATAACCATAACTGAAAAGTTTTTTTTTTGTTGTTTCCCATTAATTTGGCACGTGATATTGATGTGAAAAGTGAGCTTAATTCCCGGTTTCCCACTAAAACAATAACAATTTTCCATTTTGTTTTTTTATCTCTTACACGTAATTTAACCAACGCCTCATTATAAATTTTTATTTTTAGTTTAAAACCCGTGGAAGCTCGCTTTAAACAGAAAAAATTTGAATTAGCCTAAATAGTATGAATGGTGAGAAGTTGAGACAGGAGCACGTGTTGATGGTTTTGAAAAAAGCGAGGAGAAGGAGAAAGGAGGGAAAAGGAACGAACCTGAGTCAGCAACCTCTTTTTAAATAATATCTTTCTTACGAAGAGGTAAATTTTCAGTTTGGGTCTGAGAGCCACGCAAACTGGTCAAGTTGTCCGTGGGTGGGATCGAAATTTAAATTCAACAAATACTTTGACCGGAAGCCTAAGTAAATAAAAAATCGAAATTTGAGAAACTGGAGCTTCAATCGCATCTTTCTCTCTCGCTCTTCTTCGCCTCCTAATTCGGAATTTAAGGAAATTCAAATAGTGATATCTTTTGTCTCCTAGAAGAGTTTTTCTCCCTTCAAATCAAAACTGTGCTTCTGATAAATCATAATTAGAATTACCATCTTAATTTACGCTTTTATCATCTAAAATTCAATGTGAGAAATACATACTGTAAATTATATCATTTTCATTTTTAATTTTATGATGCAAGTGCTGTATATCCAAGTCCTTTTTTAGACGATAGATAACCGTGTAAAAAAATCGAGAAAGCGAAGTACAATACAATTGTAATAATAAGGTGTTTGGCAGAAGAGTTTGTACCACATTAAGCAGTAGTTTGACACTGTTTACATAAAAGCATATCTCTGGTTACCTACCACTACCAGTGTCTTATTTATTGATAATTTTGAATTTTGGAAGGAACATGTAATGAATTTTATGAATAGAAGGTAGTACTCGAGCAATGAGATGTTCAGTTCACATTATATCTTAAAGATTTTTTTATAACAGTCTGTTCGATGAGTACAAGTTTGTGATAAAATCTAAAATTTGGAATAAATGTTTTATGTTTATACCGGGGGTCTATGGCGTTTACATAACTGAATTTTGTTACTGTATACAAAAGTTTCAGTAAGTCACCAAAACTGAATAAAAAAATTTAATTTTGTTGGCAAGTAGAGCCGACTTTACTGTTCAGTCGAACGTGATTTGGGTGCCGGTTACAATCGTCATTTGCATCGGTTTGGGATTTGAGCTTTACATTTTGGTATTAAGCATTTCCTTCAGTTCAACCCCCTTCATTTTCCACCCCCACTGCCACTTCTTTTTTAAATATTATTTCAACGTTTTTTGGTGCTTTAAAGATTATACAGGAAGGAGAAGGTTTTGGTTGTGCTCTGACGCATGGAAGAAGCATCTTGAATTTAATTTTTCTAATGATTCCAGGAAAGATGCTTTGTATAAAATGAAAGAAGAAGAAGAAAAAAAGAGAAAAGTTTTGAAGATTTTCTCATTGAATTGCCGCAAAGCGGAAACCAGGGGGCAGGGGGGGAGGAAACAAAGTTTCTAAAAAGGTCACGTGATAAAAGGATGGTTGAAATAGCCTTAAAGAAAATAGAAAATCAAATGTCCATCTTTGGAAACTTTTCTTAAGCTATAAGTGGGCATTTAATCGAATTTCCCGACAGTAATTAAAGGGAATTTAAAATGATGGGGACGCCGATAGAGACTAACGCTCTCCAGTCCATTCAAATAAGGATTCCAACCCGAATTTATCCCGAGTCGCACAACAGTAAAATATTATGCAGGAATTCGAGTGGACAAGGTAGGTAAATATTCCCATTTTCTTAAAGTCCTACCAAGTAAATTTCCTCAAGTTTTCGAGAACAAGAGGGTCGAGAATGTTCGTAAGTGGACAAGATGGCCGCCGAGACGTGTTCAAAGGGTCTTAATTTGCTTTTAGAGCGGACAATGCATACAACAGCCATCAACTATCTATCAAAACCGGGAGCGGGGGGGGGAGGAGAAGGAAGGGCCAAGGAAAAGAAAGACAGATGGGAAGGGAGAGAAGAAAGAGAAGTAGAGAGAGAGAGAGAGAGATGCTCGTGGAACGAACGTCTTCAGAATTCAAGCTCAATTTTGTTTCTTGATAGATGATTTTAAACATGATGGATCGCTCTAATTATTTATTTATATCAAAAAATATTCTTTGTCATTTCAGAGAATATTTTCTTTCATTTCGATTGAAGTTAATGATCGGTGAGGAAGGGTGGTGGAGGCGGGAAAGAAGAGGAAAACCATAGAAGTGGTCCAAGAACTGTATAATAAAAGAGGAGAAGAAAAAAAAAGAAATTTGTGAAAACAAATATTTTTTTGCTTAAATGAATTTATTTAACGAATATCTTAAATTATCTCGAGCATAATTAGGTTTTTTTGTTTATTCACGGATCTGTTTGGGATATTGATCGAATGGAAAAGCAGTGACGTAGTCACAGAAGCTCGTATTAATAACCTGCAGCTTTTTTCTTCCCCTAAATTCCTCTCTCCTATTTCTTTTTATGGTTCCTTGAAATCTTCAAGCTCTAAAAGAGGAAATTAGGTTGAAGTTTAATGAGCTTAGAGGAGAAAGCCGAGGATGGCATAGGGGACTCATGGAAGGTCACATGGTAAAATGTCTATATTCGCTGGCACACCCTTTTTTTGAAAATGTTTTTTTTTTCTGGCATTACAAATCCCACAAGACATTATAATGTAAATAGTCTCGAAGATATGGGATGTTATTTAGTAAAAAAAAAAAAATGGCGATGGTGTATTCACTATTTTGAATACTTATTTGCATTGATCAAAATAGTTTTCCAGGAGGACCTGAGAGATGGGGAATGACAAACTAAACCTGCGCGAAAACAAGAACCTGCCAGTCAAAACCGATTCTAAATTAGAACCGTGGTACTGCAAACACTGATTAAGAGTCTATGACAGAAAGGCACTAACAGAGTTGACCTCTTACCTATGCAGAAAAGAGATTTTAAGGGAAAAAATCAAAGATTAAGGCTAAGGGTACAAAGACTCCATTTCTATATGTTTAAAATTAGTTCAACCACAAACATCTATTTGTATTTGTTTCATATTCATTCACCCTTTATTGCTAAGGCTCAGGTAGAGATTAGCTCTTTTTAAGCCATCATCCTAATTATTAATATATGGCAGTGAGCATATATGCATTTTTTAGTAGCCCCTAAATTTTGTTAAAATTAAAAGAAAATTTACCAGCTGTTCTAGATTGCAACAGTATTAATTATAATTTTTGTTGTGTAAATTTTAAACAATGATATATATGCTGTCTATAGAATAAATACGCAATGTAGTTCCTATCTGTACTTATCAAGCTATTTGTTATAATAAATAAAAAAAGATGTTAAAGAAGTGAGCGGGTGGGTGGATCTCTTGTGTGAACGATTAATACAGTAACCAGTCCGCCAATGTTTGTTTATTTTATTAATAAATTGTTCGTGCAAGCTTACTTTAAATAAAAAAACTTTTTATAGTTGAGGCTGGACAGAGGAAAAAAGAAGAAGATGAGAGGAAAAGGTGGGTGGGGGCAGTCAAAATCGTTTCCGATACGTTAAAATCGAAAATTTGACGAAATTCATTTAAATAATTTGGTCGAAGAAAAAAATATTCGTTCGGTCTTATTAGAGGAGGAGGAGGAGGAGGAAGAGGTCAGAAAATTGCGAGAGAACGGTCAAAAAAATTTTTTCAAATAATACTGGCATTGATACAGTCGACCTTTTGCCATTTCGTAAACAATGGAAGTTCATAAATGCCAAGCCACTGCCTTTTGAAACAATGGCACGCATGCATGTAGAAAGCCCACCGCCATTTTACCAACCCGATCAACTTTGTTTTCCTTTCATTCACTGAGTATATGCTTGAACTGATGTTAGGTCGTAATCTTTTATTTATTCAACTAGTAATTAATTAATTAATTAATGAAAGCAATAGTTATTCTTGTTTCTATATACCTGCTACACTGTGTAACAGCTGTGAAAGGTGAGGAATATCTGGAAGTTGGGATTAGAGATTCGAGGAGGAAGTGGGAGGATGGGAAGATGGAAGGAGGAGGTGGGAGGGAAGAAGAAATTCGACGTTTGAAATCGTATTTCGAAACCCAAGTCCGATCAGAGCTTGAGAAAACGGTTTCGCTCGGCTCTGCGGTTTTTCCAAGAGCTATCTTCTACGCCTCGTTGTAAAGTGAAACTAGTTTCGACTTCTTCGACTTGCCTTTCACACATGATTTATTTGAACGACTTCCAACTTGGTCAGATCACAAGATTTTGATTACTTTTTAGAAACTTTATCCCCCTTTTCCTCGATGAACTTTGAAAACGGCAAGTTCTCAAGTCTTTGAGGTTTCTTACTTCAGTCTCAGATTATAACCTTCGTTAATGGACATGATTTCCTCTCCTTTAGTTTCTCATTATATTCAAAGAGGCCAATTTTCCACGGTGACGAAAACTTTCAAATCTCGCGGTTTACTCTTTTTTTCCTCTTTCCTTTCCTTTTCTTTCTTTTTCCCTTTTCCCTTAAATGCCAGAGATTATGTTTTTGACCGGGTTGAAGAAATGAAAGGTCGAAAAAGGCGTCAATGGCGACTCTTAAAAAATGAACATCATCTTTTAGACCCTTCATGCCTTCTTTAATTTTTTTTTCCTCGTTTCGGTTTCGGTCACCTATGAACCACGTCCTATACTTAAAAATGTTGTTATTGCTACTAGTACACTGTTTCGAGTAACAGTGACCTGTGCAAACTACTCGAGTACATTGGTTCAAGATCCAAAGTGGATTACCACCATTGGGCTGTACCCACAGTCACATCCAATTAACCTACCCCTAGGGTTGAGGCACTGGCCTATTCTTGAGATATAAATGTCCTTTAAAACCAGACTAATACTACTTACTGTCTCGCTCAGACACAGAGGGTAGTTAACATGGGGTATATAATTTAAAAGATCCAAAAGTTTTAAGATTTATTTTTTGTTTCCAACATTTTGAAACTCATACAGTCAAAATAAAAATCTCACACAGCTTCGGAGATATTTCGATGAAAAAAAGTGTCTTTAAATCTTCTCAAAACGGTTACCAAAGCAAATTGAGAGGAGGGGTAAAGATGGCGAGGAGTGGAAAGCAAAACATTCTAGAATGTAAAGTGTTAAAGCTTGAGTGATTGGAAAAATAGTTTGAAGACGTCGACGGGCGGATGATAATGAACATTTTATGGTTGGTTCACCCCTTGCAGCCTCAAGGGCGGTCATATGATTACTTCTCCGACAAGAAAACGTAAAAATAAAATCTCTTTTATTTTTTTATTGCGAGCAAGCGAAAAATTTTATTCCTACTTTCCTCACTTCTTTAATTTTCGTAGGCGCGTTTAACAAGTCCTCCGTTTTTTCTTGTTTCTAGGAATGTAAGCCCAAGGAAGTGCTTCCATTAATTTGAGTTTCAAATTAATTTAATTTTTTCCTTACATTTTACTCTTTTTATTCCTTTTTCCAACTAGAATTTGAAAGTTTTTTTTTTCAAGTTTTAAACAGTTTTGGAAGACGTGATGTGTTTTTGAAATAAAATTAAAAATAATAAAAGTGAGAATGTAATGCAGAAGCCAGTCTCCTGGCGTGTTGATGAAAGATTGACACTACAGCGGCTTTGATATGCTCGCCTTAATAATTCTGATTTCTGTTTTGAAAGCTGATAGCTTTTCTACGTCATTTGTTTCAAAGTTCTATAGAGAAAGCTCTAAATGTTTTTCACTCTAATTTGTATGAAAACGTTGAATTTGCTGCTTTCGCTTCCTAAGACTTCCTCTTGATAGGTTTACCAGTTTTGATGTTTTTAGAGCACAGTTCTCATCCCAAAAAACATCTCAAAGAAAACAAAGTTAAATTTTTGGAATTTTCTTCCACTTTGTCCAGACACGTTTCCAGCTCTCGGTCGAAACTAAACCCCTCTTATTCTGATGATGTCTTTCGGTGCAAAACAAATTACGAAAATGGCAATAATTTCAAAGAAGAAACTTGAATTTGTTTTCTCTGTTTGTTTAATCGTCGGAATGGAATCAAATTTTTTCGGTTAAAGACCGTTCACCGTTAGTATTTTCATCTCGTTACTTTTATTTACTTAACTGGGAATCCGATTAGATCGACAGTAGATTAGAAAAGATCAGTTTTTTTTATTTACCTGGCCTTTATCGTTTTTTTTTGTGGGACTGAAATCGGCCAACAGATTACCAACAATGTTGGAAGAAAATTTTCAAAATATACAATTGTTGGTGATTTGATGTTCTCTAAAAATGACGGTGTGTTCGAATTTTTCAATTCTGGAAATACTTATTCATAAAAGTTATATGCAGAGTCTTATATTTGCTAAGACAGCAATCAATATTGAAATTACCCCGATTAATTTAACGCCGAAGCATTTATAAAACTTATACTCACTGTAAGCCAATTTCTTTGACTTGTGGTCGAATGCCAGAATATAAAACAATTTTGGAGTTTCCAGCATAGACACCAACATAACCAACAAAAACAAAACATAAAACTTAAGCAATTGAACAATTCGTCCACCTAACCTCTGGGGACATCTTTAACAAGCTGAAGAGCTAATGCCAAGAGAAAGCAGATAAGATATATGGTGGTCTTACCTTAAATTGAAGAACACTTCTCTTGAAAACACATGTATCTGTAGTCCAAAACGACTTACAAAATTTGGGGTCAAATTCACAGTTTCAGACCACTGACACAAACACCAACATCAGTATTTAAAAATAAATAAAAAACACTATAACTGTTACTGTTTGAAATTTAAACAACTGAACATTTCGTCCACCTAACCTCTGTGGACATCTTAAACAAACTGAAGAGGTAATGCCACGCAATTTTGTTTTTATACTATTTGCAGGGATAAATTTCCCTGATGCAGACGACAAAATGGAATTGTTTGCCATATGGTATGGTGTTTACCAATAACATCATTTTGTCGTCTGCAACAGGGAAATTTATCTCCGCAAACAGTATAAAAACAAAATTGCGTGGCATTACCTCTTCAGTTTGTTTAAGATGTCCACAGAGGTTAGGTGGACGAAATGTTCAGTTGTTTAAATTTCAAACAGTAACAGTTATAGTGTTTTTTATTTATTTTTAAATACTGATGTTGGTGTTTGTGTCAGTGGTCTGAAACTGTGAATTTGACCCCAAATTTTGTAAGTCGTTTTGGACTACAGATACATGTGAGCTCATTCATAATTTTCCAAGAGAAGTGTTCTTCAATTTAAGGTAAGACCACCATATATCTTATCTGCTTTCTCCTGGTGCGATAGTATGTACAGGTTCACTCACATTCTGTTTTGCTTCTTATATATGCTCAAACAACCTAATTCAAGTGAAGCGCAAAAATAGTGAATTTTTGGGGGGGAGGTGGTAGTCTGGAAAAATTGGCTCAGATGGTTTTGCAAAAGGCCTTTAATTTGAAAAATCTTGTTTCAACTTTATAACTTTTTTGTCTTTGTGAATACATAATTTTCGGATTCTTATTTGCTTCTTTTGTTTTCCAGTTTTTCGGACTTCAATGTTTCGGTCTATGCGTAGGTTTTCCAAGCTGTCGGTGTTAGATTTCTGAATAATAAATGAGTTAACATTGTCAAGTGGTATTGAAGCCACTTGATTAAATTTGAAGGGAAAAAGAAATCCATTTTTTTTGTTTGGGTAAATAGTCAATGAACCTCCTAATTAACTTGAAAAAGGTCGAAAAAAATTTTCTTAACGTCATTTCCTTCCTTTGTTCAAGAGCTCTTTCCTCTCTCTTCCTCCCTCTCTTTCCCTCTCGTTTTTTCTTTTGCTACGAGGGAAATCTCGGTGTCCAATACAACTTTAAATCTTATTTCCCATTGAAGAAACTTTGTCAAATAAGTCGTTAATAAACTAATAAAGAATTTCTTAGTTCCCATTTCCATAAAATTTGACCCAAAGGTCCATTTCCTGAATCAGAATAGAATCTATCTTTGTCAGAACTCTTTCAATACAACACCTTTATATTCTTCTCTCTCTCTTTCTCCTCTTGTTAGAGTTAGCCGGGACTCGAGGCTGAGCAAGGGAGAAGGAGGATAAGGAAAAGGAGAGAAAGAGAGAGAGTCTAAGGAAGAGGGACGAGAAGGAAAAGGACGAAAGGGTGGTGAGGATGGAGTGGAAGAAGGTCGGAAAGGAAAGGAAAGACCGGAGGAGTGGAAAGGGAGCGGACTCCGAGCCTGGACCAATTAATACATCTCAGGAGATGAGGTTCTCCCCCTTTGCCGCCTTCCTCCCTGCTTTTCCCTTCCCACTCCTTCGGATCCTTCTTACTTCTTGGTTCGTTTCCCAAGGTGCTGGTCATGTCGGAGAATCGATAAACACTGCATGTGTTTGAAAAGGGTTTCTTCTCTGGGCAAATTAAGTTTCGAGACTTTAATAAACAAAACAAAATATCTATCAGGATGATATATGAAACTTTGAAATTGGGTCTTAGCGTCCTAAGATTTCAATTTGGGTGTTTGAAAGCCAAGATATGGCCATGAAGGAGTCACACATTCTGCCACTCAATATAAACGTGGCCATCTATGTGTTTAACAATTCTTCCTGATGTTACTTCATCATTCACTTAAAGGGTTGTAGTAAAATTTTTTTGTTTTGAGATTTTTCAACCGACAATGACAATCTAGTTGTATTATTCACGAAACCCGGGACACCACTTAAAAATATATCTTGTTTGGAAACAATATTTCCATATTTAAGAAAAGAAAAAAAAGGTAAGGAACAAGGTAAAAGGTCATTTTTCAAAAAAGAAGACGGGCAGAGAGGGAGGAGGGAGTGGAAAATGTGGGGCCCGAGGGGAAGAGAGCTTTAAAAGAATGTCTAATAAAAGCAAAAAATAACGACGATTAATGATGGCGAAGGAGTCAATCGATTTCGAAACTCCCAAGAAAACTTCTTTTTCTTTTCTCCTCGTATTTCGCAAAATTATTTTCCATTTGCTTCGAGGTTTTCTGATTGAACGAATGCAAATTTTTCCTTATTTCGCCTTTCTCCTCCTCCGCCTCCACCTCGCACCCGCCATCTTACTACCTACATCGATTCCTTCTTCTGCATTTCTTTCTTTTTCCTCTTTTCACTTGAATCCTCTTGGCGATAATGAACCTTGCGGACCTTTGCTTTCATTAAAAGATTTCAGTACATTCAACCCTTTTTTTATACATTTTTTTTAGTTGACATGATCTACCAGTAAAAGTAAAAAAGAATTTTTTAATGTGATTTCGCGTAATTAGGTGTTTGGAGTGTAGAACAATAAGTTTTTTATTTATTTATGGACTTCTCCTTTCCAAAATTTGTCGGTAGATTTTATTTCTTCGTTTTATTTGTTCTTTTATTTGATTACGATCGAACATGAATCAGCAAAACAATGGAATAAAGTGATAAGACTTAATGTAAACATTAAACAATGTACCATGCTACGAGCTCATTCATTTAAAATCTTATATTATTATCATTTAATATCTTACACAACTTTAAGAGGAGTGAACTCCATCATTACCTATATAAACCTTAACTAACTTTTGTAAATGTGACAAATTGCCAGAGTTACCGGCTAGTTTATAAAATCTCCAACTCATAATTAGAGTCAATTTGACTGTAGGTATCGTCTTCTCTTTCTTTCCTTCGTTCAAAAAAGAAGAGTTAGAATCAGATGTTGTTTTTCTTTTCTCTCTTTTTTGGTTATTTGTTTTGTTTTATTACCCGTATATTAATATCTGGTCTTGGGTTTTTCTTTTGCTTATTCGCCTAACCCTCATCCCCGATTCGACCCAAGATCCTCACCAGAGGCAAGAAAAAAAGTTTCTCTTCTTTGATTAAAATGTTTTATTTCTGATCAAAAAGATTCTTTACACGCAAAGCAATTAAAAAGTAAACTTTAATTGAGAGCTTATCAAACAATGAGAAATACCTTTGATTAAATTTTATAGATTGGAGGTGCGGGGTAGGGACGGGGGGGAGGGCGAGGTTCTGAAGAAAACACAACAGGGAGTGGCTATTGGGCTGTATAAGTTCTCCCCGACGATCTTCTACGTTTCTAAAAGAAATCCTGTGAAAAGCGAAGTTTTGCATTTTATATGAAATTGTAGTTTATCATGAAAGTTTATTTAAAAAGAACGTGTCACTAGAGTTGAAGTCAACTGTCTAGTGCAACGTGTCACTAGGTCCATTCATCCTTTTTTTACGCGGTTGATTTTACTTTTTGAACAAACCCTATTAATTAGAGTGTAGAGAGTTTGAGAGAAACATTTGAAAGGTCATAATTCGTTTGAAAAGGGAAATATGGGTGATGGAGGAGGAGGAGGAGGAAAGAGGAAGGGAGAGGAGGAGGTGAATAAGAGTTTTAAAAAAAGAAATGCAGCGCTGTAGTCAGTCAAGGGCTTAATGAATTGAACCCAAGTGAATTTATCGAACACAGGGCTTTTCACTTTTGACTTAACCCTATTCCTTTTCTTCTTCGTCGTCTTTCTCCTCCACCACCCACTCCTCTTCTCCCAACTCTCCTCCACCTCCTGGCCTCTCGTTTCCTCTGCTTTTCTCATCCTATTAATTTCCACTCTTAAGACAACTTCCTCTTTTTCTCATCGCAAAATCTTTATTCATTTTCTCTTTTCTTTTCCAGCATCTTTCATTTTTAACTCTCTCTCCCTCTCTCTGGGTCTCTGTCTCTGTCTCTGTCCCTCTTCTTCCTTCTCAATTCTTATCGTAAACTTTGTACACACTTTGCGGAATGAGAAAATATCTTTTTTTCCCCTTTAACATTCTTTTATGTTCCCTTCTTTCCACATCTAGCTTTCTCTCTTTTTCTAACATCCCTCTTTTCTTTTCTTTCTTTCCTCTTTTCGCTCGTTTCGGCGTCCTTTTTCCAATTCTTCTCATGGGATTCACTTACTTTTTTTATTGCTATTTCGACGTCGTTCCCTCTCCCCGGCCCCTTTGCCAACATTTTTATTTTCTGCCGGCACAGATCTTATTTCTCCTGTTTCAGTTTTATTTATCTATCAAATCATTTTTTCTTCTCCTCTCTTTTTAAGCTGTTGGCGGGATGAACTGTACGTGTTTCGATCGAATTCGATTAATATATGTACTGTTCGTTTACAAAATAAAACCTGAAAGCTATGTCTCAAAAATCAGAAAACGTTTTGGTAATTTTATCATTTTTATGAAGTATATATATTATAATTCGATAAACAAATACAATAGCTCAGTAATAGCATATCAATTACAACACTAATTCACATCGATACTCATCATGCCACATAGAATCTAACAGACATCTTATCCTTATTCATGTCCTAACAATTTAGTATAAGGTTACTGTCATTTCGTTTGAGTAAATGAAGAAGATATCAATCCACACACATTAAAGCATTAGAAAAGAATATGCAAACTGAATAATGGACAACTAAATGAATAATTATCTCCAAAAACAAATACGTAACACATATACAATACATGTAGCGAATGGCATTCCAATTTTCATTAGACGACAGCACAACAGAGGCCGTCCTTCTCCTTCTCATTTTGTGTAGGAAAACCCCCGCAGGCATTATTGTCCCTTATTTTTAGGGTATGTGCTTGAGGTCTGTGGTGCAGTGGTTAAAGGGCCCGACTAAAGAAATTATGGTCGTATCCTGTCCGTATCCCGTGATTCCCAAGGGTAAAAACCGGGGTTAAAAATCTCAAACTCATTTTAAGGGTATACTCCTGATTCCAACTGTTTATTTCGGCATAACGAGTTACATTATTATTAAAAGAGCAGAATACCTGATCGGTTATAAATCAAAGCCTAGAGAATTATAATGTGTTACTTGTATATCAAACTTTTTTTTTCCTTCTAACCAGCTCCGAGCCCTTTCTTGTTGTTCGGGATTGACCGGTATAGGAGAAAATTGGAAGAACTGAGTGGAGGTGGGGAAGAATAGATTTTAGCATTTTTTTCTTCTTCCTACCCTTTTTTGAAACACGAGAAAATCGCTCTTCTCAGAGAATTAAACAAATTGATAAATAACCAAGTAATGAAATATAAACTCCCAAAAAACTGTCATTATAAAAATTTCATAAAGTTTTAGAGAATCTCGAGTTAAAATCGCAATTAAGAAAGACAGCACGAAACCCCACCTCCAATCTCCCGATTTCCTCCCATCTGCCTTTCCCGAGCTCTCCCAATCTCTCTCTCGTATCCCTTCCCAGTTTTTTCTCTTCTTCTTCTTCTTCATCATCCCTGTCTCCCAACCCCATCCCCTTTTCCTGGTTATTTTTAAAATTTTATAAAGAAAACTGAACGAATTTAAACCATGGTTTCTACGGAGATTCGTCCACGAAGAAAAATTAGTTTTCCACAACATCTAGACTTTAAACTTAAGCAGGGTAGAATTAAGGAAATCAGCTGTGAAGATTCAAAAGATTTTTTGAGGCTTTTTGTGGTTTCGCCTCCAAAGAAATTAGTTCAAAGGGACGGGTTAGAGGAGGCTAAATACATTTTAAATTATCATTACCACTTCCACACAATTCGCAATGTTTGGCTCGGACACTTAGGAAGTCCGGCAAAACTCACCTCGGAATTTTCGAGAAAAAATTCCTCCAACAGATCTTTGGACCAAGCAAGGAAGGTGACTCCTGAAGAAAAAAGGATCAACCGCGAGGTGAATGAGCTGTTCGAATAGAAAGATATCGTCACCTCCATCAAGCTCAGGAGGTTGGAATGGGCAGGCTACGTCATAAGAGCCAAAGACAGGCTCATCCAAAAGGTCTTTAATGGGAGGCCCGAGGGAAGGAAACGAGTAGGCCGCCCCAACTTAAGATAGGAAGTTGAAGTCCGAGAAGACGTCGGAACGTCTCGGATCGAAAACTGGAGGAGGAATGGAGGAAACTTCTGGAGAGGTCCAAGGTTCACACAGGGCTGTAGCGCTAATGATGATGAATTTCATACATTTCAACATTTTTATGAACAATTTTCATATTTAAAATTCAATTAAAAATGTATATTAGCCATAAATTTATAATAGTGAAAAATTGAACACTGCTCGTTACTACTGGCAACAGTCGCGGGAATCTCTCACCTCACCAAAGTCAAGGATGAATTTTCAGCGGGGTAATTTAAAGTCAGGAAAGAACGTGGAACTAATCGAGTAACGGTTACTGTATTCATATCACATCTAAGAGTAAGAGGAAAGAAAAGAGATGAGAAGAGAAAAGTCCGAACAAAACGATTTATTAAATCAGAGACGGAGGTGTGAAACATTTTGCATTAACAGCTCAAGTCGTGTTTCTCGTCTGAATAATGACATTCGATGTGTTGTACATATCTCACTTATTTCCGATTTATATCATCTACATTAATACCTCCGTCTTATCTTTCGTGTCTACAATCTCTTAGAAATTCCATCGGAAAACCTATCAATTTATGGCAGGATTACTTCTTTCGAGCTGAAAAACCTAATCCTCAGGTGAAAAATTCTTGGTCTCGACAAAGAGTGAAAAATCCTGAAGGAAGTTTCTCAGCTTAATATGTGTTACATTTTTTTTCTTCGATTTTCGAGGAATAAGAACTTCCTTACTCTCAAATTTTTCCTGTCGTTTTCCGTTATCTTGGTATCTTACCTGCTTTCATTTTGCACAAGCAATCCTTCATTTTCTTGTTGTCTCTTTGGTCCACCTTCCTTCTTTTTTGATTTTTAATCTCATCTGAGATCTTTCCCTGCTGGCAGTGACAAACTAAGGTTAAAACGGATCCTGGGCACTCGGCTAGGTTGTGAGAGGCTAGTGATGAGAACTAGAATTGTTCTCATCAAGCAACATACTGTATATATTGAAAGTTAGTGTTTAAAGAGTCTCTCAGTCAGTGTTGGTAAGTAAGGCAGTTCGCACAGAAGCGAAAACAAGTGCAAATAGCTAGAAAACTAGATTAATTTTGTCTTTTATTAATGTCACAGTTTTTTTTTTCTTTGCTGCACTGGTTATTCACGATGATGAATGTTCACGCCCGAGGCAAGTTCATGTCTCAATTTATTTTTTAACATTCAAGTTTGGCATATTCCAAAGAAATGCAAGTGCGAGGACCTACCGTTGTTTTTGACTAATGTTATGAGAGCACAGCATTTTGTTAGTGATTTTAACTTCCTCATGAGTGTTGTAGTTAATTAGTTTTGTCCTGGTTTCCTCGTTTGATGACAGTAGCTTTTCCCAATAATTTTCACCCATGAAAAATTCATCGGAACCATCTGGTGGTCAGATTTGCATCCATAGCCGTATAATATGCGACGGAAAGAGACCGAAGACATTGTTGTATCTGGAGTGTAAATTGGATTTTGTGGCAAGTTTAAATCTGTAGTTTTCTATAACTTTGGCATTACACGTCATGCCGGAAATGAAGTCGAATCGGAAAAAAGTTTTGATTAACTGTTCAGTGTTCTTTCCCACGAAGAGTTCACTAAAAATGGGAAAGCAGCCGGCGAACGATAACAACAATAAAAAATATCTTATTTATCGATTGCGTTAAAATTTAATTAAAACTATTTTTAAGAATTCATAAAAAAAGGCCTTCTCACAATCTGTTGTATTTTTTTTTGTTTTGTTTTGCGACAAACGCATCTAAAAATTAATTTGTAAGTCATGTCCGCCATTTCTGAAGATAAGAAAAAGTATTTCAATTGGATTTTTTTTTGTCCACGTCAGGAACTGGAAAAAGAAATGTCGACGAAGACTAGAGCATGCAAAAATGGACGTGAACTTTTTGAATAATATTTTTTTTTCTCTAAAACTAAACGTGAGAATTGCACGTGGATGAATGGATTTGTGGTGTGAACTATTGGCTATTCTCAGAAGAAAATAAAGTAGAGCCTAACGAGGTGTCGATTCCGAGAAAACTAATATCATGGTCATCAAAAACAGTAAAACGCCGAATTATTAATATATTCAGTCAAGAGGAAATCGGAAGAACAGACTCCGACAGCAGACCCAACTTGTTTTTATGTGTTGCTCAAATTTTGAACTATATTTTCTTGTGCGTGGGATATGTTTGTTTGTTTTTGGTTATCTTGGGAGATTCATCATAATTTTAGTTTGGTTGTCACATCGAACTGTATATATGTCGTTAGCTCCTCTTACAGGATTCGAAGGTGAAATCAAGTAAAAAAATTGTCAACATGGTTGGCCATATTTTCGTCAACTCTTACTTTAGGTTTGCAAAATTCTGTACTTTTTTTTTTGTCTAATTTTGTCGTTGTAGTTAATTTTTTATGATTTAGTCGTGTCAAGTTTTGTAAAATGAACATTATTTTTTTTTCAAAGTTTACGGAGTGTCGATTTATTTAGTATTTCGGAACCGGGCGCTAGGAAAACTTGGCGGTTTTCGCTACCACGTCGACGTTCGCGTGTGGTTAACATGGGTTGCAGCCGGCCACAACGGGAACTGCCCTGCAATTTAAGGTTAGTCGATAGAATGGAGGAATTGCCCATATTGGGATGAAATAAAATGTAGGTAAATGACCCTGTTAGTTCAGATCTACTGAAGTTTTCTTCGGGAAGTATTTTTGTGCAGCAAATAAGGTACCAGTGACGTCTGTTTAATTGTATAGATGAGAATTGACACTTCGGTATTTAGTTATCCGGTCCTTATTCATATAACTTTCGGTGTCGGGGTTAGAAGACTTTTCCACTTCTGACGGCCCTGGGCAAGGGCACTGGTGTCCTGATTGAAACAGATCTTCCTTCAAATTGTCCTCCCAATTAGTTTGCAGGTAGGCTTCCGTTGTGGCGAGCCTTTCACGTCATCCGAGGAAGGCGCCCCGTAGGCATTTGCATTATGTGCCCGAACCACCAGACCTGGTTTACTTCCCAGAGATGATCGAATAGTGTTGTTTCTGACTGTCTCTTCTGGTTAAACCCGCCACCTTGTTTTTGGAACCGCATTTTGGTGGCTTGTAACCAACCGACTTCTGTGGATGGTGTTGAGGGTCTTAGGATACCGAAGTGAGGCTTTGGTTTTACAAAAAAAATTTTTTTAAAACAGTCAGTTGGCAGGTCCGATAGATTTAGTTGTGAAAAATTTGATTTTGTTTTACTAAGAAGGCGAGAGAAAAAGAAAAAATCAAGATTGTTCTTTTGAGCTGAAAAACGGGCAGAGCAAGAAGGAAGGTAAGGAAGAAAAGGCGAGGAAAGAGGAAGCGAACGTGAAAAACAATTTCACGGAACGGAAAAATTGTTTGAGAGAAATAAAAAAGTCCTTCATCTTTTTTTCTCAAAGCCTCATCCCCGTTTTGTCTGGCTCCCCTACCCCCTTTCACACCCCCTCAAGCCCTTTGCCACCTCCTCCCTTTGCTTTTGGAAAATCGTAAAAAAAGCACGTGTTGGTCAGCTGTTTTGTGCGCCAGCGCAATTCTTTCCAATGTTCTCTGATGACCATCGTGACGTCACCCCCTCCTCACTTTCTCTCTCTCCTGTGGAATTAGGTCGATGGCCAACATTTTTCTTTCTTTCCCATCCCCTTTCTCTCTTTTTGCCCTTATTTTCTTTTTTTCAAGGTCGTGTGACTTCTTCACTTCACTTTTTTTTTGATGCGGCGGCAGATTTTAACCCCCAAAGTTTTAACATGTTGCTTTTTTTGTTGTCTTTTGCCAACCACCGAACCACCATACTGGATGAAGGAACATCAGAAGGTTGTGAATCAGAAGAGGATGAGTAGATTTTGATTTTTGTTCACATGTCGAAATATTGTGTGACTGAAATGCACAGTGGCTGTTGACGTCGTCTGCACAAATAACGAGACTGATCGGGAAACCAAGAGAAAGAGAAAAATAGACAGCAATAGGGAGGGGAGAGACAGAAAGGAAAATAAAGAGGTTGTTGAAGTGTTAATTTGAAAAGTATTGAACATTTTCAAATGAATTCATTTGTAAGTTCAATCACCATGAGTAGTGAACACTTTCGTTAAGAATTACTTCCACGATAACGCAGTTTCAGAAAAAAATACACTTTTAATCTAAATTTATTTTAGAGGTAGCGCAAATTTTTACTAATAATTCGTTTCATAAATAATCCACAGCCTAGGCTAGGACATACAGCCCAACAGCAAAAATTCATTTTGCACTAATAAATGACTGCAAAGGTGCCATATATGGCCATAGAGTCAGACACTTTTCCTTTCCATTTTTGCCGGCCAATTGAAGCTGTTGGTCAATTCCAGCTATGGCCGCAACATATATGATTTCAAACTTGACAATTGCCACAGAAGTTTGCAGGTGTGGAAAGTTTGGGAAACTTTGTCCTGACGAAAGATTATTCCACTATAACATACAGTATATTACCAAAGTTCTGTTGTCTTCAATGGAATTTTCAGTGACGAAGCCGTGGCTCATGTGAATGTATGCCTGAATGAGTTTATCCATTTTAATCGTCATTTCCTCTAATGACAAGTGACACGACAACGATCACAGCAAAGTGTTATTATCATTATCATTATCATCATCATCGGTTGTTGTCGCCGTCGTCGTCGTCATCGTGCACGGTCATCTGTCTAACTTTTCAATTTCCAATCAAAGAACAATTCAGAGTTCATCTCTTCATTAAGATTTCCTCGACTTTATTGTCTCAGATTATGAACGGACTTTTTAGTATCGTCATGATTCCAGAGACAAATTTGGAAGTTTAAGAAGAAAAATATCCGTCAAAATACTGTTTTGGAAACAATGAGACCTTAAGAGCTTCCTTCCGCTTGTGCAGACATTACCAAATTAGTCGAACTCGATTTTCTCCTAAGACGTAAGTGTTTTTCACTTTTCACTTATCGCCATGTTTGTTTTTACAAAAAAATTAGCGGGAAATATTTTACAACTTCCCTCTGTTTCTCTCTTTTCTCCCTGATTGTTGATGAAGAAATTCGTATACCCATATAGTAGCATAGTTTCCAATGTTAATCTTCACAGAATAGCATTCAAACTTCCTTTTGTTTTGAGTACTAACCTTTTCCAGCCTTCTGTCTTTGATTCTCTTTACCATTTACTTACTTTTTCTCTTTTCCTTGTTCGTCTAGTTAGTTTTCCTTTTTTGCCCTGACCCTGTCAACATCCGTTAATGAGGACATATCGGTTGTTAGTATAAAAATGGTACTGTGTTATAACTCAGTTCTTAAACTATACCATTAGTTTACGTCCGATTTACATAAGTAACATGCTGAAGGCATCTAATACTAATAAAGAACAAAACTCTTCCCATTTTTTGACTTTCAGGATTATTTAGAATCTGAATGATAGAAACAGACCCTTAGCCCAGCTAACAATCTTTTATCTTCTCACTTCACAATGAAAAAATATATATATATAATATATACAGATACAGATACGATTTCTTTTTTTTTTGGTTGGAGTCGTGCAAAGCTAAACCATTCACAATTAAGTGGGATATGTCAAGCATGAATAAAAAAATTAAACACGAGAGTATATATAAAGCTTGATTGATCTGATTATAGTGTGTGGAGGCACGATCAGTATAATTTCACATCCACCACTAAAGAAAACATACATCACTTACTCGTATGTGCCGTTTTCTCTCCAAAATAATGTCGAATTTTTTCCTTCCCGCACACGTCTTCGATCCGAATTATTTCTGGCTCTTTAACTCCGTTCGCGGATATAAAGTAAGCCATCAAAAACGAAAAACAGGTTTCACGTTCCATGGGAATCCACCTTAATTCTATATGGGAGTTCGCCATTCTGCACACACCTCCTATCTTGATTATAAACAATTCGATTTTTTGATTATACCTCTGATAAAATGTTTAATGCTTTACAAATTTATTTGCTTGCCTTCGTGCGAGTTTGGTTTTTCCTTGATTTACGGGTGGGTACCTTCCTGGCAAGATTATCGGTCATGTTCATCGAGTCCATGAATGCATTAGTCTCTTTTTGACTTCTGTCAAGAGTTTCCCTGGTCAAGAGATCGCCTTTATCGACTTTGACGCGACCCTTGACAAATTGTCCACTAACAAAATAAATTTTATTGATTTCTATTTTTTACCTCAAGACGCTTTACATAAATAAATAAGTAAATATATTTTAATTAGTTTTATGCGGCACAAACGGCTGCGTTGAATGCTCCCGAATCCTATGGGATCACATAGGGGTCACGTGGGATTTTACGATAGTTTGCAGCCTTATCCGCCCATCCAAGGACTTCATCATCCACACCACCCTCGCTCACATCACATGCATCTTCACATGAAGTGCTATTTGATGGAAGATTTGTACAGTTTCGTCGAAGACGGTCCAAATTCGTCTAAATGGCTTGAATGCGAGGCTGACAGAAAGTCAGTTGGGACATCACGAGGCGACGATGTACGGATCCGGCCACCTCAACAACATGGACACTCGGGAAGCTACAAAACGAACAGCCGAACAAGTAGTCTTGACCTGTGTAGTACTTGCACACTTATGGTATACGTGTCTTTACCATGTGTTTTGACTCGCGCAGTACAAGGACAAACCTAATGTCGAATTGATCTTCCTAAATTTTATTATGGCAAAAATAGATAAAATATAATAAAAATATAAATAACAAATCTATCATTCAATCAAGGGTGGCCTAACTTATATATACCGGAAGTGTCTATTCGCACTTTCTCTGTAAGAGATTATCAAAATTAGATTTTTCTTAAAAACTGGGATTGCTGAGAGAGAAGTATAGATTATTTCAGGTGTAAGAAAGCAGAGGCAGAAAAGAAAAAGGAAATGCTGCTCGATGTAGATAGGGGGAGTTTTATAAGGGATGTTTTTTTGCAATAATTTTTTATGAAGGCTCAAGTATGAGTACGACGAGTGGATTTGGTTAAAAGCTCACAAATAGATTTAAAGAGCAGAAAGAGAACAAAGGGAATAAGATAAGGAAAGAGGGGGTCTATGAATCTGAGAGTATTATAGTAAGAAATTGGTCTCGTCTTACATGTAGGTAAGCTCTGTCTGTCAAAACCTTTTTCTAATTGAACATAGACACCAAATGAATGAGTCAAGGCTTTCCTCAAACAAAGGAAAAAAGAGGAAAAGTAACATTTATGAAGAAACCGGGGACTGAAACATCAATTTCAAAAGCATTAATTTCCTTCTTCTTGTTCTTTTTATTTAAAAGAAGGAAAAGAGTAGAAAAAAGAGGAAAGAGTACGGCGTATGTGTCGTAAACGTGAAGCCGTAGTACGTCCTGCTAAGGGGAAAAGAAACTGGGAAAAGGGAGGAAAAGCCTGGAATTAAAAAATTGATGGATGTGAAAGTTCCATATGGGAGTTCATTTTGTGAGTTCTCATTAACGGCTTCGCCCTGGAAAAAAGGGAGAAAATAAAATCCACGGGAGAAATTTCATTAAAGAATTGAAAATTTTAAAAAGAAATGTTACGTTTGATGAAGGGTAAAAGGAAAAAAAGGAAGGAGAGGAGAAGAAGAAGAAGAAGGAGAAAAAGAAGAAGAATCCCCTAAGCTAATTCCCGCTCACTCATCTACTGTATTGATTTTCTCCAAGTTAGTAATCAAAGTTAAAAATGTAAAATCCATCCTTACTCTCTTCTTTTGGTTTCATTATTAGTTTTTCATCTCTTTTCTTTAAGACGAACTTCGTTTCCTCACGTATTAATCCATACACACCCGGCACTTCTCCTCCTCCGATTTTTCCTTCTCCCTCTCCTCCTTCATCTTCTGCCGCCTCAGCCTTTTCCCTTCTCTCCTCTTTGTCCTTCTCTCCTGAGCAGCTTTCTTCATCCCCGCGCCACCTTCTTTTCTTCCTCCGCCCCCTCCCCCTGTAAAAGCCTTCATTCCAACATGAGGGAAACACCACCTTTCATTTCCATCCATATCTAACTAGAAATTAAGATTTCTTCCTTCGCCTTCCTCCCCGCCTCTCCTCCCCTCCCGCCCCTTCTCCTCCTTTTTTCTTTTCTTTTTAAGCGAGAGGAAAAAAAGATTAAAAACTGGTTTTTCGGGGTGATTAGTAGGCGCGATTCTTTTTTTAACGACAGACTACAGCATATTTTTTTCTTTTAATTTAAAAATTTGGGCGCTCGTGTTTGATGTGCTTCGCCAGTTGTTTTCTAGTCGTCAACCTGGAGGGGTAACTGCTCAACTTAGGTAAAACTAACATCCTTTTTATTTTGCCGATTGATGGTGACTTACCTAAAAACAAAGGCAGATAAAGGTTTTTAGTGATTTAAACAAACTCTGAGAAAGAAAGACTATAGATAGTGGCACCACATAAATTGTTTTGCACTCTTCAAGTCGACAAGTGTGAACGATTTAAAACATAAAATCCACACATACACACACACACATGCTTTGGGCGACTTATACATCGTGATGCACAAGTTCGTGACTCCCTCATGGTTCGTATGTGTCGGAAAGCGAAGGTGGGGAGTTGGGAGGTGAGGGGGGAAGATAGGAAGGAATCGTGATGCAACGGAATCAGGATCAAACCAGTAAATCTTCGGATGAAAGTCGAAAGCATCGAAGATGTCCGACTACTCTGGACAGAGTGAAACGAGTAGGGAGGTAAATATTCTGTGGCTTGGTACTTCCTCTTCTCGGTCTTTTTTTCTCATTTTTACTAACATATACTCTGTAGTTTTGTGTAGCTTTCATTTCAAATTCTTCATGTCGAAAGTTAATCTCTTTCTATTGAGGGTAATAGGCGTGAAAGAGGACGGAAGGTCTGAACAAGCTAAGAGAAAGCTGTCTTAAGCAACCAAAAATTTGATTCAATCTGTGGAAGAATCGAGTAGGGTGGATATATTATTTGTTATTTAAAAGAATCAGTCAAAAGTGGAGGAAAACAAGAGATTTGTTGCTCTCGCTTTGGAAGTCCAAACTTCCACTGAGCATTTATAGATGAAGTGTGGAGGAAAAAGGAGATAACTTAATAACTCTAAAATTGTCAACTTTCTCATTCCTAACGGTTCTTTGTTTTTGCTGAAATTAAGTGCACCTAGTTTTAAGTGAAAGACATTAAAAATCATTTTTTCATCTTGTTAATATGTGGTTATTTTGTTTCGACTTTTTAATTTTTATCGCATGACCTTTATTTCAACTGCTTCTTTTTCGGCAACATACTATTATGGTTCCTCACAAGTTTACCCAAAGAGATTCCTGGTATCATTCTCGGAGTCTGCGGAAAACTTTTTGTTAATAAATACTTTTTAAACAAAATTGAGAACCACACTGGCCTATACTCATTGCCTACTTGACCAAAGAATGCTTATTTACATGTAACGTAATAAGCATTTTCTAATAGTTGTATTCTACGCTGTAATCCTACCGGAGCCTTTAACACGGTAACTTCCCAAAGAAAATAATTTAAAAATAAACAGAAACTATGTACATGATTTAATAAAATAAGTTTTCTACATACCTAAAGCTATAGTTACTCCTACAGACGTTAAGATGTTCATGTTGACTTCTGACTGAGTCTGGATTCCCGATTTTCTTATTATTTAAAGGAAACGAAAGTCCCATGCCAAGCTCCAGATGACTGTCAGCAGTCATGGACCCAGGACTCTGACTTGGCTGAATCTTTATCCACCAGCCATTGACCTGGTACTTTCTAATCGGTACAATTCTTGTCATAATTATTGTATTTGTTCATGTAAATTGTTCTAGACCCTGTCCGCAAGCGCTGGTTTCCTCTTTAGACACGGTGCGGTGTAAAAACTGTGTATAATGTTTTATAGAATTATTTCGAAATCCAGTTGCCCAAAATTGGTTTAGAAGAGAGGTTGCACGCATGCGAAAGGAAGGTTTTAGAAATGAATACGAATCTAGAAATTAAGATTTTTTCCTCCTTCACAAATGAATTAAACCGAAGTAAACGTGATTTGGAAAAGTATTCAAATGAATGATATCATGAGACAGTTCACACATCAACAATAAATTAGACCGTGGCCAATTGTCCTCACCGAAGAAATCGTTGACAGATACGAAAACTTGGCCTTCCGCCATTTGGAATTGCATTTTCATCTAAGCGGATCTCGAATTGCTTTTGGTTTTAGACAGAAATAGAATAAACGTGCGTACCTTAAATGCTTAGAAAAAAGTTTAGAACTATATCTTTGATTTTTTATTTCGTTTGGCTTCACAGAACAATTCGTTGAATTTTTATCGTTTTCTGTTGTTATCTTGGCTCTAGCTTCAGTTCGTTGGAAAAGAAGTTGTGAGCTCGATTTATGTCATTTAAAAGACTGAATGCTCACATGAACACAATCCTTTTTTACATTCGGTAGCAATTCACTTTATATACAATATTTCCTCATCACAATAAAAATCTCGTCTAAGCGAAGTTAATGTGTACCATGCCAAAGGGTGTATTTTTTAATAAGTCCTTTTACGTCTCTGAGGCGCATAGGGCGTCTACAAAAGTCTGTCATCGGACTCCGTTGAAGGCTGTTTTCTTTGCTGTAGCCAGCTCGTCTTTGACTACTCGCCTCTCTAGGTTTTTCTCTTCTTCTGCTTACTTGGAGATTCCAGTCGAGGGCTTGTTTTGGAATATGGTCCTGTTCTCGCCAAAGAGTGTGCCCAGTATGCCTAGATTTCCTCGCCCTTATTTGCAATTTCAAGAGCCGAGTATGTGATCAGCGCCAATTCTTGTACAGCCCAATCCTTTGTTTGGTCAGCTATTTCTTTCAAATTCTAGGGGAGAGAGGGGAGATCGAGGGGTGCAAGGTCTAATTCACCGACCATCACAGAAGTGATTTCTGTTTTTACAGATTCTTTAGATTTAGATCCTGTTTTTGTAGGGTTTTTGTAGAATTCTATTATTATGTTGAGTATTTTTCTGGTTGTTTTGGCCGAAATAAGTTCGTTAAAAGCAGCCAACGGGTGTAGGGTAAATTCTTCGGCCCGCAGCGTACCTTTTTGCCAAATCACTTACAATTTTGTCTATATTTTCTGTCCCCTTTGTTATTTCGCTCCATTGGCGGTTCAGTTATCACGTTCAACATTTTTGCGACTAATTTTACACGATTGTTTTTATATTTATTTAATTTTGTTTGTAATTCGCTCACCATTCATTCCCCTTTGTTTATGGTTCCTTCAAAATGATTTTTCCATTTACCGTTCCTAGTTATTCATCAGTCCTAAATAGCTAATTTCTGCTCCCTCTTCTAGTTATTCATCTTGTTGTTTCTTCCAAAAATCCTCATTTTTGTTTTGCTTTTATTTACCTCAGTTCTGTTTTACCTTCTCCTAGTGGATATAAATTACCACGGTCACATCAAAACTAAAGGGAAGACTTGCAATAGGTCTTGAGACATCGTCACAGCAGTGACCCACTTCCGATCCCTCTAGGGGTAAGCAGTTTTTCTTTCGGTTTTCTCAACACAATTCCTTTGATTGCTTTTTCTTTTCCTCCTTTTTTGGTTGGAAATTAAATACAATTTAGCCTTATAGTTACAAACAGGCCTATCAACCCTGAACAGGGACTCTTTGGCCTTGAATTTTAGTAAAAACTCGTAACAATTCGGGTGTTGACGACGACTTACAACCTTCCAAAACCCTTCCCTTTTGGTTTTCGTCTGCTCTTGATAGCCTTTTATTTAATTAACCTTAAAAAGTGCTAGAACCATCTGAAAAGCTTTCTAATGTTAATTTGTAGATGCAGAAAGGTGGAAAAAGAAGAATTCACGCCCAAGTGCAGTGGTGAGTCTCCCGTCAGAAGAAATCATTTGCCGAGGAATGAAATGCCGACTTTCTTCCGGGTCAAAAATTTCACACTAAATCAAGCAAAACCAAACCGCGTGTAATTAGAAAGAAAATCTTTTTCCCAGGTGCTGCTGATTCATTATGCATTGAGCGAAATTAATCGATTGTTTCATACATTTAATAATTAACTAATGAATTATGTTAATTAAAAATTTTTTCTCCGAGGATAAATCTCAATCCGTGATGTTGTATCCGAATAGGTTTTCTTCTTCCGTTTATTGCTCCGTCAACGGAAAACCCTAACCAACATTTTCCAGGCTGAGTAAGTTCTGAATCGTAATAGTATAAAGGAGGAAGAAAGGGTTGGGAGGGAGTGAGACAGAGAGGAGGACACAGGGGGTAGAAAAAACAGTTTAAACGAGATTTACGAGCTAGAAAATAATTGCGGCTAGACACAGACTACATTAGCTCGGCAATAAGTTATTTCTCGATAGTCTCGAGCACGTTTCGTCACCCAAACACATGAAAGGGAAGAGTGAAAGAGGGAAGAGAAGAGGCAAAGAAAGGTGGTTTCCCGCTTTCGACATTGTTTTCTCGTCTCGCGACTTTTCTCGTTCGAATCCTGGCTTCGAAGGTCCGATCGCGTGTTATCAATTAGCGATTCTTGTTTCTGAAAATCTTATCTTCGTAGAAAATCATCCGACGGGGGTTGGAGATCTTTTGTACATGATAGAAACTTTGGGCTAGGTTTCCTTTGTCAGGTGATGTGACAGACATCCAGCCCATACTGGATTTTTTAAAGTGTTACCTTGCTTAAAATTTGGCAACGAGGTAACTTTGTTTGTGGATTAGAATAGTCTGTGACTGTATGTTGTAAGCATTTTTAAGGAGTAAGCTACTTCCAATTTTTCTAACATCGAAGGTTGAAATCTACAAGCAAACATCTGAGACCAATGTCAGGAAAACAAAACTCAGTTCCAATCTCTTTGATTTCCGTCTCTAGTACTCTTATATACAGGGTGGACCATTTTAGTCTCCCAGTCAAATTTTTCGGAAATTATGGCAATTAGCGAAAAATATTTCTGTCATAGTTGGCCAGTTGCAACCTGTATATCGATGACATGATTTACTGGTGTTATTTTTTAAAGGAAATTAGGAATCCGCTCAAAAGAAACAAAACAAAGTCAACCATGGGCCTCGCATATCAAACCGAATGAGAGCTACCCATCGATTGCAAAAGAGTTATGAAGGTGATGATGACGAGCCCTCCATTTTGGAAGAACCGAAACAAAACAGAAAAATAAATGAAACGAAAGAAAATGAATTTATGGAGCTTTTCCTCGCTTTTAATTTAATCTCTTTCAAAAGGTCAAAGTTGAATTAAAGAAACAAAACTGAATGTGGAAAACTAATCAACTAATTATGATTCGAGCTTCGTCTAAGCTTTCACCGATGTTCGACTCAAAGACGAAGACGAACATCGGTGGAAATATGTTTATGTGTTTGATTCACTAATTTGAACCATCGACCATCGTTTTTGATGGTTCTGACTTGTAGTAAGGAGGCTCGGGAAATTCAGTGAAGTCAGCTTCTTGAGCTCAAGCTGACACTTTCCCAAAGCTGGAGAAGAGGTTGTACCTTTGTTTGTGAACGCGGCATATAAACTGTTGAATGAATTATTTTCCTTTTGCTTTTCCAGAACTAGGAAAGAGGAGCAGGGGAACGAAGAGTGAGGGGGGTCTTAAATTTTAAAATTATCTATTTGAACGCGTTTGCCTAAAGATTTCTAACGCGCGTTTTTCCGCGTGATTTTGTCCAGGTTTTGATGTTTTGATTGTTCATCTTTATTCAATTTCTTTTTTCTTTTTCCAATTTTCTTCACTGGGAAAGAGAAAATTATACTATTTCATGGTTTTTATAATCAAATTTTACAATTCGGCCGAGATAACACTTTTAGGTTTGATTTCCTAGTTAAAAACAGGACTGGAGGAAATAGTCATCGATGAGAAAACAAGAAACTTTTCGTAGAATATTAACTGCCATGTGGGGATTTAAAAGCAGACACGTTGCAGCTGGTAGTAGAAGGAAAAAGAAGGAGGATGAAAGCAAAAAGAATGAAGAAGAAGCATGAAAAGGAGGGAAAGCAAAGAAGGACGTGGAAGAAGAGGAGGAGGAAAGGAAAATTGGAAAAAAGAAAGGAACATGCACCGAGCTTCTACTCATTTTATAAACTAACTGAAGAAAAATTTTCTTGCGACTTTTCGTTTGAGTTCTGACTCTAATTAGCCAATTAACTTTTCAGTAATCATTATCAACGGTCTGAAACAGTCTCCTTTTTGGTTGAGAGGTGGGGAGGAGAGAGAGACAGAAGGATATAGAAAGATAGATAAAGAGAGAGGAAGCGAAGCGTAGAACTTTTTTTTGAGTGAGTCACATTGTTGGAAAAACTCAAAGAATGAGATTCACAATAAAAATAATAACTAATGAGGTTAGCTTTGACACGTGTGGAAGGTCATGAAACTGAAAGGTGCCTAAAGAAGAGGTTTCAACCTTTTTTTGCGCCTAGGATCACATTTCCAAGACCACGTGACGATTACCATTTATTGTTCCTTGTAAATTTGTCTTGAATGGTGTTAATAACAGTAGTGTCAGTGCTTTTTTATGCATCCTTCTGTGCAACTGTTGTGGAGTCAGAAACCACGCCAGTCGGGCATAACTTTCCGATGTCTTCAATTATTTGTAGCTTGAATACGCCCTTTTATTTGTTTCAGTCTTCGTGCGAGTGTTTCATCCGTGAGGAGAGGACCCTGCAGTTCCCTTTCGTTCTATTCATCCTTTTAGACGTGTTACAATGTATGCCACAACAGGCTTCTAAATGGGATCGGTGGCCATTCTCGGTAGATGATCTCCTTGTCAGTTTCTTGATGTTTGGGGTTGATGTGATTTATTTTTGGAGATGATCATTCCTGCAACTGTTGGTGTTGTTTTGTACGCTCTGTAAAATCTCTGAGCCATTCGTTCTTGTAGTGTCATTGCAGAGAAAGATCGAACTTGGCAGACAAGAGGTAGATTCATATCGTAGTGTGTGAACCTACTAATAGAATTGCAATTCAAAAATATATTTTGAACTAGATGAGTAATGTTTGGATAGCATTGGGCACACGTAAAATCTGTGGATCCCATGATGGCCTGGGCATAAGATTGAAGAACCCTGGCCCAAATCTTGGCATTTCAAACCTTAAATTCAGTTCTGATTTCTACACAAAAGACAACAAATTTAAAGAAAAATCACAAAGAAAAATTTTCACACGACAGATAAATTAATAAAAACAAAAGAAAGATGTGTGAAAAAAAGTAAAAGAAAATCGCGTGCGTGTGTAGGGAAGAAAAGAAAAGACGGAATGACAGAAAACGGAAGATTTTTCTTCCTCTTCAGACAAGTCACACGAAAACCATTATAGAAAAATGTTTCTGGTCGTCCACCTCATTACCTGGCGCTTCAAAAAGGTGGGAAAACATTTTTAAGAGCAAAACAAGGACCGTATATCAAGTAAGATTTCGGCAACGCAATCATCGGATCCCATGTAGAGAACGGTAGTAAGTGCATACAATCAAAATATTTCTACCTACTTGAAACACAACAACTGACAACAATTTTCTACTGAAGTGGACTGAAGAAAGTTTTTTCTTGACTCCACCTTTTTTCCTTCTCCGTCGTAATGAAAAGAACCTGTTTGAAAAAATTATTTGAAAAGAACAATTCCAAGTCATGTTTGCCTCCGCAAAACGGACGGGCAGACGGACAGACAGATGGATAAACAGAGAAATTGGAGAAATTGGCTCAATAACCGGTTATGAAGTAGGCAGATTAGACCAAGTCGCAGGATGGGCTTAAAACCAAACTTTGACAAGTGTTGTCCACTTCTAACAAACGCATAATTTGAGGTAGCCTATAGAAGACGGAAACCCGAGATTCCCGCCTTCTCTTATTTGTTTTCTCTGATGGGGTATCGGAAGAGGGAGGTGGTGGTGTACAAGGAGAAAGAGAAGTGAAAAATAACCGGAGAAGACGAAGGACCAAGATGGATTTACCACGGGAGATGGGATTCTTCTTGAATTGGGCCGAAAGAGGAGGAGGAGGAGGAGGAAAGAGGAGAAGAAAACGATTTCGAATATGAGTAACCGCAATTTGCAAGATTAATGTTGCCCTCCTCTTCTTCAAGTCCGACGACTTGGGACGGAATTCCAAATTAAATGAGAAATATTTGAATTATTACATGTTAGAAATTCCCTGAGAAATTGGAATTAATATTGTAATACTGTGACAGCTACCGACTTTTTATTTATTTATTTGTTGTATTGCTTCGAAGATTGGAAGGACCAATTTTAGAGGTAGGCTTTCCTTTCAGATAAATGAAGGGGACAGAATTTTTTTTGCTCGCATTCGATTTGATTAAGCAGCTTAGATTTTGACAGGTTTTCATTCGAAAGGCTGATTTTTCAGTAGAAGGAATCACAAATTGTCGAAATAGCCGAAAGAGTAATCTAGAACCACGTTTCAAAGGAACAGGAAACATTTGTTAGAAGCTTAAAAACAGTGTAACGTGCACGCGAGACAGTTAAAAGGAGACAAAAATACTTGCGGCAGGAAAAGACGTGATTATCGGAAATGAAAAAGCTGAGAAATAAAGTCAAAAACTCATTCAAATGAGGGTCCAATCAGTTAAAACGGAAGATGAAATGGGCGGCTCGACGTCCAAGTGGACGTAAATAATTCTCGAGTCGAGGAAAACCTGGGAAATTATTCTGGAGCAAAGAAAAAGGTGGAAAAGGATAAGAGGGAAGGGAGGAGGAAGAAAGATCTTCTTGGTTGACGTCTCGAAGGGTGAATTTCTGACATTCGGTAGGTGGGAAGGATGGACCGGGAGGCAGAAAGAGGTGGCGGAAGTAGGTGGAAAGAGTAGACCGAAACCGGAGTAGAATCGGGAGCGAGGGGGGAGAAGGGAGAGGAAGTAGAAGGGATGCTGCGAAAGAGGAAAGGGAAAGCTGGGCGGAGGCGGAGGCGGAGGCGATTTTAACTAAAACAGGCCGAAGACCGGTGTTTGCATTTCCCAACAAATGGCCTGGAATAATACATTCTTACTGACTGAAGATGCTTTTCTTGGAATTTATCATCATCTTTAACGTATGCCAACCGTTGTCAGGGTCATTTCACCCTCTACAACCCACACTTATTTGTTCTAGCCCGTAAAGTTTTTGCTGATCAATAGATTCTTGGCTTTCCACTTTCTCAATTCCTCCTGGTCTGTACACAAAAACTCCTTTCCCAATTCATAATTCTTGTTCTCGCTTTGTTGGACCCACAAATATTAATAAATCATTTATACAGTATGGTTATCTTCTTGACTGGAATGAATTCCCTCAGATCTGTTTGGCGTTTTTGGTTCCCATCTTTTTTTGAACGTATGTGCTTTTCAAACTGTGGACTGGTGCCAAAGTAAGCAGTTTGTGTACATAAGTGTTGGCTATAATATGGCTGAAGTAGGAGAGCTGAAGTTTTTGAAGAACTATGTTTCGGGTGAACATCGGGAGAAGTCAAATAGGAAGTACAGAAGACCATCAGGAATAGCCCAAAAATGAAATAATAATAAAAAGGAAACTCATAGTCCAACTCTCTCTATTTATTTATTTATTTGTTTACACTTAAAGGAGCGAAATTGTTTGTCAAAGCTGTGAACCTCATTTTTTCATATATTTTCGACACAAAGTCAGTGTCATAGTCCACGAAACGAGACCACTAATTACGTCAAGCTTGGCTAAAGATTAATTCCGGAAGTTAGTATTAGTCCTTATTTCTCGTTGTCGCAATGACTTGCTCACAGAGCACTTGGTGAAGGTTTTTGTTTGAACTTCAGTTCTTAAACTACGGTATCTCTTAAGGTCTTACTTTAAAAGTCCCAATACTCTGCAAATGGCAAGCAGTAAAGAAATAAGACTGTTTATGAGAAACGCTGAATGTGGTTCTTAATGCCTAGAGAATTTGGCTGTAGCCGAACTGACCGTTTTTAAATCGAAGGGAAATTTATGACGTTTGCAAGTTAATAAATCATTTTGTGAAAATAAGGGAGAAAGGAGGAGATGGAAGAAGGGAGAACAGCGAGAAGCTCTCAAAAACTCTTTCAAAGATGAAATTTTAAAAACAAATACAATTCAAGTAACGATAAATTATTAGGAAACGGTTTTGACCTGAAATTTAAATTCTAAAAGATTATCTCTGTCTGGTTCGATGATCTCCATTTTCGTTTGTTCCTTCTTTTCAAATTAGTTGATTACGCTTAAAACACTTTGGAGAAGGAGTAGGAGGAGGAGGAGGTTTCTACGGCAGTCAAACCGGCCGACATTTATTTGTTCTTCGTTGTGTAGGACACCACGGACAATGGTTTGGCGTGAACCGAAAAAAAGGCGCCAGAAGCGTATTTCCGGCATTTCCGGAATCGGTGGGTTTTCCTCCTCGACGAAACATGTTTCCCCCTCGCGAAAAATCATCATGTTTCCATCGTCGATCTTTCCCAGACAAAAGAAATTTCCTTTCAATATCATCTATCATAATTCGTGCTCCATTTTGCGGGGGGTCAGCTCCTTTGATTTTGATTCATTTCGCTATTGTTCGCCATGGAAAGCCATTAAATATTCATTTCATTTCATCTTTTTTTATTCTTTCCCTCAGCTTTCTTTTGTTTGATTTTCTGCAATCAAGTGCTTTCAACGAAGAAGTCTCTGGCCGGCAGATCAGTTACATTTCACGGGTGTTATTTTGCGAATTGAGAGCCCTTGGAATTGTCATTTGAGGTTGATTTCCCTTTTTTTTTTAATAAATGTAACGAATCACCGGAAGCTAGGCTTCTTTTTCGGTAATAATTTGTATTTTCTTTAATTACTTGATTTTAGACTCATTGAAACAATTGATTTAATGTAAATATTGTAGCCGAACTGTATAATGCCATGAATGTAGATTTGATTGCTTGACTTCTCGGGTGAATTTTTTATGAGCAAAAATATCTGGAAAAACTGCTGTCTACAAAAGAAAGAGCGCACACACTGTCCATCTCGTGAATGGTGTTACTTAGTTTTCCTGTCTCAAAGAGACTGTGAACATTTCAAATCGCAATCCTGATGGCTGACCGAGACATTCTGACCAACTAAGGCCTGCCGGGGACTGAGAGCCATTTTTATTTTGTTCTCAGCCATGATGATTGAACAAGGAAAATGCGGTGGTTTTCCGCTGTCTTTGCATCCTTATGCCGTTGACTAATTGAAGTGGTTCTTCCTCCTTCGGGGATGACTTCTCCTCTCCAGGGCAAAAAGGTGTCCATCTACCCTACGATGGACCTGGAAGGATGTTGACCGCTTATTTCGGCAGGTACTCGGTCACCAGAGCCTCGTCTGTAAAAACAGAGGATATCACAAGGAAGTGAGGCTGACATTTGTTTGAAAGATTCTATTTGTTCTACTTCTTACACCCTTGTCCTCCCAAAAAGAAGACGACAGGACGAAATATGTAAATGTTTTCAAGACAGAAAGCAAAACAAAATGAATTAAAGCAAGGCCAGACTTTAGTGGCTAGAACACACAAGCTTGTTTCCCAAAATACAAGACACGGGAATCGTGAACTTTTTATTTTAAAATAAAAATAAAAATAAATATATAAACATACTTTTCACCTCATTTAGAAAAAAATGAAGAATTTACGCGCATGATTTTCTTTTTTTTCCTTCTAGACGTTAAACTCACGATTCAAGGCAGTCATATTTCATACCTGAGATTCAGTGAAGAAAAAAAGTTGCAAGACCACAGAGTCCAAGAGACCCAACCGTGGTAAAGGCCACGCATGTTGGATCAATGATCACGTGACACAAACTTCATGTCCACTCATACTAATATCATTCTTTCCTTCGATAAATCTCTCTCTCACTCGCTCACTGTTCTTTCATCTTTTTAGATGAAAAGAAATTGTTTTGTTTTATTTTAAAATGTCAGCGTTTTGAGTCTGGAGGTCAGACAGAGGTCGCGGTCTACCATCTTGACAAAAAAAGAAAATCTTGATCGAATTTTCGATTCAGATAATTCAATAGCGTCGTCTTTGTTAGTAATGTTAAGACCCCTACAACATTAATATTCACAATTCATACGTGTGTCTAGCTCAAGGCTGATTGTTTCTGGAGTTGTTTTGCTGTTAGGGATGTCGAGAAAGGGTGAAATATATCCCAGAAACTAAATTAACCCATTAACTCCGTTTTTGAGTTTTGGCCCGTTCAAAAAATTAGAACATTTGCACTCGTAGTTAACAGATGTTTAGTTACTTACAGTATATGTTAGGAATTATCATGAGAACTGAAATATTTATTTAACTCTAACTGAAATATGAAACTAAAAACACTATACACTGGGTTTTTACACTGCTCTATGTTTTTAGAACTAACCAATGTGTCGTCCACTTCGATAGCTGTGGATATCGTCAGAATGGCGATAATCATCAAATATTTCAATCACATCTTAGTTTCAAATGAGTCAAAGCTAAGGAAAACTAGCTCGAGAGAAAAAGAGGTGAAATACAATGAATTAAATGAGCTTGATCACATGTGTTACCTTAAAATTGCAACAAGAATTCTCAAGCTTTCAAGAAAGTCTGAAAGAACCTTTGCCCTCCACCTCTCAGTCATTAACGACGACAAAAAGACAGAGCAGAATCCATAAAATCCAATGTTCAGAATTACGTGCTCAAATTAGTTAGCGTTCTGGATGTGGAAAATTGTAAAGGAAGAACGTGTGCCAATTATTAACACATTTGGAAAGAAGGATACCTCACCACTCGCAATACCGAGCTCAATAAAGTGATAACTCGAAGGGAAATGTTCTCTGAAAGACAAGAGAAAAAGGCCCAAAAAGTCAGATCGGAAAAAGCCTTTCACCAAATAAATCGGTTCGCCATTCCGTACGCATGCATGTATCCAATTTTTAAGAGATTTATTTTTGTTTTGGGTCATTTTCTTCCTCTTTTGGATCATGTTTTTTGTGAACAACTCCTCCCACCTCATGCACGAATACTCCTCATGTGCAAACCCTCCATCGGAATCATGCTTAACCACAAAATTCTTTCTTTTCTCTCTAATAACACAGCTATTTCTTCGGAATTAGATATCCTTAATTCGATCACCGTTAATGATAATAATAACAAGTAAAATAATAAATATTATTAATGATGGAAAATGTACGTACCCGGTACTACTGACACCTCTTTAGTTTCATTATACTGTATCATGTATTTTCTTTTTCGGCAACCATTACCACCCCCTCGAGGCGACATTTTCACTTCTTCATATGCTTCTGTCGTCTCATTTCCAGAACATTCCATTTTTATAGACAGCCTAGGTTATTTCATGACCTTGCAATTCTGGCTGCGGAAACATCCAGGGAAGAACTAACCTATCAACTACCATGATTCCCATTTGGTGTTGAGCCATACAAACGGGGTAAGCATTCCCCAATGAGAACTGGACTAAAATTTGGAAATATTCAAAATAAAGAAGGTGATAAGACGACTGTGAAGTTGTTTACTGCACTCAAAAGGATTCAGAAATCGGCGGCGTAGTTAGAACTTTTGGGTCCATTAGCAAACGTTATCAGAGGCCTTTTTTGCTATATATAATACAAAATGTAGGAAATGTGAAGCAGAGGACCCGAGACCCTCTCAATCCCGTGGGTCCTTGCGTATTGCTTACACTTGCTATGCAAAAGCTACGCCTCCGGCATAACATTAAAAAATAAGGTACATCTTGACAGAGAAAAGTTTTAAAAATTTGGCAAGAAGGATGTGACAAAATAAATGAGACTCGATTCACTTGAGAAATGAAAGCAGACAAAGGTGAAGGAAAGAAAGAAAAACTTAAATTAAGCAGATTCTTCTTGACTGACTGATTGATTGATTGATTGATGAAAAATATATTGAAAGGAAAAAAATATAATAAACTCACTTTTGGGTTAGCCTTTTACAAGATCTCGTTCCCGATATACCGATAAAATACACTCGTAGACAGAGAAAGGAGTTGGGAAGTGAAAGAGAAGAGAGTAAGACAATTTTATTTTCGTCAAAGACGCCAAAGTTGCAAAAGAGACGAAAGCCTAAAAGCTATCAGACTCTTATGTCTGACTAGTTTATGTTCATTACTCGAAAATTCATTTTTATTTTTATTGTCTTCCTTTTCCTCACTCATAATAAAATTTACATTTTTCCTTCCATTTTCAAAGAAAAATTTTCCAGAAAATTTTAATATTTTTCAATTAGTTTACTCTCAAATCGGTCTCAAGGACTGAATGTTGGCCCTTTTTTCACTTGGTACACCCCAATCGTCTTTATAAGAACCTTAAGGCTCGGGATCCGTGGACAGGAGACCAGACGCCCTTTGAACTCTCACATCCGAGTGAGGTCACCGAGAGCTTCTACCTTGGAGGTCACAAGTGTTAGGCGATCGTGATATGTACTCAGAATTGAGAAAATAACTTTCTTGTTGTTATTGTTACTTTATATTGTTGCCATATAACTCTTCAAAATTTAAGTCAAATAACTTGGACTTAAACATTTTAAAAATTAATAGTTCTGAAGAACTGTTATATTAAGAGTTAACAAAACGCCCTGAAAACCTTATGTCAACGTCTTATAAACTCGGTTAAACTTAATTTTTATGCTAGGTAGCCAGTATCCAATGGAAATTTGGCCACTGGGCTAATTGACATTACGTGTTTCGTCTTCTTTCACAGTTAAAGGAAGCTCGGTCTAAAGTCGAAACCATTTCATTTTCCTCACAACTTTGAGAAATTCATTTCAAAATTATTGCACAGGTATTAATTTCACAAATATCTTCTTGGAGTCTTGGCGCAACTTTCTTCAGTTTTTTCCATAGGTGCCTTAAAAGCTCGAGGAGAAAATCATTCGCCTACTCTTCCAAAATTTTGACTCTAGTGACATATTAGTCAAAAGATTAATATGACTTAAGGCAGGAGTGATAAATCGGCCGAATAGGCCTATAAACCATTGCCAGTGGTTATTCAAAATCACCAGCTAAGTTTGGTGAAGAGCTTCGTCGTGACAAATTATTAATAAATGAGTACTTATCACGTATATGGGCTAGATTATGAAATCTACAACTCGTAATGGAGGATTTAATAAAATTTTGCTCAGATGCTTGACTGGTGCTACTTTATATATTTTCGTCTGATTTATCACTTTTACCGTTACATACACTAAAAACTTTTTTTGGGCGTGTCACAAATCACATCACTAAACCCTAAACGAACACGATTTTAGTCTTTACAACAGCTGTCATCTAAATAAAAAAAAACAGTTAAAAAACTGTTTGCACCAAAGTTTCCCCGACTCTGAGCATCATCAGGGCCGAGGTAAAACTGATAAATCCAAAAAGTTTTTTGTGTAAATATATATATAAAAAAAAAAATGATATATAACAACTGCTAAAGTTGAAGCACTATTACTACTCGTAACAGTGGCGAATTTCTCAAGGCTCAGAGAAAAAATCTTGAATCCAAAAGAAAGGAAAAGTTTGATGTGTTCGAAACAATAAAGAGAAAACATCGAGATCAAGGTTTTATAAGTAACGACGCATCCGAAGGACGTGGCGAATAAAATAAAAATTATTTTTTGAAAGGATATGCAAATGAAAATGTTCGAGCCGACGCCTAATAGCCTTACACTCAATTATCACCGCCAACTTTGAAAAAATATTGAATAAAACAGAGTTGGGGGTGAGAGATGAGGGTAGTGGAGAATGGGAGAACAGAAAAATGAAAAAGAGGATAATTACAAACAAGTTGAATACTTTCGAGAGGAATAATAAAATGAAATGGGTTAACAAGGGTTAAAAAATGAGTCGTATCGATGACTTTGAGGAAAAATAAAAAATCTTTACAGATACGCAATTTCCAAGATGTCGACAAAAAACGTTCTTTTGCGAAATGACTGGTCATTGAAAGTGACATTTTATAATTAAAATAATTGATTTTATGCAAATATCTTGGTTTATCTATTAAGATTAAATAATCCAGACGCCGTGTGATTTAATTTTAGACTCTTTCAGGTGCTTTTACAGGAACAGAATTCCCAGTCAATTTGCACTCTGAGCCACATAAACATTTTTGGGCAAACCCGTAGACTGAAGAGTGAAATTACTCGTTCAAAGACCTTTCTAATAAATCCCTGATTTACTTACAATGAATGTAAATAAGAAAACTCGCATGAAGTGGACGAGTTCTTGATGAGGCTAACCACGTCCAAAAGGTGACACCAGAGCCCTTGGGGACCAATACGAAGAAACGGAAGGAGACGTCGTGCTTCTCTCCAGGGTTCTGCTTCTCTCACGACGTTCGTTTTTTCAGAACATTTTTATTTGGTGGCCTAGTGGCTATCTCAGCCTAAATGACTGCCCTCTTCTTTGTTCTTTCTAATAATTTACAAGTTTTGATAATTGAATTGCATTATGAAATCCACAAAAATGGAAATCCATCAGTCTAGAAATCTTAGACAATGATAATTTTTGTCAAAGTCCCATCCTGTCATGTTAAGTCTCCCTTCTTTGTTGTCGAAATATGTAAAGAAGAAGAGGAAATCATGATAAGAACGTGGGTTCTCATTGTAAACTTGTAACAAAAAGAAACAGTCAAAGATAGCAGGGTGATCCATTATGAGGCCCACATAAGGTCATTTTTTCAAATGAGTTTCACTCATACGTACGACCCATTCCGAGAATCAATTACTATATACTTCTGGGGGATTGTACCTGACGTGTTTCGGATTAAATATACCTGCAAAAATAATAGGCGTCTGCATGTGAAAGTAGCTGGCGCCGCTTCAATTCTTCGTTTTTACCTTCACCCCTTGTCTTTGGCTTGTTTATGTGACTCAAAGGAATTCGAATAATTCATTCTCAAAACGACTGTTCTTATTCTGCTACATAGTTTTGAGTGTACAAAAGTTTGTGCAAAAACTTGACGAAATACTCAAAAGAATTTTATTTATTAAAAAAAACCAACAAGGCACCCTCAGCAGTTTGCTCATCACTTCCTTTCCTCTCTACCTGGTACAATCTCTTTTGGGAAATTCAAAAAGTAATTGAACCAAGAAAAATCAAAATTTAAGGTTTCAGAAAAAATGTTAAGGTCACTGAAAAAAGCGAAACAAAAGAGAATAGACACAGAAAGGTAGGGGGTTGGGGGTGGAGGATGGGAAAAGGGAATAGGAAAGAGTTTGCGCAGCCTTTTTCTTGGATTTATCTCGTTTGCGTGTCTACTGTAGTTTAGTCCCTCCTAATGACACGTCTAATCATAAATAAATAAAGAAAAGAAAAGAAAAAAGAAATCAGAAATAAGGATATCAAACGAAATGAAAAAGGAAAATCCTGGAAATGAAATTTGTTGGCCCTAGGAGGGTTACAAGTATGAAAGTATAACTTGATCTAGAAAGCAATATGAACTAGCACATTTTGATATCTTCTTCTTCTTCTTACCCTCCTCTTTGTGAACAGTTTTTCTTTTTAAAGCTCAGTAAAAGTAAGAACAATGACACAGATTTGGGGAAGAACTGTGCAGTTATCATCACAAGTCAACGACTAATGTTACAAAGAGGTAACAGAGAGGAGGAAGAGGATCTAAAGGGGGCGTAATGTTGGTGCTAACATGAACCGAATTTAAGCTATTTATACTCTAGATTATACTGCTGTTCGAATATTGTGATCGCTCTTTATTAAGCGATAAATTGGTAGAATATAGTGTATGATTCCCGATGATTATTCGTAATAACCAACTAAGCTTTGAAAATGTCAAGCCTCTGACCAAACTCCCTTTAAATTCCCCAAAACTGGTTGATGTTCTTATAGACTAGCTGGAAAATGTGATAAATATTCAGTAATTAGTCACATTGACCAAGGTTAGTTGGTGGCCATGAATAATCGCCGGGGGTTGTATGTATTCGTCGATTTTTCTTTTCTGTCACATGTATTGTACATCAAATATTCTTCCTTTTTTCAACCTAATCATGTCAACGGCTCTAAACTGGACTTTTTCTGTGTTACCTTTCCTATAGACAATATGTTATCTTCCTGTACACATAAATCGTTTTGTTCCTTCGCGCCTTTTAGTGTCATAAAGGCTCACCTGGTTTTGGGAATCTGTGACGGGGTTTGTTTAGAAACCTATAAATTGTGTGTTATAAACTGAAAAATGCTCCAGATTGTTTCCTGATCGCATTGTACAGCTTCTCTCTCTCTCTGTCTCTCGTCTACATCATTAGAATAGCTTTTCCTCTCACTTCGTTCGCAAAACGCATAGGTGTTTGCGATACGTGTCAGAAAATGAAAAGTGAGAAACGGAAACTCATCGAAATCGTTTAAACCGATTTTTATAATCGTAACGTCGAAATCTTCTTATATCAAACTGGATCTTTTCAAACTGCATCACGTGACGAAAGAAGTTGAGAACCACTTCGATACCACTTATTATAATAACTGCCATGACATTTTATTTTTCGAAAGTCAATATCCAATTTCTTTACAATTCTATTTCGGACCGTTGCTCAATTACCGACGAGGATGTGGACCAGGGTTGTGTGTCGGTCCTCTCGAACTTTTTACGTCCATCCATGGACCATGGAACGGAAAACGGGAGAAAAACCGAAACAGAAAGGAGAACTTGGAGAGAAGGGAATGGAATACCTCAAAAAAGGACTTAAATATGAATTGTCATAGTCTAAGCGGAATCGTTTTACAAAAATAATTATTTTTCGGTCGATTGATTTGAACGAGTCATGGCTTCGTACGTATTTCGATGACTGAATGTGTCACGAAAATACCACAAAGGGAAATGGAACCCACCCAAATGTACTCTGATTCTCGGTTGTAACCGCATCTGGAGAAGGATGAACAACAAACCATGCGAGCGAACAGACTTTTGAACTCGGGCCCATTGATCAACGCGGGGTTTTTTAATTGACTCAGTGTCTTCGGGTCGAGTTCGCCTTGTGGTTTTACTAATTTCACTCGGAAATGTGGAGATTGAACGGTGAAGCCTGGTTCTGTCGGTGATCAACGTGAAGGAAAATTTCCCTCATGAGGATTCGACTAAAAAGTTACAAGTCGATTTGGGGATTCCGACCAGAACCTTCAGTTGAGCAATTATTAATACAGACACCCTCGTCTTTTTCAAATAAGCTGACTGCCCTGACGCAAATCCCCCAAAGTCATTGTCTATCTACATTTCCTTTTGTGCTGTTACGTAGATGCTTTACCGGCTTCATTCCACCACTCCTAACTATCAAACATTCTGTTTGACTGTTTTTGAGTCGGACAGTTCGTGAACTGACTGAAGAAAATTAGAATTTTCGGAATGAAACCTCTGCTACAACGTCAGGTTTATTAGAACATTTAGTTTTACATCACGCGACTCTCTCGAGTATTTGAATGTGACAGTGCATTGTAAAATATTATATATTGAAGGATTGAGCACACAGAACATGCGAATGAAGCTTGGAGGAATGAGTAACGAGGAAAGAGGAGGAGAAGGAGGGAAGAAAGGAACCCAAAAATTAAGTTGATAAAGACAGGTAGACTCAGCGAAGATTAGAAATTAAAAAGAGAAAAAAAATTAAATAAAAGAAAAGGGAAGGCAATGTAGGTCGCACGCAACGAATGCCGTTTAATTTAAATCCAAATTTGGTCAGTCGGCAGATTTTTGACTAAATGGTACCTATGGTACCCTTTAAATTGATATGTTTCAACTTGAACATTGCCCGCGGCATAGCCTTCCTTGCGGAATTTTTTTCCCTCTTCTTTTGTTTTGTTTTGTTTTGCCTGACTCGATGGCCGATTTGTTTTCCTCTTCTCATCACCTCAACACACCTTGTTTTACATGTTCTAAATCGATATTATGTGTTGTAAGACAATTGAGACTTGGGTAGGGGGCTTTCAATATCACATCTACGCATCCTAAAATTAGACTTATTTTATTTATTGTATACCTCTTGGGCTTTTGCAAAAAGAATACAATGGAACATAATATTGTATAAAAGGACCGGCCTATTCTTCGTGAGAAACTTTGTCCTTTATCCCACAAGTATGCTTTCACCCCCGATTTGAAGAAAATCGACAGAGTGTATACTGAGTATTCCTCCATCCCCAGAGTTTGGTTCCTGCAAATTCCCAAACTAAACCAAACCACCTCTTATTAACAATTTTTGTAATAATTTTTCAAAAAGGACTAAAAATATTTCAGGGCAAAGTACACTTCACAAACTCTCCGACTCAAAAGCTGTCATGGAGTATAGCTACGAGATAACTCGTATTTGGGGTTCTAGGCCAGTAAACAGCAATTTTAAGCTATCTCATGTAATATTCACACTTTGACTACTATTGTCTCGAGTTTCAGTCTAAAGATCACAAAAAACTCATAGATAACTCTCAGTTGAGGTTTTAGGCATTGTCGAAACCTCCATCATTGCTGCAGGAAAACTTCTTTTTACTCCGAGTTAACTGCCATTTGCCTCCAAAATGAGATATTAAGTACAGAAGACGATAAGAGGAGAAGGAATGGAAAGAAGAGTAAATGAACTTAGAGGTGACTAAGGGAAGAATTCAGCACGTAGATTATTCATAATTAGAGGTTTAGATAACACACCTACGAGTTGTCTCGTAATCTCATCCTTTCTACAAACCAGCAAACTTCAATTTTTCATCTACCACTGCGAAAGGAGTGATGGTCGTTGGATTGATGGTTTACAAGGCTGAGGCTCTCAGTCACTGATAGCCACCTTAACAGCTACAGAAAGTTAGCCGGTTCTCTTCCCTGACAAAATTTTGTTTTGTTTATCAAAAACGATAGAGCCAGCAACATCTTGTGAGCTTTAATCAAACCTAATGCTGGAGGTGTGTATGTTTGTGGGGGAAGAAGAGCGTCATATCTGGCATTCTGTTTTGCTAATTTTGGCTTCGGTTTGTCTCGTCACGAAGGTGTTTTGGATGGGAAATTAAAAACATCGGAAGCCAGAAGGGCGAGAGAGAGGAAAGGTAGTAGTGGTAGGAGGAGGAGGAGGAATTTTATTAAGCACAGGTCAAAAGATATAGACAAATAAGTCGAGGTGTTAAAAATAAAATTTGTTCCTGCGGTTTTAATCGACGCCGCACCTAAAAACATTAAAACAGATTCATTTTTATAGATACGAGTTAATATATTATTGATATTATCAGTTAATTATATCAGTATAATTGATCCATGTTCGCGATATAATTCGCCGTTCATGATTTCAAGCAATTGAGGTTACATAATGAGAAATTTCCATTGTTTGGTTAAATCAAAGCCAAATAACCCCGTCGCCCCTTTGCCTGCTCCATTTTTTCGCGCGCGCCAAAAGAAAATTTCGCAAATTTCGCTAAAAGTCACACGAATCCGAGACAGTCTGCTATGGAATTTTCTCCTTCTTTATTTCATTTTATTTCGCTACAAATTGCAACATTTGTTGTGTGCATTTAATTGAATTTTTTTCTATTTTATTTCTTTTATTTTCTCTTTTTTGTAATTTAAAAATTGAGTCCAAATTGATCTATTATAAATGATCGTCGTTTCTATTTAAACAGTTTTTCTTTGCTCCTGAGCTTTTTTCCATATCCGTGTCTATAATAATCGGGTGATTTTTGTTCGAATTTCGGCAAACTTATTACATACATTTTGAAAATTTGAGATTTCCCATTCAATGTCGTTTTGTCAAAAGAGAATCAGAAACATTTTAGGGGGAAATACAACATGGGGCTACGTAATTTATAGAACACTCACAGAACAGCACAGTGGATTTTGTCTACTTTCTAAACCGTTGTCTGTTTTTTTTTAATTTATGGCATAAGGTTCACCCTCCTCCATCCTTTTTGCCTTCTCACTCCCTCTGCTGTTATGTCGTCTCCCAAAAAATTGATTCGGAAAAGGGGAAAGACCTTCAAATTTATTAAGTCCTGTAATCGATTATTAAAATCAATATTCGATGATTACGCTGCAATGAAGTAAAACCTGAATGCATAATTTCCGGTTTGAAAATAAATAACGACCTTGCGCAGACACGAATGTGCCCATAATGTATTCCTTTATTGTAATTGTCCAGTTTTTACTTTTATTTTTATTTCTTTATTCTCTCTCAAAAAATCGATAGAGATGATTCCAAAACAGTGGCGTATCTTCCATTCCAAATATGTCCACCATTTTCTTCAGCCTTTTGTTAAGAGTAGGAAATTAGAATAATTAACAGTCGTTTTGGATATGATAAATTTGGAGATACTGCAGATACTATGACACAGAAGGAATAGAAACGTCTACTGATGATAAGACGCGTGTGTTTAAACGTCTTCCTCCATGGGATTCAACACAGCTTTGTGTTACTCTTGTGAAACAGAAGAAGACGTCCTAAGATGTCTGTCGTGGTCGAAAACTTGAGGGAACTTTCCGGAGCCTGATCATAGAAAGGTGATGTTTCAAAAGGGTGAGCGGATTTGGAGAGAGAAGAGGAAGGAAACAGAAAATTAACACAACAAAGGGTTTTTTACATTTATCACGAGAGTCCGTGGCTGGTTCAGGTACGAGCCTCGCGATTTTTTTCTAATAAGACCTACGTGCGGTGGAATGTGACCAGGTGTACGTGCCCAATTATCGGTTACATCGGAGGCATTCAAAAATTTTGACATTTTAATTTGACTCACAGCTTCGAATGAGGTGATAACATCGGGATCGACTTTTACCAAAGGAGGATGGAAGAAGGTGAAGAGCTCACGCACGATCGAGAGGAAGAGGAGAGGGAAAGCGAACACATTCTTTCATCCATCCCCGGAAATTTAAAGACTTTTGTAGGAAAGGTCTCTGAACTTGAGGAATAAAATCACAAAAAACCTTGAAAAGAATGTTATAAACCTTTTTCTTTTTAATTTTAAGTTTTATGATGAATGTATATGGTGGACAAAAGGAAACAGTTAGGTTTTTAAGGTTTTCTGAAATCGATCAAAATATACCTGTTTTGTGTATCGTCGTTCAGATAATTAGACAGGGTTTTTATTGTTAACAAGTGAATAACTAAATCTTCTAAGAGTTTTTTGAAATTTTCGTTTTCACATATACAACATGGTGGCAGAAATTTTTACTGATTTCGGTTTTGTCAAAGACCTCTCAGGTAAAAGTGATTTTATTGTCTCTTCCGAGTCTTTTTCTTCTGCGGAAGTAAAAAACATGACTTTCTATTTTTCAACTCTCATTCATTCCCCACGTTTCATGACAATTTTTGGGTTTAGGTTTTGCGTCTCACTCCCGCTTTCCACCCTTAGGTCTATCAGAAATTCTGGTTCTGGAAAACTCAACGGGAGCAATGGGAGGAAAGAAGGAACAAAAATATCCTTAACTCGACACTATTTTTTTAGTATATGTAAACCGACCTTCGCTTTCTTTTTCCGCAAATCGTACAACTGTAAAATTAAATGAGGCATTTTTATAGTTTCCAAAAAAGAAGTTGGTAAATCAATTCTCGCCCTGTTCTCCGTTATTCTCTTCTTTTCTCAAAAGGTTTGCTTTTAACAATTTCGCGGAGACATGACTAATCACTCAAATCCGTATATCAACAATAAAATTGACAAATATATAGGCGAAAGAGCGGAAATTTCAATGAATTCAATTTTCGAAATTTTATTGCACCGATCAATTTTTATTTTCTAATTTTTTTGTACAACACATCATAAAATTAAACGGAATGGATGTGTAGGAAAAAGTTTTTTTTAGTGACTGGTAAAAATAGAGGAACCAAATTTCGTCGATGGCCCACAATTATGTAGTCTAGTTCAGGGATGGCGAATCTTTTTTGATGTCTGTGCAACAACGTCATAAAAATTCTTTTTAAATAGGGGAGGTGCCACAAATAATTTTTAATTAATTTTTGTCCAAAAAGATAACTTTTTAAAAAATAATAATTTTGTTTTTGTGCGGGCCATCTAAATTTTCAAACGTGCCATAGGTTCGCCATCCCTGGTCTATTTACATCAACGGGGGGTTCGTTAGAATTTATTTATTATTTTAGCTGAGAGGTTTCTGTACAGCATATTGAACGTGTGACAATTTTTGAAGTCAGTTCATTGAACTCTCGTCTTTGGCTTCGGCTTTCCGTGGAAATCTGCTGGTCGAGTTTCCTCCGTATCCCATCGTATCAGATCCTGTCTTAAGGTTCCAAGTTCTCTGAGGTTCTTTTCAATCTCACAGAATTAGCCTCGTTTCGTTTTCTCTGGTCTTCTTGTCTCGGAAGAAGGAAAAAATCTGACTGGTCGGTCAGGCTCTTAGGGTCCACGCGAACTAGCCGTTCAAGCGATTCTTCTCTTTCGCATAACCTCTGATAGTTTTGTGACTTGCTCGTAGAGCTCGAAGTTATGTCGCTTTCTATACTCGCCTCCCCTTTCGAATTGGTTAAAGGATTATTCTCAAAAATAGAGATTGGATTCTTCTTTCTTCCAAGAAATCATTGTTTATCAAAATTAAATTGTTGTTCTAAGTAGACTTTTAGATGGACATAATTCCGAAAACCGTTGAAAACCAAAAAAATTCCGTTGACCAGAGCCTTATCTTCGTTCAAAAACACATAAAATATATTCTAATTTATAAAATTAAACTCTAATTATTATACACATAAGATTATACAAAATGAGATTAGTAGTCCGCTTAAAAAGGAAAAAAAACAAAAGGAATGATTGTAGCACATCGAATTCGGGTATCAAACCAAGTAGTGATTGAGAGTCAGCTCTCGAGTGCAAAAAAACAGTAAAAAAACCATAAACACCTGAAACTATCTCACAGTTTCCTGGAAAAAAGTAAACCGAATCCTGTCCTTTCCTCCTCCTCCTCCTCCTCTCCCTCTCCCTCTTTCTTTCTTTCTCTTGTAGTTTGTTTCCCCAACCGCGGAAAATAAGAACATGTCGAAATTATTTCATGTATTTGAATCGTGACATTTTTTATTGAGTCATTTTATAGCATTTAAATCGAGGATTCGCGCATTTTAAACAATAAAGGGAATAATTACAATTATTTCTAAATAGCATAAAGTGGTCGTGATTAAATATTAAACCATATTAGATCCTCCTGTCTCTCTCCTGCCCTCCGCCGCCGTCCTTTTCTTCTTTATCTTACATTCACTTCTTTCTCTCTCTGTTCTCTCCCTCCACTGTCCCTCTGTCCCTCCTTCCTACTAAAAATTTAATAAAAAGTGTTAAAAGTTCAATACGGCGATGACCCCTTGATCCAGATTACTCATTTTTTTAATATGAATTTCCATCTGGGTGAGACTTAATTACAAAATCGCTTTTTTAGATCATTAAATGTTTGTTTTTCCGGTTCTTTTTATCAGGTTCCGGTTTCTGTACGAAAGGTTTTTTCCTCTTTTCCCCTTTTCCCTTCTTCGACCTTTTCATCATTTTTCATTTCCACTGTTTCCTTTTTATTTTATTTTCAGCTTTTATTTCATACCAGGGGCCTCGACCACCATGTTAGCGGTCACCATGACACCTACATGGCATTTTGAGGGTACCCGCAGTAATCAGACACATGTTAAAAAATTATGTATCTGATGGAAATAAAATTAATATTTGTTTTAAATTCTTTATGAATTATTGTGGTATAGAATAACACAATAATTTGTCATACAATCTATAGATGTAGTCTATCATTACTTCACCAAATGCGGTCTTTGTCTCCAAACTTCAACAGTGTTGAAGAAGTAAAGTTAACACCGACACCATTCTCTCTGCTTTACAGATAATGATATGTTATAATTGTATACAATTTATACGTTGTATACAATTTAATTGTATACTATCGTTTATATTTAAAGAATAATATTGACTGGGAAAAAAGAATTTGAACCACAGCCTCAAGTTTTGGAATAGATTCACTGCCACCTTCGTTTAAAACTAAAAATCATGTCTAACCTTCTCTGTAATAAAATCAAAAATCACTACTAAGAAGAATGCGACATATTCAAAGGAGCATTTCATAGTGTTCAAAATGGGTAAGATGGTAAAAGAATGATAGAGAGTTTTGCAGTCTCCAGTCGCACTTCAATAAATTCTCTCTCCTCTCAATGACCGTCTAAATAAGTAATAAATTGGAAACAAAAGTAAAAAAATTCATTCAAAAAGCTCCAAATACAAATCCACAGCCTTTGTTTAAAATTTTTGGCAGAACGTCAACATATCTACGCAATAACGGAAGGATTTATTCAGTGATCGCGCCTAAAATCAGTAGAAATAAATTGGAATAGAACTGGTAATAATTAAAACGGGGGAAGAAAAAAAATCATCAAGACTCAGTTCGCAAGTCGAAAAAAGAAAATTCCTCCTCGTCCTCCTACCTCCCTCACGCGAAAAGAAATTACCGAACGAAAAGAGAGGGAGGAGAAAAGAGAGAGAGAGAGAAAGAAAGAAAGAGAGAAAAGGAGAGAGAGACGGAAAACTCATCAGACAAAATAATTTTTTTCTTCTTAATAATAAAGAAGAGAAAATAATGGAAAGAAAAGAAAAGAAATTTTTAACCGTTTAAGATTGGAAGCAGAATTTTTTTTTTGGTTTATCGTGGACATCTTTATCGAAGGACAAGTCATCGAGATGCGATAAGAGGCGGAGGAGGGTCTAGAAGACAAGAAGAGAGTCCTCCGCACCTCGTAGTCTGTTGTCTTCGACTCGCACATGCTTTCCTTTCATCGGTCCGATAGTAACTCCACCTTGCTCGGTGCGGACTAAACCCGGGACGGCCATCGTGGACGCTTCATGCCAACGTTTTCCATTCTTCCTAAGAGTTTAAACCGCGTAAAAGAGTTCGTTTTCCGTTTTCACGCTTTTCGGCTTTTCCTCATTTTTTGTCCGGATAATCTCGGAGTTTTTCACTGTGATTTTTGGTTTTTTATAAATTTCATTTTACACTACAAGTGGTTTAATTTTATTTATTGATTTTTGTTCAGACATAAACGATTAATATTTTCATGGATGCGCGATTTGGATTTTGATTAGGTAAGGAAATTATTTACTTGGCTTTTCTTTTTTTGTATATTTAAGGGGAAAACGTCTTCTTCCGAGAAATATGGTTCCTGGTTGGTGCTTCCATGCGGTTTACACGTGCGTGGCTCTTACGATTGCGTGTCACATCCACGTGACGTCCACATGACACTCCACACGTTTCCTTCCCCCTTTCCGGGTTTGACTTTACTTTTTCTTCTTCTTGAAGCGGGGTGAAGGGTGATTCCAGACTATTATCATCTACAATATTTCAAAAGATATGAAAGCCTGTATGGAAAATTTTGCTGTTACCGTCGGTGTCCCATATGCGCTTGCGCAAAATATTGGTTCTTGTCTTCTCCTCTATATTATCTCTGAATATTTTCTGGAGTATTATTGCTCTTTAAGCTTTGAAAAAGTGGCCTTTCAAAAATTTTTTTGTGTCAAATGTTTGCTAGGAGTCTTTTCCTAAGGTTTCCCATTTTGTCATCTTCTAGGACTTGAACTTTGTCCTTCTTTATGAGGTTATTTAACCAAAGATCAATATAGGGAAATGAATTTTAAAATGAAAATCTAACAAAATAGTCATTACTTGTTTCTTCTCTCCATTTCAAAAGATCTGAACATCTAAATTGTTTTGTTCTTTTCATTTTCACCTCAAAAACAGGTATAAAATTTGATTTTCAACCAATTTCAGGCTCGGATTAGCTCACATCACTTTATCAGAATTTTATTTCAACCTCTTTTACATATTCCTAAAGTTGGTTTGCTCATTTTATAGCTTTAAATTCCCCGAAATGTTTTCTGTATTGTGGTATGTATAGTTTTCCTAATAATTCTACACACAGAAAAAGAGAAGAACAAAATTCTGAAACTTAGTGGACAAGCACAACTTTGGAAATCTCAAAAAAAAGTTTTAAACGTCAGTTTTGAGCCTGATCAGACAAGATGTCAAAAATTTTATCGAAAAAAATTTGAGCCAAATGCTGGTTTTCCAGTTTTTTTTTAGCGTAAGTACACTTTGTCGGTAGAGGATACCAAAAAACTGTATAATGATAACTATAAATTTTCATAAATGTGTATCGTTGGTTCTAAAAACCAAACACATTAGGAGTATGATGCCACCGGTGATGAAAACAATTTTTTATTCACATGTTGTGGTTTAAACAAAGACAGAATCGGGCCTAAGAAACCAAAAAAAAGTTTTAAAGACAAATTGTGTTTTAGTTGTTAATCTCATTGATGAGGTGGTGGGTACATAATACTGGATGAATAGAACTGAAGCGACGGCTAACGAGTTTTGGTTGTCATACATCCAACGAATAGTTCTTCATTTATTCTCAACCATTTTAAGGAATTTGTTATCCAAGTTTTTTCTGAATATTCTGTCAAATATTAATATTATTACAATCGACTGATGGGGTTTAATTATATAAATAAAAAGAAACACATAAGTAGAAATAAATGTTTAGAAAGATCCAGGTAAAAGATTCAACTAAAAACTATCGAACAATTCCTTAAACCGTCCCTGACGTATAAACAAAACAAAATTGAGCAGATTTTTTTGCACACCATCCGCATTAGTCAGAGAACCTTTCTAACGGTACCCGAACGCAGAAGAATCATTTTTCCTCAATGGTCATGTGTGTCAAAATATCAGGTAGATTTCAGGTACGGATTTCTATTTTTAACGTCTCCAAATGACTGTGTGCTCTGAAGGCTTTGTTTCTAATGTCCCTCCTCTCTTGTTGTAGTTCCTGATTTCGTTCTGTCTCCCCTGACAGGTTAATATTTAATTTGACAGAGTAATTTGGTTAAGACGCCACCGATATGTCGGAACCTACGCATGCGCCCTTAGCTCTATAATTTAAATTTCACTAATAAACCCTTTCAAATCTCTCTTACCCGTTTGCAAATTTTTTATTTATATCATCTCCGGTCTTTCCCTTGTTTGCCTCTTAATAAAAATATTAATATTACTCTAAATTAATGTAACGTTATTTCATCCTTTTAGCAGATTATTTCCAATATGCATGAGTTAGAGTAAAGAAAAGAAAATTGTTTGGAAGTAACGCTGAGAATGTGAAAAACGTTGTCGATGATCGTTTGAAAACATAAGTTAAATAAAAGCGGTTGTACAATATGTTATAAAACAGTTATACAACAGGTGAACAGTGGTTATTAAACCTGAAACTTTAAAGAGTATATATTCTGTACAGAAGTTTTTATTATGTAAAATCTTACTGGGAAAGTATTATGTTTTCATCAAACTGTATAAATTAAAAAATTATACTCACTCAACAACATCCCCCGGCATTCAAATCTGACATAAAATAGTAAGCTGATGATGATTAGTATTTTATGTATTTATTGGTTTTTAAATTTAAATCTATTTTTAAAATTATTGTTGTTGAAAATCTGCAAAATTGACTCAGCTCCGAAAATTCGTTTCGTTTCGATGGGTTTCTTCCTCTTCTTCTTCTTCTATGAAAGAAGCTTTTTATTGGGTTTGAACGAGCACTTTGTGCGACGGATCCTTTTCTATGCTACATTAGCTACAGGTGTATGTACCGCTGTATGGACAGGGACGTCACAGTCGGAACTAGATTAAGACCAGTCGCTTTCGAACTCTAGGGGGCTTTAACTTTCTTCTCGAGTTTTTCGTTGCTGTTGATTTCGTATTTAGCAAGTCTGCATGTGCCCATATTTCCTGATTAAGTGCACCGCCGAAAGTTGATGAAAATTCCATTAGTTTTACTTTGGAACAAAAATCGACAGAGGACAATTTTACTCCAAAAGCTGATAACCGCACAACTCTCAAACCCCAATTTTTAAAATTACTTGCATAAACTTTGAAATTCTTCAAGTTCTCTGCATCTTTTGTCAGCTTTGTTTGAAGTTTTAATTTCCGGGCTTAGAAATGAACTCCACTCTTTCCCGCAGCTTTTGAAATCGATGTTGTGTACTATGACAATCTCAAAAAAATAAATTTTTAATTTTAAAAGCGAGCAATTTCACTTAGGTCTTGAACTGCTTTTAGAGAAGACATCCAGTCAAACGGTGTCTAAAACGGGTGACAACAATCCAAAGTCTTATTAGTCCTGCCACATCAGGAAAATGTTTTTTACGGGGAGGTAAGACCGGAGAGAGAGAGAGAGAAAGAGGAGGAGGGACAGTAAAGCACAGAAGCAGCTGCTGACTTTTAAAAACTTATTTCTGTTTTATTTTAATTGGCTATTTTTAAGAGTTTATGAGCGTCAAAACTTTTCAGTAACAGGCTCCAAGTTTATTTAGGCTGTGACTTAACTTTTTTTTTATTTATTTATAATTTATTTATTTCTGTGAAATAGGTGGAAGGATTGTCTTTTTGGTTTTCCAAATTGTTTGAACAGAAATAAGTCCATGAAATTGTAAAGTAAAGAAGAGGAAAAAGAGTTATCTGGATGTTTAAAGGCACGCTATAAAAATTAGCCTCTGCTTTGTTTTGGTCAGCTTTTATCAATATCTAACTTTTTAGGTCTACTGTTCAGAGGTCCCAAACCTAATTTTTTGTTACTTTGCTTTGTTTTGTTTTATAAAACCGGTTAGGTTGGTTTTTCTTTCTTCAAAACTACTTTGGCTTTGTCTTTGATTGTAGTTAAAAAAAAAAGTCAGATAAGGATATTCGCACTCGCTGAAATTGGTGAGCTGTTTAGAAGGAAATGTGAGATCTGGGTTTGTCATAAAATTCTGCCTTTGACTCTCATAATAATGTTCTCGCAAAGTTTTTTTTCACTGTACTTTCAGTTACGAATTTATGATCTTTTTAGTTACTTTTTTATGTGATTTGTCATATATCCAAAAAACTATACATGTTCTTTACAAGTTTGCAAAAATATAATCAAAATCAACAAATGGAAGAGTCTTATCGGGCGCCATTTACAAAAAATCTTTGAAAAAACTAAAGTGAATAAAAGATGAACATAAAGCCAAAAAAAAGAAAATCTACAGATTAATTAGCAAAAGTGTACTCATGATAAAAGCTTCCGCCATTACTTCCTTTCTTCTTCATGTGCTCACGTTACTTCTTAGCTTAGTATATGTATTAATAGAAAAAGAACTCGGTGCTATGGTATCAGGAAAAAGTTGTGAAAAGATAAGAAGGTGTAGAATAGAAGCCGAATTGGAATATAAGTGATGGAGTGGACGGGTTCCTTAAACGGCTCCATTTTTCAAGAAATCCACAGCCCAAGTTGATGACAATTCATTTTCACAGCCGGCGAATAAAGTTTTGATTTAAGGACGTTTGCAAAGGAAAAATCTTAATTCTGTTTTTGTTCTTTTGTCGAATTGAAAGCCTAAAAACAATAACTTGATGTTATTTTAGTAATGACAAAATTATACCTAATTTCGAAGCATGTGTGACGCCATTTGAGTTTCCATCACGACTTTTTTTCCTTCCTTTTATTTATTATTAACATTTTTCTTTCAACACACAATGACGATGAATATGAGTTAGGTTGTTGTTGGTTAGGTGGTCCATAAGCTTTTCCCTTTTACAAAAATTTTCTATTTATAAGTTAAAGCTCTGAGAACTTGTCAAGTTTCCCTAAGATGAGGGGCACCAGCTCTCCAGTTCGAGACAACAAGTACTTGGCCTAACTTTAAGGGAGCTTATATATATGTGTCGACGCTTTGTTTGCGTACATACTGACTTTTTATTTATTTTTGGTATTAATAGCTTAACCTAAATACATAGACCAATGTTTAATATGCAGTGATACCTCGAGATAGAGTTTAATTCGTTGCATAACCTTGCTCGTATCTTTTCAAAAAGCACATTTCCCCATTGAGATTAATTGTTCTGCCAAAATTCTACCCCCAATTGTTTTTGTTACAAGTTCTTGAATAAAGAAAATGTATTTATAAAGGGTAGATATATTATAGTATAATATAAGAATATAATAAGAGAATGCAAAGCAAAAAGAACTGGTGTTATACAGTGGACATACACTTGTATTTGTATTTAAGTCAGTTTTTTTTCCCCATGTCAACTGCCATCTGTCTCTATGCGAGACATTTTGTAGTTGGTCTGGCTTAAGGGGCTTTATATCCAGGGAGCAGACCAGTGTCTCAACCCCAGGAGTAGGATAAAAGGATGAGACTGGAAGGACAGTCTAAGGTTGGGATAAGAGTAGGGATGAAAGATAGTGTAGTGATAGGAAGAAGAAGAAGAAGTAGAAATAATGATAGACAGAATAGGTTAAGAGGGGATCAGAGAAAGGAGGTAGAGAGGAAGAAAAAGAAGAAGAATATGAAGATGAATTTTTTGGTCAGTTAAATGCTACTTTATGCTTAATTTTAGTCACTACTTTTCTCTTCACTGGTCTTCAATATAAAAAAAGCTGTCTAAAGAGCCTTGTTTCTTCTTCCCTTTCAGAATGCTGCGAAAATGAGTTGAGTAAGTGTCATTAAATAGCTTTGATGCACGACCGGTCGCAACTTTTTTGAACTGTTTTTCGTTTCCACGAACTGTGAAACTCTCTCCCACATTTCCTAGATCTCTTTTACCTCACCTATGGAGATAACCTTCTCTGCCTCTTCCTCAAATCCAATTTCTTGCAGAACCCCCGAAGCAACCCCGTTCGAGGCATCTCAAAACGAAACTTTGCTCTCTCGACAGCTCGTATCTCAAATACAAATAACTCGCATGTCAGGGCACACATATCTCGAGGTACTACTGTAACAAGTTTCCCTTTCAAAAATCAATAGTTAAACTAATGAACAGTGAACAGATAAATGACATCAACAAGTCAATATTTAACATTTAAACTAAAGGTTTGGTTGTAAACTACGATCGGCATTATCAATGATGATCATATATAACTATACTTATGTTTGGCTAAACAGTCCTAACTTCGTAAGGTAATGAAAAGGAATTTGTCTAATGCCACTTTACAAAAATATGATTTTTATAGAACCAAGCTGGTTTACTGAAGTTAAGCTTCCACAACAACTAAACTTGAAATAAAAAAAATTGTAGACTGGAGTTTTTACACGGCATCATGTTAACACTTGCCAACGTTTCGTCCACTTCGATAGCTGTCAGCAACCTCAGGGTGTTCACCCTGATCGAATTGACGAAACGCTGGTAAGTGTTAAACATGATGCCGTGTAAAAACTCCAGTCTACAATTTTTTTTATTTCAAGCTGGTTTATGTTCAATAAAAATTAGCTCTAAATATTTCCGGTCGGTGCCTTTTTCATTAAAGTTTTCAAAATATTTTTGAATTAGTTCGACGAGAGAGGACCGGGGGGATAAATTTGATTTATCCCGAGACTTCAAACCTCTTATCAATTTTATTGTAGTAACATCTGGAATACTAAGTCACCAAAGCACACTACAGTATTTTATACGATATTGTTTAAAACTTTTGAACCCAATTAAAAGTAAAGTTGGTCGCCGTCTCCTGCTGATGGGAAGTGAAAAGGGTTTTTTAAAAACCTTAAATAATTTAAAAGTATATTAATTTTTAAAATTGATGTATATCGTACATCAGTGTTTATACAAGTGGTTATAGTAATAACTCTTTCTACTGAAACAATATCTTGTTTACTGACTTTCTGGTTTTCTCAGTTTTTTCATCTTCGCGTTTTGTTGTTTGTTTTTCTCTTAATTGTACGGTATCAGTCTTTCTCGTTTTGCTACTCCAGAGATGATTATTGCAATAATAGCAATTAAAAATATTTATTGTCACGCTTTAGTATATACCGAAAATCGCATAATTTTTGAATCGATAATACGAAATATATTTACAAGGAGGCAGTTTTCATTGAACGGTTAACACGGTTGTTATACTCATTTCATTTCTTTCCCGATATTCGATTCTGTTTGTTTTCATCCCAAGGATCATATTTAAGAAAATTTTTACCGGAAATGTTGAAAATATCTTTGGTGTATGTTTTAATAAGTTTATCCTTTGGTGATCGAGGCCACTAACAGGAAGCTCGAGACTTAATCGTGCGTGAATTGAAGTGCTTAGTCTTTGAGGACAACGTGAAACTTGAAGCCAAGTTCTTTGGAAGGCAACGTCGGTGACTTGAGAAGGTTTTTCGCCAAAGCCAAAGCTGTTGCCAAGTTTTCGAAATGGAGAATATTTTTTCGAAAGTTTCTTTTCCCTGTGATTTAAGCCCTCATTTCGCTTTTTCCATGTAAAAGCAAATTGAGAAAGTGATTAAAGTTAAAACGTTTCGCCATCTTTATCGAGTACTTATTGCCAGGCAATAAGCGAAGTTAAGTTTTGGGATTTTCCCAAAAGTTTCAATTGGAAATTTTTGGTTTTTTATTGATTGACAAGAATTGGTTTCTTTCATATCACTCTCTCATTTCAAAAATTTTTGGTAACTAATTTGATTGAAATTCTTTCTCACAAGCCTCCAGTATAAAAAGGGAACTGGGATACCAAGGTGCTAACTCTTTCGTCAGGCGGAAGCATTGGTAGCACAGTTTTAAAACACTTCCGGTTTTCCCATTTCATTTGATTTGAAAACGAAACGAGGATTGGATTTCTTTGAATAAACACATCGAAATGGAGTCACTGCCTAAAAATTCTAATCAAGGAAAAAAAGAAAGAGAGATAGACGGAAAGGGAGAGAGTAGAGGTAGAGGGAGAGAAAGAAATAATAAAAAAAGAAAGAAAAAAAGATTGGATTCGCATGATCTGTTTCGATACCTGGGATACCTTGCTTTACTTACCGACAACCAAGTTTTTATCCACCACCCAAGCCTTCCTTTGTATGGTCCATGCATCAAAGAAGTCAACTGTGACTTCTCACAAGGTTTCTTCAGTTTTAAGATATTTCAAACGATTAAACTATGAAAATTTACATAAAACTTACTAGGAAAAAAAGTCGATTAGTATTTAAAAAAAAAAGTTGTCCTTCCAATGATTTTTACATGAATGACCACTGAATTCTTTCTCATTTACGAAATTTTTATACGGGCAAAAGGGATTAGGAGAAGAAAAACCTTTTTTTTTCTGCTTTTACAGGAAAATTTTTTTCTCAATGATTTGATGTACACACAAGAATTTATTATTTTACGGATGGAGGATTTTTGGTGCTGAAAGACTAGGAATAAAAACAAAACAAAAAGATTTTCACCTGAAAAAACTTGTCGACGCATTTCTTCCCACACATCCTCTTCTCTCTATTAATCGGTTACCTGTGCTAAGAGGGTGAGAAACGAATGTATCCTCCTGTACAGTTCTTATGAAAGCAATATCCTCAAAGGGACCTATACCCACAAAGACTTGTTTGTGCTTTAAACTAATTAATCCATAAACTATATAAACAAATAAATGGCGACGTCCAAAGAAGGCCAGTCAGTGATGAAAAAGTGAGTACCTAGGTTCAACAATAGCTTGCAAAAAAAAGATGAAAACAAAAGATAATGTGTAACGTTAGTCTCAAATAAAATCCTTTGTCAAGAAGGTGAAAGATTCAGCTTCTTTGAGAAAGGGCCAAGGCCGGCACAATACAGCTCCTGCACCCCTTCCCCGCGCCCTCAACTCCACCTTTGTTCATTTTTATACAGAGTACAGTCGACAAGTTGGACAAAATCGTCCACTTTCTTTTCCTCTTCATTGAAAAGGGTGAAGAGTTTATAAAGGAAAATGACTAAGAAGAAAGATGGAAAGTAGGAGAAAGGAGGAGATGTTTTAATCGAAAGGTAGGGTTACCCGGGAGCCGGGGTTGGATACTGGAGATAAAGGAGTTAAAGTCCGTCCTGGAGAAGAAACTACACCCGGTTCTCCCACTTCCCACTCTGAACGGTATCCCAGAGGGTGGCTTCACTGCGAAGGGAAGAGAAACTGCACAAATGACTTCTGCAAGGTTTCACATATTTCCTTTCACGCAATTTTTAACATTAAAACGCGTTGCGAGTAAAACCCCGAATGTTATAGTTTATAGTTACAATTTTTTAATCTTAATATTACGGTAAATGTAACAGATTATCAACAATATTTATCATATTTACCAAGCTTAGTTGATGTCTATGAGTTATCACCAGGAACTAAATATATTCGCCGTGCTTATCATTTACAACATGCTAACATTTACAAATATTTGATTTCAATTTTCATTTCATGTTATTATTGTTTATTGTAAAAATGAAACCGAAAGGCGAATGTAAATGAAGGAGATGAATGAAGAGGAGGACAGGGGGAGAAAGGAAGTGTCAAAAAGACCATCTCCTTAGTTTCGAGTAGCGGAGAGAGCGATAAGAAGAATCAGAAATAGATTCAAGAAACCTAGAAGCGAAGGTCCCTCGCCATTACATGGAGTCATGCTCAATGCTAACTGATACGGAAACCATTCAGCATGACTAAGCTCTTTTTGGAGACATTTTGTGCCAAACTAAGAAGAGAGAGAGAGAGAGAGAGAATCATGTTCTTAATTTTTTTCTCTCCGAAATTTCCGTGAAAAGTGCTGAAAAAAATTCTAACGGTCGAAAGTTAAATGTTTTTATTAATGTGTCATAATTAGATTAGAAAAAAAAGTCGTCTGAGAATTTCATTCAAGTTTTGATGAGGTTCATCGAATCCCAAATTCTTTGAACTGTTCCATGTTTTTTGTTACCCTCCACCCTTCGGGTGACGCACTAAATAGGCATCCCTACTAAGTGTATCGCTGTGCACATACGAAGCTCTGTACTAACTCATCATTCAATTTTTACTTTTGTGAAACAGATTTATATATTTTTGTCACTTGTTCCTCTTTAATAATCATACCGGGAGGCCTGCGGTGTAGTGGTCAAGGCGTCTGGTTACAGAAATTATGGTCGTGAGTTGGAGCCCTCTCCCACTTCCTGTAATACCCAAGGGTGGAAAACTGGATTCAAACTGAAACTGGTAATTAGACTGAGTTTATCTACTTGCATACTTAGGCTTTTATTGCTAATGAGGCATTAATGCGTCCTCCAAGTAACAGTGCAGTATATATGAAAAACTGCGATATATATGAAAGGAGTGTTAGAAATGAAGTAATAATGATTTCAAACAGTTCCTAGTGTCATATCGAAAGGAGGCCATACGGAGCCCCGAGGCCCCATTTTCACAAAAGCCTCGAAAACATTTACTCCTTGGTGAAAAAATGAAGAAAAAACGTTAACAAAAAAACCGTATGAAATTAAATTTAACATAATAATTTCTTTAAATTAAAAGTCGTGTGTAGAAATAGCTTTGGCTCATGATTTCAATGTGTGAACACGAAGAACCTCCATCTTAGATCGAGTGATATGTGGACAATAAGCAACATTACATTTTGGTTTCTTGGTGCCAAGTTCCGCGTTAACTCATCGTGATTGGGTGAATTTTCTTCCGAACGTTCATATACGGCAGTGCAATATGGAGCTTAAGGGGGACCATTCTGTCGCAAATAACAATCAGTTCAACCCACAGATCATTGGAGTTACCGTATACAAGATAACACTTAATTTTAAATGAATCATTCCACTAACTGAAAAAAACTCGGGTTTAAATGTTATTTGAAGGTATTTTTTGAGATATTCCTGACTCGCCACTGATGTTAGTGGTGTTAATCCGCTCAGGTCAAATTTTGAGTTGGATAAAGCAAATTAAGGCTACTTGGTTGGGATGTATCGCCTTCTTTCTAGGCTGTAGACTTCCTTAGTAATAAAGTTCGTTTTCCATTTTAAATAATTTATAAAATAAATTCTCTAAACAGTATGCAATATTTATGAAATATTGATAATTCTGACTCGAAACCGATCGTCCTTTTACCGAGAAAACCTTCAGCTCTGAAGGAAGGCAAAATATTTAGGTGAGGCGAGAGAAAATTATCTTGAAAAATTGGGCAATGGACGCAGTAACGGCCAGAAGACTAACATCACTAATTCTACTAATATTATAGGCCTATCAAGTTGAAAAACAAATGTTTAAAGTGTTCTGCCTGGAAATTTTTCACAGCGAAACCGGCAGTTAACCAGTTGTTGATTTCACCGAAAAACCCTTCGCTCCATTGCCTATACCGTATATCATTAAGTCGAAATTGTCAAGGTGCACAAAGAGCACAAGGAGCACCTGAATCAGAACCCCCGGCAAAAGGACAAAAAACTCATTTTCACGCATCATCTCATTCATAAAACAAAGGCTTCCGATTCACCTAAAAAATGTGAACATGGTTAAAGATTTTCTTTTCTTTTCTTTTCTTTTATTTTCATCACTCTCGCCCCCACGCCTCGGTGTTACGTAACAGTCCGGAATGATGGACGAAAAATCTCCGGAATGGAATCCCCGTTCCAATCCATTGTTAAGTTCCTCCTCGGTCATGCGAATTAAGATATTTGTTCTTAAACATTATAATTGTCTATAATTATTTTTAAATTTGACATTCCGTTGAAATAACACACTTAAACAATCTTTCTATTAATTTAGGTGTGTAAATGATTCAAGTGTTAGAAAAAAATTACTTTTATGTGTATTATGAACACTTCTCGACTGAGAAATTATGACCACTTGAACCTCGTAAAGAGAATTCTCAAAGATGAAAAGGAAAAAAGCATCTATTAAACCCTGTGTCCGAACAGGGCTGGCCAAAATTTAACAAAATAAGTTTTATTTTAATGTTTAAGTTCCAGTCCCTGTTTTCCAGTTTCCCTTCGTTCGGGAAAATAGCGTCTGGTTCCACGTTTCCGTCAAATAGAGTTCTAACAATCGTCAATAAGGTACAAATATGGGCCTTTTGTATCGTTTTCATTTTCCTCTTTGTTCTGTTCATCAACCACACCATTCTCTGTAGAAACTTCCGGTTTTTTGGCCCGTTCTGATTTAAAAGATCCCCCCCATAACTTAAGTTCCGTATCCTATGGTAAGTCTGCTTTTAGTGATAGCGAAGACGGTGAAACACGTTTAGTTCGGCCGTCTTTAGAAAGAGATGGCTTGGCAAGCTAAAACTAGCCGAATTTGAATCTCTTGTAAATTCTGGGGCTGTCTAACCTAATCGATACTCCACCATAGAGGTGAACTTTCAACCACTTGATTCTGCAACATTCTTCCTTTAGTCATCTACTCTACCTGTGTCCTTTTCTCTTCCTTCGGTCGCCTCCTTGTACCTTTTCTTACCCTTTTTCTCTCGTCTGTACTCTACTCTAGTTTTTTTCATTTATTTTGTCTTCCTTCATCAACTCCTGGAACTCCTGGGCAATAGTCAATAGTATTATAATACTACCAAAAAGCTAGTGTTTCTAAAGGGTATGAGCTTATGATAGATGTTTAAAAGTCTTTTGGAATCTTCGACTAATTTCCGGGCCGATTTTTTAAAGGTCACGGTTTTCGCTTCCAAAGCGGTTAAGGGTGGCGTGAGAGGAGGGGGGAGGTAGAAGGAGGAAAGAGACAACAACAAAAGTTTTAAATTTACACATCGGCAGCGAACCTGATCACACTACTCAATAAAAATTAATGCACTAAAGGAAAGAAAAGGTAATAATTAGGAAAGAGTAAATTATAGTCAGGTCGCAGCCGCCCATTAAAGTACACACAAAAAATGTGTGTAATTGAAAATACACGAACGCATGCATCGATGCACGGAACTCCGGGTGAAAAGAGAGAGAATTTAAAAAGAAATAATAATAAATAAATAAATAAAGAGCATCTGAAAAAGAGGTACGAAAACTAAAAAACTCAAAGAATGGTGGTTAACCTTTCAAAGGTCTCGTAAGGAAAGGGTAAAGTGAGAGAGAGAGAGCTTACGTCCAGAGCTCACTTTCCAATATCTTATGTTTTGGTAGGTCGACCACATTTCCGACTCGGAATTTTCTCTTTTAATGAGATGTTTATAAAATGCCATCACACATCTCAAGCATTCCTAAATGCCCTCGAGGTTTAACGTGACACTTCCCTCTTGCCCTCCTCAAAACAAAGACTGCACCGAATTCCCTCTTCATCCTTTCTTTTATTCGGTACTGATTTTCTTTAATTATCATTTCCTGGTCACTGTATAACTATCTCACTTCATATATTTTTTTAAATATTTCATTTATTATTGTTATCTTCTTCTTCTTTTACTTCCCTCTTACTATCAGTATTATACTTTTAACCCGATTTTCAGATATATCAAATTTCTCGGGAATCTATTTCCTAGATAAAAGCTGGACCTACTACTTCCTATAAGTTTGAGCGCTCTTTTACCCCTTGTTATAGCCAAGGGTAACTAAATTTTCGGGAAATATAGGGGATGAGGAACAAGAAAAAGGCCAAAAGATTTTTACACTTTTTACCTGATCACAATGAAATGAAATCAAGGGAATCCACCTAATAACTGACCGGACAATTTGGACGTGTTTTATAACACAGAAAATAAGCAGTGCAGAATATTTCACATGACCTAGTCATCTTTAGGCGCGTACCTTTGTTTTTTTCTTCAGTTTATTCGCTCCATTTTACGTTTTTGTCTTCTTCATCGCTTTAGGCTGTAAGATGGATCCGTTCTGATTGCCTTTCACATTTGTCTTGTTCTTCTTGAATTGCCCTTCATAGCGTTTTTGCCTTCGAAAGAACTATTCATAGTAAGAAGAAAAATACAGAAAGTGAAAACAGCATGTAGGGTTGGTGGAATTTGCGTATCTGACTTCGTTGAGGAATCAGCTCAGGTTTCTTTGCATGTTCTCCTCCGAGCTGTTCAAAATCTGTTCTGGGCTGATCTCGCTATTCATTATATATGTACTATATAAAGCGAAGTTGAAGGGTTTTAGGGGTCTATGAACGTAAAAGGACCCAACAGTCACCCTCCGCACATTAAATGTGCAGAATACCATTTGTCATCGGTCTCGTCAGTGACAAAAGTGTACAAAACCGTCTTGACGTGCTTAATTCTTCCACTTATCTTTCTCTCTTTCCACTAATCCTTAGTGGTCGAAGAAACCAAGAGTAATAAGAGAACTTAATCAGGAGCGAATGAAAGAATTTTGATACATAATAAAAATATTTTGTGGCCTTCATGCTCACTTGTATCACATACAAGGTTGATATAAGTTTAATACTTATATATGTACATGAGGTGAAGAGTGAAATACGATAGAGGCGGCGGAGGAGGAGGAGGAAGGTAACAGTGTGACGGTTATCACTGTTTTCCTTTCTTTCGACCAGAGTGACTTTGCTTAATTCGACACAAAGAACCTGAAATGGAGGTTGAATATGGAGTGACGTGTCCTGATGTGTGAATTCGACTTTTTTTGTTGTTCACCCGCGTTTCGTCTCCATCATTGTCTTTAGAGCCATTATCCGCTCTTAGTGTTATTCCGTGGAAGAAGAAAAAAAAATCACACTTGAAACATTTTTGAATCAACTCTTCCGGATGATTTTCTCCGATGACTTTGTTTTTTTCTTGTGTTTGTAAATTTATTATTATCGTGTTATTTGACCTAATATCAAGTTTGAAATTTTTTTTCACGAGATGGAGAAGAGAAGAGGAGGATGAGAGGGACAAAGTAAAGAAGGCTTTTATCTTGTTTGAAAACACTTCAACCGTAACTTGCACAATAAATGAATTTACTTATTTAAATTTTCATTTTTCATATTTTGTCCATGGCCATTTTTTGAGTCTACCTCTGAACAATGACACGAAGAAAAAAGTGGATTTTTGGCGCCATATTATTAATTATTTTTATTTGTTATATTTTAATTTTCATTTGAAAAACTTTCTGAATCAGCTTCCGGATTCGTTGATACCTGTCAAAACATGTTTTTAAGTGCTTTGGAGCGCTGTCACGCGTTGACTTTGCATAATTTTCAGAGACAGAGACCGGGCTTTACTAAAATTTCTCTATCAATCAAGCTTTTTTCTTATTGCTTATTTTTTTACTACCTCCAAAAGCCTCGCAGCTTTACGATCAAGTGGGCAAAGATTTTGTAAAAACAGTAAAATTATTAAATAGATGAGAAAATGGCCTGGCTCAAGTTGGGTGTGTAGTACAAGGAGGGAATAAAGGCCGTGGACAAATCCAGAAGGAAAAATAAAACATATAGACTACTGTTTAGTTTCCTGTCTTAGGGGAACCTATAAGAAAGGCAAACTGTATCACTCCAGAGTGGCTTGGGGAAGGAGGGGGGAGTCTCTGAAGTCAGATCCGTGAAACTCCACCACCAACTCTACCTTCTTTTTTTGTCTGTCTGTTTGTGTATGTACAGTAGTGTTCGTTTTGACTATCCTGTAGGAGAGACTTTAAATAAATACATAAATAAAATTAAATTTATAGTACGACATCTATTTATAATCACGACAACAATTTCTTAATTTTGTTATTTAGAACTTTTTCTCCTTCTTTTCACCAATTGGTCCTCCTTATACATATCGATCGGAACTTAGAGAATACTAACGTCCTCCTGTATACGTCCTATGCCCATCAGCCAATCGTTTGGGCTACTTTTGAAACCATGGATGGCCTTTAAAAAAGATTGAAGAGGCAACATTCTTCGCTATTATCATTCTTTTCATCCACATAAATATCAGTTAGATAAGGTATTATCTAAAATTAAAACCACGAAACAAACTATCTTTTAAAGCATAATGTGAGAAACAGAAAGACCAAAGACCTGAGGCAGCTGAACTCGTCGTAACTAGACTCCATAAAAGCAAAAAAGTTCAGAAGAGTGGGACCGATGAAGTTTCGGATTTAAAAGTGTGAAAAGAGTAAGAAGCACGAAAAATGCAGAAGGTAGCAATTTAAATTTGGAAGCAGAAGACGGAGGCAGAAAGAAATAAGCAAAGAGACAAACAGAGACGTTAGCATTTGTGTTAGTATTGTTAAATTTTTTGACGGACTAAGACTTTTGGTAATAAATAATTAATAACTTGTATAGATGGTATGTTATGTTGACAAGACGTGATTCGAACTTTTTTTGTAAGCTGTTGTCTGCTGATTCCTATCTACCGCATTCGCGGTTTTTTTTTGCGAAACTTGTCATCAAAGGACATTGATTGATAATTTCCAAAACATTTTCACGTGAAAGTTATTCTCCCTTTTTGTAACAGATTATTTGTTTGTAGTCGGAACTATGAAACTCGTGCCAAAGTAAAAAAAAATGGCTTAAGGATGATCGACAGCCAAGCATAAAAACCATTTCACCACAAACACACATCCTCAGAACTTTTTTATTCTTTATTCGAGGTTTATGTGAAAATTTATTCAAGCATGAAGTGCTAGGATCGGAGATTAAACGTTTATTTAATGCAAATAATTATGGCGGCAAATTCCGCCGGACGGCAAATCGGACTAATGGATTACGGAAGAAGAGAAGAATAGGAGAAGAAAAGGAGGAGAAAAAAATTTAATGGATCGTAAATCACGGTCGCATTAAAAAATTAATTGACCGTGTACAAAGCAAACATCGAAAAAGTTTAATTGATGGTACTGAAATCGTTCTGATCAAAGGTACCTGGGTACCTAGAATCCGACTGCCAATTAATTGACTCGTTTTTTTGACTCGGAGCAAAAGATGAGTTTGCTCGATATCTATCTCCGATAGGATTTGATCAGACGGCCCCCAGGCTGCCCCCCCCCCTTTTTCTTCTTTTTTTATTACATAAGAAGTTACCTCTTCGGGTCGTCCGTCGCCCGGAGCACCAAATCTGAATTGACCGTTGCCTTTAGGACCGTTTCCCTTACAGACTTTTTTTTGTCTGTATCTGTCCGTTGTTTTAATTTTTTCCTCGAGGTCAATGCCGCTTACTATTCACTTCCGTATTGAAGAAGCCACAAAAACCGAGGTAGAAGGAAAGTTTTGCGTTATGCTAAGTGAGAGAGTGAATGCCAGAGCAAGAAGCCAACATCTCGGAGGGTACTTTCAATTATTTTCATTGTAGGCATTTTTTTGTATTTACACAACATAAATCTGTTATGGTAAAAGTGATAAATAGGGCAAATGTGAGTTATCTCCGTCTATTATTCATAACCATTAATTAAACGCATAAAAGACCTAGAAAGATGTGGAGGCTTACTGTCAAAACTGCAGCAGGAACAACTTAGGCTGCAGCACAGAAAACAGGCTTCAACCGAGTCCGATGGCGAAGTCTTGTAGGCGCCCTAGAGGCGTAAAAGAACCTACTATAAGCGCGGAAAATGTGACAAATTACTTAATATTTATTATATTTACCAAATTTTTTTGGTGATTATGAATAAGCGCCGAACCAGAAATAACATGAATTTGCCCGATTAATTACTTACAGTAACGTATCCACTAAGGAATATCTTGATTTGTGTGTATTACAGCTAAATCATGAATTTCGGCCATTTTCCACGTTGGTCAATATACGACGTACCGGAAATAAACAGTGCACTTCGTACTTTGACCGGTTTGAAGTTCTGAAAGGGGGAACGATTGTCTGGTTAAAACTTGATTCTGCCTCTTCGAGAAAATTCTTGGTCAGTAACTCAGTGTTCTAATTATTCTGCCACACAGATCTAATTATGAACTTAAATATTAAGTCACCCGCGGGAAAATAACCAATTTCCACATTGACTGAGATCGGGCTTTGGCTGTTAAATGTACAAACACGTGCATTAAGGCATATAAAAGGTTTTTCTCTTTTAGACCAACAGTTCTATATATGACATGATTTAATCGATTATGTGGACGCTTGTTTTTAAATATAAGTTTGAATAATCGTTTGTAAAGTGTTCTGTATGTTTAAATGAATTCGTATAATATCCACCATTTATGGAAAGAAAAATGCTGATGTGATAAGAGACCATTGGTTTATAATACTAAACCGTTGGAAAATCGGCAGGCGGACACCACAGAATCTTTTTATTGTATAAAACTCAGCGGAGTCTTGTATAATTTGTTTGAGAGTGAAAAATCCTGAATACAAAGTAAAGTAATCTCAAATGGCGGTGCAAGTTCGCCATTTTTATTGTGCTTCACTCAGAATTTTTAATTTTCCGAAAAAAAGAAATTTCATTAAAATCTCCACAACAAATTTTTTTATAAAAAGTGGTTCAACAAAATTTTTCTTCATACTAGAAATTATTTACGTTAATTTTCTTCATAAGCGTCGGAGAAAGGGAAGGATAAAGGGAAAAGATGATGCGAGGGGGTGGAGTGTTAGGGGTGAGAGAGTGGGGGTGGTGGGAGGAAATAAAAAGACCGTCACAAAATAATTTTTACTTCGCGACGCGTCTTTTCTTTGCCCTGCATCCCCCCGCATCCGATTTCCGCAAGTTTCATCCCCTCCCATCCACCACCCACTCCTTCTGCTTTTCCGCGTCATCCTCCACTCAACCAACCCCCTCACCGCCCTTCTCGAAAAGTTGAACTTTTCAGAACGTGGAGATAAAAAAAAATATTCATTTCCTGTGAAAGATTTAAAAATGTAAAACAAACAAAGACACTTCTTTATAAGAATGAGAGGGTGATGGAAAATTAGAAGAAAATTTTCAATCGATAAAATTACCCATCCCTTGTTTTCTTGGGAAGTAAAGAAATTTCCATCTCCTCCCTCCCACTTCCTCCTTATTCCTTACTTCCCTCTCCTCCGTCCTCCCGCGCCTTTCCATACCACCCTCTGCCTCTCTCTCTCTCTCTCTCTCTCTCGCTTTTCTCTCCGGGACTTCCTCGCATCCTCCGCCTCCACCACCACCTCCGCTTCTTTTTCCTCTTTCTCTCTCCTCCCTCACTCCTTCATCCCTTATCCTACCACTTCTCCTTCACCCCCTTAGAATTTTAATTACAAAGAGGAAAATGTACATTTCTTTCTTTTCTTTCTTTTTCCCTTTTTTGTCTTCTTATTTCTCGAGAAATAAGGAACGAAAAGCAGGCTTTTATTCATTTATTTTTCAAGTGTTTATCGAACCGAATACAGGAACGGAATACGAATCAGGGTCGTAGTCAGGATTTCTCTAACAAATCATGAATTAGTGAAATGGTCGCTGCGTTTCTTCTTGTTTGTTTTTTTCTTCTTTTTTTGGGTTTGGCATTTTTTACCTTTAATAAAAAAGGAAATAGATCACCCATAGAAAGAAGGTTTTCTGGATGATAAAATAAAAAATTAAATCCTATGCAAATGAAACGAGAATGGAATAAAAATCGCAACTCGTCTTGTGGTCAAAGACATTTTGGAAAAAGGTGGAAAAATGAAAACGGACCTTCTGTTAGTAGCTATTTAAAAAATATTTTCAAGTCTTGTGTTAGTCTCTATAATCTGTTTGATTCTGTGAACAGTTCGAGTTTGACTTCAAAAGGTTTTAAAGGTTGTTGATATGTGCAGCTTATCTTTGTCGAAATGGAGGTTGGAGAAGTATGTTACCCAGGAGGGTACCCTCTTGCTGGCACTACTACTCTGTTTCTGTTGTTGAGGAAGTTATTGACGATTGGTTTTGTTCCTCATATTTACCGTTGCTCCTTTGACGAATCATTCAAAACTTTGAATTGTTTACTATGAAGAGATTTTCCAAAAGAATAAGAGACTCTGGAACTATTTATTTAAAAAGTGAAACTGCATTGAGTCGGGGGTCTTCCAACGATCTGAACAATTACCAAACGCCAAAGAATTTTCAGCGAGGTTAATAAGAGACTATAAGTCTCGGAGGAGTTTATTACATCCTCTCACCTATTCTACCTGAGCCTGCCCTCCTTCAGCCACCCCAAATCTTGAAAGATTTTGCAAGTGTTAAGTGGCCTCTTGAAATCAATCAAGTTCCTCAGCGATAATCCCCCGGCAGGTATGCCGTATGCAAATGATTACATATAACCTTCATTAAGGGATATTGGATACCCCGAATCTCCATAGAAGTTGGAGGAAACCTCCACTTTAAGTAGTCCCAAATTCCCCCGGTTAGTTTCTTCCCGTATTTAAAATTCTCTCTTTGTGCTTTACTGCTGAGTTTTTGGAGAGAAGGAAAGAGGAGGAAGAAAAGAAGAAGGAAGAGGAAGAGGAGGAAAGAGAGAGCCTACTAGGAGGTTTTCGGTCATCGTGACGTCATTTGGTTTTTGTGTTTTGACGGTTTTCTGACCGACCTGGACTTATCGCTCCTTATTTTGTTTTTAATTCTCTAAATCTCACTAATTCTCATTCATCTCATTCTTTTTTAGACTAGTCAGTATGTTTGTGGTCTAGGAGTCCTTTTTGTGAACCAACAAAATTTTTTTAAAATACTTTATCATTTCTCAATAACTATCATTTATTATGAATGTGAGGCGATTATGTACAGTATGTAGGTAGCCTCAAGGTTGTATTGATAGAAAAGAGCGAAAAGACCGTGGTCCAGCCCTGGGAATGTTAGGGAAACAAGATAAGGTTGAAGTCAGAGAAAATATTTTTCCAATGACGGTGACACTTGGATTTAATTCAGGTTAGAGGAAATGAAGAGATTGTTTGATCGGTCATTGAACCCTAAGCTCCCTCAAACACGAACTTTGCTAATAACAATAGTATTGATGATGATTATGATAAACATTGGTCAACTGCAGGAGAGCTCATCATTCGGATTTACCCTGATCTCAAAAGTATACGTCGTAAGTAGTAAAACATCTGGGTGGAGTATGTGCGGCTTTAGTTAGAGTAATAATTGGGTTTTGAAAATTAATTTTTATTGTATAACTATTTTTTTAAACTTGACTCATTCATTTTCTGCTTGGTGTGCGGGGGTTGCTGCGTTGCGGCGACATTGGTTAAACCTTATCACTATGTATAATCGTATAAGATTAATCGACAGCGTTGAATTATAATATTTGGGTTCCTCAAAGCTAAAAATTTTAAGATTGTATGGGTTTCCCAAATGAGAAATAGTATTTAATTCGTTTTTGTTCTTAGCCAGAAAAAAATGTCAAAATATTTAAAATGTTAGAGCGCCGCTGAAGGAGAGGAAGGGAAATTTATCCTGTTGCCATTTTTTCCCATTCATTAGTAAAAGAGGGAATAATTATTATGTCAAAGTTTATAGTAATGACATTTTCACCTGGGTTGCTAATGAGAGACTTTCTCTCTCTCTTCCTCTCTTCCTTCCCTCCTTTCTCCACTTCTTCCACCAACTTTCCATCGGCTTCGGTCGACAGTAATGCCCCCCGAGATTTGAGGAAAGGAAATCTCCCTTGCACTGGCCTTTGCTTGACAATGTCCTCCCTTTCACTCCTTCCCCTTTTACATGGACGTCTTTTGTTTTTCGAAAACAGACTCGAATGGATTTCCCGAGATTTCTCAATTGTGAAAATTCTAGGATTTTTCCCACTCCTGTCTCCTCCAGAAACTCATTCTTTCGTCATTGTTTACCGGGATTCCTTTAATATTTTTTAAAGTTTTGTGGTAATTTTACTTTGGGAACCACTACATTGCCCTTTCTGTCCGCAATTCTCCTACATCGTCCCTTCCATCCTCCTGTAATCCTATTTTGCGGCGGTTCCAAACCTAAAGTACTTGTTTTACTTTTTGAACGGTTAACCTCTTTGGTCCTGACTATTCTGCCGAAATTTGTTCTTTTGGTTGATGCGGAAGAACCACAATAAGAAAAAAAGAAACTAAAATCGTTTTAAGAATTTGTTCTAAATATCTTGTCAAATGTTTTTCATTTTAAGGGCGGTTAGCTGCGGTGAAAGTTCATTAGGGACCTGCTTCCTTTCCCGACATTGTTTCAACAATGAAAAGGAAGTCGCTCGGTCACGATTACGAATCAAAAAATTTTAATATAATATTATTTTTAAAACTCATTAAAAATGGATAATAAAAATCAATTTGTTTAATTTCATATATAATATATTGTTTATATGTTTGTAATTGTTATAGGTACACAGTATAAAGAGATTTCTACGAACCGTGTAAAAAAAGGCATTTAACATTCACGGATACTTCAATGAATGGTCAACGTTTTGCGAAACCGATTTTTCATTTTTTAATTTCTTGTTTACAGCCAACCATCTGTCCCAAAAGTTCTAACAAATTCACTAACATCGAAACAGTTATCTTGCTAGGACAGACGATGTGTTTTCACAACAGAACAGAAAACGAAATCACCCGTTGAAAAGTAAAAGGAGACAGTGTGCAATGGAAAAGATTTGCAAGAAAAGTGGTTTGTAGTCGGCCGAAATTGAAGAAATGTGTTTATATATATATATATATATATGTATACTTTCATACACAAATGAAAATGATTAAATACTAATACTATTTTTATATATAAGCAATTATGATTAAAGACCAATCAATTTTTTTTTCGTGCAAAGACTATAATTAAGAAAAATGAAGGAATTCAGAAAACTGCTTTCGAATTTTTGTATTGATTATATAAAAGTAAATAAAAATTTGGAAGGACCGTAACAGACCTCCGCGCGCTAAAAATCAGTGACAATTAACAAGTTGCTTAGAAACTCAAAAACCTCGGGATAACATTCCGTTTAAATTCCGGAAAATTATTAGAATTTTGTTTCCCTTTTAGAAAAGAGGACAACCTTCTTATGCAAATCTTTGAAATGTGTCTGAAGCAGCTGAATTTCTTATCATCCTTGTTCCAAAGCGAATGTCCATTGTTATCTGGACTTAGTAATCCTCTTCCCCCATTCCTTCCACGACCCTTTACCTCCCTCCTGTCCCTCCTTCATCCACCTCATCTTCCTTTTCTTCCTCCTCTTCTTCTTCTTATTTCTCCTCCTCCCACTCGCATCCCTGAACCCTTGCCCGTAGGCCGAGTTTCCTTATATAACTTTCTATCTTCCTTCAAGACGCTTAGTATAGAATTTCACTTTGGGAAAACACAAGCCAGAGAAGAGGAAGGGAGGGAAGAAGAGAGAGAGAGAATTCAAATTCTAGTTTTATCGATCCATCGAAACGGAGGAAACCGATTAAACAAAAAAAATTTAATCGAAATAATCGATTTAATTCGATTTTTTATTTGTAAGCTTCGTGGATCACGAACTTTTTCTCTCTCTGCGCTCTCTCGACTTTTATTCAAATGTTAAAAATTCATCTGGGTATTTATAATGGCTCTAGAGGAAGAAGAGAGAGAGAAAAAAATTATTTATAACGACGAATGGTTTTTAAAAGTCGTGATTGGTCGTATGGAAAAGAACCCAGAGGTAGAGGGGGTTGGGTTGGGGGGTGGCTGCACAATCACGAACCTCGAGGAGGGAAAACTGCGTGAGTTTTTGGGTGTTCCGCTTGTGATGAATCTGTTTAAGGAAAAAATTTTTCACGTTTGTTTAAATCGATCAACCGGAAATCCTCTCTTCTCGATTTCTCTGCTGCCACGTTTCGCATTATTCTTATCTTCGACCTTCGAACAAACGTTTATGATCTGTGTGAACTTTCCCAAACGAACATTGAAACTTTTTCTTTTTCTTCATTTTTTTTTGTCACACCTAGAAACTCATTTTTGATCCTCAAATCTGAAATTTATTATTTTTTCTCAAAATCTTTACAATTTGAAGAATGTTCAAATGTCATCCAGTCGTCCTAGAGTTATAGAGTTGAAAGATAATAAAAATGAGAAGGCAACAATTTAGTCAAACTTTAAGTTATTGCATAAAAATGGATAGTGCGGACTTTAAAAAAGACTGGAAGTTGAAGGAAAGGTTTAGTCAACATGCCGGAGATTTCTTTTTATTGTGCCTTCAGTGAACGCTCAGTGACTTTTTTTACACGGTTCATGATAAACTCATAAAACTGCGCTCTATACACGTGAAGTAATTTAAAGCGAGCTTTCGGGATTCGGGACACACATTGTGTGAAGCTTTCACTCCTCACACGCGAAAAATGTGTACAACACTTGTTCGATGTAATTTTTATCTTATTTCGATTCAAAGTGGGGAAAAAGGTCCATTTTAGAAAATGGCCCATTTGCAGTGCAACATCCGTGACAAACCTTTGGCGATATACTCACATCTCTCTGATAAATAATGTCACTTGGTAAACTTTTTTACTCTGTGTTTGTGAAAACGGACTCGGGGGAAATTTGTGCAAATTTGCAAAATTAGAGAATTCCTTATCGAAATTGTCCCATTTGGTAATTTACCAATAAAAAGTCTCGTCCAAGGCCCATTTGCACCAAACTGGCGTATAAAATGAGACAATTTCGGCCTTTATTTTTGCCTGAATCTTCAAACGCATTTCATCAGTCACAACTTCATTAAAATTTTAATTTGGAGATTATCAGATTTCTCTTATATATTCCGCTTGTAATATGTCAAAGGTCGACACGTCGAAAACGATTGTTAAGACACAGGCTAAGAAAAGGTGGTGGGAGGGAGCAAATATTAACGAACCACGTCTTTTTGGGTTCCCTCCACTCCCCGCCTTTCGAAAAAATAGCCATGTTGGACGACAAATGACGGGAGAACTATAAAATGAAATCAACACGTAGGATTAAATGCAACTTATCGAACCGTTAAATCCTTAAATTGGTTTTGAATCATATCAATTGATTAAGATTTAATCCGTTTGTCATCTCCTTAATTGATTCCTCCCCCTACCTCCTCCTTCTCGTGAAAACGGTAGAAAAGTGTCTCGTTGGAAAACTTTCGATTTCGATTTGGACCCTCGGAGGGCGTCCTCCTTAGCTCACGAGTATGTGTTTCGATGGTTTTATTCTTTATGGATGCATGCCATGACTTGACACATTCTCCTCATCCTTCATGGTGGCCAAGCGAAATGATTTCCGAAAACCTTCGGAACCGTTGGTTTTTCATTGTCGAGAATTTGCTCAAACGCACAATGCAATGAGGCCACCATCGGTTTTTGTTTTCTTTATCCAATCTCGTCTCCTCCTCCTCCTCCCTCTTCCTCGTACTCTCCTCTTTCTCCCTTTCCCCATCCGCTTCTGTGCCTTTAATTTTCAGGAAATGCTTTCTTCCCTCGTATTATTGTCTTGTCTTTGTATTGTTTTGACGGACCATTCTTTGTCGACCGGTCACTTCTTGTTGTTCTTTTTTTGTCTTAACTCGACAAGCATATTTGACGTGAGTTTGTGGAGTCCTTTAATTGATTTTGGTACAATTAAAAAATTAATCAATGAAGGATCCGCCATTATTTTTTTGACAGTTCCATTAGCTGTGAGTAGCTGCATGCCTAAAAGTATTTTTTTGGTGCGCAATTAATGTTCTACCATATATGATATTCGCATCTATGTGCTAAGGTCACATTTTCTTTTCTATAAATTTAGCCACAGCTCTGCCTTCGTGAGATAGTCTTTCAACGAAAGCTCAATTTGAATAGAAACTAGCGGTCGTTTATAAATGTCACCTTAGAGGCTCATTTTGTCAAAGGTTTTAAGTTCTTCGTACTCAAGCTCTTTATTTTCCGGGCCAAATTTCCATTGTGACCAATGCGACTGGGCTACCCGACTTACAAAAAGATTTTACAAGTCTGGCTTTCGTCGCGTACAGGCCACTCTCAGGCATCATCTGCATGTCTGTTAACATATGTCTGTTTGTTTCTGTATGTGTTTTCTGTATAGTCACAAAGATATATTGAGGCAAACAATGTTACCAGTTTCTGGGTACAGGCACGAATATTTTCGGACTGGTCAAGCACTAGGTTCCAGAATTCGGTTTCTACTGGGCCACTGGGCCACTTAATAGAGCTTGGTGGGCAGCAGTTTGACTACCAAGGTGTTAAGTGATGTTTCTTATGAAAATGTTGTGCTATTAAAACCCGACGAGTAGGAAATATTTTGCTTAAAAGAAAACAAAACAAAAAGAATTTAAGGGGGCAGAATAGGCTCTAAACTTTCTCTACAAAACAGGAAGGGAACTAGTCCAGGCAAATTTAACAATTTTTTATCCTTGCAGCAAACGCAGAAATTTCAAACAGAGAAAATAACAGGAGGAACGGATATAAAATGACGGGGGATGAGAAATTCATCATCACTCGCCTGTGGGGGCTGCAGTCACGCAAACCCAGTTCTCTGTCTTCATCCCTTCCTCTCCCAAAGTTTCTCCTTTCCCGCCCAAAAAAAGGTCTATCGTACGTAAACAGTTCTACATATGCGATTTGTACATAAATCTTATTTGTTTTCCTCTTAGGGATACGTCATTCAAAATGACATCTCGTGGAAAAATATTAGTGGAAACATTATTTTGTCGTGGCACGACATTAGTTAAAGTTAATAGTTTTAGAAGAAATTTTTTTTCTTTCTTTTTGTCCCTAAATCTAGGACGCCCCCCAAAATTTGCAGACTCATATTACATGTTATTTCCTGACGTTTCGTGTCAACTTTTGTTGTGCCTCGGAACTTGACCCATGAAAACTCGAGGCTCGGTATTAATTTAAGGTACCAAATGGATAGTTCTGAATAATTTGTAGTTAACAAGCTGTTGCAACGGTAACTCTCACATTCCTCGCGTTCACATCACATGTTCACCCTGTCGGTCTTTTTGCCGGTTGAGTTTGCGGTCATTTCATTTTTTCACGTATCCGAATGTCACCTCACCGCTGTCCCTTCTCTCCCTCTCTCTCTCTCGAAACTAAGCTTTGGATTTCGACTGACAGTTCACTCGCCTGAATAATTTGTTCTGTTGGCAACCGCAGATGGCGAAACTTTTTCAGTGTCATGCGTAAGTCCTTGCGGACTTTTCTTCAAGAAGCTCTTGACTGTTACGCTCGGTCGGACTTTAAATTGTCGACATGCCCTTCGAAAGTTTTAAAAACCGGTTGAGTTTGTCGCAACCGAAAGAAAGGAAAAGGAAGAGGCGAAGGAAGAACTGAAGTCACGTATTTTAGCAAAAGGGAGGCTGGAAGGAGAAGAGGTGGTGTTTTAGGGTCTTTTCAAACTGTATCCAGGATACAGTGTTCAGACAATGGAGTTCTTAAAATTAAAATTGATTTAAAATAAAGATAAAGATCAGTTTAAAGTCATACAGTCATATGAAATAAGTACCTACTCCATGACTCTGAACAATAAATCATTATGTCCTCTCTCTCTCCTTCCCATCATCTCCGCTTCTGCTTCCTTCTTCTCCCACTTCCCGCCTTCCTCTTGAATTTTTTGAATAATTGTTTCTAGTTCAGGTATTTTACCTTAAACCCAAATTATTATTGTTTCGTTTTTTGCATTTCGAGCAGATGTTTGCCAATAACTGTAATGTCTTATTCTTTGGCCTCTGGTTTTCAGGTTTTGTCTTGACTCACGATTCTCCAGTTCTTGCTTTTTCTATTGCTCTGTGAATGGCGAGACAAAGAACATCGACAACGAGGCCTCTTAATGTGAGCTCTTCCATTAAGTTTTCTTCATTCTACCCTTTTCCTACATCATCCTCTACCCCAACCGTGAATCTCCGAAGTGAAAAGTCCAAAATTTATTTTTGAATTTTTTTGAAGATCAGGGTATAATTAATGGGTAGATTTTAGCGGATTCGAATGGTGTCACATTGGAAGAAAATTGTTAGAAGGAGAGAAACGAAAAGAAGAGGATTTCCCCCCCTCTCCCCTCTCCATTTTCTCTTCAAATTTCGATTTTGTCGTTAGCGCCTTTTTAAAGGATTATTAGGAAAATTGTTTTCTGTGAGGTCATTAACTCGAAATTATTTATACTCTTATTTTGTCAATAAATCTTCTGGTTTGCCTCATCTCAAATTTCATCCCTTTTCCACCCCCCTCTTCTCCTTCCTCCCATCAAAGCCATCCCGCTATCTTATGTTCAATCGAAGGGAAATATCAATCTAAAACACATCAAAACTCGACGAGTTAATATATGGAAAATCTCTCTCTCTCTCTCTCTCTCTCTCCCGGCAAAATTAACCCGATTATTTTAAATGAGGCTAATGAGGAGCCACACATAGTTCAAAACGTTTTGGAGCTTTGTCACCCGGTTTTGCGACATCGATACCAATTTCATAAAAGGTAGATATGCATCACATGAACGACCCGATTTTCATTTGTCAATTCTCGAATTTTAATATTTCATTTTTGGGCTCAAAAAAATATAAATTGGAATCTAAAACATGATTTTCAAATTTTTCTTTTAGAAGAGGAGGTGATGAGCTGAGAGAAGTTGGGCATAAAGAAGGCACGAAGAATGATTGATTGTATCTATTTATTCACGCTATCTTTATAAAACAAAAGAAGTGCGTCTGGTCAAAGAGAGGGACGGGGATGGAGGAGGAGGAGGAGGAGGTATCAGGTTTTGTGCCTTGGTTGCGCAAAATCGCGTCATTAGATTCGCCTAAATACACATCCTTGCCCGTTATTCTCCGTCCAAACGTAAACATTTGACTGATTTCTAGTTCGTTTACAGAGGGTATCACATTCAATCAGAGTGAGATGTGAGAAAAGGGCAGAAAGGTGGAACGGGAGGGACAAAAGGAAGAAGGCAAAATAAAAATACCATCCACAATACGGCAACAGTGACGTATTAAAGTATCAAAAAAATTCCGAGAAACTTGTAAAAGGTGGCTTCCAAAAAGAAAAGTTTTGTTCCGGCCGCGTTCAGGCATTATTTCAGGTAACGGTTTTACCCAACTCAGGTTCCGTGTCCTTTGTCTTTCTTTTATTTTTTAAACGGCGGAAGAATAAACAAAAGACCAGAAACAAGTCGGATAAAAAAGGGAAGGCGTGCGCAAGCGTAAAATTTGACAACTTTTCGGACCACTTAAAAAAACTCATTGGATCTCTTTCCTGAAAATTTTGCCTTTGAATCGGGTCAACTTTTGGCTTCTTCTGGGTTTACATTGACTAAAGTTGAGGTTTGATGGATGTCAGGCTTTTTTATGGCTTGTAGATTGCAACAGTATATTGCATTATGTTCATAGTGTCGCCTTGAGAGACGCGAAACTACTCTGAAATACGTTACTGTAAAGAATCTAAGGTAAAATTATGCGAACGTGGCAAAAGACAATAAAATGTGTTGAGTGAACAAACAGCTGAGTAGACCGACAGATGGCTTTGATGAAAAGAAAAAACGTATAAAGACAACAAGAATGCACAGACACAGAGAGAAGTCAGATACATTTTGAAAAGAAAAAACTGTTAAACTAAGTTTCAAAACATTTGTCAACTTCTTTCGCAGTGCACCCTGACAGACATAATCAGATGACAAGTGACGGTGTGAGGTAGTCACACAAAACCTGGATTTGGCTAAAAAAAGAAAGAAGAAACCTAAACTGTTTGCCTCTCCTTTTTTTTATCATAGCTTTCATAGCTTCGTCTTTGACGTTTCTTTGCATTTTTAAGAAGCCATTAAAAGGCACAGGGTTGGAAGAATTGTCTAAAACAGGTAGAGGCATAAGCGACGATACTTCTCAAACAAGTTATGCCAACAACGCCAAAATAATGTTACAAAGCCATCAAAAGAAATTAAACATAAATAAAGATGATAGATAAATGGATCTTTGCTCACACACGCTGAATGCAATTAACTGATATAGTCTACGTCTTAAAGCTCTCGACACTTTTTGCTATCAGATGACAACTCCAACAGGCCTATTATCCAATTCTTATTTATTTTTTATCATTTTTCTCAGTAATCTCGAGCCGAGAGATCTCGTTCCGGATGGATTTTCTGATGCCACGTGTGAAATCTCAAGACCTGACCAACCCATTTCATCTCCCATTTTGTTTTCTTAACAAGATGACGTCCGCTGGTCCCACCGTGGTGCCATGAAATGTTCACAAACACTATTGGCTGAGCGCCGGTAACGTCACATTCGGAAATTATTGCGCATGCGTCGCTGGCGATCTTATGGTTATTTACACATGTGGACGATTACAACTGAAGTTCATATGTTGTGAATTTAAAATATTGGTGCTCAGGCAACACGAGAATTCGATCCACCGGCACCGAAACCAAAAAATTTACATTAGACGTCCGGACGTCATAGTGTTAATAAAACTTAAACGCATTTTTATGGCCACGAAATAAAGTCTTGATTGAAACACAAGAGAGCATTTAGACGTTTTTCCGGCTTGGTTTCTTGATCCCGCCTTGTTTTTAGGCCCCGTCGGGTTTTAATCTCCTGTTTAACGGTAAAAAATGGAAAGACCACCTTTCAGATTTGGGTGAATGTTGCAGAACTTAGGTGAGCGGTTCCTCAGGCAATAAGTAAACAAAACAAAATACTCAAGGGCGTTCCAGAAAGAAAGAACAAAAACACCAAAGGCTCATGATGTCTCGTTTCAGAAGTCCAAAGTGCCAAAAAGAAGGTAAAGAGGTGGAGGAAGGAGGAGACCAGGAAGAATTGAGAGATAAGAGGCGAAAAGTTTGGAAAAGGAAAATCAGAGTCTAGACAAGGGGTGCAGGAACTATCGATTTCAAGGAAAGGGTGAGATGGGGAGATGTTGGGTAGAAGAGGAAGGGGATGGGAAGAGGAGGTCATGCATTTTGCGTTTGTGAATGAAAATCGGCGAATGTGTGATCCGGATTTTGCGCACTCCATGCTACACGATTCATCAACTTTAACCACATAACAAAATAAAGTGAATTTTCGTCTCGTTCTCCTCCTCCCGGTCCTTTCCTACCCTGCCCTGCCCCACCCTACCCTACCTCATGCCATTTATTTCCTTTGCGTTCCAATTTCCAATTATCGCAGGCGTGAAATCCGCGTTTTAGAATCCTCTTCGCCTAAGCTCACCACGGCATTTTTTTTTATCTTCTTCGATCCGCTTCGAAGTTCATCGAGATAAATTAGGCAAGGTCCATTGCATAATATTTACAGGTTTGCGCCAACACCTAAAGTGTAAACACATAAATTTGAATCATTATTGTTTTTTATTCTATTCAGCGGTTTAATCGATAGAAGCGCGATTAATTAATCTACATTCGCCTTTCATGTCTTTTTATCTCCTATCCTCTCTTCTCCTCTACCCACTTCAGGCACGGAAAAGATATTGGCTCTCCTCTTCATCGTGTGCGTCTTTCCGTTCCGACGAAAATTCCTCCTCCTCCTGCGGGCAAAATCCTCCAAGGTTGATTTGTTTCTTTATTAAAGTTGGCAGTCGGATAGTTCGAGAAACACAGGTCAGAAGAAAGAATCTCGATTCTTTGATGCCGTTGTCTTGTTCGTTAACTCATCCGATATTCTAAAACGTTTACTACAACCTCACAACCACCAGCACCCGACTTTTATTCCTGATATCCTCTTGGTACCCTTTCCTGAAATCAATAAAGGCAAAACATCGGTCAATCCGCTTGATAGGAGATTATTTCTCTGAAATGGTCTTATGTTTACATGATTATTATCGTGTTAGATTTTGATTTGGTGACCCCGTGACGTCTGATGAGAAAACTGTTTGGATGCATTATGGCTCTCCCCCCTTCTCTTGCTAATGATCTCTCATCGTAGATAGAGGAGGGAAGAAAGAAAGAAAGAAAGACAGAGAGAGAGAGAGAGAAAGAGAGAAAATAAATTTCGAACGATTCGATACACATTTATAGATTTAATGGGTTGTTGCGGACCCCACGCATGTTTGGAGAACCTATCGATTCATTCGATCGCCTTTTGTTAATTTCTGAACCACTTGAAAAATCGATTTCCGGGTTATCCGTTTCCCATTTTATTAACGATTTTCCCCTTGAACTGTCATTATCGATTTCTTGAATGTGCTGACAGTTTGGCTAACGTTCACCTCCTACTTTGAGATTAAAGCAAAACCAATGAAAGAACACGTCTTTGGTTATGTTGTTACCAATATTCACCGTGGAAGGTCTCTTATGGTTCTGTGACAACTTATTTGAAACTGACAAGGCTACGAAAGTTTAATATGGCAAATGCTACCCGCAGCACTTGGAGAGTGTAGATGCTAAGAAGTAGAAAAACATTTCGTCAGGAAAGGAAAGGGTTTCTGGTGGCAGAGTTTTTAGGTAAAAAACATGGAGAAGAATAGACTGTGGAAAGATGTTTGGCGGACGTAGCTACCTCTTGAGGTACAACATTTGCAAAAGGAAATAAAATAAAAAATTCATTAGAAACTAGGGAATGACAGTCGAATTCAAAGGGTAGTCAGCAAAAAAGACGCTCCTACAAAGGGATTAAACTTGATACAAGGATTAGTTCGTTCGATTTAATTTTGATGTAAGAGTCGGTCGTGAGAAAACGCTCGACCGTTCGCTTTGCTCCATGGAAATTCCCGGACATTTCTAAAAAGGTTTGACTGACGTCAACTCGACTTCACCTCCCACCGGCCTCTTTCTCTTCTTTTTCTCCTCTCGGACTTAAGCCTGAAATGACCTTTTGCCTTGGCGAAGCTATCCCGCAATTTATATTCTATGGAGCGTCTCGAAAACCTGGGCTTTCCCAGCCAGAAAAATTGGGAAATTCTTTGAAAGTGAATCCCTGGCCTGGAGAAAGCGACTTATGGGGGTCAGGCTCTGAAATTGAGGGCTTAACGGCTTCCGGGGGCCGATATTTTATCGTCAAATTAAAGCTGTTCATTGCTTGTTATACGGTGCACTAATTGAAATTTTCTTTTTCCAGTTTTGTAAGAATGAGTGAAATATAAAACTGTAACAAAACGGGAGAAGATAAATCTTTTGCCGAAAAGAAAATTAGGAGCTGTCACTGATTCAGAACCGTACGAAGGTAAGTAAAAATATATCGTTCTTTATTATTAATCCTTTCGTAGAGATATATTACCACAAAATAGCCATTAACTGTGTGGATGAAGAAGCTGAGACTTGTGCCTAAATGCCTGCAAAAACTCAGGCGCGGAGACCTTTGATACTTTCCTCTGAAGAAAAACCTTTTTTTTTGGAGAAGGAGAAAAAAGAAAAAGTCCTCGTTTTACCTCTTTTGCAAATCTTTGTTGGTACTTTCGTATTCCGCTTCTTTTAAGGAAATCAAACGTGTGTTTCGATAGCTTTCAAGTGTCCATTGTCATTATTTTTCTTTCCTTTTCACCTCTCCTTCCCTCCGGCAGCCTCCTCATTTTCTCGCCTCTGAAACAATGTGCGTCACTTATCCGCGGTCTGACTCCTGGTTGAGATTTCATTGTTTCAAAATGAGTTTTAATTGTTTCCTTTCTTTTTCTCTTCCTCAAAACAATGTTTCCAACGATTATCATAAGTACTTCAGAGGTTTAGCCCAAGTATTAATTATGATGATTTTATTTTTATTTATTTCTTTTAAAATGTCCAACTGAGAGATGATGTAGAAATCGAGCGAAAAGAAAAGTCGTGAAAGGACTTCCGGTCGAGAGTTTTGAATTGTGACGGCTATTGGCCAATTTTTTGTTTTTCGTTGGCGGATTCTCGAGCCGATGACTGTGAGAAAATTTCCTTTTTTTGTTTTGTTTATTTAAATCTGATGAAGTGGTTTGTCTGACTGAAACGTTCTTTTAGAATCATTTGCAAAACAAGAAGGGTGTGATGTTTTCGTAGAGATTTAAACCTATCTATTGATTGACATAAGCGAGTAAACTGTTTCTCCTTCTCTTGACACAGGAAGACCAAACGTTTCTTTGCTAATGAACACAGTTGATCGAGTGTTTTAATTGTATCTCGAAATTTGCCTAATTAAACCACACAGGTATTAGTGTAAGGGATATTAAGCTTTTGACAGTAACCCCGCTCAAATCAAATTTTTGGTTGAATAAGGGAACTTAACTTTCCTTAGTAGTTTTATGAAGTAGTTTGAACTCGAGATCGTACTTGGACGCCTTTAGATATGAAAGAAGATAAAACGCGAAACGTCTGGATAAAGCAATATAAAAATTCTCTAATCCAACCAAAAAATGTATTTATAATAATGCACAATAGTGAACATGTTAACACTAACAATAACAGGCGTGAAGATTCGAAAACTAACCACATGGCGATTGTTGTTGAAAAGTCCTCTTTATCCTTTCGAAAAAGAAAATTCGACTCTTACTGTACGTCGTTTCCTATGTTTCCTTACCATTATTGTTTCTCTTTCGATCATACAGATCACATTACAGAAGGTGTCCAAGAGTTTAACCGAGAATTTTGTTAAAGTTAGGGGTTGGCGGCAGCCGGTGGAGTATTCAAAAACAAAGGAGTCAGGTCTTTGCTTGTCATTAGAATTAACGCCCCCAAGAGCCTCACAATCGAGAATATATCCTCTTCTTTTCCTTGACTCATTTTATTATTTTGCGATGTAGACGTCACATATGATTAAGGATCCGAAGGAAAACTTTTAGAAATTTTCATCGTCATTTAACGACAAATTATAAAATTTAATTGACCCCCATCTTCTCCCAATTAAAAAAAAAAAGATAAAGTGCTTAAGTGACAAAAAAGAAGAAAAAATCTCACGAATTTTATAAAACGATGGCTTAAGCTCCCTCCTGCGCAAGCGCGAAAACTGCTGTGCAGGCTCATTTTATCGGTTATCATATCACTGAATGATTAATTGCAAGTTAGGCAGCATTTTTAATGTAAACTTTTTCTCTTCACGCCTACGTGTAGGCCAACATCCGTTTTTGGCTTTTTTCTTCACATCCTAAAACGAATTTTGGAAGACGAAAGAAGGAGATGGAGGACTTGAACCAGGGAATGAAGATAGAGGGGATGGGAGGGTCAAAGCGACGGAATAAGAAAGACAAACTTTCCTACCTTCGGTTCTGTTTGTCGAACAATATTTTAATTCTTTCGTTTTATTGTCTTCCAATTGTTCGCTTTTTAAGATTCATTTTCGCTGTTTTCAATAGTAGTATTCAAGAGAAGAAACTCGGGAAAGACAATGAATTGGTTCCCTCTCCCGCCTTCTCCTCCTCCTGTGTCTGCCATGTTTGTTGATATTTTTAAAAGGCAAGAGAGAAGATAAAAAAATATATTTCGACGGTGATTGCATAAAAATAATACACGAGATAGAAGAAAAACCACTTTAATATGCAACGAAGTTGATTAAGGCCCCATTCTGGAGCACGAAAATCTCATCAGGTTTTTTGTCAGCATCCGTCCTTCTCAAGTAGTTGTCGTGAATTATTATGTTGTGAGTGTGACTGTAGAAAATTATGTACAACGTGAGATGAACCCGGTTGGATCTCTTCATTTTGGCCATCTTGCCTTCAGATTGTTTATCTACTTCTCCTCCATTCCCCTCTCACTGCCTTCCTTATGCCCCCTTTTACCTCCTCGTCAATGTTCGTGAACTTTTTCTTTAATAATCGTACCCATACATGTAAGACTCTTTCTACAAAATGTTCTGTCGTAGATTTTTTACAAATCGGATTGTCAAATGACTTGTGGTCTCTCAAAATAAGTCTCGAAACGTGTTTTGAGTGTTATTTACTCAAACAAAAGTTCGAGAACAAAAGCTGGGAGTGTTCAAATTTTTTCAAATTTACTATGGAAAGAAAATGAAATTGCTCTTTCAGTTTGCCGTCACATTACATTAGTAATTACTACTGAACAAGAGGGATGTTCTTTACAGTATTTTCGAAGTTTTTATTTCGAAACGCATATCCCCTATATTTGTGAATTTGATTCTAAAACACTCGAAAATAATTACCTCACAGAAACCTGAGGTAACAGAGGATGGAACAGGAATAAGTACATAAAAACCTCACAAGCCTTCGACTACAGGTAACTGCTGAACAGAATTTTGTGGCTTTTCATTAGTATAGAAGATGAAGTAAACATTTGGTCAGAAGTTGGAAGCTACCCAAAGAACTGTATAAAAAGACCGTTATGGGTAAACAATATAAGGAAGAAGGGAAAAAGATGAAAGGTATTAAAAAGAGGTTAAGTTTCCAAGAGTTGTCAGGAGGAATTCGAACAGAGTGTAAGACAGGTTTTAGGGCGCTGTTTTTTTTGCCGGATGGTCGGAAAATCGTTCACCAGTAAATTGTAAACCGGATTTTCGACAGGATTTCTGTGTCCGATTTCATGTTTTTACATCGTGATTTATTGTAGCCTTCTATCCCATTTTAATTTGAAAAGGGCTCGACGTCTTGGATAAAACAAACCGCGCAATTTAGATCTGTTTTGCACCTAATACCATCCCTTTTCCTCTCTCCTCGTGGCCACTTTTCTCAACCCACCACCACTTCTTTCCACCGACTAATCATATTTTCCTAGAAAAACGAATTCCTACGTCACTGTATCACTCTTGTAGAAAATCGTTCGAATCGAGGATGTTAAAACAAAACTTCCTTTGAAAGTTATCAGGAAACAGGAAGGAGTGTTAATAAAAATTGATTCTTTAGGAACATGATCAAAGAAGGCGGTCGTCATTTTTTTTCGAACCTTTTTATCTCCATCATTTAACGTTTACCTTTTGAATTTTTTTACTTCGGTTTGACGTGTTAAGTAATGGTGTGAACATTAAAAAAAAGTTGATGCCTGGGCCTGATGGCGTTTCCGATTCCAGCATATGATATTCATCAACATGTTCGAATCTCTTTTATGGTGTGGCAGACATTTTTAGAACATATCATTGCCTGGCAACGACCGAAAAACCTAACCTGCTTTTTTGAACATTGACCTCTGACAGATTCGCATTCGCACAACTTTTTGTCTTCCAGATGATAGATAAAAAAAGCTCTAACCACAAAGGCATGAGCATTTTTGTCTAAATTTTCATCCTAAAAAATCTTCGGTCTACAGCCCCAGCTTTGCTTTTTCGACCACTTTGTTCCTTCAGACACTTTTTTACTTTTCTTTAACATAGGACGGTTATCCGACAACTTTTTTGACCTTCATTGGCTATAGCAGGCAGAGATCCCATCATATAGTGACAGATCGAAAGTTCACATTAGACCCGATCATCTTTTTCAAGTTTTTCCCTTTGATTTTTAATAGGAATGAAATGTTACGCATGGTTTCTTTACGCCCTCAGGGATCAGAAACACGATTTAAGTACAGCGGTCCAATCCTTATTAGAATCCATTTTTAAATATTTCTTTTACAGATCTCGTAACGTAATTCAGGAGCCAACATAAATTTGAGCTAATCGAAACCCATTCCCACGTGCCGTCACTTCAGGCGGTGTCTTCTCGATGAGCTTTGTCGATGTCCTTATTTTTCCAAAGGTGTTGTCTACGATTTTTTTTCCATTTGATTAAATTTGATGATTTTCAAAGGATTGGTCAAGAGGGTAGAAAGGAATAAATTGGAATGGTAAAGACTCCCGGGTAGTCAGAAACCCGGGTTGGACTCTAAAGAAGGCAAACCGTTGACTCAGTGCCTGATTGGTATCAAGTTAGACGGGGATGCATTAGTGATAATGCTTTTTCTTTCCTGGCATTGATCTTTTTGACCTTTGAAAATATTGAAAAATTCTCTCTCGATCGATATTTCTCACAAAGATATCGATTCTTTAATCGATTTCGTGTAAAAGGGAATCGTTCACATGTTTTCATTATGCATAATCGTATGTAGGTTGCGGGAGGAGGCTATAATCAATTACACCCAATCATTTCTTTTTTGTTCGCCGGAGATCTCTTCTGCGAATTACAGGTTTCGTCCATGACCACTGTGTCGGCTTCTCCCTTCTTTACCTGGATTAAACTGATTAGGTTAAACTGGGAAAAAACGCCTAATTTATTAGTCCGTTGCGGTTGCTTTACGCACACGTGATCTACGCCCACGTTTTCCCTTGCATTTCCTCAACTTCTTTCCTTCTATTTGTTTTTACGCTGGATTTGCTCGAGTCTTTCCGATGAGAAGTTTCACTCGTTGTCTGACACTCGCATTTCCAGAGCACGTTTCCCTAAGTCTCTAAGACATGCCGTGTGTATGGAATTATTGGCCTTGTTGGAACGACCTGACAAAGCTTCGCTTCGGAGCGACTATACTAAAGGTTAGGGGACTCTTCTAAGGGTTCGTGGCTGGGCTTCTACTATGCTAAACACGTAGGTAGTTGATGTAGAATCGAGCAGCCAACCAAAGGTTCTTGTGCACCGCCCATGCCTAAGGCGGGTGAAAATTTTATTTCCTAGTCTGAACTTTGAAAGGATTTTCAACTGAAATTAACTGGTCATTGCAGACACGAAGAGTTTAAACGAGGGTCAAGTGATGGTGTAAATAATAATGTGAAATCTAGTGACACCTTCAAGTACCTGATTCCTAAAACATGAGTTTTGAAAAAGCCGTGTGACGGACTGGAATTAAGTTCTTAGTGGCGTCTCGTCAGTCCAGCTCGAAATTTCAGGTCACACAAAAAAGCGCCTTCTAACTTGGTACATCAATCATCTTTAATAACGTTAACATTATTTCATTATAGAGGTACCAGAGAATACCTCTAGAAGAAGATCCAGGCACAAAGATGGAGTGAATAGCACTTCGTTTAACAAATAACTTCATACAAAAAAAATTGTATTGTACGTCATTTTGAATGCGTCTTAATAGTTTGTTGGAAGTCATCCTGAAGAAGGGATTAAAAAACAATAAAAAGGAGAGAAGAAAAAGTGAAGAGTTTCAAAGATTTGACGTGGAATCAGATCGCAATTTGGCAACACCCCGAATTTATTTTTCTTTTTTAAAAGATGCTTTGTCACAATTTGTACCTTCACTCCGGAATCAATTTTCTTTCTCATAGTATGATTCATCTGACGCCATTTATAACAGAACAGAAAGCTGTTGATAACATTAGCAAAAATTCAGTAAAAAATTGTTGGTTTGTTTTTAATAATCTGTTGTATTTGGCCGTGGTCAGCAAAGTGGTCATAATTGATGATTTTGACAGAAATTAGAATTAATAGTTGTGTGATTTCTGGGAATCTTTGAATCCAGTAGGCAACATCGTATTCCTCTCTTTCCCTTACAAATATCTGGCAGAATTTACAGTCTGACGTCATGATAGCCTCAAGGACGTTATTTTACACAATTTGGGTCCTTCAAAGTTTAACACTAGGTTTACGGGCGTTCTAAGAGATAGGTATACTGAGTAAAAATTCCCAAATTTAGAAAACTTAGGAAAATAATAATTGTGTGTATGTTATTTTTTAATGAAAATATAATTTTACGATGCAAAGTGGTTAAGATTAAAGCTCCGGTTTTTTCGGAATTTCATTTCAAAGTTTTTCAAATTCGTTGTGTTTTTAGATACTTTTGAACCCAGGATCCAATAAGTGTCTTTCTTCGGAGAGACTTTTCCTTCATAGCTTCAGTCTCGTTTTTCTGCCTATAAAGCTTCTCATTCGGCGTGACGTTTACTTCTCCGAGTTTTCATTCATTAATAATTATAATTATATAATAATATAATATATGTAATTGTAGAGCCCTCTCGAGTGTTAAAACTGTTTGCCTATTCACCCATTTTTCACCCAAGAAACTTTAACAACTATAACAGACAAATTCTAAACTCTAACTTATTGTAAGACAGTATTTACAAAAATTTAATGTGAAGCACAGAAATTTTTCCAATATTTCACTCAATAAAATACAATATATTGAAAAAAATCTACTATTAAATATCATGCTGGGTTCGTCCATTCATCAATACCACCAGACTAAAAAAGTTCATTGACTGAAGTGAGCCTAACACTATCTCCTGAAAAGCAAATCCACTAACGTATTATAATATGCACTAATGTAATATGTAGTGGGAGAAGTAGTGTGGTGGTTAAAGATCCTGACTTAGACGCAATCTTTTTCCCCCATCCTGTTATACCCCAAAAAAGGGTTAAAAACGGTATTAAAACCACAATATAGTATAAAAAATAAAAGCACCCAAGTCTGGTTATAGTAGTAAAAGTGGGGTCCAAAGTAAAATATATATTATGTAATTATATTAATAGTAATTAATGAATGAAAACATAGGAAAGTATGCCGTCACGCCGAATGAGGTGCTTTATAGGTAGAACGCCGAAACTGAAGGGGATGAAGGAAAAGTCTCTTCGAAGAAAGAAATTTATTTTCGGTTATTTTTTGCTTCGAAAAGGGAGTTTAAAGGAAATACTCGATGACCAATTCGCCGCAGAGCTTTCCAACTTTCTCCGAAATCTTAAGAACTTTCATTGAGTTTCCCCGCAATTCTTACCGCAACTTGAAACTGTGCAACATACAAACATCTGACGCAACCTGGCATAAATTATTTGGGATGGTGGTATGTGCTTAACAAAATGAAAGAGAAAGGAGAACAGACCATCTATTCTAATTTTTTCTTTCCCTTGGTTTGGGCAACTTTTTTCTTGGAGTATTAGTCGCCATTGAACTGATTCTCAGAAGTGTTTTTAATAATAGATTTACATGAAAGAGGAAAAATTGAAAAGGTGAATTCGACACTTTGACTCCTTTGCATAACTCACTTAGGATTCTATTCTCTGGTGCTATCTGAAACTGCAAGTTATAAACTGTTGTGATAAATATTCAGTAATTAGTCACATTTCCCAAATTTAGTGGTGGTTACGCTCATAAGTAATCGGGAATTATACAAATACCCGATTTATCACTTCTACCGTAACATATTGGTCTATTTGTGGCGAACTTGCATTATACTGTACAGCATGAATTATGTCATGATAACTTTCCAACAATCCTTTCATCCTCTGTACACGGATTAGTTTCAATGTACCTGGTCCTTCCTTTTCTCTAGGCTTATTGGTCATTAGTCACTTCATTAACGAAAGTGACCTTGGACCAGTTAGAAAGAGAAGGTTTTAGATTGCAGTCATGCCGAGGACGAGTAAAATTTATATCGTACACTCTGGATTTTAATTAAGAATTTTAACCTCATATGAAATCAATTTTTCTTTTAAATGTCCCAAGAATTTCTAGTTGTGAGCGCTCCTTTGCGGTTTTTCCCGTTAGAAATTTAGAACAGATGATTTAATGCGGGTGTTGATGTGGTGAGCAGTTAGCCGACGCCATCGAGGATTCTAATTGAAAATTTCGAAAAGAACGTAATGCAAATTCGTTTCCAAGAAGAGTATAAGAGGTGCTATGAGACACCTTGAGAATACTTATCAACCCATCCTACCTGTCAGAAAGAAATAATTGACTTGATGTTCTTGTGTTGTTGTTTATGTGAGCATCAAAACATTGAAAATAGGTGAAATCATCAAGAAAAGCTGACGCCATGCGACAGGTCGAGGGTGAGTGAAAAACACTTACACACACACTACACACTACACAGGTGTGCATCCCGTGTAGCCCTAGATGAACTTTTCTCAGAGATTTTCAAGCCGTAGACTGTGAAAATGACTATTTTTTGACGATACCAGCACCGGAGGCTTTGATTAATTGTCTTCTGGGAAAAGAGAACAGAAAGCCGGTCGAATGATGAGCGGCTCGCCATCGGAACTCATTCATTTTATACCTAATTTCCGTTTGGCTTCGCACATTTCACTTTATAAACCTGAGTCAGGTTCATTGTTTCCGAGATTAGATTGAATACGGAAACGAAAAATTATTTAAATAACCTAACTTAATAACCCCGAACCGAAAATATTTGCTTTGTTCGAAAACGGCCGTTTCCTTGTCCGAGAATCAAACAAAGACATCAGATAACATCTCTTGCGGTGGAGCCTTCGAGGCTTTTGTCTCAGGTTTTGACCCGAACGAAGGACGATGGTGTTGGACACAAGCATAATTAACAAGAGAAATTTTTTTGTTTTCATCTTTCTATGAAGAATATTTGGTAAGACACCATGTTTCGCGAATCCAGGTCAGTTTGAATGAACCGTCGTTATTAAACAGAGAGTACGAGTGACTTTTTTCTTTCTTTTTATTTAAAAAAATTTTGCAAAATAACTATGCCACAGTTTTCTATGAAGGACTTTCATTTAAGTCAGGCTTTTGTCTCTTTTTTTGTGTTTCTTTTCATTTCTTGCAAAAAAGAAGCCACGAAATCGCTTGTTTCACATCTCAGATAATTTTTTTTCGTTGTTGAGTTCTCATGATGACGCTTTACATGACACGACTACAAACTTATGTACTCAACTTATTTTTTTTTTTCGAGGAAGTGACCATGAATAAATTAGTAAATGAAAATTTTGTAAGTGTTTGCGGTGATGTAGAGGTGCTCAGCACGTGGCGCATGTGCTACTCATTCTTGATATTTACTTTTTTTCGCGCCCCAAGGTGATATTAATGCCGAGTAAAGTCAGAAGCATGTAATCTACACTTGACGTTCATGTATAATAAATATTTGTATTGAATATCCCGCGGTGGTACTGTGATTCTTATTTTTTTTCCAAAACCCTCAAACTTTTTCTCGAATTCGGTTCCTTCGAGAATCGAGTGAAATTTGATTCTGACATATGAAAGAAAATTATTTGGACTTCCAGAAAGTTGTACGTATAGACTGGTCTTTAAAGACCTTTTCATTTAGCTCTTTAAGTTGCAATCAAACGGTAAAAATGATAAATCCCGGTAAATTTCACAAATAACCAAATATTTATCACATTTACCATGGAGGAGTGGCTTGGTTTTGTCTGGGTGGTTGCAGGGTCAATTGATTCGGGTAGAGGACTTGAGGCTTTGTCCATTGACATGGAATCAGACAACAAATGGCATTTGATTTAGGGATATGAACGGACAAGGTTTCTAAGGGTAGAGTTGGAAGGGAGGCTGAGGGCCTTCAACACCAGGTTTACGGGCGTTTCGTAGAGATAGGTATACTGAGTAAGAATTTCCAAATTTAGAAAACTTAGGAAAATAATAATTGTGTGTATGTTATATTTTAATGAAAGTATAAATTTACGATGCAAAGTGGTTAAGATTAAAGCTAAGGAATTTCATTTCATAGTTTGTCAAATCCGTAAAATTGACGAGTCCTGTAAACCTAGTGTTAATTTGAAGTATTGGTTGACGGTAAGGGATGGAATAACCTGGGAGAATTGGGAAGGTATCTGAACAAAGTAAGGGTGGTGAGGGGGAAGATATAGTCAAAGATTTTATTAGAGAAGGTTTGTATTTGTGTTTCTTCTTTTTTTTTAACTGATATTGTGTTGTATTTTTGTTTTTGTAGCTTTTGTTTTTCAAATATGATGTGGCCAAATTGATTTCAAGTCTGTTGTACCTGAAACACCCGTTAAGAGTACGCCATTTGTTAAATATTATGTTATTATTTTCATCATCATCACCATATTTAACGGCTTGTTTGTTGAGAAGTTGTGACAGATTTGAAGCATCATACCAAAATCAACCTAGATTCACTCGGTCTCATTTAGGCGACGCCAAATACGAAACCGTTTATTCTGAAAAATATTTGAATGCATTTGACAATGTTCTTTATGTCACCTGAGATACTTTAAAAGAAGACCGAACAAGGAATAGAAGTGGTGGGCGGACTTATTGTTTAATAATAAAAAAGAAGTCGCCAAAGAGGAGAGGATTTCTGAAGAAGTAAAATTATGGAAGCAAAAAGGGAGGATGGTTAATACCCACTCGTGCTTCGATGGATGACGAGACTGTGGGTAGTCAGAAGAGGCTGCTCGTCAAAATTAATGTATATACAAGAAGAAAATATTTAGTAAATTGAAATTTAGCTGTTGGATTAGCAAAATAAAATGATATGATAGAGGAAAGGGAAAGGATTCATGGAGAGCAAACTAGAGAAACGTTGAAAGGGCTAGAATGAACGTGGATCCAATTCCAAGACAGAAAGAAAATGAAATGAAGAGATGGCTTTTACTGTTTCCTTGGTAAAAGCAGAGGGAACTTTCGCACACAGGCAATACCTTAACGAAATTGGAGTTCACCGGTCGAGCGTAACTCACAAATTAGTTCATTAGTCCGGGGTCGTTCGTATTTTGTGACATGTCACTTAATAAGACATAAAGGCTCTTAATACCGCAATCAGAAATTCTCCTTTTGGTCGGAAATTAATGAAGGAAAGGACTGAAGGACTTGAACCGTGGGCGGGATGAAGGTGGCTTGGATCTGACGTGTGACTCGTTGGCTACGCAACAACAAAAAAATCGACTTCGCTTTAATTATCTTCATCCACGGCTAATTAAGTCCTTATACTCGGGAGCAGAAGACAATAAGGAACAAAAAATTAAAAGAATCCATTGAACGATGATTAAGATTAGCTCACAAAAACCAAAATTGATCGCTTCGACCTTTTAAATAATTTAACAGGTCTCGGAATCAAAAGGCGAAAGAAACCTCCGCTCGGTCCTCCTCTCTCCTCCCAGTTTTAATAATCCATTAATAATAAGTGATTCTTACAAGGCGTCGTTTGCACATTCGTGAGGAAAATTGCACGCATGCCATGATAATTAGCCCATAAATAAATGAAACCCTCTTCTTTGAGGTTTTTCTTTTTTTTTCTTTTCTTCTCTGACTTCGAGTGGGAAGAAATCGACCAAGACTTTTGACAAGAAAAAGTTTCCCACAAATACCAAGTATTGTCATCCAGTGAATTTTGAGATTTTCGCGGCTATTACCATTGTCAGTAGTGTTTGTCTTTTAAACTGTTACTCTGATGGACCCAGTTTTTTCGGTTAAATAACAAACAGAACATTTTCTTAGCTTACTGAGACATTCATTAGTTTGATCAGGTATCTCAAGTTCTTTACAACTGTGTAAATAAAAGTAGAATAGGTGTTATCAGGTTCCTTGGCAAGGGCAGATACTATGTGGTAGATTGTCTACGATTTCTCCAAACAAATGCGACACATTAATATTATCTTCTTTCTTCTTTTCCATGAACCCGTTCATCCGTTAGGGTCGTGCGGTGAGGGAAGCAATCAAAGACTTCCAGCTGGAACGATCCTCCGCTATCGAGGTCAGAGAACCCGGGGTTATCAGACGGGTTTCGGCCAAGGTCTTCACCCCCCTGAACCACCCTACCGCGGACGGCCACAGGGTCGCTTTCCACCCGGGCACTCCGACAAGATCCGACGAACCAGACGTTCTGGGGGAGAGCCTCTCGACTTGCCCAAAGCCTCGGAGAATGGATCTCTCGATCCGGAGAAGAAGTGGCTCGACCTGAAGCCCCTCGCGAATGGCTGAGTTGCGACACCTATCTAGCCTCGACACACCGGCCACCTCTCGAAGATACCTCATTTCGGCCGCTTGTACCCGGGATCTGATCCTTTCGGTCATCAGCCACACCTCATGACCATAAGTGAGGACAGGAACATAAACGGACCATTAATATTATTATTATTAAAAAAAAATTATCTAATGAAAAAATTACAATAGAAAAAATTAATATTTTCAATTCATATGACAAAATATTATAATTTATTAGGGCAAATAACAGGAGTAATCCCCTCCTCCTCCTCCCGTTAGCCGAACCTCAAAATCCAAAATTTTTCCAACAGACGAACAATTCGTGGCAATTATCGCCCCCACGTTGACCGCCGCCCTCGACACCAAAACCTTTCTTTAACTTTCTAAATAATTTTCCTTTGCCTCTCCTCTATTATTACTCTTTTATTTTTTGTTTGAAAAGTGTTTTACTTCTGAAATTCGAAGTAAGTTGTGAAATTGTCGCGAGGTTTCACTCCCGTCCATCCACCCCCAGCCCCCAGCCGTCACTCCAATCCCCTTTAGAAAAACATGGCCTTCAACTATGGTCTATGTAACTTTAATTGAATCCTATTTTTTTCTTTTCACTTTTTAATTTTTCCCTTTTTCTCTGAATTCTTAACTGAGTTTATTATTTAAGTTCTTTATGTAGAATTATGTGGAGGCGGATAGAGGGGTTGGTGAGTGAGAAGAGAGAAGAATGGGTGTAAGCGGCACAGGAAATATAGGCTCTTTGTTTTTGGTTATAAAAGGAAAAATAAATAAGGGGTTTTATTTTCCCAGGAATTTCGTTTAGAAAAAGTAAAGGTTTTGGTTCAATTTTAGAAAAAATGGAGAAAAACAGAATCGAAGTATAAATTTTACCCTCCACCCACGCCCCCCGGGCCACCCCCCTGCCACCCCATTACTCCTTTCCCACTTTCCGAAAAATTATTTTCCTTCCACGACAAAAACAAAACAAGTGTTTTTTTTTCAATTTTCTCTCTGCCAACGAGCCTACAAAATTGGGCCTTCAAAAGAAATTTTCTTTCCGGCTCCTGGTCTTTCTCAGGCTGTCAAGACGTTGAAACTTGTCCAATTACATGTGAGCCGACTTAAACTAACCTTTAATTCCTCTCCCACCTTTCTTCCCCTTTCACCAAATTGTACATTTACCAAACTTATAGTAGTTTGTGATTACGAAGAATTGCCGGGAAACCATCAAGTCTAAAGTTCTGTTCGTTTTTATAATAATACGAAAGTATAAATGTATCATACCTTAATTGATCTTTATTGAATAATATAATTGTCATCATTATTTATGACTTATTTATATCGGCAAGGTCCATTTTTATCAAAGGAAGATTTTGCTCTAACATGATCTTAACAGTGTTGTCGTTGATTAAAGACGGTCGCCCAGAGCGAGGCTCATTAGAGAGATCAAAATCACCTAGTTGACATTTCTCGAACTATCTTCTGACAGTTTTATGAGAAACTGTACCCTCAATCAACATCATAGGCAAATTATGCCCTCCTTATGTATCATTTCTTTCTTTTCGAATTCGTTGAATATACAGTGGCTTAACTGATCTTCCATTATATCAATCAGTCAATCATGTTTGTTTTAGTTCATTTGCTATGTCAGTATATATATACACCGTATAGATGATAAAACGAGAGAACCAAAAAAAGCGCCAAATGACTATACGAAACGTCTTCAAACTCAATGTAACATAATAGGAAGAACTTTCCGAAAGACCTGACATATACAATGCATTTGCCCCTTTAGCACTATTATCGTAGCATATATTAATATATTTTAATATATTTCTGTATAATTGTGGAATGTTGTGAGCATTCAATAAATAATATGGGTATTGAGTCTCATTATATGTTAGAGTTTTTTGAGGATCTCTTCTATTAAACTGACAAATGAATAAATGAAATAATAGAACACTTTTGTACTGGAGGAAAAACATTAATTGCTGTCGTTCATCTCATAAATCAGTTTCCATAATAATGAGAGTGACAATGATAATAATGACACGTAAAGGAACAACACGTTGGGAAAATCCTTGGAAAGGCCAACCCAAAAAAACCCTCAATGTTTTCGTGAGTAAAAGAAAATCTGATTAGGCATAAATTAGGCGGATGACAAAGAAGGAAATCTTAAACGGAATTTCACCGAGATAAAAGTTTAGGCTGAAATTCGGTACAAGAAAGAGAGAGATAGAAAAGAGGAGGATCGAGTGAGAAGGTGGTGGAGGAGAGAAGTTAAAACGAAGGGAGTGCGGAGAAGAGAAAGAAAAGACGAAAGACAGAGAGAGAGAGAGAGGAGGAGATGGAGGGAGAGAGAACCGTTCCAGCATAAAGTGCTTATGACGTGGTCCGTTTTCGGAATGATACATTCGATTGTCTTAATCTTTTGGGGGCTTCTCGCTGGAGCTTTCGACTCTGGCCCCCTCGCCTCCACGTTTTGCCTCCCTATCTTCTTCATCCTCCGCCTCCTCCTCTTCTTCTTCCTTCTCGGTCTTCCGTTTGTCTTTCTCCACGCCGCTTTCGATTCTCTTACATATTATATAAATGTTTAGACTTAGTTCTAGTTTTGTTGTGTTTCTCTCAGCCTTCTCCTCCTCCTCCTTCTCTTGTCTCTCCTTTCTCCTTACTTCCCCCCTTTCTCTTTCTCCTTCTCTTTTGACTCGTTCCTCAGCATCACTTTTCTTTTCCGTAAGGTCCTTCCTCCGGTATCACGGTTAACTCTGGAGATTTAAACTTACCGTCGACTATTTGCATATTATTTGGTTTTGGTTCCTTCTCTTCCAATTTTGACCTTTTTTAGGTCCACGAAGTCGAGATATTCCTTACTAAAAATCCTGGTGTGAGGTGGAGGAGAAGAGGCGGGGGAGGAAGAGGAATGCTTGGGAAATTTGAATTTTTTGATTTAAATTTAAATTAAGTTTTATTCCATTATGTTTCTTTTGACATTAAAAAAGGAAATAGTTGAGAAGTTTGAATGGACCAGTTAGTGTTCTCATTTTTTTCTTTGTCATTCGCCCTTTGACTTTGTTTAAAAATTCCTGTTTTTTCCGACTACCTTGTTAGCTCGGAATGAACAAATTTAATTCATTTTAATCGCTTCGATTATCTATTAGTTTTTCCTTTGACTAACTCTCAGTCCATTTATATACTATCCTCATTTTTCGTTATCACAAACCCGTTTTGCTACTCTCGTTTTGTATAAGCTCTGCAGTGACTGAAAAACCAAAAACGTACTTTACTTTGAGGAAAGTTGGATAGTTTCGCCTTATGGCCATGGAAAATGGCCGAAATCCGGGAAAAAGAAAATCTGAAAATGTAGAAACGTTTTTGTTTTTGCCGAGAAGAAAACGAGATACAAAACAATAATTAATATGGAGTATTAGTCGGGATCTTATATGGGATCATAACTCAAATTAGTTTCCACAAGTATACAGAGCTGGAGCAGGTCGTCTGTCCACCCTTTTCTCCTCTCTTCTCTTCTCTCGGGCTTTTCTTCCGCTGTCCGCCCGTCCGCCCGTCCACCCGTCCGCATCCTCTTCTCGTCTTTCTACTTCCCTTTTTGCCCTCGCATTGTCCACCCCCATGCATAGCAAATACATGTCATCTTCAAGCGGTTTTCATTCCAAGAAACTTGTTCAACTCCTATTATCTATTCTCTAGGCTCGGATCTTCTTACGAACCCCTCTTCCGGACGAAGTTTACTTTTCGGGGAAGAGACGGGAAGAGGAGTGGGTTTGGGGTTTACTTTTAATTAGAAACAAAGGAAAACTCATCCTCTGCTTTTCCTTTCGGAATCTAAAGCCTCGGACATCCCCATACGTTTAAAAATTATAATTTTGAATTCAGTCGAGAAATTTTCCGAGAAATCTGGAGAAAGTTGTTTTTCCGTTTCTTTCATTTTCCAGAGAAAAGCCTTTCACCCACTCGGAAATGTTTTTATTTTCTTTGCTTTCTAAATCTACAATAAATGACCTTCACTCATTCTTTACTTTATGATATATACCGCATTTGTAATAGTAGAAGTGATACATCCCGCCAATATATATATATATATTTATATCAATAATTCTCGGCGATTACTCATAATCACCATTGAATTTGGTAAATGTGAGAAAAAAACTTTTATTTATCACATTTTGTTCAATCAAATGCTTGGTTTCTGTCACTTCTTCGGCTCATGTATTCGCCGCTTCTAATTTGGACACTGTCAACGATAGGGGTTTGGCTTGCTTGACTTTTCCAAGCAAACCTATATTAAATTGTCCCTTAAGAGTTAGTGATTTTAGAGTTAGGTAAACCAGCCCGTAAATATGAGGAATATTGAGTAATTTGTTAATTTTACCAGGGCTAGTTGGTATGAATAATCACCGGAAATTATATATATATTAATACATATTCGTCTTATTTAACACTTTTAACACTAACGCATACAGTCATAGTTTTGTGAACAATTTGACCTGTTTTTGCTTCACCAGCATGCTCTTCTTGGGCTATGTCATGAGTTTTTTATTTTCTGTATACTTTTTAATTTTCACAAGTGATTAACGGTTCACGAAGCTTTACTCCAAATGGCTAATTTCGAATCAAGTGACAACATGGAAAAACACCGAATATCTCTTATTTTTTAACACCCACTTTTCTTTCTCTTCTTTCTTTCAAACTAACCCCGTTTTCCGCTTTTTAGCAAACCAAAATTTAAAACAATTTTATGTGAAGTTCAATTTTCATGTCACTCCTCCTCGGCTCCTCCTTTCCGACTTTGTGTACGTTTGGAATCTTTGGAAAAACATTTTCTAATTTTGAAACCCTTTTCCAAAGTTTTTCTCCGCCCTCAACCCCCCGCCTCCCGAGGAGGGCGGAAGACTTCCTATAAACCAAGCTCCCATAATAACTTCTTTTTTTGTAACATCACGCCTAAGCTCTCCGATAAATGTTTAAAATCAGTTCATAACCGCTCCAAATTATGGATGTAAATAATGTAAACAATATCGAATTCGGCTTTGTTAATAGTTGTCAAAGTTTCGTAACCTAGAATTCAAAATTAAGGCACGAAATTGTTTTTCCGTCGCTTTCAACCTTTTTCCCACGTTTTAGCATTTTCCTCGCGACTCGGTTTCTCGAGATTTTCCGACTCGAAGATTTTCTTTTCCTTTCGTCCTTCCTTTTGTGGCTCGTCTCCTTATATCATCATCAACTTCCTTTCCCCGTTTACGCAGGTACACTTATCACTAATACTTTTACTTAACGCAAATTTATATTTTTATTCCCCTGTTTTTGGGGCTCTTGGGTTTTACCAATTTATGTTTCTTGGTTCCCATTGTTTTCCCGTAGACTTTTCTAGCTTTGAAAACTGCTGTGCTTTGGTTTTAAAACGAATTTGAATTGCTTGACTATTTTTTTTTCCAGATGCAGCGTGGTAGAATTTAAGCAGAAGACTGAAACCTCGTTTAGGTGAGTGATTTTTTTTAATAAGAAAAACTCGGGATTGACAATGAGCATTAAGTTAGCCGAATGATGGCAAAAGGAAAGGAATTATTAATAAGAATTGAGAAGTTAAGAGCACTCTGCTGGGAACCCAAGATTATTAGAAACTTCCAAGACACGTTAGAGAGGCGATAGCGCGACTCATGTTGGGCGGGTGGTAATGGCAGGAAATAAGGGACATAGACGGATTGTGGAAAGTATCCGCTAAGTGGTGAAAGAGACAAGGAGGAGCATACATTGTTTAGTTGCTGGAAGAACACAAAAGAAAAGCGAATTGGGTCACTTAAGAGTAGATTCAAATTAGCTTGGGAGATACCATATGAAGAAACCTAGGGTGGTTCATGAACAAGATTAGGGAAGTAAGATCTGCCAACCTCCACCAACCCTGCCTGCTTTTTTTATGTATCTTGTTTGTTTAGTTGTAATTTATATGCTAGTTTCTGACTATTTTGCAAAAGGCGTGGCAGCGAAAATAAATTAAAAATATTAAGAAATTGTTGAGATGGTTTAAAATGTACACGAATATCCAGAATTTGATGGTATTTACGTGATTTTCTGAACACCTAATCATCAATTAAAGTCGACTATATGTTCTACTGGTAATTTTCTAGCAGATTTCATTCTTCAACATTCAGTAATTTTATCAAAAAGTGTGAAAGGTCGCGTTTTACGGCTAACTGAAGTGGAAAAAGCAAGACACCGTGTGCGATCGGTAGAATTCACGGAGAGCAAGGGAGGATTTTTAAGCGGACTAGAAAGAAGTTCTGAAAAAGCAATCACGGTCTGTCATTTAACCAGTAATAAAAGAAGTATGAAGATGAAGAAAAAAAAACGGGAGTGTGTCGAGGCTGTAAAAGTAAAAAATAAACACGCGTCTTCATCGATCGGTCAAAAAATCCTGCTTCAAGCCCAAGAAATTATAAGAGAACATTATGTATCTTTAAGGAAGAAAAGTGCCACCAAATAAGTCTCTCTCCTTTTAAAACCTTCCAGCTCAAAGATAAAAAAATAATAAGTCCTCTACCGCCCCCTACCCCCGTCGCCTCTACCATCCTCTCTCTACTCCTTCTTCCACCTCGCGAAAAAAACGAGAGAAGAGAATAAATGATCTGTCTGAATTTTCGGGAGGGGGGTGGCATGGGGTGGCAGGAGGAAAGGGATACGCCCGATGGGAAGAACAAAGTGGGAGTAGAGGGGTGGGAAATGAGGGGGTGCTCTTTCATTTCGGATAAGGATAATCAGTTAATGGTTTATGGCAATTAGGCGTGGAAGTTTTTTTCCTTTTTTCAAGAAGACGAGAAAAAAAGAAGAAGGTAGTGATGGTGGTAGGAGAGCAGGAGGAAGAAAATATGGAGATTATTCATTCTTGGGATAACGATGCGGGTTAAAAGGAAAAAAAGAAGCAATTAGTCCCGAGCTTTCTTTTTAAATTCAAACCGCACGTAAAGGAAATTCCAAAAGATCGATTCGCGATTTCCTTAGCAACCAACACATGGGAAGGAAAGAAGAAAAGAGAAAGAGAAGAAAGAAAGGGGAAAAAATTAACTCGGAAGAGGAAGAAAAAATGAGGAATTGGACAAGAAAAGTTTTAAATTATACGGTCCTCATCCCCCGAGTGGAGCGCCTCACGAAATGAGAGGGTGGCGTGCATGGGGAGGAAAGGAAGAAAGAAAGACGAAAAGAAAGAGCCGAGGGAGGGTGAGGGTGGGGGGGGGTTGGTGGTAGTAGATGGGGTTGGCGGGGGATGAAGGAAAACTCTAAAGAACCCAGCGTCGAGGATGTAGAAAACATTAAAAAGTTAATGGAAGTAAATGCGTGCGTGCGCGTGTGCGTTTTTTTAAATTCCGAGCGTTCATTATTATGCAAAGAAGTCCATGCATGGATGCCTCCATTTGTTTTCATTTGAATTAAGTTTTCTTTCTTTCTCACTCTTTTCTTCCTTTCTCTCCGACTTTCTTTCTTTCTCTTCTCCGTCTTTTTCTTTTAATTCATTCTAAGCTCCTTCCCAACCAACCCCACCCCTCATTTCGCTTACCCTCTTCTTCTTTTTTTTTTAGCTTATCAAGAACTTTCCAATAATTTTCTGTTTTTTTTCCTCTGGTATACTTTCCATGGATTGTGAGATTCTGAGGTGCAAACTTGAGCATTTTTCTTAAAAGATCACGGATTATCATGAGCCTTGAGCTTTCACTCAATTTTTTGTTTTTAGCCCCCAAACAAAACTTTTTCGTCATGAATTTCATTTCATTTTTAGAACCTGAAATAAGATTTAGTGTAGAATGTTTAGTTGTCGTCTTTGCTCAGACAGGAAGTTTGCTAATCTTTAACATACGATAACTGCCTCACACAATTAAAGGCATATTTCAGTTGACATAAAGTAGGACCCCCACAAAATGGAGTGAAACAGCGTGGCCGACTGTTAGCCAAAAAACGAAAGATAATTTTTAGTTTCAGGATTGACACCCGCGGAATGATTTTTTGTTATTTGGATAATAGGTGTTACAGTTTGTGTGAAATAATTTTTATAAGGCGCGTCTAATTTCTTTATTTGGGACAGTCCATCAATTCAACAAACATTTTACAGTGTTGTCAACTTTAATAGTGGCTGCACTAACACGAAATTTATTAGTATTTATACAGAGCTTTAAAGAAGATCATATAATACAACACCCCTCAGTGCTTCTAACTTCCCCTTATAAGTTAATATTATAAAACTACATGTCAAATAGTTAAAACTTATCAAAATTAAATATATATATATACCACGGTAAAAGTAATTGAGCGAATATATATCTAGCCTAATTTCTGCCAATTATTCGTAATTGCCAGCTACGGTAATGGGTTATTTAATAAGTTAAAGAAGTGACAGAAATCAAGCATCTTCGAGAACTTAGTCTCATGAATTCACCGGTTCTGATTCTAAGGTTAGTAAACTGTTATTGACAATCGCAGCTTTTTGGTTTCCTTTCTTTTTGTCAAAAAAGTGAGAGAGGTCACGCATCTGAGGAATCTCTTTATTAATTTCGTATTACGAGTTGGAGGTTTCTGCTAATTAATTACATTTGCCAGCTTCTATGGCGATTATGGATAATATATATATCACCACAAAATTTACATCATACCAATTTGGCACCAACTACTACGCCTTCCCAAACTCCGGATTTCTGTTCACTAGATACCCCTGAAAGCTTTTCAGTGTTAATTTGCACAGAAGAGCTTTCAAATTTTCCTCAGGTACTAACCCGTTTCCCTCTCTTTCCCGCTTTCTTTCTCTACCTTTCTCTCTTTCTTTGTTTCTTAGTCGGTCTTGTTTTTACCTTGTCAATCACAACAGCCATTAAAGGTAACGAAACATCGGTAGTTAATTTAATTACGCAGTGTTATAACACAGTTCTTAATGAACCTTATTTATTATCTGGTCATGTCTTTGGGAGTGCAAAAGAGGTTTCGAAGGTACATTTTGGTGGGTGGTAGGCCTGAAGAGGTTTTAAGTAATTAATGTAACACCTAGAGCTTTTGTTAAAACGGCATTTTGTCCTCTCTAAAGCTGTTAGAAGTCAAAACTGAGAATTCATTATATTAATAACAACAAAGTTTTCAGGAGAGAAGGAGTGAGAGTTGGGAGTAGAAAAAGAGGAAGGCCCATACTACTTAATATAATAATAGACAAAACATAATGCAAATATAATAAAGCATTATATAAGTAAATCTTTTATGTAACCTTTTTATTTTAATTATTAATTATTTATAATAGGTTATATCAACATTAAAAACTGTCAAATGTTGCCACTTTCCCCCACATTTATACATTGTCTTAGTATGATCCACCACTTATTTACCTTTGAGAGAAGCTCGAGAAAATTAAGGAAAAACTTTGAAAAACCTTTTTTTTCGGAATCATTACTGATTTCTTGAAACTGCTCAACTTTAATTGTTTATATTTTTAAAATAATTTTAACTCCATTAATCTCTATTAATAATTTCCCAAGGGTTATGGGATGGAAAGGTGGAGGCAGGCAGAGTGGACGAAGGAGAAAGGGGGGGGGGCTAATTTTAAAAATAGTAAAAGTTCCACAAAAAAAAGAAAAATCGGGATGAAGCTGGTGTATTGTTGAGATATCGTGTCCTATTCGTCAAAAGCTCCCAGTCTTTTGTTTGGATATTGCTGCTGGAATCTGTATTCTGGTAAATGACAGGAAAGGTATAAGGATGATGAGAAGGTGGGAGGGGGAGTGGAAGAAAACCGTTTCCAAAAAATTTCTGCGGATTTGTAGGAAATTGTCGGAAGAACACTTAACCCCGTTTTTCGGATTTTTTTCCACTGGAAAATTAAGCTTTTGGGTTTTTCGGGGACCCAAAATGCGTCCCAAGAGTGGTAGCAAAGGATAATTATTTGGCGCAGACGCAGTTAGTCGGAAAACAAGGCTTTTACAGGACGGTTCAAGGTCGATTCGTTTTGTTCCTTCTTGCAACTCATTCTGCTCACCTATTCATCTCGTTTATTTATTTTATTTAATTGCTTCAAGTCAAACACAAAATTAAAAATTTCCACAAACGCCATTTTTTAAAAATAATCATTAATAGTAATAACGACGACGATACTAATATTATAGTTAGTAAAACAAAATGCAATGACTTTTTCTTTTGTCTGTGGTCATCGGTGTAAACATTGGATGAGGCAATCGCTTTTGAATATTCCGCATTCTATCTGAGAAAAAGCGATTTTAAATGTGTCTTCGTGTTCTTAATACGGTCCTGATTCTAATACCAATTTTGAAGTATCCTGCCAAAGAATGTTTTGAAATTTGATTGTGTCTTCTCAAAACATATGAGATGTATCCACTTAGACACCAGCAAAGTCGTGTTGGCTGTCTAGGAACAGTTACTACAACTGTAGCGTGCTAGGACTGTTTGATTTATCGGACAAGGATAATAAAAAAAGTTTGTGTGATAGTGTATGAACTGCCACCGTCCACGGAACATGTTATAATATTATTTCTTTTTTCTCCACAGATGAGAAGAACCTAAAAGTTTTATTTCTCGAGGGAAAATTACATTTAGGTGGTGCTCTTGGTTTTGGTGGGGGTGTTTGAGGGTAGACGAACACAAGGAGAAAGTTTTTATTTCATAAAAAAAAAGAAGAAAGAAAGAAGAAGGGAAAAGAAATGAAAGAAAGGGTGCAAGATTATTTAAATAAGAAAAAAAAAAATGGTTAATGAACCTCGTTCCGCTCCTGAATGTTTTCACATTTTTCATTTCATTTCACTTCTTGTTAGGTTTTTCCTCAAGAAAATTTCCTTTCCTTACCCTGTAATTAGTCCCATGTAGCCCAGCGTCTCTCTCCGCTCATTACGTTCTCGCTTTCTTTCTAATGCTAAATGTCTTATGCGTCTCAAGCGAAATTAAACTTTCCTCCTCCCTCTGCCCTCCTCTCTCTTTCTCTCTCTTTCCAGCCTCCTCTTTCTCTCGCTCGTTCTCTCTCTCTCTCTCTCTCCGCTCTCCCTTACTCTCTTTTTTCTTCCTCCTTTTCTCCTTTTTTTTTTATTTTAAAGGAAGGATTTCTCCTTACTCTCCTTCCACTCCCTCTCGCTCTTTTATTTTTTCTTACGAGGAGAGTTGCCCGGGGAAATTTTAAAACAGCTCATGTATGAGGGAATAAGAGACGGGAAGGGCAGGAAGTAAGGGCAGAAGGAGAAGGGGTGTGGGGGTGGAGATTGATCACCTTCAATAATTACGCTTTTCTGCTGAGAACACTTTTTCCTTTAAGAAAGGGATGAAGTGAATATTATTCCTTTGAAAAAAATTGAAATTCTCAACGAATTCGAAGCCGAGGGAAATATGGAAACTTTTGCATCCGGATTACAAATTTTACCGAGAGGATTTCCGAGCTTTTACTCCGAAAATTTTTACTCCGCTTTCTTCTTTTCCTGGCTGTTTACGCATCATTCAAAACCCATTTTCTTTCATTTTCCTTTAATTGGTGTTGTGTACACTTTTCTGTCATTTCGGTGAACCTCGCAGGTTCTACCAGTCAGCATTCCTCTAACACGTATAGCATTGATAGCTATGAAGAAAAAGCAATTCTACGAGCCAAACAAAAGCGAGGGAGAAGAAAAAATTGAAGGAAAAGCATAATAGAGTTTAGTCCGGTAACCAACTGTCTCTCGATCAAAGATACATATATCATGTCGTGAACAGTAGCCTTGTTTGTTGTCGTTGTTGTTCATTATATAGACGAAAGACAACCGGTGTGAATTGGCAAGAGAACGCGACGGTTGCGTATTAATCCTACGAAAAAGACAAAAACAAAAATCAAATTGTACACCCGTAAAGCATACCTGCCAACAGGTGCAATTAATGAATGAAAAGACGATCCGGAGTTTAAAATAAAGGAAAGAATGATAGAGAAAATCCTCCTTAATAGTAAAAAAGATGACAGAGCAGGTCCATTCATTTGCGTACAGGTATCTGTCGAAAAAAAAAGAGTAGCATGTATAATCGTTGTGGCGAACATGGAGACCTAGTGTTTCACAGATTCGACATGTTTTTATTCTCGTCTTCTGTACCTGAATCGGAAGCAGGGATCATCGTGACAGAACACATGTCTTCATAATTGCCAGTATATATCTGTTTTTCTTTTGCATCCTTTTATTTTGTGTTTGAGACACTGTTTTTTTTTTCAATCCTTAATTTTGTTCTAAATCTTTGAAGCATGACTCCACACGATTGTGGAAGGGAGACGGATGGTGTCTGAGGATGAACGGGTTTTTCATTTTTCAGGTTTTGGGGTGACGATGCTCTCTTTTTTGTCATTGAGTTGTGGGGGTTTGTCGGGTTTTGTTATCAAGTTTACTTGTTTTATATAATATATTCGTTTACGTGTAGTGTAGTTCGTAGTACGTGTAATGTAGCATATTCGTTCGTGTTTCGTGTAGTTCTATAATATATTCTGTAGCTAACTGACTAGTCTTAATAATTTGGAGTACGAAAAATTAATTAACTCTGTACCTGACTCTTGTCCTCCACTATCAGGTCTATCATATGCTGTATCCTTAAACCAGAATCATTAGATGATTCTGTATCACTTCAGGCCACTTGTCATGAATTGGAGTTGTTTGGTTTTGTAGCACTCTTATAGAGTGTTAAAATTTCTAGAACCATCCAATATATTATATTTGGGTTTTTTGTCCAAACTCTGAAAACACCTTTGATATTAAAAAAAACCTTCTGACCTATGTTCTACTTACAATTCCAACAGCAACCTTAAAGTAAACAGCGCGGAAATGTAACAGTGGTGTGATTAGGTATGGAATAAGAATTTCGAAAGAATTTTTCGAATTCGAATTCATTTTCGAATCAAGACAAAATCAAGGTACACGCTACAATCTCTTCTAACATACTGCAGGGAATGGATTTACTTTTTTTCGGGTAATGAAATTAATTTTGAAAACAATAAGGAGCCATAAAATTAGGTTTTCTATTTATAAATGGGAACACTAGTTGTCAGAAAAGATGTCTCAAAATGTTGACACAAACTCCAATCATACCTGAAAGAAAATTGAGGTGTCGCAAGTTCAGGCACAAACCCTCGGTGCGTCTATAAGGAAGGGACTTAGTGCGAGGGAAGAACTCACACCCTTGGGAATATTCACGTCCAGAACCAGTCTCTTTTTCACCTTTCACTCTGTGGTCTTTTGATCTTTTATCCTCTAGGGAAGAATAGACTAAAGGGCTTTCGTTTCGCTTTCGTCGAAGTAAATCCAGAGAGTTTCGTTTAGCAAAAAAATCAAGTGAAAGCTGAAGACAAGACGTTCAGACGATTGATAAGAAATTCGCCGTCGAACGGAAAAGGTATCGGAAAAAGGTGTAAAAGCAGTTAAGGAGAGGAGATGAGGAAATGGAAGGGACAGGGGGAAGGGGGGGTAATTATTTGAAAAAGTGAGGTGGTGAGGGGTGGGAAAAAGCCTCTGGGTGTGCTACATTCATTTAGACTTTTTTCTTGCACCGGGATTTCATATATCAATTCCGGGAAAAAATTTTTCTTTTTTATCTAATTCAGGGTAATTGATGGGTGTGCCCCTTGAGGCCTACATCTTCCGCCAATTGGCCTATTATTTATAAATTATACAAAAGGGAAAGCGGGAAACGGGGGAAGGGGGAGAAGGGAGAACGAAGAAAAGGTTAAAGGAGAACTGATTTTCCTAACTTTGGCTGCATAATTGCCACTCATTTGTATCAGGGCTTTCCAAAGGCTGTGCCCACCGGTGTGAATAAGCATGATAATGTACCCGAATGAAAATTCAGACGACCCTATAGAATAATAAGTAAACAAGGTTCACTCTATATTTTTGAAGATTTTAATGTCTTTTTTATATACAGTATTCTCGAACCAGTTAACGGACAGGAATTTTTATAGGAAAACGCGGAAAGCCCGCGTTGTGTTTATCACTTTATTTCTTTTTCCTTTTTTTAATTTTTATTTTCCTTTAAGTTATTTATTTATTTCTTCGAAGAAAACTAGAGAAGACAAAAACGAGGAAAGGTGTGACGAAAGAACATGACAATTTCCTTTTTTCTTCTTTTTTTTAAGCGACTCTTAAAAACCTCGTTAATAATTCGTTAACATTTCGAGCAAATGAATTTTTGAATATTTTCCAGGGTGGAAAAGTCTTTTATGTACATAAAAACCGATTCCGGGAATTTTTAAACTCAATTTTTCACCTCCTCCTCCTCTCTCTCTCTCTCTTACTCTCTTTCTCTCTCTCTCCTTACCTTTCTCTTCGCCGACGTCGCTTTCTTCTTTCATTTTCTTTGCTTCTAATTTTTACCTTCATTTGATTGGTTAAGACGTTTTTTTTGCGTGCAAATTCAAAATGGCGAACTAATTTAACCAGGACCGAATTAGGGAGGGGATGGGAAAAAAGAAAGGAAAAATCTTTTGATATTAACTTGGTATTTAGAATTAAGAAGGGTTTTTTGGAAGAAAGGCAACTTTACAGGTTTGGATGGGTGGTAATGACGTCATTGTTTTTTAGATCAATTTTTCTTTCTTGGATTTTGGTTTCTGTTTTGCTTTCTTCTCTTTACTCTAAGTTTTTCTTGTTTTGCATGCGAACTTTTTCTTTTTCTAGTTCTTTTGTAAGGTTTCAGGTTTCGTTTCCGATTTCTTCTGTTGCTTACGCAATTTTCTTTCGTTGATATTTTTTGTGTTTTCTGTTTCTTTAGTTTTGTATTTCTGTTTGCGAGATTTCTCGGTTTTCATTTAAAGTTTTGTCATTAACTTCTTATTTTCGTGTAGTTTTTAATCCTCTTTCTGCGTCATCATCCATTCCATTTATTTAACGTATTTACTTAGGGTTTGCAAGTGTGAAATGATGCCAAGAAGATCATGGATGACTCAAAATCGTACATTCGTGGCAGACGAATTTTTTCAGTACACGTGTTGGATTATATTTGTGTTGAAAGTTAAAAGGACGGAAATGAGTATTCGACCAAGATTTGACTCTTTTTTAGACAGAAAACAAGAAAGAATTCTGGGGGGAGGGGTTCACCGGAGGAGTTATTTCTGACCCAGGAAAAACCCTCTTCAACTTTTCTTAACCTTTCTCCTTACTCTTCTTATCCCCATTTCTCATCCTCCATGACCTCCCGTTCATCATGACAGATCCGAGGATCACATACTCAACAGACCATTATTCATAGTCAAGGGTTTTCTCTTCAAAAGGGGAAGATGTATATCAGAATCTTGGGTCAGAATCTCAAGAAAATTAAAATATGTCTTGTAATGAACTCGGAAAAAACATTTCTGGGCTCCCGGGATGAGGGGTAGTTGAGACGAGGCGCTCGTCCCCTAGGCCAAAGCTCTCGCTCCTTCGAATCTGACATTGACGAACCTTTTATTATCATTATTATATTTTACCGGCAGTAGAAATTCGAGTCGTCCTGAAAGGGTAGGAAAAAATGGAAGGGTTGAAAGTTAAATTGAGAAGGGTGATACTTAGAAAATTTTTTTCTTAGTTTTCTTTCCCCATTGCTTTCCTTTTCTCTTTTTATCCATCTCTCTCCCTTCCTCCTTCGTCCCGTACCATCCTCTTTCGTTTTTCTTAAGCGTCTGGTAATTTATACAGAAATTATTGGGCATGAGGTTTCTTGCCTCTCTTTCCCATTTCTTAAAACGCTGATTTTACTGCAGTGCAGGTGCACCCTCAACCCCGCCATTCCTCCTCCTTGAAATAATACACATAGTAATATTAATATAAAATATATCTTTTTTTCTCTTCATTTATCACACACGAAGGCACAGTAGCAATTCATGAACACAGCTCTTCGTGTTTGTAATTTATTATTTTCATTTGCTTCTCTGCTCCTGGTTAATAACGAGGGGAAAAAATTAATTTTTTAATGGAACGGATAAATAATTTCAGCAAAAGAGAGGGAAGAGAGGAGGGGAAGGGGAGGAGAATAAGCAAGACCTAATTTTTTTTAGTTTTTCAGCTTATTTGGGAAGGGGAAGGGTACGGAGAGGGTAGAAGTACAGTTTCAGAGAAATTTGCAACTTTAGGTTTTCGAACAAACTGATTATGGTATATGACATGAAATGATGAGAAGATTCGTGGGAATGTTGATTCTCTCGGGTGAAATTCAAGGAAAAGTTAGAAAAGGAGAGGAGAGACGTTTCCTTCGAATAGATTTTTCATAAAACCAAAGCGGAAGTCATTGTGGTCTGCGTCACGAGCCAATTCATTACACCTACCAAGTTCTCGTGGCACGCTATTTTTTAATCGGTCTGTTTGGAGGATCATCGACTTTTTTTTTTAAAGTTTGACACCCTCACCCTTTTGTTTGTTTCCACTGATGAAGGAACAATGTCGGAAGAAGCAAAAAAATGATGAAAAAGATTCATTTAGCAGAACCCGAAGCCTAAGTGTACGAAATAGCTTTAGGATGAGAGAGTTAGTATGATAATTAAAAAGTCGACATCCAATGGCTGCCACAGCAAGGATGATTTCCTGACAGCAGTAACTGAGTTTGAATCTTTGTGAGTCTAAGGGTGACATCCAACTTTTCTCAGAGTGATGAGATCACGAAAAGAATTTTTGGCTCTTAGTTTTACTTTGAGACCACGGCTCAAGGAACTCTGAGCCTCTTTCCAAAAAGTCGGGTAAAAGCTTTGGGTTATGATCGCTGCTTAAACCCAATATCATTCAATTAACTCGCAACGATTTGATTAGGGCTTCCGTGTGCGGAAAATTTTATAAAGTGAAATTCAGTTTATCAAAATATGTTTTCTCAGAGTCTTCCTCCTTTTCCCTCCTTCCCGTCTCTCCTCTCCTTTCTCTCCTCCTTTCCCGGCAAAGATTAGATTAAGATTATCATTAGTCCACGAGTCCACGGGTTATTTCGGATTTATAAAGTTTGAAATACCTGACCAAGAGGCCCTGAAGGAAGGGAAAACAAGGAAATGTCACATTCTGGAGAGGTTTCCCAAGGGATTCAAAGGTAAGACAAGCCAAGGAAACGACAAGGGCTCTAGTTTTGCTTGAAAGACAAGGGAAATGTCCCGAACCGGTAAAAGGGGTTGGGATGGGGGTGGAAGGGTGTGTGGTCGTTTTCGGGTGTAAGGGATGGAAATGGTTTTACAACTTCAAGTCAAAATCATACGTGTCAGAGGATTGTGCGCAAAGTCCAGTGCTTTGAATTAAATTTTTTAGGCGCGGTAGGACTTCAAATCAATGCGATCATTTTTTTTTTCTTTTAGTTTTTGAAGTTTGTTAGACTGACTGGTAACAGCTTGTGATAAAACTGTGATCAATGAGGAATAAGAGAGTTTTGCCCTCAAAAACGAACATCGAATTCGAAAAGTAGATATTTGGAAAATATCTGAGTCCTCTACGGTAGAAAAAACTGACTGAAGTTGTTTTTTTTAAAGCGCGCCTAAAAATCTTTTACTTTTAAAGCACCTCAAGTTTAATAAGAAGCTTCCCTAGTACACGGTGAGCTTCCTCCATCTTCCCCGCCCTTTTCCCTTCCTCCCATCTCTTTCCCCGTCATTTATTGATCTTAAATATTGTTTTAAATAATTAGTTTCGAATATAAAAAAAAGGAAAATGAAAATTGGGAAAGTTGTCGGAAAGCTCATACATGACATTGCCGATGATTTTGGAAAACTTGGCCTCGCCTGGCACCGACTCTAAATTAGTCAAGACAAACTCCAATTAAAAAGGGAATGTCTCGTCGTCACGAAGGACCATCTACTGTACTGTATGTGTCTCTTTTTCCGTTAGCCTCTCTTCTCTTCCACTCTTCTCCTCCCTTTCATTTCCCGGACTCTTTTCCACCTTCTTCAACCCCTTCTCACCTTCGCTTTATTTGTCGTCACACAATCGTGGTTTGAGGATTTTTTTCTTGAGGACGCACCAACTACCTCTTATTACGTGTTTTCATTTTATTCTTCTGATGGTCAAATTAGGGTGTCATCCACGGAAATAACAGCTTCTGGATGCTCTTTTTTGTTTCTAACTTATTGCTTTCAATCTTTGGAAAGATAATCGTGTTGTAAATATTCACGACTTGAATCAACGCTCGATTCGAACGCATGGGAAATGCAAATTGCAGATTCCGGGTGTAAACGTAAGAAATAAAAAAGGCGAAAAAGGACACTCTGAGAAGATTTCTCACGGTCACGCAAACGCATGCATGGAAAACACACCAAGAAGGAAGAAAGAGAGGAGAGGAGGGAGTCGGTGGTGGTGGCTGGTGGTGGTGATGGTGGTAAAGAAGAAAAAGGGTCTGCAAAGTTCACCATTAATAAGAAATAGGATGGATGATTATTGATCGCGAGGGAAGAGGAAAGTGGGTGTGAGTCCAAGCCTTCCTTACACGTATCGTTCCATCTTATCATATATGCGAGTCAACAAATCTTTATTAAGTAAAACTGGGAATTAAGGGAGAGGGGAAGAAGGGAAATTTTATTTGGTTCAAATGGGAAATGTCTGGAGTTTAAGATTCGACTGGAAGTAACGTTCGGTATGGCTGAGTCCTGCGTTATTGTGTTGGGTGCCCCTGCCAGGTGACCGTTTCGTGTTCGTTTCAGGACACCTGACAAAGAATGGAAAAACTAGCCTGTGATCTTGTTTTTCTTTCGGACGCCCTTCACCTCAAAAAAATTAGTTTCTCGACCTCACAGAGAGCGTACCATATTAATAATTAATTACTATTTAATTTTGTTGTGGGGGGATAATCATGAGAAAGCCGTTGGCACATGCGGAGTCATACACGTGAATAGTGAATTGCATTATTTTTTCTCTTTTTCAAAGTCTAAAATGGCGGAGACCACATACCTGGCCCTTTCTTTCTTTAGTTTGTTGAAAAAGGTACCGCAGGTTTCAAACGATTTTGTAATTAATTACTGTTAAAGATCGTTTTTTTTAAAAAGGACGCCCGGAACGGACGGAGATTTAGCGAGAGGGAGGCCATGGAAAGTGAAAGAGAGGAGAAGGAAGAGGACGGAGAGGACGAGATCCTGTAAAAAAAAAAATTGTTAACAGTAGCAGGATGCGTGAGTGTGTAATTTATGTGGGGAAGGCCTATCTCTCGCTCATCGCCATCATTATCAGCATCTGATAGACGAAATATTTAATCGATGAAGTAATTATTATCGGTTGGTAGTAATGCTAATGATTTTTAACGCGCAGCGTGGCGTACCTGCCTTTTTAATTTAGGCACGACTGCGTTGAATTCATGTCCGCCTCCTTCCACTCCCACTCCTCTCCTCCTCTTCTTCGTCCTCTTCATCTTTTGGGTGTAAGCCTCTCGCGTATTTTTCTATATTCAAGTTCTGTCTTTAGTTTTATCCTTTTGGGGGTGAAGGTTGTGGAGACTAGAGGGGATGGTGGTAGGAAGAAATGGGCGAGGACTCGTCGTCTTTTGGAAACTTTTTGAAATAATTGTTAACGTAAACATTTCAAACTTTTCTTCATCTTTAATTAATCTTTTATGTTTTGGAAATCGTTTCTTTAGCATCTGTTGCTTATTTTGTCTCTCTCTCTCTCTCTCTATGCCTTTCTTCCCCCTCTCAAAGAAATCCTAGAAAATTTTTACCGGTAAACAAATGCATTTTCCAAGAAGGAGTCAAAGATAATAGAAGATTGGGGATTCCTCTGAAATCTATCTTCCCAAGTTGGAATTATTTTTCTGAAATATTAATATTTGTCTAAATTATGAAAAACTTGTGTCCACTTTGAAGACGGAAAACACCGTCTTGAAGCTTTGGGTGCCGTCACACTACTCATTGTCTTGTGGCTTCTTTGCTCTTGTTTTCAAGTCCTCACTGTATTGTTTGTGTCCCCAAAGTTAAGCGATGGCTCAAATCATTTACGCACAGAGCAAACTCCTTGCTTCATCTCTTATGCAATCTCAAAGACATTTCGTCAACGTCTCACAAATTTCTTTATTGGGTCTTTTAGGTTTTTTTTCTGAAAGGCAGAAATTAAAAAGAAATTTTCTAGACTATTAAGTTTGGTTTTTGGTTTTTGGTTTTTGTCATTGTACTAGTAAAAATTTTAATGGCAGAAAGTGGGGGAAGGAGAATATGACAGATCTTTTTAATTGGAAACCTCTGTGTTTATTATTGATTTTTTTTTGAAATGATAACATTATATTGATCAATTTCCATATATCCATTATACACATAATAGAAATGCTTATTTTGTAGTATTGTCAATAAACTTATTATTGATTTAGTATGTAGTAAAATTTTCTGTATCCTAATTTTAACCTTTTTCTTTTCATTTCTTCATCCCCGATTCATCCACCCCGTCTTTTGAGTAACTGTGATCTCGTGATAGTTTTAATGAAAAAATTGGACTGAAACTGCACATAAACCAATTAAAAATCAAAATTTTGGAATTAAGGTAGATTTAGAGTAAATTTAAGATTTTTAAAAGTATTCGGTAGTTCGCCATGTGTTAGAATTCCCAAAGGAAAAAGGATCAAAATCAGAATTCACAATGACCCATGAATATTTGCAGGACTTCCGGAAAACAGTGCAGCTTACAAATTGACTGGAAATGTGAAATAAATAGCTGTATAAATAAAAAAGTGTGACGTCAGTGTCCTGAAATTAGACGAGTGAGATGATGGATTTTGCCAAGGAAAATTGAATTGGACGAAAGTGAGGACAAAGATTTAATTTTGTTTGAATATTAGAAGAGAAACAGAAGGAGAGGAGAGAAACAAATCCACCACTGGGTGGTGGTGGTGGTTGTTTCCTCAATGACGTCACGATTAAAACATATGCACGAGTTTGGTGACTGCCTTTATTTATTTCATATTTAAATGATAATCATGAGGAAAACCCGTCGTGGCAGAAGAAGGATGATAAATCCCTAACCTTTTCCCGGTTTTTTTCTTTTCTTACTAAAACGCACCGGATATTGTGTGTCGAGCTGTGCACGACATTATCTTCATTATTCTACGAAAAAAAAAAATCTCAAAAACATAGGCCTATTATGCCAAAAAGTTTGAGACTGTCGGAGGTGTCGAAAAATATTATGCTGCCCCCTCTCCCCTCTTTCTTTCTTTTTCGAAAACAGGAGACAAATACGGTGAAAAATTTTTCGAGGCCGAAAACTCGTTTGGAAAATCTTAAGAAAAAATCTTAAGAAATATACATATTCTTACCATTTGATTTCTTATATGAGTTTTCTCCTCTTTTCCTCCTTCACCACAACCCCCCGTTCTCTCCCCCTCATCCTTCTCTTGTTTCCTCCTCTTATTTTTCCCCTATTTCTCCTCCGTCTCTCTTTCTCTCTCGCACGCGCGTTAATTATTCTCTCTCTCTCTTCTACTTACTCTCTCTTCTCCTCCTAAAAATCTATCCATTTTTCTTCTCTCTCTTGCGTTAATTAATCTCCTCTCTCTCTCTCTTTCTTTCTTTGAAGCTCTCACACCATCTTCCATCTCTTTCTGTTTTATGATAATCGTCGTAAATCTTCTTTCAATCATCTCTTTTTATTCCCTAAGAAATTCGTTCCGTCTTTTTCTTTCCCTGGAAATTTTTCTTTTTTCTCTTTCCTTTAAATTATCTTCCATCTTTGTTCGACCCGTATGCGATATACACAATATACTCAACGTACCCAAGCACTGGATGAGTTTTCCCGTCTTTCTTCACTCTGGTTTCGAAGGATTTTCCATCTTTGTTTGCCTTCCGGTCGGTGAATTATTTCTCGTTGTCTTTGCCTCTTTCTTCCTCCCACTCCTCCTCTCTACCCCTCCCTTTTATTCTTGTTTTTTTCCCCGCGACATGTGCTTTCTACAAAGTCCCTCCACATTTCCTCATTTTACGTTTTTATACGCGGCCAAACATTTTTCAATCTTTTTCTCCGATACTTAGCTTACGGATAATTCAAATCCTATTTCGTAGTGCACGAACCTCTGGGGGACCAGGCACCAAACACTCTATGTAACACTTTTTTGTAGACAATATTCTTCTTTTCTGCCCCAAGTCTGAAAATTCGGTTTTCCTGTCTCAGTCTATGGCCCACGTCTGTCATGTTAGTAGTCATCATTAATGGTAACCTGTTTTCGGTCATAGGTTCCTTTTGCGTCTTTTTTCAATGGAACTGTGTTTTGTCCTAATATTTGTACCCATCTGGTGTTGAAACTAAACAAAACATCCCCCTTGGGTTTCGTGAACGTTTTTTCTGAAGAAGTGATTTGCAAGAGCTTTCAACTTTACAACCTAGATGGAAACAGAGGGTAAGGAGAGCGATAAAAAAACGCCAACTTTCCTTTCGCAGTCTAATTACACTTAAAAAAAAAACTTTGAAGCGATTCATTTTAAAGAAAGCTCGAAGAGTGGGGAAAGATAAGGGAGAAAAGAAGAAGAAGAAAAAAAGAAAAGGAGGATAGACTGCGAGAAAGAAAAGTGAAAGAAAAGGATCTGATACGGTCTTGGAATTGAGGGGAAAGACATGTGATGAGAAAAGGTGAAGAGTGGAGAGGGTAGAAGACGGGGGTGGAGAAAAGAGGAAATGAGGGGAAGAGCGACGCCGACGCCGTGAGCCCAACGCCGGTCTGAGATTTTTAGTCCTCGCGACTCAACGGTCAAGAAGTGATGTGGCGGATTTCTTATTTAGGTTTCGTATCGACATACCTAACCTGTACGATTTACCTGTCTGTGACAGTCACGTACCGGCTACGAACATCTTCAAGGTAATCGAATTATTCTAATGACACGACCGTTTTTTTCTACAAACTCTTTTTTTGTTTCTTAAATTGTTGTTCGTCGGAACTTTTTTCTTCGTTTCGTGTACTGTCGCGTACATACAGAGATGGTGAAGGGAAGGAAAGGGAAGGGAAAGGTGAGGGAAAAAAGCCGGGAAGGGAAGGGGTAAATGTCACGTATGAGAGAAAGGATGGTAAGGGGTGAGAGATGATGAGGGATGAAAATGGATGAGGATGGAGGAGGGGGAGTCGCTCCGCTTCTTTTTTCCTGTAAAGATGTGTTGTTTAATCGTATGCAAAAGAAGGGGGAAGAAAGCAGAAGAAAGCAGAAGAAAGGTGAGGGAGGGAGGAAAGGGGAATTAAGATCGGAGAAAGCGAGTCTTGGGGGTTGAGAGAGAGGAGGCTGGTAGGAGGGGTGGGGGGGAGGGCGAAGGGTATCCCGAAGACCAGCAGTACGAGGGTTTGGAAATCTCATTTATGCCTATTGTTTACTTAAATACACTTGGTTTTTCCTTGGAAGTTTGGCGCTTGCGTTGTCATGAGGTTTTCCGAGCTTTGTCTAATCGGATTCATTAACGAGGGATCCGGGAATTATGCGTCCACTGCCGGGGCCCTGACAGATATTTTTCACCCCTGACGCCGGACGTCTTGTGAACGGGAAAACTTCCTTCAAGATTGTTTCCTTCGGTGAGCCGCCGAACCTTTTCCTTTTCTTTTACACTTTGCTCTCGGGTTCCGAACGGGATACCGGTTTTACGGCCGTCGTTTTAAGTGAAACTTGTTTTGAATTTTAAATCTTAAAAAGTTTGAATTTCCAGTGAAAATAAAAAGAGCGCGGGAAAAGGAAACAAAAAATTTTTATTTTTTTATGACAGTGTTTGGTTTTGGAAAGTGTTGAAAAGAAAGAAAAAATTTTGGCAAAATGTCGAAGAAAGCAAAACATTTGTTAAAGTGAACCAATATTTAAAAACCTAACTGTATAAGTGCGCGCCTAAATTTAAAAGTTTTTTTTTAATAATTGGATGAAGTATGGTTGTGTCTTGCTTTTCAGTCCGTTTTTGTTATGTGCGTTGTAAGTATTTTTCTTTTATAAGCAATTTTTCAGTATTTGAAGTGGTTGGGCACATTTTCAGGTTTCGACGGCAACTTCAAAACTATGGGAGAATTTGAGAAATGAAAAAGAAAAATTTTTAGAAAGTTTTCTTCACTTCGGACTTGTTTCCCTTTCCTTTTTTTGGTTTAAAATATTTGGTTATACTTCACCAATTCACTTTAGCTACGAAATTTAAAAATCAAAAAGTTTGGTGGACCGCGGGAACGGATGTGGTTCGCTGCCGTTTTCTCGAATCAGAACATTTGGAAATTACGCCAACATTTTCCTAAAAATCAGTTTAAAATACTACAATTTGGAAATTTATTTAATTTATATTATACTTGATTCTAATTTTGTCAGCTTTCATCTCTTCCTGAAATTTCCAAATAATTCGTTAGCATTTTGAATAATTTTTTCCCGCTTTACATGACCAAATCTCTAAAAATTTTTAAATTTAAAGGGACACCATATACTGTTTTAAATATCAACCGATACTTATGTATTAAAGCCACCGCAGCAGAAGTTGCGCTTAAGAACTAAGTAATCAGATCTTTAAATTCAAATCAAAATCATAAATTTGGAGCTGTATTTTAGCACTTTTTGAACAAGCAAAAACGACTTTATTTAAAAATCAACTTCATGATCCTATTATAAAAACATTGTGAAATTTTTGGAACTGAATAACTAAAATCTCTTTCTATAAATGCCTATTTGTCAGAATTTCGCAATAAATAAAAATTAAAAAATAAAAACAACGCTAAATTGAAAACTGCAAAATCTGTAGCTACAGCGGCGTTAATAAGTAGGGCCTAATTATCTATAAACCTACACCGGTCACTTGATTGGTTCTCAAATTTACTCATTTTTCAAAACTATATTTCCCATATACATTTTTATATTTTATACATACTTTTTTGTCCATTGTTGTGCCTTTTCAGTCTTTATTGTATGTCATCTGTCATGATTTTCGATTTGTTTCTATTATCTCACTGCTTTGTTCTTCTTAGTTTCGGAAGTCAGTACAAATTTTACTCTCCTTTGTCTCTTTTACAAGTGCTAAAAATTTTTTCTTGGTCACAAGTGGTGTCAAAGCCGTCTCCAAACGACTAGGGTGTACCATAAGTTTTTTTTATAATATGAAATGAATACGCTATTTTTTCTTTCTAACGTTTATTTTGCTAATACTGCTGTTTTGGTAATCCTATTAGTATCAAATCTAAGTCTGATTATAGTGTTACAGGTGAGTTCTGGTCAAAGAGTACTCATAAACAATATACGATGTGTGTCTAGGTTGATTTCCTCTATTATAAAAATTTATTTTGAACTTTGGTGGAGCCAATTTAATTTAAAAACGCCTCGCAGAATATGACAAAGCCAAACGTTTGGAAATTCTAACAGATACTTAAGAATTATTTTTTTGAACTACTGGTTCGTTAAAATATCAATAGATAATTAATTTTATTATTTTCGACTGGGATTGAAAGATTTTCATGCGACACATTTTAAAACTATTGTGAAATGTAATTTCCCTCAGCAATCATTGAAAAAAATTTTTCCTACGACCATTTGTTGTTTCTTAGTTTCATTTCTGTCACCCTACATCACAGCATAGCTTTCCTAAGATTCTTTCATGTCCGTCGGTTTCTTTTTTTATTATACATTTTTACTTATTTATTTAATAATTTTTCCGATCCTGTGAAATCCTGGTTTTTTGAAGAAAATTTATTAATTATTTTATGATTTTAAGTGTAAGTAATTGACCAAAAACTATGGGAGTAAAGTGTAAGATTGTAAATGATATGGCACGTGATGGATGAACACCGAGCTAGGACATGTCTACAAGTGTGTTGAGAGTCCGCAATGCTCGCAAAAGAGTGAGCTAAACGGCTAACAAAAGATAGCTCCTTCTGTTGCCCCGCGTTTAGAGATGTCTTAGCCTCGCCAAACCCTTCAAGAACAGTCGTCGGAGGAAATACTGTTTTTGTTACAACATGGAGGAACCTTACGGGAAAGAGAAAAGTAGAAGACAAACGAAAAAGGTTACAAAGGCATAAAACCAAAGAAAACAAATTTTCGAACTCAATGGAAATAGAATGTCAAGTAAAGGAAAGTCAGAGAAAAAAATTTCATTTAAAATTTGGCGGTTAAATCTGGTTTGAAATAACGGTTTAACGGTCCTTCTCATTTTCCTCTTCCGGTTCCGCCTCTTTTCCTTCCCTCCCAAACTGCTCCTTTTTTACCTTCTTTTTCCCTTTCCCTCTTCCTCTCACTCTCTCCATCGCTTTTGGAATGTCAAAGACTACGACTGGGAAACTCTTACTACCATAGCAGTGCATTTTCACTATTTTCCACTACATTAACTTCGTTTTCCTTTGACACCACTCGTCACGTTTATTGTATACAAAGGCCAGTTGAACTTTCCCTTCCCTCTCAATTTGACTTGCCTTTTTCTCTTTTCCTTTTTTTTCACTTTTTTCATCCCTTCTTCTCTCTCCCTTAATCGTTGTTTCACAAAAATTAAGATACCTATATGCTTATTTCATTTTCCTTTTTCAAATCTCATCAGTTATTAATAAATCCATGTCTAGTGAATTATATCGTTACCCACTGTGGAGGAGAAAGGGTGGACAAAGAAAGGGGAAAGGGTAAGTAGGGGATGAAAAAGGCGAGGAAGTGAAGAAAAACCGGAAGTTCGTGTACGTTAGTTTCGGCTTAAAAATTTGAACTTTGAGGATAATTTTTTTTATTGTGTATCGATCCGGTTTCCAGTAATCTCAATTAACCACGGATTATATGGGTCAGTGGTGCACATCCGGAGTTGGGGGCGCCGTGTAGGCGGGGGGTAGGTGGAGATGGGGTGGAAAGAGGAACCAAGATTTTTTTAAGGTTTGCCCTCGTCTGGTCTCTCCCATGCAATCTAATTATTTGTTTATTATTGGATTTTCCCTTCTTTTATTTTTCTCTCATATTTTTCTTTTTTAACACATCCGCAACAATAAGGTCAACAAGGACAAATCTGATCCCGAATTAGTATTATCGGAGATCTTCATTAGTCGGAATTGGGAGTCATAGCCTGTTTATATGCCTTCGTTCTAAATGGTGTAAATAGGCGGCAACTGAGATCCCCAAATAGAGATCACGGCAATTTAGGAGTTAATTTAAATATGTGATTTTTAGTGTCTTACGTTGACTTCTTCCGACCAATATGCATTCTATTCACACGCGCATTTAGTTAGCAAAATCCTCTCACAATTTCACCTGTTTACAAAGACAAATACGTTGCAGACAAATTCAAATTTCTGAATTTAGTATGGTTGTCAAAGACCACCTGTCGCTCTGGTAGCAATGCTGTGAGCTTGAGCTTTCTCGAATCTCCAGTCTCAAGAGTTATGTCAATTAATGATTACAAAAAAGGAAAACATGATTAACAAAAGGAAAAAACAAAAGAAGAAAAAAGGATTTTGTTTAAGGACGATCTCGTTAAGAGAGCGGTATCTCGAAAAGCAAACATTATGAGAGTAAAAGAGAGAGGGAGGGAGGGGAGAGGTCGGAAGAGGTGGAAAGACAAAGTAACGTGACTCTGAAATCTCCAAAGCTAAAAATATACAAAACCTTAGTTAAATATAATTACACATACAAATTAAGATCATACTTGACTCCACATAAGTTGATTCATAAAACAATTCACAAAACGATTTTTTGTTGTTGTGCAAACCTTTAGACGCGGTCAAAGCTTTTTGTTTTTCTCCTGTTTGCTCCTTTTTCTCTCCCCCCCCACCCTCTATTTCTACATCACTCTTCAAACTTACATACAAAGTGATTTTCTCCTAATTTTATTCTAAGTCATGTTTTGATCCTAATCTGATCGAGGTAGTAAACCTAAATGAAGGAATTGGATGATTGATAAAACTTAAAACTCAGGAGATATGTGAAGGAGTGAGTTGAAAATCAGGTGGAAAAGACTTGACCATTGGGAATCTCACAACAATGTGTCAACAGGATGGGAAAGGAGAGAAGACCCGAAAGTTTGAGGGAATTGATAATAGAGTTGTGCGTTCGGACGACGACTAAAGCCTTTTGTCTTCACAGTTCTAAAAACTAATTTCACCAGGTTGCCTTGGTTCGTTGCCAGAGTCTCCTACTGTCTTCTGCCTCTCTGACGTCTCTCTCTCTCTCTTTATGTAAGACAAGGCGAGGTGCGGCCTTTACCCTTGGAAAGAAGCTAGGAACTGCTTTCGTTTCACCTAATAATGTCTAAACAATTGTTTATGTTTTATGTTAATTTTTGATTTAGTTTTGCGGACTTTTATGCGACATGTGAATTTTTATGAACCATTGTTTATATCTCGGATTCTTGTTCTTCTTCAATGGTTTTCGCATCAATTTGAAGCTAATTTATTTCATGAATGAGGTGGAAAGACCCAAAAAAGTAGAATTAGGTTCATATATGAGTTTTGGAGCAAGCTTTTGAAAAATTTAGTCGAACTGGACTAAAATGCAACTCTTTTACCTTCGTTTCCTTCCCCAGCCTTCCTTTTTTTATCATTTGTGTGAAATGTCTGCGACCTTTCACAAGGTCACCGACCGCGTGTGTCCTGTGTGTGAGTAGCAAAGGGGAAGTTTGAATAGCTCAATTTGCAAATTATTACAGAAATGACGGCGAAGGAAAGAAAAAAATATCACGCCATTTTTGATTTCTCTATCGTTCCGTGTATCACATTATAGATTTCAAGGAATGATAATCAAAGTATTTTTTTGGTGTGTGAGAAAGAGTGAGTGTGTGTGTGTGTGTGAAAATTATTATGATGGCGATCAGTGCAGGTTTATTATTATTATTATTTTTATTGTTGTTGTTAATGATTTTGTTTTGTTTTTTTTTATTTCAGGCTGGGCAAAAGCAATCTAGAAGAATGGGTTCGCAGCACTACAGCTTACGGTGGAATAACCATCAGAATCATATACTCAACGCCTTTGATACTCTTCTTCAAAACGAGACTCTCGTCGACGTCACTCTGGTCTGCGAGGAAACGAGCGTCAGAGCCCACAAAGTTGTTCTCTCTGCCTGCAGGTAAATGAATAAAGTGCTTCTGACTTTTCCGTTCTCTATTTCTCCTTTGATCAAGTCAATTATTATTTGGCCGTCACTCGACAACGTTTTTTGGTTTTAATTTGTGACAGCCTTTCAAGACACTCGTTTACTTTCTTGCTTTCAGCCCATATTTCCAAAGAATCTTTTCGGAAAATCCCTGTAAGCATCCTATCATCGTTCTCAAAGATCTTCGAGGATGGGAAGTTCAAGCGATCGTCGATTTTATGTACAAAGGCGAAATCAGTGTAGTTCAAGACCAGCTACAGAATCTCATAAAAGCAGCAGAATCGTTGCAGGTCAGTACATCCCTACATGAGTCTTTTAGAGTTTTGTAGTGTTAAAATAAAACAGACATCTAGTGGCCGGACACTGAAATCAAAACGAAACATCCCGGGGGCGTATGTAACTTAACCAAATTTTTTTCACCGTTGTTGCTCTCAATTTGAAGCTACAAAAAAAGTAATTACATGCAAGACTAGTAATGTTACCATTCCTGGAAATGTTAGAATGCAAAGTTTCATGTGTCATGGTTACACGGCCACCTTTTCTTCAACTATTTGATTGGTTCCTGTACGTAGTGTGGCAATTTTGAAGGAAGATCTATTACCTTTGTCTCTTGTTAACATACCTGAGGAAATTTTTTTTGTTCATGTAATTTGCCCTCATCTTGCGTTGCCAGATATTTCCATATATATGTCGATTATGATGAGGTACCTTGACATTTTACCTATCAACGTCAGACATAATCTATGGTGGTCATTCTCATACATCCCGTTACGGCATGTTATCAGTAGGGTAAATTTAAAACAATTTAGTTTGGGTGATTGATTTATTAGATATATAGCTGAACCTGTATTTTGCAATAACAGCATTTGACAATAATGTTCAATAAAAGAAAAAACGAAAGGTTTGTGTTAATTGATAAATTTCACTTCTGTGTGAGCATTCGCCGTGATAGCGCAATGGTCAAGAATAATCGAATTCAGGTTCAAAAGTTACTGCTTACCTATAGAGGTTGTGTTATTTGTTTCTCGCAGGTGAGAGGTCTTACTCAAACCGAGCAATTCTCCAGTGACAAAGAAGGCTGCGGATTTCAAACGAATCCCTTCTCACCTTCTCCCAGTCTAAGCATGTATCCGGGGCCTGGACGACCATTCTCTGCTCCTGTCGATAAGGAACCCCTTCCGCTTTCTCCGTATTCACCCATACCGCCTTCGAATTTCGATTCTCCACTGAAAATCACCTCCCTACCTCATATGCCACACATCACGTTCACGGAGAACCCTCCTCACCCGGATCACAGGCACAGGGAACATGACCGAGACAAAGATCGAGGATCGCCCATTCCTCGACGAAAACAGGTATGTGAAGTAATGGATCTTACTCTAATGATTTGCCGAGAGGAAGGAAAACCGGCAGTGATTGCTAATTTTGTTGTTTCAGGCTCGACCCATGCGAAGGTCGGGAGAGTTACAAGGAGGTCCTCAAGATCTTAGTAAGAATGCTAGTTCGCCAATAAACGAGACAGCTGAGAATTTGTCTATGAAAAAATCTTCTCCTAGTAACAATAGTAATATTAATATAAATAATAATAACAATAATATAAATAGTAACAATTCAAATAGTAATAGTAACAGTAATGCGGAGCATCGGAGACCGCCAAGTCATCCTGGAACTCCTCAAAGTCCTCCCCACATTTCGGTGAGTATGACAGATAATACAAGACAACATCTTCGAAATGTTTGAGAAAACACAACAACTCAAACAGACACAGCTAAGAAAGGTCTTCTTTCATTTCTTCCAGTCTACACATTCGAAGCAAGAAAGCCAAAGCGAACCTGACACGGAACCTCAAGAACGGGATTCCGTGGACATGCAACACATCTCGGAAGACTTCCTTATGAGATCAGAACCCATTAGCCTCCCTACAACACATCCACCGGTGAGCTTGAGACAGAAACAATCTTTTCTAAAACACACTAATCATTGTTCGTGTTATCTGGAATTAGGTTTTCTTTGTTTTTCAGGATTCTTCTCTAGACAATCCCAATTTCCTTCCCATCCCGTCGCTGTCTGCTTTGTCGATGACTCCTCCGCATGGTGAGTTCAATAAATTGGAGTTATTATCTTATAATATGTTATTTATATTATAATTTTCAATAAATTTTGTTATTTCCTTTTTCAGTATTCTCGCTAGATCAACAATTAGGCCTGTTTCCGGGTATAGAAAACTGTCGAAATCCTCTAATCAATGATCTCCCAGATCACCGAAATGAAAATCACATAATTAATAAGCGTAAAAGTAAGTATTTGAGCGTAAAAGAAATTATTTGTTTCAAAAATTTTTGTCTTGCTGACCTTTGTTCTTAAACGACGCCCTCCACATTCTGTCGTGAAACCCAGAATGAAGGTAAATGTGTCGATCATGTGATAATCCAAAACTTATAGGAATTTCTTTGAATAGATTTTAACCGATTGGCTCTTTCTAGTGGGCAGACCAAAGGGTCAGCACAGCGCACCTCGCGGAGGGCCTCCCAGGTCTTGGACCAACGCCGAACTAACAGAAGCGCTCCAGCACGTTTGGAACAAGAAAATGACGACGTCTCAAGCTTCTAGAATTTTCGGAATACCCTATAACAGTTTGCTTATGTACGTCCGCGGGAAATACGGAAAAAGCTTAAAATTGGAACAACTAAAGAAAGACTGCCTCGGGGGACCGGGGGGACCTCTCGATCTTTTGGGACTGAGTTCCAACCCCGGAAACAATAACAATCATCCTCCGGGAAAGCCCAACTCCGAGGAAATCAGTCACGGGCCAAGAGGACCCCCTGAGCACGAGATGTCTTTGCCTCCGGGCTTCAATCCCTATGCGGCTGCCAATTTCTATCCGGACTTTGGAGCCCCGTTTCCGGTTCCGGTGAGCATGATTCACTTGCTTCCTCAGTCGGAAAAAAACCGCGAATTGTTTAATCAATCAGAAAAGGCTCGTGAACTGTTTAACCAAACAGAGAAGGCTCGGGAATTATTCAGCCAGTCAGAGAAGGCAAAGGAATTATTCAATCAGTCAGAAAAAGCTCGGGAGTTGATAAGCCAGGAGAAAGCCAGAGAATTGCTGAGCCATTCAGAAAAAGCTCGAGAACTATTTCATCAGACAGAAAAAGCCCGGGAAATTTTCCACCAGGCTGAAAAAGCCCGGGAAATTTTCCACCAGACGGAGAAAGCTCGGGAGCTGTTCAACCAAGCGATGCAGTTACCTCAAGACTTGTCTTCGCCGGACTCGAAGGAGGAAGACTGTAGGTCTCTTAGGTGCAAATCGAGAGACAACAACAACGGAAGCTCTTTGGAGGGTTCTCCCGTCACCCTGAAATCCGAGCCTCAATCCCAGCTCGTGGAAAACGGCTCGGAAAATTAAATTCAACTAATTTTGACCATAGACGTGACCGGGAGAAAGGTTGAAAAGAGACGAAGGAAAGTGTCGTCCTGAAAAGAAGACTGACTTCACTTGCCAATTTTTTTCTTTTAATTTCGGTTCTTCGTGTCCCCCCGTCTGGGGCCTAGCCGTTAGAAAATTCCTTGGCTATGAATTATTTCCATCTTGGAAAAAGGAAGTTCGCCTAAAACCTGTTTCAAAGAACTTGAAATTTATGCTAGGTAAACACGTGGAAGCTTTCACAGAATGACTTTCTCTCAAGGCCCGTCATTCAATTTTCGTTTTTCTGAGGATCCTAAATTTTTAGAAAGTTGATTTTATTGTATTTATTTATGGGTATGTTAGCTTTTATGACAAAGCCCAGAAAAGTTTTTGTGTTTCACCGGGCCGCTTTTGAAATTTCCACGAGGAAATAAATGTTGAGAAGGAAAAGAGGTAGACACTACCTCTATCTGGATGAATAATCTGAGTCAGCCTTGACAATTTAACATGTTAAATTGAAACAAGGATGTCGCCATTATCTTGTATATATATATTATAATCAGTCTCAAGTTTATTCTAGGTCTAAACGTAGTAAATACTCGTTGACACGTTGCCTAGATAATGAATATCAGAAGCTTCTCATCCTCACTCTCTATGAAATTGTGGAAAATGATTCTCAACTGAAAGATTCAAAACGTTCCATTACACCGGAAGTGGTTTTGCGAATGGAATTAGTTGGCTTAGATCAAATGAAAAACCGAGTATGATAACCTATTGGTGATTGATTGAATAAATTTCATTCTTTAAACATAAAACATAAAAAATGTATACAGAAATGAGTTGTAAAAAGTATTTTTCCAAAATAAAAAAAATTGTTTGCTTGACTTAAGGACATTGATCAAAGTTATACTACGTTCAATACCAAATTAAAAATGAATTTAATCAGATAATAGGACTGGAAAATCCAGGGTTAAATATAAGCAAAAAACATGAAAAAGGAAAAAGGAACGTTTGTTCTTTAGGTGAATAAAAAAAGTGAAAAACATTGGTGTATAAATTTTTCCAGAAAATTAGATGTTTAGTAAGATGTTGTGCAAGAAATATGACAAAAAATCTAAAAAAATTTTAAAATCTTACAAAATACAAACTTAAAAAAGAATCGCAGTGTATACGGAAAAAAAATTTAAATTGAAAACCTTACATATAAATGAATATTTATAAAACTAAGAAATATATATATAAATATATTCTATGTAAAATAACGAAATGAAAAGCTTATAGATAATTGTAGATTTTTTTTGCGATTGAATATTTAGGCCTAATTCTCTATTCTTTATTAAGGATCAGGGCACGGTATGAAAAGTTGCAAAGTTTTTTTAAAAAAGGAACAGAAATTTCATTTTTAAAAAGTATCCCCCAAAGTCTTCATAATATTTTCAAAAATTTAAGAAAAAACATTTTGTAGTGAGTGAATGTATTTGTTTCGACTCCTCCCCCTTTTTTCTGTTGTTACAGAGTGAATTTGACTTTTTTTGTAGATAAAAGTATGTGTTTGTGTATATAATGTGTAAATTAAGATTATGATTTTTTGTCAGAAAAACATGAAGAGTGGAAATTGTGAGCTAAAATTATGATGATCAGTGGAAAAGCTACAAACATGAAAATGAATGTCTTAAAGAACTGGATATTTGACAGAGACCTTCCATTCACTTTTCTCACAGCTGTTAAGCTTTATATATATACAAGGGTTCTCAAAGGTGTAGAATCCATTCAACGACAAGGTGTTGCCTCTAATCTATCTATGTTTCTCATATCGACTCTCTCTAAATACATAGTAAAAGAGCTCTACAGCAGAATATCAGGTCTCTGTCAAGCATTCAATTTTTTTTTAAAGAAAATAACACTTCGAACAAAACTCACATAAATACAGTATATAAAAGTTATTGATGATATTTGAGAATTTTGGGAAATTAATTTGGCTACGTATGTGGAGGCTTGTTTATTAGGAAATCATCGTCTCTTCGAGTAACTAACAGAACCTTAGCGGCTTAGTCTTTATAATCTTGTCACTTTCTACTAAGAATTTCCTGACAGATTTTCAGCTATCATTCTCAAATGATATTTGTCACTTTACTTTTATTTAATGAGTGCCGTTAGGGGTGATTTAATTTCATTTTAGACGCTTTGAGTTATATTAAAAAAACAAAAAAGTCACTGCGAAGAATGCTGGAAAATGCAGAAAATGGGTTTGTTGGAGCTTTTTGTTCAAGAAAAAACTTAAATCAGTCTTATTGCCAAATCATTTCACTTTAAATCCCAAAAATTCTTAAATTAAGGACCTTTAAAATAATATTGAATTGGGTTGGAAGACTCGATCAGCATTATTTTTATTTACCTCGACAAAGGGTTAAATGTTCACATACAAAAACCACAACTGCTTGGTGTTAAATATTAGGGTTTCCCATGAATTTCTTTCCCTGTTTTAATATAAAATGAATATACAATATTTACTGTTTAACATACTATTTATGTCCTCATTTTTGGACACGTAATTACGCACTGTTGTTGTACAGACAACAGGCATTACCATGGATAAGGTCCATAACAGTCGTTTTTGGGCAGTACTATGGTCTGTATCTTCCGAATTGAAATTTTCCCCTTCAAATCCTTTCAACCAGTTACCAGCTTTTATAATGGTTACGGCAGCTTCTCTCTACAAGGTACAAATCTCTTCATCTTTTCTGAGATAACGAAGATATAGTAAACCTTTATACTGGCATTAATACCGCTGAATTAAATGAAATTTTTGGGTGACCCTAATATTTTAGGTAGATTTTATTTCTAAAAATAGGTTTCTGTGAGTGTTCATTCGACATATTTCACCTAACACTAGAACTGGCAAATATTTTATAAGAAGGTTGTAGGTTAACACTATTGCAGGGTACACATCCAGCGACAGATTTTGTAAATATTTATAAGTAATAAATACTCAAAAGGCTTCCAACTCATAAGCTTAACACATTTTTTATTTTAAATTGTAATACTTATATATATATTTACTGAAAATAGGAGAGGAAAAACAAATGTTGTAAACAGATTCTTCTGTTAAATGTAATTTTTTTTCTTTAATTGTTAATAAGTATGAAAGGAATTATTTTCATGAGTGGCAAAGTAGATGATAAATAATAAACTGGTCCTTGTATTGTTTGTATATTAGATAAGTATTTAAAAAATGAAAACTATCATGCTTGAGTCATAATTAGCCAAATTTTAATTTTTTATTTTTGAGTTTCTTAGTGAAAAATGAGAGAACCGACCTCGCTAATTCTTAATTCCTCTGGTGACATTTTTTAGCGGAAAAATGCTTTCAAAAAAATGCACCTCTATTTACCTCTATTTTATGATTATTTATTTTTATTTATTTTTTAACGAAGTTCCTCTCTCGATCGAGCGTTATTGTGATTTTTTAGTTTTCTTTTTTTACAAAGTTCCTTTTTTGTTTGTTTTTCTGTGAGATTTTAGCCGAACTCAAATTAGAACAGAAATAAGGATTTGTTCCTTTGTTTGTGGTTATGTATCAACTACGAATTGTTTCCTTTCCTCAGGTTTTTGTTTACTGGTCTTACAATGAAGAATCGTAACCGTTAAATGACTTTTCGATTTTTTGTTGTATACTATTATATTTAGATAAGAAACAACAGCGGTGATTCGTTAAAGAAAGTTTAAAAAGTAAAGAGTTATAAAGAAAAACCTGAGTCAAATTTGGCATCTTGATTAGTTTGTTTCCTAACTCACCTACAAAATGCAGTCAAACGAAATCAGACTGTATTTAAGCAGTTCAATTCTCAAGGCACAGTAATCTGTGGTTTATAATTTATATTTGAGTCTTTATTTGTTGTAATATAAAAACACAGAAAACAATTTGTTTAAAATTTTTTTTCTCATAATTTTAATTTGATACTGTCGTTAATATAAAGCGACATACTGTAAATATGACTTAGAACAGTTAAAGCACAGGAAGTTTCTTGAATGTAATCTCGAAGAAACCGCTCTGTGGATCGTTTTAAATTAATTTTAAACGAATTTCTACAAATCAGTATTGTTTACCACAAATCAGGGTACAATTTTAGTTCATTTTATCGCAGAGAATTTTCTTTTAATGGTGGTCTGCAATGATACAAATTATATATTCGTTGGGGCTTTGATCTAGAAAATATTTCTGACAAAGCAGAAGCAAGCAATTTAAATTCATTGGAAGCCTCAAAGCCCCAACATTTGAAACATTTGATTCAGGTGGAACGAAATGGTTTTTTTCTCTGTTGGAGAGGATATTTAGCCGGAACCTGTTTCGATTCAAATATCAAGATCGAATCAAAGCCAGAATTATCATTTATTTAATCACAGCAAAAGCATTTTATTTACGCTTAATCCACCATTCATGAAGCTTTTTTAATTCACATATTAAGTTTTCTGCATTTTTTAAAAACTTTTACCAAAGATGTTTAACTATTTCTTTAATACAATGTCTCTCTCTCTCTCTCTCCCTCAAAAACAGACGATATAATGAGACTGCATAACAATCATTTTAATAAATTTTCAACTCAACATTTTTATTTTTATTTTTTAAACACAGGAAGTGGTTTGGGAGCACATTACTCTGTAACTTCTATTTTCCCTCCTTCTCTTCTCTTTTATTTGTAACCGAACTCAAAACAGGGTAGAATCACTTTATTAAAATCATGTATACCATTTTTTATTTTAATCTCAAATCAATTATTTTTTTTCCTACCCAAATAATCTTGAAACTGCTTCTTGCAATGTTTCTTTTGTATTATTTTTATTCAATCAATACTTTATTTTGTAGAATTAGTCAGAAGAAAATACTTAATTTGCATTTTTTTTAATGTTCCAAACGAAAGAAAACTATTGATACATTAATAAAATAAAATTTTCTCCCTTTAGTTTGTAGGAATTAATTCTTGTAAATGTATTAAATTATAGTAATTATAAAGAAATAGCATTATAAGAAAGTGAACCGTAGAAGGAACTCCAATAGAGTATTAGTCATAGTTTTTCAAAGGTTTTAAGTTTACCAAAATAAATAAGTTTAAAAAAAATTGTTTAATAATTCTTTTGCACCAACAATGTATTTACGCTTAATCAGCCATTCTCAATGCTTTTTTAAATTCACCTTTTACGTTTTCTGCATTTTTGAAAAACTCTAATTGTCCGTGTTCAAATAATCCCGTAATAAAGATTTTAAAAGAGAAGTTTGAAAGAATAGAAAGTATTGTGTTTTAATTTCCGCCATATTTTGAATGTTTTATAAAAGGCGGCGGCGGGAGCTCTCGCTTCCTAAAATACTTTTCTATTGCCACGATCCTTCAATTCTATTGTCACTTCAAACAAAAGTCGAGTGATTACCGATTGGGAGGAAGCTAATAAGGTTTTTTTTTAATTAAAAAATGGCATCAGTTCAGAGCTTGTTGTCTGTTGGAGGAACTAGAACGTCTGGGGCGCCAGTTAGAACTCAAAATGGTGCGTATTTATCCGTATTTTTGTGTCAAATGGAATTTATAAAAACATGTGCTTTTCGCCGGATTAGTTACAAACATGATGTCATGCCCGTCACACCATTTCCTCTTTGTTCAGTTGGTTTTTATTTTATTTTAAAATATCACGAAGGAAATTAGAGAGGAGCAGCATTTAATGTTGCTTATTTTCTAAAAAGCTACCTAAAATTATTTAACTTTTCCAAACCAAATTAGGCTTATTTTTACGTCGTCTTAGGTAATAGGTGGGGATTGGCTAGTAATTGTATCAATTTTATTACAAAAGCCTTCATAGTATTTGTATTATGTATTCTGTTATAGAGGTTCCTGTGCTGTTTAATTAAATGGGGGGCTTTTAGGATATATAATTTATAATAAAAAAATAAAGCAATTATCTAGTGCATTTCGAGATATTTTATTATTAAATTTATTATTTTATAAAAGTTATTAAATTTATTGAAAAAAAAAAATAAACAACTTAGTACAATTTTGTAATAAACATAATTTCCATTTCAGTTATGGCTTCATGTTCCATTGCAAATATTGTTAAAAGCTCACTTGGTCCAGTTGGATTGGACAAAATGTTGGTTGATGATATTGGAGATGTAACTGTCACAAATGATGGAGCTACAATACTTCGTCTTCTTGAAGTTGAACATCCAGCAGCTAGAGTTTTAGTCGAACTGGCTCAGCTTCAAGATGAGGAGGTTGGAGATGGAACAACATCAGTTGTTATTATTGCTGCTGAGTTGTTAAAAAATGCAGATGAATTAGTCAAACAAAAGATTCATCCGACTTCAATTATAAGTGGTTATCGCCTTGCTTGCAAAGAAGCATGTAAATACATTCAGGATCACCTTGTTGTGAATGTTGATGAATTGGGTCGAGATTGTTTGGTGAACTGTGCTAAGACATCAATGTCAAGCAAAATCATTGCTGCAGATGCTGATTTCTTTGCCAATATGGCTGTAGATGCAGCTCATTTAGTTAGAGTAAATGATGTAAAAGGAGGATACATTTACCCAGTTAAAGCTGTCAACATCTTGAAAGCTCATGGCAAGAGTGCAAGAGAGAGTGTTCTCATTCATGGATATGCTCTTAACTGTACAGTAGCTTCTCAAGCTATGCCTAAGAAAATTGTTGATGCAAAAATTGCCTGCTTGGATTTCTCTCTGCAGAAATCAAAAATGAAGCTTGGAGTTCAAGTTCTCATAACTGATCCAGACAAGCTAGAAGCTGTGAGACAAAGAGAAAGTGATATTACCAAGGAGAGAATTCAAAAAATTTTAGCAGCTGGAGTTAATGTCATATTGTTAACTGGAGGTATTGATGATCTCTGCCTGAAGTATTTTGTTGAAGCTGGAGCTATGGCAGTGAGAAGATGCAAGAAAGCTGATTTGAAGAGAATTGCCAAAGCAACAGGAGCCACCTACCTAACTTCACTTACCAATATGGAAGGAGAGGAGAGCTTTGATCCAAGTTTTGTAGGAGAAGCTGCTGAAGTTGTGCAAGAAATGGTCTGTGATGATGAGTTGATTCTTATCAAAGGGTGAGTTTGTTGAGAAGAAGAGCAGGTAGGGAAGTATTTCAAATAGTACAGTCAATGGGGGCAATCATTTTAACTTTCTCTTCGAACCAGGTCTCAAGGTACAAAATATACCAATACTACGGTTAGGAGAACAGTATAGAATATGAGAAACAATGAAATTGACTGCAGCAGTGCGAGCGATTTAATCAATAAAAATTTTATTAAATTTTCTTTTGAAGTTTATAAAAAGTAAAAATATCGCATCAATTGTCCATCGCCTCTAATTTATTTTAATAATGATTCATTAGTATAATTGTGTATTTATTTTTAGACCCAAAGCAAGGACAGCAAGCTCCATCATCTTAAGAGGTCCCAATGACTTCTATTGCGACGAAATGGAAAGATCTATTCATGATGCCCTTTGCGTAATTAAACGAGTACTGGAGAGTAAGAATGTAGTTGCTGGAGGAGGATGTGTTGAAGCCGCCCTATCCATCTATCTGGAAAATTTCGCAACGACGATCAGTTCAAGGGAACAACTTGCAATTGCAGAATTCGCTAAATCCCTCCTGGTCATTCCGAAAACTTTGGCAGTGAACGCAGCCCAAGATGCGACGGATTTGGTTGCCAAATTAAGAGCTCATCACAACTCGAGTCAGACCAAGTTGGAACTGGCCCACTTGAAATGGTTGGTTGTAAATTTGATATTTCTCACTCGAAGGCAAGCCGGAAAATTATTAATTTTCTTTTAATCGTGTGTCATAGGGTGGGATTGGACCTCTATGAAGGCAGAGTAATTGACAATAAGAAAGCTGGAGTTTTGGAACCGGCCATTTCCAAAATCAAGTCTCTAAAATTTGCAACGGAAGCTGCGATCACAATTTTGCGTATCGACGACATGATTAAGTTGGACCCCGAACCCAAGGATGACAGTAACTATCAAAAAGCTCTTCGAAGCGGTGAACTAGAGGACTAAAATAACGTGGTCCAGAATTTTTAATAACTCTTAAAAAAGAAAGGCGGATAAAAAGGCAAACGAAAAAACTGTTTCCATTAGCTTTGATAATTATTCAACAGAAAGGTGTTCATTCAGGTTGAACGGAATTTTTGGTTTGGTCTTTGAAACCAAAATGAAATTACTTTAAATAGGTTTACTAACTTGAGAAATTGTTAACAACCTTCAAATTTTCGTAGTCAATAAGTTTTTTTAAAGTAATAAATAATTTATAACCACAAGTTTGTCATAATTACTGTTGTATTTTGGATGTCACTTTTACATTCCTGAAAATCATCAGCCCAAGAGTATGATAATGTGAATGAGAACTATTACCTCTCATAAACAACCTTTTTAAAATGATTTGTTTTGTTTAACTTTTACAATTGATATAATCTCTTGAGTGTATTTGTAAGAGAGAAAATTGCAAACTACAAACCATCAGCCAATTAGAAAGTTACAAAAACCATATTCTGCACAAGAGATCATACAACTTTATAAGCCATGTCATAAGGAACAGCTACACTTTACTGACAAAAATTTTATGAGTATCTTAAAACCCTGTGGCCATTTGCTATATAACATTAATCACCCAACATATTATCAAGCCATTCTTCCAAGTTTTCCTCATCATCATTAAAAACTGAATTTGAAGGGTTATCTTTTATTTCACTTTTATTTGTAGTCACATCTAATTCTTCACCACGTTTTAAAATTCGTACTGGTTGAAAGTTTTTCTCAATACCAACATCTCCTTTATTTTCTATTTCACTAACACTTTGATCTTCTATATTAAGGTCAAACTTTGTTTCCAAAAGCTCCTCCAAAGTACTTTCCTTTAGTTTGTTAATCAAATCATCAACACAAGACTGTGTATTTTCACTTTGAAGAGAAAATTGTTTAAGAAAGTTATCTTTAATTGGATTATATATTTTCCATTGGTTTTCTGCTCCTTTGTCAAATACTTCTTTATCTTCCTGTGTTAACTCACTCTCATCTAACCCTATCCTTTGATGAAAAGGAACACAGGCCAAACCATTTGACAACACTTTTAAATCTAAATTAAAAATCTTACTAGTTGAGATCAGTGTGCTTTCTTGCTTCCATTCCTTCTCACACCTGAATTCAAAATAAGAACAATCTGATGATGCATTTGCTAAAAGGAACTTAAAGTCATTTGGTTTTGAAAGCTTGTCTTCATCATTGTCACATTCCACATCTGTATCTTGCTGGTATTTTTCCCAGTTACTTTTGATTAGTCTATTGTTGTATTTGGCATCATAGTCAACTACTGTTGTGTAATTCTGGTAACTATTGCTATTAGTTCTAGTTCTTGTTATTTGATTATTTGGTTCTCTGGTATTGTTTCTTCTTTTAGGTGGATATCTTCTCACTGACATTTTTGCAGTTCACTAAGATCCTATGTCTCATATATATGTAAACTCACAATTCAGACCAGCTGTTCTAACCTGATGTGGTTAAAATCATAAAGTTGATTTGTGTGTTCGAGTTTATTACTGCTGTTATTATCACTACCTTTGAATTATTTAAGCATAAATTGTTTTCTTGTTTCAAAAAACTGTCGAGTTGTAATAGTTGAGGCAATTAACAGTAATACAGATAATAAATCACTAAACTGCTTGAGCATTTAAAATCGAGCGACTAAATCAAATCTTAAACAGTTTCTCCAAAAAGTTACAAATTTGACCGCCAGATGGCAGACCTGTAATGTTATCTTCAATGTTGACTTTTCGTTTAAGGAGTGTTGGAAAATTAAAAAATTCCAAAATTTTGGAAATATTTGGACTTTTAAAACATTTTACAGAGCAAGGAAAAATATGAAGGCTCTCTTAAGTAATATATATATAGATTAACTTAAGAGATAATATACATATTATCTATCGTATCTTAGCATTTGCTAAAAGGAACTTAAAGTCATTTGGTTTTGAAAGCTTGTCTTCATCATTGTCACATTCCACATCTGTATCTTGCTGGTATTTTTCCCAGTTACTTTTGATTAGTCTATTGTTGTATTTGGCATCATAGTCAACTACTGTTGTGTAATTCTGGTAACTATTGCATACATATATATATACATACATACATACATATATATATATATATATATATAATATGTATGTGTATAAATGAGATGTATTGTAAATAATTTTAACAGGAAAACCCGACTCCAACTAAAGGTTTCAAAGGTTACTTTATTTTGGTAAGCAATCGCGTCTGCCATCAGCAATCCCTTTTCTTCAACCTTTTGATTTTTAAAACGGTCACTTGTTTTCCTACGCCACTACTTTTCTAAATATTTACCAAGATTTTCTGACCACTAGTGTTTGCCAGGAAAATAATGAATTAGTGACATTTTGTTTTCACCAAAATAAGTCTTGTTTCCTTGTCATGAAAATGAAATCAAAGTTGGGGGTAGGGGGATAGATGTGCAATCATACTTGTTTGTATATACACATACATTTGATCTTAAAACTGAAATTTGTTCTGATCTCAGAACACGAAACCAAAAATCAAAGGCTTAAGATCATCTGGATTTGGTTAAAATTTGTTTGTTTTGTTGTAAATTGTTTTCATTCTCATAATTCTTTCATTCTTCAAAATTATTTCTGTCTTTCTCTCTCTTCCTCCTTTCCTCCTTTCTTCTCCTTCTTTTCTTCTCTAAAAAACCCAAAAGTAAGGAAATTAGAAGTTGAAGAGGCCAAAATGAAGAATGACTGACATCCATCGATATATTATACAACTGAAATCAATCAAAATCCCAAAACTTTATCTCAAAGTAATAATTAAATAGGTTTAAGATAGTTTCGAGATGGAAGAGTAAAATTGCACTTGTTAAAAGGCAATAAACTTCCAACTTAGAAGTAATTAATAAATAAAAAATAAAATACGGATTGATAAAAATTGCTGGTTATTATATGAAATTCCCTTTCGGTCAATAAAGCTTTTGGATGATTTAAGAGATGATTTTCTTCCCTCTTCTTTAATTTTTTATTTTTGTCCTTTGCCTTGAGGAAGGTTTCTGTTCATCTCAACATGTTTGATCTAAAACTTGAAATTGCGGTCGTTTTAATCCCGTTCTTCACCCTTTTTTTGGGTATAATAGGATGCGAGACTTCGAACTCACGACCATTTGCGGAACTTTAACCACTACACTACTCCTCCCACCTAAAACTCGAAATTTGTACTCTTTAAAGGTTATTAAGGTTATTGTTGAGGAATTTTATCAGTTGAACAAAGCAGTGCCTTATGCACAGGATTGGCAAGAGAAGTAGGATACACTTTACTTTACTTGTCATGAACCCTCTTATCCGTTAGGGTCGCGGGGTAAGGGAAGCAATCAAGGACTTCCAACTGGAACGATCCTGGAGGTCAGAGAACCCGGGGTTATCAGACGGGATTCGGCCAGGGTCTTCACCCCCCTGAGCCACCCCTGCCGCGGACGGCCACGGGGCCGCTTTCCTCCCGGGCACTCCGACAGGACCCGACGAACCAGGCCTTCTGAGGGGAGCCTCTGCACGTGTCCAAACCATCGGAGAAGATCCAATTTCTCGATCCGGAGAAGAAGCGGGTCGACCTGAAGCCCCTCGCAAATGGCTGTGTTACGACACCTATCCAGCCACGACACACCGGCCACCGATCGGAAATGCCTCATTTCGGCCGCTTGTACCCGGGATCTGATCCTTTCGGTCATCACCTACACCTCATGACCTTAAGTGAGGACAGGAACATAAACAGACCGGAAGATGCTAAACTGTGGTAGGATAAAACTAAATTAAATTTTTCTTATTTGTAACATAACTCCAGCCTTCCTTTGACTTCTTCCAAACCGTTCCTGGGGTTAAGACTCTGTTCTGCTTCTCAGTCGAAAAAACTACATTGTGCTTAATGTTTGAAGACAAGTGGTAGTTAACTACCTATGTGAGTTAAATTAACTAACTAGTTAGGGAGTTAAATTAAGGTGACCATACGTCCCGGATTGGCCGGGATAGTCCCCGATTTTTCTCGCAATATTTGCAATATTTGTCACGGATTGTCCCGAATTTGACTCGACTTGAAATAGACACACTAAAAGCGATATTACCTACTAAAGTTAGTTGTGAAGAACATTGTACAGAATTTTGAACAATGATTCAAAGCGAAAAAGACCTACCGAAAAAGATCCATAGTTCAGAAAAATATAAAAAGTTAAAAAGAACTGAATTACTGAATGTCGTGAATTACTCAGTAATTCTGAAAAAATTTTGATTCATTAAAAAAAAGTGCTGATTTTTATTATAACCCTAAATAATATTTATGTATAATTTTTATTTAAAAAATTATATTTAAGTCATTTAACAACCCCGTTATAAGGTCCCGTCTTGGATTTAAAATAAAAAAATATGGTCACCTTAGTTAAATTTATTGTAAAAAATAATAATAATAAAAATTTTACACTAGGTCAGATTTCTGAAATATTCACTTAATTACGACTGCAACAAGCTCGTGAACGAGATGAAAAAATTTCTGATGTTTCTTAAGTGGTTAGTTTCTTTGAATAACGATTGCAAAAGTTTAAATACAGTAATATTGTTAGTTTTTACCGGGTTTTTACATTGTTTGAAACCCTAATCTTTAACTGTCCAGAAACTTTTCACTTTGCCTGGTTTAAGAAATTTTTTTTGTACGAAGATAAACTATGTACACTTACAAATTGAGAATAGAAAGAAAATTATTTATTGTTTTAGTGAACATTTACTAATGTATGTATGGTACAGTATGCGTTACGGTAAAAACGATAAATCGAGTGAATGTATATATATAATTTGGGGCTATTATTCATATTCATCAATTAAGCTTATTGATTATTTATCACATTTAGCAGTTATTTTATAAAATCTCCGAGTCGCAATGACAAATGTAATGAAAATCTGCTCGGATGCTTCTGGCCCTTCTCATCTAATGTATTCGTCGCTTCTAATTTGGAGGTTTGTAGGCTGTTACCGGTGACCACAGCTGCTTGTCTTGCTTTGTTTTTGCTTTATCAGGGAAGTGACAATCTGCATCAGTGGGCATCTGAATAGTTTTGTCAATCTCCTCATTAAGAGCTAGAAATTTTATAACCTAGCCGGTAAATCTGGTAATTTCCGACATTTACCAAGCTTAGTTGGTGATTATAAATAATCACTGACAATTATGTATATTTGTTCTTTTTCGTAACATATAAATGGCTTTTGCTGTCAAATATGTGGCATTGGACCGTTAATGGTTATAACTAAGAGAAGCCTCACGTACAATAGAAATGATGACTGACATTAGGTTTGTATAAGATTTTCTGTCGAGGATGCAGTGGAGAGAGAAATGTAAGAACAAACTCTCGGCACTAAAAAGGGAAATTTAGTAATAGATTCTACGAAACGAGTGGAAAATGGTATTTTATCTTCAATATACCTTAAAAAGTCCTTTGAACATATTGTTAAACAATATTATTGAGTTTCAAGTTTTATTCAAAAAATTATCCATCTTTTGTTGGGGGTTAATAAAGTCGGTGAGCCTTTCAAAAGGTGCGAGAGGGAGAGCCTGGGTGTATTTACATTTTTTTCTCAAACTTGCTGGAGCCTGAAATTTGTATTGATTTTAAAATTCATTGCCACCTGTCACCCGAACAATCGAAAATGGCTATGATGGAATGATGCCACGGAAAAGGAACATATTGTTTTACCATGTTTTTCCTTCTTTTCAGGTATTTTATCCACTGGCAATAAATTTTCACGAGATAAACATTTTGTGAACTTTAATTACAGAGCAATTATCAAAAGTTATGTTTTACATTATACTCGTTTGAAAGGGAAGATGTGTTCATCATTCATAGAAAGCGGTGGATTGTGGAGGTGGATGAGTCTCTCTCTTGGAAATTCGAATTGAAATTTTTTTTCTATTTTCCAGAGAACCGAATATACAGAAAGAAGAATGAGAAAGAAGCGTGAAACACGAAGAGATGTGAGGAGGAGAAGACGAGCCAATAGAAAAAGAAGATAAAGGCGTGGCTTAGAGAGTAGAGCAGCATCAGAAAGGAGCAGGGGAAATCCCGCCCATGCTACTGTGCAGTTCCCACGCGACCAGGGCCATACCGTCCCCCGCCGATCGCCTTGAATTGGAACTTCTATTGTTCGACGGCGTTTTCTCGACGGGAAAAAAACCATAACGTATATTAGATAAAGACAGAACTCGAATTCGTGAAAAAGTGATTCGGATTTCAATGGGAAAGAGAGAAGGAAGAGAAAAAAAAAGAAGAACAAAAACGATTGATTAACTCTACGGAAAGACAACTCACTAGTCGCTAAAGTAAGATAAACACGGGATTTTATTCATAAGATGAGCATGAGCGGCATTCCTTGAAGGCGCGCGGGGCGGGGAGTCTGTTCATCGGAGGCTGCAGAAGGCATATAGTTAAGTCCGTACTTCTCCAGAAGCAAGACCTGCTGGACTTCTGGGCACCGCTGTGGCTCCCGACAGGTAAGTTCAGTCTTGTTCAGCTTCTCGGCTCTACACATTTAATTGAGTTATGTTCGCGACAATTTAGGCGAAAGTGATTTCAGTTTACGAGACAAGTGCAGTGTTTTTCGGGCGTCAAAACGCTCATTAAATTCTTTTTTGTTTCGACTCCAATGGTAATTTAAAAATAAAAATAAATAAATAAACGGATGAATGCGTCGTTAAATCGAAGGGACTGGAGGTTTGTTTCTTAGATTTTAACAAGTTGTTATCAAAATTATTGTAATTATTATTATTATTAAAGTTATTTTGTGACGGTACGGAGTGATAAAACTACCGCGCACGCGTGTACCGCGGAAGACCTCTGTGAGTCGCTAATAAAAACAAAAAAGGAAGACCAAATTTGTTTCTTAAATTTAAAAACAAAATAATTAAATAGAAATGAACAGTTAAAGACCGAAAGAGAATTGACCAGAAGGGGTTCCTTTAATCTTCCCAAAATAATTGTCATCGGCGATTACTGCCCCAAGGCTTGAAACAAAAAAAAATTTTATGATTCGATATAAAAGACAAAAATATCGCCATTGTCACGAAACCATAATTTCCTCCAATTCGTTTCTTTGCAGGTGATATGTTAGAAATAAATTAAAAACTAATTTTAAAATATTATTGTGAGTAGCGTGTGGCTCTGTCTTCCAAATTAGAAAAATTTCCGACTATTATTTGGTGATCTGTAAATTTTTCTGCTAATCGTTATTATCGTTAGCATAAAAATTTTGAAATTGTTTATTAGGAGACATACTTATTATTTAATAAAATTTAAATGGTTGTGTGTTTTTCTGTATAATATAAGCTGATGAGAGCTGTCTAGTATAAATAGTTATTAGTTTTTTTGTTCGAAATATTACATAACTTATAATATTTAAATTTCCCGGATAAGACGAATTGCTAATTTTGATGCTTATTATTTTTTATTATATTTGTTACGATAAAACTGATTAATCATACAACTACTTATCACATTCACCAAGCACCTAGTGCTTATCACCTTTACATAGTGATTACGAATAATCGCCGGGAACTTTACATAACACGCGATCTGTCACTTTTGTCGTAATACACACAGTATACGGCATATTCGGTCCCTAATAAAGAAGCATTTCTTATTTGTACGCACGAGCATACGGATCCAATTTAGCTATTTCTATTAATTCTGGATTTGTGACAGCATGAGATGGGATTAACCAATCGGAATTAACCACCGTCTTATAAATTTGAAGTTGACCAGTTAGCGAAATATAGAAAACTGTTTGTTGGTAAGCAATCACCCATCGAGTAAGGGGCTTGATAACCTAAACAATAAAATTTGTTTATAAAGTAAATAACAAATTAATAACTGAATAGCGGATTAGATAGACAATCATGTGATAAACATGGTTTGATAATTAATTTTATCAAGTTTTTAAAAAAAGGCAAAAATAAAAGAGTATAAACGATACAGAAATTTTTCTTTATGTTTACGACACATTAATTATAATGGAGAGTTGTTTATTTAACATAAGATAGTTGGCCAGGCAATAATTTTAATGTTGTCGTGAGGAGAGGGGCTCTTATTTATAAAATGGGACAATAATTTCTAAAATAAAAATGTTTGACAATAATTTTCGAAAATTGACAAATAACGAGACTCGTTTGTCGTTAATTATTATAAGGTGCCTTGCTGGTGAGGAGTTCCTTCTCTCTCTTCTTCTCTTCTGCCCTTTTCGTTCTCTTCCCTTTTGTCTTTTTAAAATAATATTAGTCTCCTCGAGGAATGGAATGCTTGCAGTTTTTACTTAGATGCTTTTAACTTTAACTAAAACTATCAAGGGTTCAATTATCTGTTAGTTACTCGAAAACGTCACGTACTATATAATGAGCTTATAGGTAACGAGAAATACCGAAAATTTGTTATTAGATTTATAATTTTAAGCAGTAATCGTACAATAATGTCATTAACAATATCATTTCAATCATAAAAGCCATCTATTTGAGTGAATATTATACAACAAACAGTATAACAAATATCTTGTCCTCAACATCAACAGTGATCTACAATTCAACATATATGCACCGTAATTTTATTTCATTAATTAAAGAAGACATCAATTCACACACATTCACAAAAAAGAATGCATAAGTTGAATAATGAGAAACTGTAACAGATGAATAAAAAATTTGAAAGTGCAAATAAATAATTACTTGAACAACTAAGAACATAACATTGGAAATAAAAATGTTTGTATAACATCTTTATCGACATCGGTTGACATTCTAATTTTCCTTAGGCGATCGAATGTTTCCTAGGTAGGTTGTCCATCCTCTAGGGGGAGGTCATGATGGGAAACCTAAACCGATGACTTGCCTGCACAATTTTGCTTACATGGTCTTATATCTAATGGGATGTACATGGACAGAAAGAAAGTTACAGTAAGAAATATAGTGAATCAAAAAGCATTGGGAAAACAAATTCGTGATTTTTATGTGCAGACAAATTACGATTTTATCATTATTTACAATATTTATATATTTATTTTGGCAAGATAATTAAATTAATTGATTCGAAGAATTTATTAATACAAAGTATTTCCAAAGCTCAGGGCTGGATGAGACTAAAATACTTATTTGTTTAAAATTATTAAATATCATGCAGGAACTTGTGAGGAGTACTTTTATCAAATGAAACGCACTTAGTCTCTTATAACCCTGAAAGTATGAACTTAGTTATTTATCGTTTATCGGTTACGTTCGTATTTTTGTGGGACTATTTTGAATTTTATAACCTCATACGGAAGGATACTGGAAGGCTCTCAAACCCTCTTCTCGACTCTTCCCCTCTTCTCTTCTTGATGAGCCGCATGACCAAAAGATACAAACCTCTTGTCTAACTACACGCTTCTCCTAGTCTCGTCCTTTCTCTTACTCTTTCTTCCTGTTTCTATTCATTTGTTTATTTTTTTTTTATTTCCCCTTATCTATTTCTGTTTGTTTACCCACTTCCGAATCTAAGACACTGGTCTGCTCTCTATATAAAACCCCATAACGATGGACCAACTACGTCCTGTCTCGAATTAGAAACGGGTGGCAGTTAACTTTTAACTGGAAAAAAGAAGTTATCTGGTAGATAAAAAAAATTGTATCATCCCTTCGTAACGTCTCTTTATGACAAACTTCAAGACCACAAGCAACTAAAATGTTGCAAAACCCTACTTTCGAATCGTCTTTTTCTCTCTTCTCTTCCTAAACTTGCACTTTAACTAAATTTTATACTTGGTAATTTTTCTTCACACTATCTCTAACTTCTGTTGTTTTCCTTATTTGTTTTTCCTTAATTCTCTTCAATCTTGAGATTAAAGCACTGCACTGTTCTCTAAATAAAACCAGTATACCCCAGACCTACCAGCTGGGACTAGAAACAGGTGGTAGTTAACATAGTGTTTGAAACAAAAATTGTATTTTTAATTTATTTGACCCTTAGAAACCCTTATTTCTGGCAAATTTGAAGGCAAATCTGTGTTCAATAAATACTAACATATAATACTAATGTAAGCGTCAAATTCCGTTGGGTCTGAAGAAACTAAGGGTAAAGCTTGACAAAATTTGGCATACCAGGTTTAAACGTTGATATGAAAAAGGTTGATTGATTTTTTTTTTGATAAAATGGGAAGTTGAAAGGAAAACCTGTCACAAAATATTTCCAAATGAATGAGACCATTTTTAGGAACAAAACACTGTTTGCCCTCTTTCCTAGAGAAACTCACCTGTTCAAATTTTTATCATGTTTGATGAAAGTTAATTATTTTTTTAATTATTTGTTTAATTTTCGAAGTGAAAGAACCCTTGTTTTTGGTTAACGAGGTAACAATAACGAAGAGCTAAATAAATGAGGTTTGAAACGGAGATAGTGAGGACGGATGCCACGAGACCCAAGTCCGTGAAGCTACTGCTATCGTTACTTCTAGGCGAAGAAAAAGACATAAAACCTGTTAATAACTGGATAGTTTGGTAGAACGATTGGAACCCTGGTGGTAAAGACTTGCCTCATATTGCACGATTTCCTTCCTTTTTTTCTTCTTGTCCCCTAAAAAGGTGATAAAGCCTCGATGATAATAAAACAGAAGAAAACAATTTGTTTTCGTTTTGAGTAAACTTCCTGTGTAAATTGGATTGTAGGCCCAATGGGTGTCACACCTCGTTCGGGGTTCCAAAGGTAGCGGATGAAGCCTTCATTGATTCTTTATTTAAAGAACCTGAAAAGTTTTTTTTTGTTTTCATTAGGTCTTTGTGTAGCGCATTAGTTTGCTTTAAAAAAGTGAATTCGAGGAAATTCGGGCGCTTGCGCATTCTTCAATAGATAACTTATCATGCAAGAGATCGTCGGTCGTCGTCTTTCTTTCTAGTTATATGTGTCCTCTGCTTCCTTTTGTTTTAAAATTATTTCGTAAATTTAGATTGTGTCTCGTAAATTTATCGTTAAAAGTTTTAAGGGACTAACAGAACTATTTATTAATAACTGATGGGACGAACATCGCCTTAAGCTGCGAATGAGCAGAAAGACAGGAGAAGCGAACAAGAAAGGAAAAAGTGATAAAGAGAAAAAGGCGGAAGAGAACAAAGCCAATAAGAAAGTTAGAGAGAAAATTACGGTGATTGAGGCGAAAGGAGTTGGTAGAGTTGATTGGTGCACGGTAGCAGAGCAAAGAGAAATTCCTAAGAAAACCCAGTATATCATTGGGATTGCATAATAGAGGCTTAGCGGGGCTTCGGTCGGTACCTGTGCCGCGTAAAATAATGTCAGGCTCGACATGGTAATGACTACTCAAGAACTCATTTTAAACAAAAAGGAAATAATTCCGGTGGCTGCGTTCGTTATATCGCGTGAGCAGGGAGCCAATCGAAAAGGGAATCCAGTAGCTGCTTGATATTTACATTATGAGCTCTTCTTTCCTCCTCTTTTTCTTTTCATCTCTCTCTCTCTCTCTGCACCTTGAATGCGTTTGGCCTTACGGCCTTTTCCCAAGTGTTTGCGAGAGTCTTTCTAGGTTAGGTTTTTCTAATGACGCATTTGCTACAAAAATCTTTTTTTTTCTTTGATTCCAGGTTTCAAAATCGGAAAATTGGTTGAACACAAACAAAATTAATTTTCTCTAATTTTTCCCTGTTTGTCAAGTGGGTTGTGAAATAAAAAACAGCAATCATGTTTGCGATAATGCAAGTCGAGACGGAGGACAGGCGGGAGTTCAGGCGCAAAATGCACAGGGCCAAATGCGAATTCGTGTGTAAATACTGCCAGCGCCGATTCACCAAGCCCTACAACCTTATGATCCACGAGCGTTCGCACAAGGATGACGTCACTTGGACGTGCGAAGTCTGCGGGAAAACGTTTAAACGTCAGGACAATCTCAAACAACACAGGTAGGAAAGAATTTTTTGTTCATGTTAGCAATCCAAATTCTGTTTATCTTTCTCTCTCCTTCATCTTTCCTTCCTTCTCTCCTCCCTTCGCCTTCCTCCTGTTTTAAAAACAACGAGGTGAGTGAACCACTAACTGCAATGATGATGCATTTATACAGAAAAACTGTTAATAATAAACAACATTTCGGCCTTGGAATGTTTTAAAATAAATAAACAAATCGATTGAAAAGAAATAACTTGAAATTGGCACGGTCTTTGCCGAGGTGAACGGAAGCGACCACTAGTATTAGCACAGGGGTAGTAGTGCATATGAAGTTCGGGGGTTTCCCAGCAAGTTCTCGATAAGACACCCTGGTAAAAACTGTAAAAAAAAAAGGAAAATGAGTCTGTTACCTGTGTACAATCGGTCACGTATTTTGTCCAGTCTCTTTTCTAGGAAATCTGAGTCAGACATTTTAATCAGAAGCAAAAGTAAATTTTTGAGCCGTAATGACCGCCGCTTTCGGGATTAACAAAACAATCTCAAGTGCATTCTTAAAATAAATTGATTTATGGGGATCAATCCGCTCCTGATTAATAATAATGGGCACTCCAAAGGCCAAAGAATCGTATCGATAACTTTTGTAAAGTGATGAAAAAGAATTTCTTTCGGTATTTTAACGTGACAGGACCGAAATAAGAACTTTACATAAATCGAACTGTTTCCCCCTTTTTTTGCTTTATTCCCCTAACTCATTTTAAAATTTCTGCAGAAATTCTGAAACCGAACTTGTGTAGATTATTGATCGTCTTAGCTGAAGACTGAAGTTTTCCGCTTTTGTACGTAATATTGATTGCTTGCAATAGCAGAACTGAGCGGAGACAATGGCGGCCTTTTGTCGCTACGTAAGATAAAGTGAATGAAGCTTCGCTATCGAGATGATGTTAGCTCAGCCAAGTTGAAAAGATTTTGATTTTGATCAAGGTTTGAGGTTTAGGGTCAGGACACCCCCTGACCACCATCGTTCCCACGATCCTCCTTCTATCTATTTCTCTTTCTGTGAAATCATCGCAAGTTCATGGCTTTTACTTCAAACCTGACTTTGTGTTATGCACTCTGGGTAGCGAGTTGGCCGTCGCCATGTTACCCGCTGACTATTCACTTGTCAACGAAGACCAGCAACCTCTGTGAAGGCTGTGAAAACATCGAAAACTGCTCTTCAAGTCTTAATCTACTTTAATCATCTTCTCAAACCTGATTTAAAAAACCTGGAATGAACGAGGGGGAAATTTGAGAAAAAGAATTTCACGGCCGCGAGTTCCATCTCGTTTGTGCGCGTTTTTTTACCGACAGGTGTTATAATTAAAATGGATAATTAAGAGCCGCCATGATTTACATAAACACGTCCTCGTCTATGTGCGTTTTCATCCATCAAACTTCACGTGTTAAATATTATTATCACCGGGGCTTTTGTCTTTCAGCCTGACATTTTTTCCGTTTTTTGTTGTTTTTTAATGAGCGGGGCAAAAGACGATGATATCGGGGCGGCTCAATAAACAAGAAAGACATTAACCAAATGAAACAAGGTATCCGTTTCCTTTCAACACTGTGACTACGCCTACATATTTAAGCAGGCGACATGTTTTCATAAAATCAGTGTTGGTCGCCTCGGAAAAAGAGAAAGAAGAAGAAGGAGAGGAAAAAATGAAAATGGCGAAACTCTCATAAAGTTTTGCAATAATTCAAAGCGGACACAATGAAGTTTGTTATATCTAATGGTTGTCATACATAATGTTTTACATTTCTACAAGTTATTTCGAGTTTAACCTTGTTATCTGGAGTTTATATGTGTGGCTAAGTTCTCCGTTTTCCTTTCAACCATAATGCCTTCGTCTGTCTCTGCCTCTTCTCCCTTCTTCTGTTTCTCCTTTCATTCCGTCTATGATTTTTCCATGCAAACCTTTGATAAAGGACTTTCTTCACAAGTACAATGACCCGTCTCTACTCACTCATGTTGATGGACCACTTTGTCTTTTTGTCCTTGTTCGATTCATGTTTGACTTTTCCACCAGGTTTTCGAAACTACAACATAATTCATGGCTGCCTATGTTCATTAGGGTGTCTCTTATTCTTCGAGGTTTTTATTTTGCCATGCAAAACCTCCAGAAGTGTGCTTTTGATTCTAAAACACTGCAAAATAATTATTTTACCTTATATTTTTTGAAGTACTGGAACTCGTGCCGACAGGCGCGGCGCTGGCCGGCCGTTGTCATTTATTTTCGGCTTTTTGTGTAATTAGTGCAAATTGTTTTGTGTCTCGAGTGTCAATAGAATTAAAAAGGTATAAAAAAGGTATTTTCGTTGTTGGTAAGGAATATCTTCAAGTAATCGGTTCAAAAATTACCGTCTAACATTAATATGTACTGAGAAGTGGTAAAAAACTTTGAGGTTCTGTCAGCACGGGTAAACATAAACGTAGGAAGTTAAATTCTGTATTTGAGTAAAGATTAGTATAATAGGGTACAACGAGAGAGTATGCGTTTTGATAATTAAATAAAATGTTTGCCCGAATAAAAGACACGTTAAGCTCAAACCAAGCCGATTTGTCATAATTTTCCCAAGGCTCTGCCTAAGTTTTACTGATTGATTATTTGGTGAGGCAGTATAATCGATTTACTTACAACTCGCTACTACAACAGGGTAGTTACAATGGTGTTCTTTCATAGTCAAGAAGAATTTTGAAGATTTGAGGTAATTTTTGGTCATATTTCTGATAAAACCGTTGGTGTGTCTAAACTAAAACAATATTTTGTACAAAAAAGAAAAACCGTTACATTTTTTGCCTTTCATGGCGGCCACAATTCCCGCGCACCAAATCCCCAATTTTTATTAGGTTATAAACTTAATCCTTATTAGGACATTTGAAATTTTTTCACCGTCCATTTGGCAAGGAGGCAGGCAGGAGAACAGTTAAAATTATTTCCATCATTTTTCACACTTTTTTACAAAACAGGTTTGTTCGAGTGTCGCCTTCTTTCGCCAAAGTGATTTTCGGCGGTTCTTTAACCACGCTGACTCACGCTCAACCGTTTTTCTACTTTCCGATGAAACTAAAACGAATCCTTGAAGGTTTAAATTATGCAAAATAAAAAAGGAAAAGAGGTTAAGAGAGTAATAAAGAGGACGAAGGGTAAGGAAAATTCCGGTCTTAATCAGGTTCGTTTGACGACTCTTATCTATACACAAATGAATGGACGGGAAAAAGATTTTTCGGTTGTTATTTGCTTTGCCGATCACCCCTGAACTTGCCCGTCCGGACCCGCACTTATGAAGCTTCACGTGACATTAGTAATAATAATAATAATAATAATAATAATAGCGGTAATAATAATGATAACGCCAAAAATGACGTGTTGAGAATGTCATAATATCTTAACTGTCTGACTCAACTCGTTTATTTATAAGACCTTTGTAAACGTTTTTTTTTTCTGCGGCGTTTTGATAAGTCAATAAATAAATTTTCCAGATTTGGTAAAACGATACTATGTGACCAACACTAAAAAAATAAAATTAAAGTAGCTGGGAACGTATCAATTTGGAAGACTATTAAAAGAGAAATAGAAAAAAAAAACTTGTTCGAAGTCTTAAATCAGTTTTTGTTTTTGGTGACGTCAATTTGAAGAACGGTAGATTGGCCGTTTTGGATAGGGAGAGTCCCTTCACTTTCTAGGTAAACTCCGTTGTGTACTGTCTACATTCATTATGTCGAAAAGTAGGCTATGTTATGCAAGGTTATGGAGGAAGGAATAAGAATACATCGACAAGCTTGGTCCCATGTCGGTCGTCACTCGTAACGTATGGTTACATACATGGGATAAACAACTTCTTCAGAGTTAGTGCTGATGGACAAACATTGTGAAGATGAGGAACCTCGTCTGTAACTGTCAATGGTGTTTTAAACCTTAAACAAGTGTTGGGAAAACCGGTGGAAAGTCAGCTGAATATTTTAGTTCCCCGTTCGGTATATAAAAGAAAGCTTCTGATTGGAATGTTAATAATGTGGCTGGAAAATCGTGTCGCATTTACTTTTGTTTTCTTTTTACGTTGTTAAGTTGCCGCCTTCGTGTCATAAGCATACAGTTAGGCCAACTTAAAAAAATATCAGATAGGAACTTTAATGTAGTTTATAACATAAGCATCATTATGTTAGTCCTATCTATGTTTACATGAGTTGTGGGTAAACGTTGCAGGAATTTTACAAAGGGTATTGACAGGAGGCTCACCCCCTCAACCCTACCCCCCACCTTTCCGTTTTTGTTAACTCTTGTTTGACTTATGCAAGAGCAAATTACAGTCTGTTAAAAGAAGGAGGAGGAAAAAAGCTTTGAAACATGTCACCTCCCTTTTGGAATGGTGAAGGGCTTTTCAAACTGTAAATAAGCAAACCTCAAAAAAATCCACGTGCCACACGCCACGTGCAAACCAAACAAATGAGTTTTTAAGCCTTCTGGATCTGGACTGGATGGTTTTTCTCAATGAGAACCATGAAGGCTCGACGAAATCACTTGTGGACAAGCTCGTTACTAAAATCGTAAGTCCTCCGTTAGTGCGATCCATTCGTGATTTTGAGGAGGACTAGTCTACCGTGCAAATCGAGGGTGAGATTCAAGTTAGATTCAGAGATGAAACATTTTATAAAACCGATCCTCCCACTTGAAATTTAATTTTTTTTGCAACCTCACCCTCACTTTGGAAGCCCTTTGTAAAGTTGTCACTTGAAATGATTTTTTAAATGTATGGAATTAGAGTCGGATCCAGGATTTAGGCTTTCTGGAACTGTTCTGTTTGGTTTTTAGTGCTGTGTGTGAGGATGCGTGCATTTCCTTTCCTTTTTTTCCTTCCTTTCCTTACCTCTACAGCACCTTGTCTTCCTGATTTCTCTTAAAACTTATTTTTAATTTTGTAAATATTAATTTACTTACTTTTAACACTAGAATTACGAGTTTTATGTTTATGTTTTAAGTGTTGCGAATCAGTGCTGCCAAATAATAAACAAGAGAACGTATTCTTCAAATGGAACTTATTTTCATATCCTTTAGAAACCTTTTTTTTTCGCAGGGGGTTGTTATTCCGTTAAAATTGTTAGTGATTTTGATTTCTGGGTTGTAGTAGTCTACTTCTGACCTAAATGGAACTTTTTCTTAGAATTTTCTCTGGTTTTTATTTTTACAGGTAATTTTCATAAGTTCTGTATCAAAAGTTCCCGGAATATTTTTTCAACCTTTTCAGAACTTTTAAAAGTATTCTCTCTCTCCTGTTTCAATGTACCCTTATCAACGCTTTACCCCAAAACGGGTGAACCTTTTAATCTTAACAACCTGCCAACGTTGCCAATTATACCGGGAATTTTTGGTACAGGTCCTAAACTAACGTTTTAAACTTATAAGACGTTGGTCTTCTTTACCGAAGAGATTGTTCTAAAAAAGGTTTCCCTCAAAGAGATTGTGTATTATATGAATATAAATAAAAAATATGAAATTTTGTAGTTTTTTATATTTTCAATTTGTTTGAGAGCATCTTTGGTTTTAGAGCTAACAGTTTGACACTCCTGACCCACATAACTTTGGTTTATTGATAATTAATTTTAAATAACGTAAATTTATTTATTTTTTGTAGTGATATGTGAAATAGTAAAAAGTTCTGTTTGTACACGTTCATACACAACTGACATGTACGAATGTTTAACGTTGGCAACACTGATCTCTCGGAACAATGAAAGAATAAAGGGATTCAAAATTACAAAAGGCAGTGGTTCTCGCGTGGGCGTCAACAAAATTATTAGACAAAAGCGAAATAATAGGAAATGAAAAATTTGATTTGTCGCTCGGCTCGAAAGTATTTTGATTGTGACGTAAGCAAGTTACCTAGTCTGGAAAGAGGGCGTTTTCGTTTTGAGGAAAATCTGAATTTGTGGCGAATTTATAGACGCGCCTAGCAAAAAAAAAAGAAGCGGGAACGGGTTTTTGTGCGGGAGATTTACGAAATTCACGGAGAACCACTTGAAAAGGGCGATGTGGGCGCCTAAAAAAAATAAAAAATAAAAATCCCCTCACACGAGAGCCCTGAATGAAAAATCTTCGAGGGCGGCGGCCGCCTCCGAACAGCGAATCTATATTGCCACGTTCGTTAACTAATTCTTCTTCTTCTAGATGTGGGTGGCGGTGAAGCGGCCTGAGCACTGCCTCGTCCCTCCTCGCTAGATATTAGTTTCATAGTAAGGATCGATTTCTTTCCTTTTTTTTTTGTTATTTGTTATTAGGAGAAAAGAAAGCACGAAACGAGTAGATTGTTGAGTAGATAGAGGAAAAACGCTCAGTAGAATTTCCGGTTGAAAATTAGTAGAACATAAATGAATAAGATCAGCTTTTGGTTGTTTTTAGATCGGCCATTCTCAACTTTTTGGCCCGTTTATGGCCTTTTGAAAACAAAAATATGTCCAGTCCCCTAGTCCTAGATGTCCTCAAAGATTCCGTTGAGAATGGCTGGAGTCAATTTTGTAAAAACATGAAAATATGGCTATGTTGGCATTAACAAAGCTTTTTTTTAGAGTTAGTAGCATTTTTATAGGGGATAGCGGGTCTAACCTTCGGTTGTGGGTACTAACCTCTATTAACACGCATAGAGTGTTTTGTGAACAATTACAAACCAAACAAAGAATGTTTTGTTAACTTCTGGCCAGTTTGTTTGAATATTCTCACTCACCGGTATACAAAATCAAAGTTGACTCAGTCATCTGATGAGGGTTTCGTCAAATAGTTATGCGATTCATGTGAGTGGTAACGAAATGTTACAATTTGAAGATTTTAATACTTTATTTACAGAAGGGCTCGTTGAGAAAGTTCCTGACCCATAACGAAAAGACGGATTTAGGTCATTTGGGCTTTTGACAGGTTTATTACACTCCAGCTGTTAGGGTTCTGCCTCTTTTATTTAAATATTAGGGTGGTCATGATGTGATGCACCAAAGGTTAGTAAGAGCTTAACGTTGTCCGAGAAATCAATTCCTTCAGCAAATGCCTGCCCAGCTAATTACTTAAACGGTACTATTCCAGAGAAGTTCTGAAAACAATACGATCAAATAATGTTATTCAAATTTTTGCCGCCGTCGTGTGTCATTTTAAACATAGACACATACTTGGGTTTATCACATTTTTACCTCGACTCTGATGATATTTTTGAACTACTGGGTAAATGTGATAAATATTCTATAATTTGCCACATTTATCAAGCTAAGTTGGTGGTTATAAATATTAACATCTATTAATATGATGAAATGATAGAAGGATTGAAATCGTGAATTCTATTGCCATTCTTCCTCATTTTTACGATCATAGGAAGGTGATAAAATGTTATGAAAGAAATTCTTATCAGTTCCATCTACCTTCTTATCTCAAAACTACAAACTGGAAATCAGTATAGCACAGTATACAAAAATATTTGTTGAAGTTACAAACATTTGGACCGTCCACTTCACCAGAAAACGTGTCAAGTAGTCACAAAACATTCTCTGCGTTTGGCTTTAGCTTTTGTCCAGTAGATATAGTCTAATAGTAATTATTTAAAAAACGAAGACAAAAGACATAATCTAAAAAGAAATAATATTTTCAGGTCGATCCACAGTCCGAGCTGTAGGCTGTACAATTAGCTGCCAACTAGTTATGCTTCTGACATTAAAAAAAATCAAATTAAAACAAAAACAAAAGTAAAAGTAAAAAATAGAAAATTCGGGGAAAACTGGAGCAGCCTTTACAGAGTTGGAAAGGCCCATCATCTGTGCAATAAAAAAGTCTTTAATCCGACGACTGCGTTTAGTGATATGTATGCCTCTGTATGTGTATATATTTATAATCGAAGGGAAAACCAATCGGATTTCTACTAGTACTACTACTTCTACTACATTAATTGGAATTATTATTATTATTTTTATTGCTGTTGTAAATAGTGTAAATTTATAATATTTAAAATAATTGGCTTTTACGTTCCCGAAATTAGGTGAAAAGATCTGGAATCCGAAAACTGAGGAAGAAAACGAATTCATTGGATAGGCGGTCTTTTGTCCTGGAAAATCCTACACTTTCATCCATTTTCCCCGACTTTCTCGCCTGATTTTCATGTTTTCCTCTGTTTTTACTGTATTTTCAATGTTCTTTCGTCATCCCTTACTCCCTAGAATTATGTTTCTCGTTCTCACTACCATCTAAACTTTATTCATTTTTTCTTGGTTCTCTTTCTTTAATGCAACTCACTAGTATCAGTGTATTTCCATTATTTACGACCAACAGTTTAGTACGTGTTGTTTACTCCTATCAATAATCTGAGTGAGTCGTCTTTTAACCACTTGCAGTTGAATGGAATTTACAGTTGCGCGTATCAGAACGGTCGAGTGCAATTCAGTTCTGGGCGCGTTCACGTAGTGTCAGAGTAAGATGGTTTTCAAGAAACACAATCGCCTGATTGAACGTTGGCGTCCCAATAACAGAAGCATCCCGACGTACGTGGCACCTTTCTTCATCTCAAGTGGTTAAACAATGTGTCAACAATTGACCTCTTAATGAAAGTTGAAGTAAGAGATATAAGAAGCGTTTCCCACCAAGATTTTCCCAAATAAGTGTGATTAACAAGTAAAAGCACCGCACCAAAAGAGCTCTTGGGAAAAAAAATTGTTTTTATAAAACAAGAATCATAAAACCAACAGATTCAGAAGTTTTTCCACCGCCTTTAACACATCATTAAGGTAAAATCGGATTCCAATGCATTGCAATCTAGTCTATTAAAAAGCAAGAAAGAAAAGAAAATGTAGACTAAATAGCAGTGCCACCATACCTTTCTTTTTGTCTCTATTTATTTATTACTTTTAATTATTGTAAGTAATTATTGTAAGTTTTTTTTTATTCTGCTGTTTAAGTCCGTCCTGAAGCTTTAAAAATTGTCTCTTTGTACAAAAAAAATATTAACTGAAGAAAAACGGTTTATTATTATTATTATTATAATTTTTGGTAAATTAACTGGAGTTACCTTTGATAACATGTTTTACGTCGAAGGGAAGATTTTGTATTTTTGGGGAAATTTTACCTAGACATCCAGTTAATATTTTTTTTACTATTTTTATTTATAAACCTTCTTGAAATAACAATTAGTTTTATAAAAACGAGATGGAACACTCGATGGTTAGTGTTTAACAACAATATTCGTTCAATGGGGATTTCCTCACTTTGTTTTAAACTTATTTTGTTCAACCCTTGAGTGATTTACTCCTTTCAAAATAAAAATCCTTAAAAAAGCATCCATTCAATTTGTTACATCTCAATCGTGAGCCTGATCCGAACCTGACATTTTAATTTAATATGTAAAAGCTTATCATCAAGTGTTTCATCTAACGCAAGACAAAACTACATCGAAAATCCAACCTGTGAATGAAGCATCGAAATAAATCACAAATAAATGTCATTTTTAAACATTTACAAAAAATAAATAAATAAAATACTAGAGAGAGAGAGAGAGAAGGAGGAGAGAAGAAAAAGCATGTTTAAGTGCCTTTAGTTGATTAACTATTGATTTGATGCGTGGGAAGAAGAACTATGTTTACTGAACCACTCACCGATGTGATAACTTTTCCCGTCTGTTTGCATAATTTTATTAAAAATTAAAAATTAATATTTTTCTTTTCTTAAATTGATATAAACAACACCTTCCACTTTTCCCACCGATGTTGGCGTCTTTATAAATTGATCCATAATCGACTTCTCCTGTATAAACTTGAATTCTCAATAAACGTTTCTCAATCGTCTTTAGCAGTCTTTAAATCCTTTTCTTGTCACTGTTCCGCCTACGCTGTTGATTTGACTTCCGTCACTAAACCAAAGAACCCGTTCTTGTTATCTGCCACTTGTGTCTCGGTCATCCCTTTTTTGTTTAATGATGCTTTGGTAATTATTTTTTAATGAAGAACAATTATAAACTGCACTGATCCATGAAGGAAATAAGGTAAGATTGACATGAATTTAGAGCTTTGACATTTGAGATCTCTTAGTGGTACCATGACTTTTAACCTTTACGTTACACCAATTGTTCCTGGATGCTTGGATTTGGAACCAGCCGGATTTATTTAATGTAGCATTAAGCGTTCAAATCGGGTTTGTTTTATTTTAATTACATTTTATTTATATTATAAGATGCTAAATATTCTTTTGGAATTGTATATTTACAAGTGAAATAATAATAACAGAACAAATTCTAAACCCTAACCACTCGTAAGATATTAATAAATTGAAAGACAACTTTGACAAAATATTTATACGTGTTTGTGACACTCAAAGTCTTTCACCTGAAGCTTATCAGGACCATTTAACAGTTTTCTTCTTCCCCGTAAATTTGACTCGGACCTAATTTTTTGAAATCAGTTTTGGCTACGCTGCACAAATAAAAACACACAACACTACACCAGAGGAATCAGCCCCCTTATTCGAAATTCCGTTCTGTTTCATACACAGAAACTCTAGTCCTATTGGTCGTATCCGTAACTTCCTATAATTATACCTGTAAACCATTCTACTAGATTATTGAAGTTAAGCTTCCACGGCAGTCAAACTTGAAACTAAAAATATTATACAGTGGGTTTTTAGTTACATTCTATTAGATATAGATCGCTATCTTGGCTAATTTACCATCAACGACCAACAACACCGTCCAGAATTATTCTAATATCTCACCCTACGACTTTGAAATTAGCTGTTGGGCTCAAGGTCCAAACATACGCAAAGAAGAATATACTATTACGTGGTTTGTAATATTTTCAAAAACTGTGGGTGTGCTAAATTACTTACTCTAACACGTTCCGTCCACTTACTCTGTGGCGCTACAGCTATAGAACAGCCTTGTCCTTCTCTACAGCTCCACGCCATTCGGATCTCTTTCTCGCCGACAGCTTCCTGTTTCCGAATCCGAGGCTTTGAAGGTCTTCTTTTAAGCCACCCATCCATTGAGCTCTGGGGCACCCCGCAATTCTCCTTCCGCATGGGATGCCAAAGCATAGATTTTTGGGTGGTTGAGTTCGCAGGGATTCTCGCCGGGTACCCGACCCATCGGATTCGTAATGCTTTTATGTAAGCGGTGATCTTATAATAATCCAGCACCGCCATCACTTCATTGTTGGTTCTGGTTCTGAACAAGCCATCTTAGGTTTTGACGGGTCCTGCTATTCGACGTATGGTTCCTCTTTCTGCAGCCTCCAGTAATTCGCAATCGGATTTCTTCGGGGTTCATTATTTATCTATAAATTTAGTTAATACCTCTCACCACTACTCAAAATTGGCAATTTTTTTAAAATTAGAATCCAAACAGAAAGAACTGTTATGTGTCCCTCTGATTTATAGCATCTCAATAAAGTTGTTGCCTTTGAAAGAAATTTCACAACATAATAAACTTCCTTCTTTTTGTGTGTAAACTGGAATTGGCAGGTTAACAAGTTGCAACAACAACAAAAAAAAACAAGTATTAAATGGTTGACAGTTGGTTTTGTTGGAAGTTGAAAGAGAATAAGAGAAATAAATGAAAATAACCGAAACAGTAGTCAGTTTTTATCAAAAACCATATTTCGACTAAAATGTTAATTGTTAATAAAATGGGAGCATTTCGCAGAGATCTATACATATGATATATACAGTAGAATCAGTTAAAATGCGACATAGCACGAGTAATATGTGTAAAATACGTTTCAGAAAATATAAAGAAAAATGAAATATCGTTTATAAAATGTGTTTTTCTTCGGAGTCTGCGACAATAGAAATCCTACTCTTGTTGGAGGTTCCATTGTTCGATGAATCAAAGCTGTTATTAGCTGACAATAACAGGTCGCACGTAGTTTTTAGTTGTACCACCCAGTGACGTCATTTCCGCTGAATTACTTCACCTCTGACCTTTCTTCTTCTTTTTCTCTGTTTATTAAATAGATCACGCTTATACATACTAATCGGAATTTATTTCAATCGTGATCTTAAAATCCGAAATGTTTTCGCTCTCTCACTGCTTGGAAATGAAAATTCCATTGTCGACGTCAAAGAGGAATTCCAATTGTTTAACCCGATTTGTGACATTGTTTCAACACATTATTCGTGTAGCAACGCTTTCAAAGAAATATTTGAAGGTCTTTGAAGAACGCAATTTATGTGAATCAACGCTATTGAAGATAAGTCAAGCATCAAGTCAAAATTTTCAAATCTTGATTATAGAAGAGGTTAGAGCTGTTGGGTCTAAAAGCAGCAATTGAAGAGAGCACGTGAACTAGTAATAATAATAATAATAAAGCAGATTGGTCAATACAAAGCTCGATGAGTTGTACGCGGCTTCCAGCAAACAGACAAACCAGACGACATTTACTCACTTACAGGCAAAGTTCAGACTCTAAACTATTTATTATAAGTTAAAGTTGTCAGAATTGCCTTTTTGAATGACAAAACTAAGTCAGAAAAATATGTAAAACAACTTCTAGGTTATAATGATGGCACTGACAAAGTTTGTACATTAAATAAATCGTTCTACGACTTCAGAGAAAGTCCAAAAAATTGATATGAATGTTTTATGATTTTATAGAAAAGGCAGAAATACATCATCATTATGTAAACGAACAAGTAAAGCAAGAATACTCAAGCAAACGAAGTTAGTTCTGGTGGGTCCATCACCCGTCATGCTCCTGGAACGAACTGGAACCTACTTCATCCACAAAAAACATTTACTGTCGCAGCTGAAAAGGAAAAAAAAACAGCCTTTGATGATCCTAGGACCTAATGGGAGAGTCTGGAAAGTGGGAGAGAGGAGGTTGGGAAAATGTCGCCCATTCTAATCGTTGTTTCCTATTCGCGATCACGTGAAATAATTTCATCAAAAAATGTCATAATAATATTTTTAGGTGATTTGTTACTCTCCTTAAGAAAGAACCGAACAAATAAGTTGACTTTAACCAGATCAATTTTACCCCTGACTTAATTGCCATAAAAACGAGTAAAAAGGAAAAAATTAATTTCCTTTCTCTTTTCATAAAAAAATTATAAATTAGGTGAATAATCTCAAATGCCATACATCCATTATGTTGAAAATTATAATTCTTTTGTGGCTGTTGAATGAGAGTGAGAGAGCGAGTGTGAGCGTGCGAGTGAAGTGAGAGAGAGGGGGATAAGCATTTACTCGTGAGGATGGGAGTAGCCATTTAGAAATTTATGTAAAATAAAAACATGAAAATCGAAGCGAGAGGATGCCCCCCTTGACGTGCGGCAAGCCCTGCATTCATCGCCATCCGGCGGCAATTCGCCTTAGAGGTCCTCCTGCCACGCAGGCACAATGGATGACATTAAACTTCGTTTAGGATCAACCTTAATTGACTGACTTTCCCGTAACGAAATTGAACGGATGACATTTCAGTTTTCGGGTGATGGAAATCTTGTGACTCGAATTTCAGGTGACAATGGGGGGCGGGCTGGAGGTCAAAGGGGTCTTATATTCAAACCATTTCCAACCACTATTTAAAACTTAGTGTCAAAAGGCATTAGTGGAGTCATTCGTCTTCGAATGTCACACGCACGCACGCATTCGGGCATAACAAAAAAGGTAACATTCGGTAATTGTTGGTAATTGCCGGAAAAAAAGAAGAGCGAGCGAGCAAGAGGGAGAGAGAGGAATGGGAAGAACGCGGCACTGGAGACTCAAAAAGTGACAAAACACCACGCACTTGGACCAACTGGAAATAATCAGGAAGTGACTTGTGAACCTTTACTCGAATCCTTTGATCCAGGGGAGAGTAGAAGAGACAGGTACGGCAGCCCTCTGCTACTACGGTCTATCACATGAACGATCTCTTCCTAGAATGTGAGCTTTCTCTCTGTCTATTTCTATGCAAATTCATGTATTCTCACCGCCACAGTACACCATACAGTATCATATGCAAAATAAGAATTTTCATTGAGCATTTGCTAATCGGTAAGTTTAAAAAATTTGTCAGGTGAAATACCGAATGGGCGATTCAGTTTGAGAACACTGATGTCATTCAGAAGCCCATCTAGCCGGATCATTCTACCATGTCTAAGAAAGTTAAGCAGTTCGGTGATTTTGTGCGGAACCACCGGAGACGGTGAACGTGGAGAACAGCGTGGAATCTGAGAAAAAGGAATTCGTCATCGCATTGTGTGGCTCGACAACTTGTTTGCTTTGAGTAGACGCGACAAAACAAGCTCATTTATTGCTTCATATATCTTCGGCCAACGTTGCTTTTCGTTTTTTGTCGTTAAAAACGAAAAACTCGCGTCCACTTTTAATACCGGCCATATATTATACCAAAAAGAAAAAAAAACAATCGACTGGCAAAAAAATTTATACCTAATCCTTCGACTTTTAATTCCATCTATTTTTATCTAACTTACTTGTAGGCCTAACTCCCTGCTATCGTCTCCATGGGGACAAGTGTTCACCATTCGAAAAAAAAATTCCAAATTCCATTTTCTTCCATCACTGTAATAAATCATATATACTCTTCAATTTATATTGATTCTGAAAATATTATACGTGTTCATCTGTGTTATGAATTTTTCTGCTTAATTCATTGAAGGATTTTTCAATGTGAAGAAAACACTTGGGTACTTTATAGGTTTATTGCGACCCGCGTAAAAAAAGGCCTCAGAGAAGCGTCCACCGATTTTCGCCGAGCAAAAATTAACGCTAGCAGTTAGCTAATTGGATTTTGAGGGAACTTATTTATTGTGAGCACAAACTTTATGTAAAAAATTCAATTAATTGATATTCGGCATTAAACATCTCCCAATCAAAAAAAAGGTACAACTGGCAAGATGATCAATTCTCCTCCAAGCTTGGATAACTTCCCTGTTATTCCTTTCAACTTCCCATGAGCAAATGAGAAAAATTCTTGGCACTAACAGTCTTAGAAAGAGAGTAGTAAGGAACGAATCTGCGTATGTGAGATCTCATCTGGAGATTTCTATAAAGCCTTTACCAATAAACTATTAAATTTTTTTGACTTATAGATTCACTTCTGATTTCCGGTCGCCCGATTTTTTTTATAAGTAAGTTCATGTCATGTTTTCAAATTTAACGTGGAGTGCTTAAAAATGTTCTAAACTTTTGTATTTGACTTTCTAAATATGTAATAAGTCCTTTTTACACCCCTGGGGCGCATAGGGCATCTAACAAGGACCCGCCAACGGACTCGCTTGAAGGCTGTTTTCTTTGCTACAGCCAGCTCCTCTTCAACTGTTCGCCTCCATGTCTTCCTTGGTCTTCCTCTTCTTCGGTTTCTTTGGGAATTCCAACTGAGGACTTGTTGTGGAATCTGGTCCTGTCCTCGAGGAGTGTGCCCAATCCACCTCCATTCTTTTGCTCTGACTTGTGCTTTCAAAGGCTTCTGATGCGTTCGGTGTCATAGTTCTTCGTTGGAAATGACATTGCTCCAACTTACTCTCTTTTCTATTGTAAATATATGTATATAATATTATTATACTGGCATTTGTTTCCGTGCATTACATAACTCTCCAAGAGTCGAAACAAATATTTATTCGCCGCATCTAATTTGGAAGCAGATACTGTTATTAGCTAGCACAATTTGCCTAACTCGGTTCGCTTTTCTCAAGTTTTTTATAGGTATATCATGTCTTCGTCAGCTTTTAATAAATTCCTCTGATGAGTTGGAAGTTTTATGAACCAGATGATAAATGTGATAAATATTACACAAGCTGAGTTGGCTATTATGAATAATCGCCAGGAATTATCTATATTTGCCCGATTTATTTCCCGTAACATAAATCTCGGTGCAGAAGACACGAGCAAAAAATTTAAGACACTTGAGAAAGCGATTTCCGTTCCAGCTTGCTGGCATTATGTTATATTTCTTTGGTCGCGTCTTCCGCACCGCGAAGTTGGCGTCCAGGAGATAGAAGAAACAAAAGGAAAAAACCAATTAACGTCCCACGAAAAATTTCCCCCGAAGGAGGTGAAGTTTCTTTTTTTTTCTTTTTTTGTAAAAAGTAGCCTGGAAATTTTTTTCAAGAGTGTGGGAAAGGTCTTCATTTAGTCTTCTCAAATTTAACATTAATCATCGATTAGTAAAAGGAGTTAAATCGAACACAATTATCTAGAAATAACTTTTTTTCTTCTTCTTATTGTTCGCCATCTTGTTCTCATCCTTAAATGATTATAAAACAAAAATATTCTCACATATAAATGTATTTTTTTTCTTTTTCAGTTGAAAACTTCCTCCTACGTCTTTGTCCTTGTAAGTCTTGTCTCGGGTGTTCCACTTCTTTTTTTCTTCTTTATTCTAAAATCAAATGCAAAAGGTTTTATTCTGTAAATCGGAAAATAAAAATAAATAATAGTGACAATAAAAAAGTTGACTGGTGGCTGATGACGACTGATGAGACATGTGTAAATAGTGGGCTGTTTGGCCTGTTTTTCTTTTTATTCTTATTGATGGTGATGACTTGTTTTGGGTAGATGGAATTGAAGTAGAAAAGAGAGAGAGAGCGGGAGTTCCGTTAGGGTTTGTGCATAAACATGACGGTGTGATGGGTTTGTTCATGAAAGTATGGAAAACACCCAAACTCAGTCAAGTGCCCGAGCTTTAGAAACATAAATAACCGGTTCATTTCTTGCACGGTAATGTAATCATTTCTTTCGAAAGCTTCAGCCTTCCAATTCATTTTCAACACAGTCTTATCAAAGCTCTTGCGTGTGCTGCTTCCCTCTGACTTTTTCTCTTGGTCTAAGTCCCATAGACATTTTCGAGTTCTAGCCCTGTCGATCGGTCTTTTGTTTATCAGTAACTCAGCTAAGATCTCTCTTTTTCTGACTACTATAAATTTAGTTTTCCTCATGTTTATATATAGTTTGTAGAAACTCATCCATGGAATTATGTTTGCCCCGCATAATTTTACAATTGCTCTGGCTTAAGTACTGAGCAATGGAATGAGACCTCTAGCAGGAATTTTAAATTCTTCTGGGCTGGCTGTATGCTTCTGTTCTTCAGGATAAGTTTCCCATCTGAAGTTAAAAATTCTTCAGACTTAGATGATTTCTGGTTTTGGTGAGGAAGAGTAGAGCCAAGGGTTTCGGTCTGTTGTTTAATTTCCCAGGGCTTGATTTTCTTTGTTCCTCTTTCACCTGAACATTAAGCTTGAAGAAAACACAAATGTTGTGCGAATAAATAAAAAAAAAGATGAAAGAGGAAGAAATATGAGGGAAAGACAAGATTTTTGTTCATTTAATCCGTCCGCTACACCAAAAATTTCTCATTTTTCACGGTCGTCACAATGTTTTGTAAATATTTATTGACTCAAGCTTATTGTCGCAAACAATGAACAGTGGCTAAACAATAAGAGAAAGTTCAGGAAGACAATTTGACAATGAAAAAGACAAATAGTTGTGTTTGCGGGATGAGTCGATGACCGGTGACAATGAGGGGTAAAACCTTTTCTTTTCCTTCTCTCTGGTGGTTACTACCCTCGTCGTTAACCTGTGGATGGATCCGACTTTTTTTTTTTATGAAAAAAATGATTTATGGGGTTCGTCGAACGCTTCTTCCCTGAGAGTTCGACGTCCCCAAAGGACCGTTATGTTTTGGTTTTGTTGACAATAAATATTGGGACAATTTAATTCGTTCTATGGAGCCGTAAATAATGGATCCTCTGAATAAGGTTTTCACGAATTTGAATAATTGACAACCGAAGAAAAATATTTATTTTTAACCGGAAATATTTTTATGGTTGTTTAAAGAACTTAAAGTGGAAAACAGTTGTGTAAAGCAGAGGTTTACGTGATACTTCTAATCTTTTTATTCTTCCCTAAAATTATTTATTTTATTTAAATAAATTTCAGTTTTTGTTTTTATACATTCCGGGTTGATTGTCGTTTATTAATACAGGTACTTAATGTTTCAGGGTGCTTTTGTATCCAGTCTCTTTTTAACATTGTGTTTACGTTCAAATCGAATCCGATGAACGTTCGAATCGAAATATTTTCATCATAAAATGTTAATTAATAGGAAATATAAATAGAAAATAATAATAAAATTAATTTATAAGGATTCGTTCGTTTTCCAAAACGTTGCTGTTGCTAATGTTTGCCAAAAAAAATTTATCAGAATCTGATTTGTCAGAGTGCTGATGAAAGTAGACTTGTCATGTGATTTTACGAATCATTTTTCACGAATCTTTCCTTTCCTTTTGATTCAAGTCTGAAAATTGAAAGAAGAGGGTTTGGAATGTTGACTCAATTGAAAAGCAACTTTCTGTGGAGCAGAGGCAAATTATTGAACGTGGAGATATTCAACTGAAATTTTTACAAAGCCCACGTCATACTGGTTTGAGCAATTCAAGTAAGTGTCTTGTAAAAATCTTACTTTACAAGGTCATAAGTGACACTTTTCGAGGGCTATGTCATCTGGAAGAATAAATAATTTTTAAAATGAATATAAATATGAAATTTGATTTTATTTTAACTTTTTTAAGGTTTAAGGCAACTGTGGAAACAACTCTGAGCGGAACAGTAAGATAAACATTCCTTAGTTTTGTAGAATTCACGAAAACCAAAGGAAATGAGGGAAAATGTCGATAGAATTTCTTTAAAAAAATTATTTTGTTTTCTTTTTTTATGGAAACCTGAGTTCGGTTTAAAAAGGAAGAAAGAAAAATTGTGATTTATCAGAGAACGGCGATCACATCCGTCACCGAACGCATTATAAACTTTTCATCGGTGTAACAATGTATCCATTAAAGTTGAAAGGATGCGAGGAATTCAACAAAAGTGATCTTCGATCACGATGGCAAAGTCTTTGTGTGATGTTCTTTATGTCCTGCTGATCTGTCATTTATAATAAACGATTCCGAGGTGCAAGTGACTCAGCATTGATTTGATTAAATTCATAATGCTCAGCAGTCGATTTTGTAACATCTAAAAAAACTAATGTTTTAAAATGAAAATTTTTCAACCCCCGCTGCGGAATCGAAAGGACAGAACGGATTGCGTTCATTAATTACCACTTTTCTACGTGTTACCATTTTGTGTCGTGTCTGGGTGTCTATGCGTTGTGGGTGTTTTCACCGAAATGCCAAATTTCGACATCTATCGCTTCCTCTCCTCTTACATTTTAGGCACGATCTTATCAAAGCTCTTTCATCTACTGCTACCCTCTGACTGTTGATGGGTCAAAGTTCTATAAACCAAATGACTGTTAATTTTTGGCACAAAGCTAATACCATCTGGTACATATTGAAGGAATGAATTGGCCGCGTTGCGACGGACAAAAGCAATCTCACCCATCTTGTAACAATTTACAAGAGACAAAGAGGAATACCAGCAAGAACAAGATATCAGGAAACTATCAGGGAAGGCCTCCAGATAGTCGAACCAAGTTCAAAAATAGAAAAAGCAGAAGAGTAAACCCGGTGGTAGAAAACTAAACAACGCGAGGGTCCTCGACAGACCGTTAAGCCACCCTTGACTGAAATGACTGTTCCGTTTCTCCGCCTTCGTGCTTAGTCAGAATTAAATGGTTTGAGCTTTGTGTAAAATACCAGCAGTGAGATGAAGTCCCTAGCAGAAATCAGGAATTTCTCTGGGTTCGTTGTGCTCTTCTAAAATTGTGGAGTTTTGACATTTGAAATTCTTTCAGTGAGAAGTTGAAATAGGAAAGCGCGAGACTAGCATTTTCCCGATCGTTTCTGGAGTCCTCAAGGGTAAAAAACAGGAGTAGAATTGTAGTCAAGTCTATTGCGCATCAATCAGTTTGAAAATGTTTAAAATGGACTTCAATCGTCCTCAGCAATACCGGAAACAAGAGAAAAACAGTCTTGTAAAGAAGTCAAAGACCTCGATTGAACCAGGGGGTAGTCCGAGTCATTTCTTTATTATTTGAATTTACCGTTTTTTTTTCTTTCTTTTTTTTATACAATGAATGTCAACCAAAACGTGGGAAAGAGAAATGCACACAAACTGAGAGTTCAATGAACATTCAAATTTGACTCAGAGTTTCACCGGGAACAATGAAGCCTTTTTATTCTTTCTTCAGAGATAATGAATCCGGAATCCCAAAAAAAGAAAAATAAAAAGAAAACGTGTCCACCTCGGCGTAGAACCAAAACCATAAATGAATTTATTTTTTTATTGGCAGGTAACAACAATTTTTTTTTTTGAGTCAATATCCAAGTCTGGATTCATCTTCGTCAACTTTTATTACTTATCTCCATTTTAACCTCTTCTCACCTTTGGCCAATATAATGGCCACACGTTGATGTAACGTGTCTTAATCGAAAGCAATTAATTGTTAAAGAAAGAAGCTGGGGTAGAGAGAGATTATAGGAGTGGAAGGGGAGAGGAGGAAAACGACTTAGGCCTTCTTTTAATGCTTTCAACAGAATTCATAAAAATATTTTTTCTCGACCAGTTAAGCAGCCATAAGGAAAATCATTAAAAAAAGTTTAATTAAAACATTATAATAATATTACGGCCGGATTTGATTTACTTCCTGCTGTTTGTCATTATCAAAAAGACAAATTTTTGATTACCCGTTTTGACGAAAAAACATTTTTTACATTTATACCAACATTATTTTTATTGTTCTATTTATTGATTACTTAGCCTTCTCGGTTTTACCAAAAGGATTATAGACTATAACATGGAAGTACCACATAAAACCTAAAATTGTTCTCATCAAAGTAAACTTCGTTTCTCAGACGGGCACAATAGTACAAGTAAACTGATTGCTGTTGACATCACAATTTTGTATTCCAATGCAGTTTTTGAACCACACTCGATGTTTTGTATAGTTTGAGAGAACTAAGGTTATTAATTTATGTGCCATGCTGAGGTGGGTAGGGCATGTGTCACACTTGGGATCAAGGCAACCTTTAGACAAACCTTGATATACCAGGAATTAGATTTAGATCAATTTAAGGGTTCGCTCTTCTTCGATCATCAACTATTTGAGTTAGTGGCGCTGAACTTGGAGTGCAAAAAAATTCAAGGTTGACTCATTGTACAGAAAAAGGTCTAGAATTTTAGATAATGGAAGATAATAGGGAAAATACTTAAATAATAAAAAAGTATTTAATAGCTATTGTTGCAGACGTGACTACCTAAAAGTGCAATCATCAACGGAAGTGCGCGAACGTTTTTGCAAGCATGTGCTAGAGTGAACGGGACAAAAAAATTGACTCAAGTGCCACTGGCATCATTCGAGTGCATTTTGTGTTCGTTGGTTCTCTTACAATTTACTTCATTATTCACTCGACAATCAAAACGGCTGCCCTGTCAGTGGCAACTTGAAATTTTTTCACTGGAACAGTCAATTGATTGGAGGTCTCTTCTTTTGTTCTTAGTATTCTGTGCACACGGGCTGTGCGAGTTACCTTCTACTTGCTGTACTTTCAGGATGGCGATAAGCTCTGCCATCTTTAGACAAAAGAGGTAAATTAACTGAGAGAACAATGAGAGCGAATTTTGTGCGAGGCCCTCCATTTGGTCATTCAATTACAATACATTGGGAACTTTATAGGTCGTAAAAGAATGACGACGTAAATGTCATCATCACCAATTCCCTTTTATCCTTTTTTTGTTGTTGTCTTCGCCTTTGGTTTAGAAATAGAGAGAGAGAGGCAAGAAGACACAGCCCTTAATAAGGTGACATAAAAAGTGTGAAAATAAAAATGTTTCTGCAAGGGAAAGCCAAGCTCACTGATAGCGTGGGTGGTCATTCCACGTTCCTAACACCTCTTCTCAATTATATTGAATTTCACAAATCCCTCCGAAAGATTACATTTTAATAATATGTTTGTCTTTTGACCTCGAAGCTTTTCTAAATGAAAACATAATGAATTATAGTGACACACAGCCGATAGCTCGTCGTCGAGTGAAAATAAATAAATTAAAATTATTTGTTTCCCTCTCCTTTGAATTGGATTTTACACATGTGGCATTTTATTAAGGCCATGCTTCACCAAGTCTTTCATTTCGTTACCACCACTACCGCCCTCTCTCCTCTCCCACCTCCTCCCTGATTTTCAGTGTCCCATGAGCGGAATCAAAGATGTCGCCATTAGATAAGATAAAGAGACAATTCTCGTTCCTTGTTTCAATTTAAAAAATCTCAAATTACAAATGACATGGAAACCAGGCTCACTTTCGTCCTCGAACCTGTGAATTTTTTTTCTTTTAAGGTATGTGATGCCATCAACTGATATATGACTCTTCCGTGGAGAGGTCATTTTCTTTCTTCTACGTTGGCACTTCTCGTGATTGAGTATCAGGATTTCTTTTTTTGTTTCTTTTAAGGATTCGTCCACTCTTTTGCTTTTTACCTGGCCATTAAAGGACAAAGGTGGACTAGAAACTGGCGGCTTGGCACGTGGTGCGTTATTCAGGCCACCCATCGGGCAAATATTCTCTTCAATGATCAGCCTAACGATAGCCGGATGACACTTTCCGAGAGGACGGAAGCTAGGATTAAGTTAACGGAATGCAGTTTTGAATGGCTTTGATTTTAATGCTTTCAGCCCCCTTTCAACCATGAGCTGTGAATGTCATTTCAAGGCACAAATGAAGTAAACGCCAAGACTATGGGGGAATTTATTGGTGCACTCAATGGTAAGACTAGAACAATGTACACAGAAGCGAAAAACCAACAGCAATGTTAATTCCAACATCTGAACACCTCCAGTAGCCCAAAGAAAAGCTTTCGAAACTTAATAGCATCAGCTCCAAACGACACCTGAGGGTAACCTCTTCGAGAGCCCCATTCGACTGGAGAATTATTGAAATTCATAAAAATTAGTAGATTTAATAAGTTAATAAAAGGTAGAAGTTTGCGCCTGATTGTCACCAGGCTCTGTGGGAGGAACAATTTGTCTCGGGTGAAAGGCCCTTCATATCTCTTCATTCAATCTCTGTCTCGATGAACGCAACAGGTTTTTAAAACTCTTAATTCTAAGTAAGTTGCGTTGTACAGTGAAATTTAAATTACGCTCTTTCGACTTGGGTGTCTTGTTTTCATCTTCATAAAACTCTAAATTGGATTAATCGTTATTTTCAAAACGGTTTTTTCTCTTTTTAATTTTATTATGTTGCTGTTATTTAGGTTTATGATTGGTGCGCTTTATTTTCGGTAACGTTATTCCTAAGAAAAGAATAATAAAGACGGACAAACTTGTTTTTGTTCTTCACTCATGGCGGCGAAGGATCCTTGCCAAAGGCTCAACGCCAAAAGGACTCGGAATTTTTTCCAGATATCAGTTTTCGCATTCAGAGTGCGTCGGTTACTTAAGCAGAAAACTTTACGATGTGCTTTCTCTTTCAAGAGCAGTAGTTTCTAAGCTTTTCTGAACATAAACCCGGTTTGGAAAACGGTGATTCGGACAGTTCGCATATTAAAACTCCACCAATTTACTACTCGTGAGGTAGTTTATAAGGTGATTCTACTTAATCGTGGGTGGTAGGAAACTCGTACCTTGAAAAAAACAACATAACTTGGATCTTTGGCATTCACCGAAGCGTTTGAGTGCTATCTCAAGCAAGGGGGCTGGTCCAAACAGCATCTGTGTCAGCTTTGGAATTTTTGCCAGTAGTGTTAGTAATACAGTATTAATATTTTGGCTATTCCACCGCTGATTTCAATATTTGGCTGAGCGTTACCTAAGTTATTCAACCAAAAATTGGAAGCTCAAGGGAGCGGAGTAGCAGCCCAACGAATACTACCACATTACCTTTACCCTCCAAAAATGGGGTAATTCGTCAGTTTTCCTCAACCATATACGTGTCCTTCGGTCCACTGAAGTCAAATATCTCGGGATCCACCTCGATCACATATTAACTTGGAAGGCTCACATTAAAGCAAAATGCGTTCCAAGCCAGCTCGTTTTGAACAAATTTTTCTAACTAGTGGGAAAATGGTCAGAACAACATATTGATTATAAGCCTCTTATATAGGTCTAACGTAAAGCCATCTTGAAATTAATTTGGACCATTTGAATCCAATTATGGAGCTCCTCCGCCAAGTTTAACTTGGAAATTCTCGACCGCTTCCAGTCTAAAATCTTACGAATCATGGTTCTTTCTCCCTCTAACCAACTTCCTGAATATTTATTCTATGTCTATATCACTTCTCCTTTCTCTTCATAACTACTTCTCTTTTACTCTCCTCTTGCTAATTTGTCCTACCTATTTCTCTTCCCTAAAATTCCAATTCTCAGTTATATCTATTATCCAATTCGCGTATTGTCTCATGGGAGGCAGGTGACTGCTACCTAGGAGGAAGAAGCAAACACTACTAAGCACCTATGACATGTACCAACCGACAGAAGTGTTTTAATCACCTGAGAGCAAGAAAACCATCAAACCCACATACCTTGCTAATTGTTTTAAAAAAATTGAGTTTTATCAATGACTTCATCCTCCTCTCTCTTAATTGGAAAGAAAGGGAAATTCTCAATAGCATGGAGGAGAGTCAGCCCACGAACTTAATACTTGTGTACACTCGGAAAGGAAAAGAGGAAAACAAAATCTTGTGTTCAATTACTATTATTAGGTTTTATAGTGGAAGAGTAGGGGAAAACCTTCCCAGAGGCGGAGGGCATCAATTTCGCAGGGTTTCAAAAGTGGACAAGAAGAAGGAGAAAGAGAAAGGAGGTCTGAAAAGATTTACTGGAAAATAAGAAGGTGCTCACACCCCTTGCGGCGCCACACATCCGTTTCATATATAATTAAATGGCAGACTTCATTTATTTTTGTAAAGGGCAAACCACCGAAAATGTCTCTGGATAGTAATTTTTGCGGTGATCTTCTGTGTGTGCACCTAAGATCAGAAGTCAAACCGCTCATTTACCCTGAGACTACCCCCGGATTCCTCGCCATTTTATTTACTATATGAATTGTTTGGAGGTAAAAATTCATTTGCGGTTATTTTTTTGTTTTCCTTTTGGGTTCTCCGGTTGCCAACGACTTGATAACTATTTCCTTCGAGGCCCTTGTTTCTTTCAACGCACGGTAGTATTCCCTGTGGGCTTGCAAAACACGGACAAAATACTTGTTATCAGAAGCCGATGGCTCCAAGGTTTTCTCAAACTGGCAGCAAATTACTTTATGAGACTGGACCACCTGTACCTGAATGTCTTTTGGTATTGCAGAGACGTAAAAGAAGAGTGGGTAAAGAGAAGAGGGGGAGAGAACTAGACATTAAGATAAAACCCATTTTCTCGTCGTCAAAGAGGAAGGAAATCTCTCTTGTTTGGTGGCTGAGAGTCATGTCGACTGATTCACTTGAGTGGTCCTTCGCAAAAATGCTAGATTCAAGGTTTTGTATTAACCCAATAATTTTAGTATAGGGGTACGTTTCACTGGCAACGCTGAAGAGGAAGCAACTAATTGGTAAAAACAGGTTTGTGCAATCTTAGAACTCAAAAAGTGAGGTTTAGACCATAAACGAACGGGAGCAATCGGGAAAGACGTTGCCGGTTTCCTAAACTGACCTCGAAAATAATCGAGGTTCAAGTGTCCATCAAGTAGTATTCATTGGCCTGTAGGTGTAAAAAAAATTCTCAGCTTCATTTAAGTTCATGCATAATTTATTATTATTATCATCATTGTTTGAAATCAATTTTGCCAGATTTTATTTTCCTCGATGACTTTTTTTATTGCGTTTCTTCGTTTACTTCAATAAATCTATTAATGGTCACGTGACAAAAAAGAAGAGTATAATTCGGTAGAATCGACAATAAACCGACTGTTACGACCTGAAATAAATTCTTTCTCTCGGATTATAACAGGTTAATCTCTTCACTCTGTGATTTACGATGCTCTAATTCGGAGAAGAATATGAAGACGTAAGGGAGGAAGGAGGGGGGGATGTTTTGATTAAATATACAGTAGGTATGACTGGGAAACCTCAGAAATCCAAACGAGGACCCACCTTTTTCGCGTGGGCGATCAGGGTCGCAGGTCATAGTTCACGAGAGACGCCCTACTTACTTCACAAACTTGCTCTTCGGAAATTACTCACGAATTTCGAATCTTCGGATTTTGCGTCATTGGTGTGGTTTGAGGAAGAGGAGGAGGAGATAGTTGAAGGGAAGTAGATGGAAAGAGAATGATTCTACCCAAAACCTGGGATAAAAATTAAAGTAAACATCGTTTAAAGCAACTTAATTACTCGCTCTCTTTTCAGTTCGGCTAAAATGTGCTCCGTCATAGGAAATATCATTTAATATCGTCTATTTAATTTTATTTGGATGATTAGGCGATATTTTCTTTTCTTGTGTGTGCGGTCAGACAAGTGATCAGCCCTAAAGTTAAAAGTAACTTAGTGAAACTTAATGAAAATGATTACCAAAACCCACAACGCCCCTGGTAGCCGATTTGTTTTGGGCACCTGAATCCGAATATTTGCCATTAAAGTGGAAAAGCGAGTCACAGTATCATCATGTTTGACGTTTTGACTCTGATAACTCAATTCCCTCTGTGTACGAATCTCCCTGGGCTATTGCCCCCCTCCCCCTCACCTTCTACCTTCTCTCGTTCCGGCTTCTCATTCAATGATTCATTCATTCGGACTGTCGTGACCGCGCCTGATTTTCACTCAGATCAGGAAAGGGTTTCGAAGGTCTTAGACATAGGCATGTCTTAGGTCATCGGATCTTCATTCAAACGTAGGTTTCTTATTTTTTCCTGCTCATTCCAAATTGCACAAACGGGGAAAACGCCTATTTCTCAAGAATAGCAGTCATTGATAGATTTTGCAGATGGTCAGGTGTTGTTGGTTTTTTCCCATTTTTGTTGACTCGAGTGAGTTGTTTGGGTTGGGCTGTCTCACATCTTGTTTTAGGTGTTTGCCGACTGAGTTCGCGGGTTCTGAGAGGATATACCTAAATCGATTCGATCAACCTGACCGAGTTTTAAACGATTTCACGTCGCTTGATTGTTGAATTTAGTTAATCTTTTAGAGTTTACATCCACCGAAAGAAACACGGGTCGCACAGGACGTGGTACACCTTCCCAAGATTTGCTAGATCGGAAAACGTATTTAGGATTCGGTTAGGCTACACATGTTCCCGTGCAACTAGTTTGGCGGTCAGTCTTTACCTTATTGACCCTAGGTTCATATAATCAAGTCATCATCAAGTCATGTCTGTTCTAAGTAATTCTTCGTCGAGTGACTATACAGATTACACAGCCAATTCACAGGATTTAAGGACGAGGATAGCGTTTAAAGTCGCAGTCATCTATCTACCTCTAATTGAGACAATGTGAAAGGACAGACAGGTTGAGGGATGAGGAAGGGGTTAAAAGGGAAAAGGGCTTAAACACATAGGTCATAAAGTGAAAATATTTGTTTTCATGTTAAAATTCCCTTTTTCTTGTCGTCTTCTTATCTCCCCGCAGACAGGTACAACGAAATAAAGAGCATATGTGGCACGTGCGACAAAAGAGCTGAGGCGGTGCTTTCATTGTGCCCTCACACGTATTCATAACGCTTATTTATTTCGTTGAAAAATTCTTTTATAAAAAATTGTAAGTCATTTAGAAAAAGAGGAATCTTGGTCGTATTGTATATATTAACATTAAGGCAGTGTAATCATTATGATTCTTCTCGTTGCCTCCTTGATTACAACATTGAAGAAGACGGATTCCGGGGACACAACATAGAAAATTCATCGTGGGTTTTCGGTACCTCCGGCTCTCGCGCCTCTTCCACTTTCTACCAATGAGAATATCTTTTCGAGTTTTCAGTTATTAGCGTTTACGCCTAGTTTGGGATAATGCCCTAGAAATTCCCTGGTCATTAATATCTCCGTCGTTTTCTTGACGTGTGCAAAGGAAGAGATTCTTCATCAAGTAACTTTTCCTTCTTCACCCAACACCGGAACGTCCGAGTTGTGAAAGAGAGTAATTCACTCACATTCAAAGAAACATACAAGAAGCAAGGTCAATTATATTGGCAATGTTGTTCTTTCTTTCATTAAAAGAAAAACTTCGTCAAAAACATCAGTGTTGTGGTGATTTCGCGCCAGGAATCATTTTTATTATATCGAGTCTTAACTGTTTTGGAGAAAACACGGAGTGCATGGGAAAAAAACCTCCAGTCAGTTCTTTGACCGTTTACTGCACTTTAATGAGAGAATCTGGGTTATTGGTTATGGCTAACTCAAGATACATTACAAAATAATTGAAGATGATTTGTCGTTTACACTTCTAGTGATATTCAGTTCTACCAGACCAGAGGGGAACGCTGGTTCAACGCTGGTTCTTACTATGCTCAAGAGGACAAGGCACTGAAATTGTTGACGTGCATAAAATGGTAGTTGATTCATTTTAAGCCAGTTGTCTTTTCCTGCAAGATGAATGCATAAAAGTTGGCAAGAAGTTGGGAGTAGAGCCACCAACAAGAGGCAATGAGTCGCTCGGTTGAATAAATATAATAAAACGGTGAGAGTAGGGAAAAGAAAGGAAAGGAAAGGAAACGAGAAAGAAATTTTCTCGACAATAAAAACGAGCATTTTAACGTCGTTTTAATATAAAGCTTGTATGAATCGCCTTATTTATCATTTGTGGAAATTCCTAGTTTCCAGCATCGCACGTCCCTTGGTTCTTGATGGTACAGCAATAATAAACCGAAGACGGTCGGGAGAAGGAGGTAGAGGAGGGAGAAAAATTGTTCTTTGCCGTTTTTATCACGGATGCATAAATAACCAGAAGAGTAATCGTTGAAATGACGACCCTATAAATTCTCCTGAATACTGTGTCAGATTCCCGTGGCAGCAACCCGAAGGCGTATCTTTATAGATACTTGAAAAAAAAGAAAGAAAAAGAAGAAGAAGAAGAAAAAGAACTGTTCATTGAAGACCGGGATGAATGCGCGGTAAATCGTTATGTCATATCGTTGGTGGTCGCAAGAACATCTACTTTATGTTTCTGATCTTCTGCCGATTAAACACACTGTAAAGTGTAAAGAAAAGATCTTCATCTTCTTTTTCTCCCTTCTTCTTTCAAATTTTTACGGCTTTTTTAAATTTGTTTGAGGTTGTTCTCTGTTTCGATAAGATCAATAATATTGTGGTGGGGCCCTTCACACCTTCGACTAATGATTATTTTTAGTAAGTTGGCCCCTTGTCTCTGGTTAATATGCGCCTTATTTATTTCTTTTAGGTTCTCTGATAACTTTATCGCCGGTTTAAATTCTACTTGGTGGCCTTCGCCGACTTGGGAAACGGTTTGATAATGGCTACGGCCACCGAGAAACTTGCCCCACCTTTATTCGTTAAGTATTGTAGTATGCCTGTGTTGGAAAAATTTCCTCTCTTCTTCAAGGGTTGACTAACGTGGAAAACATTTACTCGGCCGCCGATTTTTGAGTTTTACCCGCTGATCGTCTTCTTCTGACACTTTTTGAAATTGGTCCGCAGCAGAGTTTTGGGGAATGGGGTCACGTGCTAAAGACGCATCCATCGTCGCAGCCAGTTTTGTTAAAATTCAACTCATGTGATGTACAAGAGCACCTAGTAATGAATGGGCGCTACCGTGGCTGGGACCCCCTGAGGGTCACTTTGCTGCTCTTCGGGGGGCAAGTTTATTAGATTAGTGGAATCCATTATCAGCTGCGATAGCATCGATTTCAATCACATGCTAGCCGGGGGTCAGCCATTGCCCATGATTTATATGTTTCATTGGGATAACGCACAGCGTCAATCAAATTTTATTGTTCGCGCCATCACACACTTTCAATACTGGTGGAGGACATTGCGAAATCAAACGAAACCTAAGAAAAAACTCATAAAACAATTTTCAGGCTTAGTCTTGTTTGCGGAGGGTCAGGCCAAGCTTCATGTCTCTTAATAGTAAAAAAAAACCTTCCAGAGAAGCAAAGGAAAAAGTGATTAGAATCAAAGGTTAAAGGAATGTCTATGTTAAAGAACAAACGTGAGAACAAAGAAAAGGGGTAACTAAGCTGGCGTGATTGGGCTTGACACGGTGGGAACCCCCGACCGAACTGCGTCACAACATAGAAAAATATAACTCGTCAAACATTTTTAACCGCCAGAGACTTAAGGAAAAAAAAGGACATAAAACATTCGATTAATCCGATTTGCTGATCGCTGTCAACAATCTGCTCCCGCTAATTCCGTGTAATCCCCATGTACCGCGTTTAGTCAAAAAAAAATGTCATTTAATTTGGGTGAAACGCTGACGGAGAATCAACTTAAACCTTTTACCAAATGTTAATATCGGGGTTAACACATCCCTAATTCTTGAGGATGATCTGTACCATCGGAGGACTTGTCTCATGGTCGTTCAACATTTTTTGAAGCTTTTGTGAGGAAATGCGAAGATTTTGTTTCAGTAACTTCGTCGAAAATTATAGCGAAAAACGTTTTTAATTCCTTTGATTTATTTTACTGTATATATATTTATGTTATAGGTTTATGGATTTGAGTTCACGCCTACCAAGAATGAGCCTTGTTGTTTCCGTGATTTTTTGACGCAGTTCAACAAGCCAACTACTCAAACAGGATACGGGCCGTGAGAATTTATAATTCTTGGAATAACGAAATAATAAAATAAATTAAAATGAATCACGTTAATGATATCATATTTTTATAGGAATTTATTATGGATCGGTATTTCTTGAAATGAAGCCTTTTTCACTTGTTTGACTGGAGCGTTCAAATAATTTTTCCAAAAAAGACGAGCAATTAATGTGAAGTTGAGTTAAGAAAAGTAAAGACTAATCACCAAAAAGTACGTGGAAAAAAATTGTAGAATTTATGAGTTCGCTTCTGTAGTTTTCGTGGACTGATTCAAAGCAAATCATTTCATATTCAGTTTTACTGTTCTTCTCCAAGTTTCGCACGCATTTTCTTGTTAGTTGTGTTTCGCGGTCAATATTATCAATACTATCTATTTAAGCATAAGGAAAAGGTAAGAAATTGCCGTTGGAACAAGGTATGCCCTTACTGTACTTCGCATTGAGAACAAATTTAAACGGGTGATTACTGTTCAGAAATACCGAAGACACGGGTTTTAGACACTCACAAGGTGCTTTTGAAAAATTCATGTGGCCTCCCCAGAGCCCTGATCTCATCCTTATCGAACTTGAAAACTTTAAAGGTTCGTGATTGTTGTCCTTTTTTTACAAGAGGGCACGTGGAAGGCTTCGAAGGAAAGTTAGGAAAATATCACACCAGAAATAATTGATAAATTTATTTTTATAATTCCAAGGTCGCGTAAAAAAAGTCGTTCAGTGTATAGAAGAAAAATCAATATAAAACATTTGTGAAGTATTCAATTACAAATTTATAATTAATTATGTATTTATAATTTGTTTTATATTTGAATTAAATTTATTTTTTGGTTCTATATTTTCAATATTATTTTTTTTTAATTTTAACAAGTTTTTGAGCTTTTTTTCGTGTCCTTTAATCATGTATCCTGTCAGACTGAACAATTCGCTAAAGATAATGGTGCCCTTCGAGATTGGGAGCCTTCGTCTCGTGCCTGCCAAATCGTTCCATCATAAGCAGTTTCGGTATCGCTTCAGTTTTTGGTCAAGTTGCGGTGGGTAAAATTGATTTCTATTTCTTATATTTCTACTTCTGGGGGGAATTCAAACCATAAATAAATACTGAAAAATATATCGCAGGCTCGTTTTATGAAAAGTCGTATTGCTTGCTGTGTAATAATATCGCTACATATTTCGATACTTAGGAATGTATTGTAAAAGCTGTTAGCTGCTGTCAAAGAAAAGTTTGAAAACGATCAAACTGATCATTAAAGGTAAGTATAGTGTTGATACCACGCGAGAGATATGAAGCGACGTTGGGGAAAAGAAAGAGGATTTGTGGAAAATCGTTTCAACATGTTCTTCTTCTCTCTTAGAAGATAACGTTGAGACACTGATTCCAACATCTTGTAAGCAGAGTGACAGAGTCGAAAATAATTTCTAAGATAGCGGTAAATATAAAGCTTCTTTGAATGCTGTCAATATCATTTCGTTTCGCTGGCCGTCTTATTGTGGCCATTCCAAGTATTTTTTCACAGTAACTTCTTAACAGAGGGTTGCTTTTATGAGAATATTACATCAAATCGCTTTGCCATTTTCTGTTAATCCGACCGTTTTAAAATTCATTTGAAAAGAACGCTTTTCGATGAGTCTTCGGCAATTTCGTTAAATGTACTCTTTTTTTTAGCATATCGCCGTTATCCCGATAAAAATTGATAATAATCTCGTATTTTCTCCTGTTCTTAACTTTTTTCAGGTTTTTTGTTACACAAACATCATCATTCGTAAGCTAATAATAAAATCGTTTCTCTTGTTTTCATGTATTAAATTTGAAATCCGTCATTAATTAATACGACTCACTTGCGATGTCAGGTAAAAGAAAAAAACATAAAAACTTATTTAGGGACTGATTTTTTGTCGTGGTGGGAACTCAGCCTTTTCCTGCTCAGCTAATATTTTACTCGATATATATGATAAGGTAAAAAGTGAGAAGTCGGGACAATATACTATGTATATATTATAATTCCCGGCGATTATTTATAACCACCAAGTAAGCTTGGTAGAAGTGATAAGAAGCGTGTACAAGTGACAAAATCCAAGCAACTGAGAAATCTTTTATCGAATTCCCATTACGAGTTGAACATTTTGAAAAACTAACTCAGTAAATGTGATAAATATTCAGTAATTTGGTGGTGGTTTAAATCCCGTTTTTCACCCTTAATTTTTGGGTACAACAGGATGCGGGAGGAGGATTTGAACTCACGACCATTTGCGTCCTAGTCAGGAACTTAACCACTACACCACTCCTCCCACAATATTCAGTAATTTGTCGTATTTACCAGATTTAGTGGTGATTATAAAAAATCGCCGGAAATTATATATGTTCGCATCCGATTTATCGTTTTTATCGAACAATATATTAATGTAATAATCGAGCAATTAATTCATGTATGGCTTAAACCCGACAGCAAATTTTTCTATAGTAATCTTGACAATTTTTTTTCTGCTTCTTCTAATTAAATATTTTGTGAATTAAAACTCATCACGAGTTGGCTGAGTTTTTCTGTGAGAAAAATAAGTAATCGCTTCTGTTTTTTTTCTCTAGTTACAAATCTAGAATCATAGAGGAGAGATCCAAATGAGGATGGTATAAAGTTAGACGAAACTGTTGCATATCGTTTTTTTTTTAAATAGTAAACAAAGGAAATATCCTTTTACTTAATTATGTGTCGCTAAGTGTATAGTGCGGAAGGATACATTTCAGACTGAAAGAAGAGAAATTAACAGATTTATGTCCTCAAACCGTGTTTCGTTTTGTTTTTGCCGGGTTCTGCTGGGTTACACCGACGAACTTGTCGAACATCGTCGTCATACCTCTCAATATTTCTATTTAAGAGCTCAAAAAGAAGTTGAAAGAGCTTAGAAACAGAGCCAAAGGGTAGAATAGCGGAATCTATGTTAAGCTAATTATTATTTTATTATCTCTTATGGACGTGACGTACTGCATACTGGGTTACTACGCTGAGTTCAGGGGATCGAATCCCTCAGAGGCCATTTTAGTCTTTTTAGTCTTCCGTTTCAGAGACCATCGCTCAACTTTAGAAGGGAAATGGTCACTATAGCGAAATGTTCCGATCTAAAGGGTCATAGCTTTCTCTCACTTTTGCCCTCTGGCCTCTCATTAACGTGGCATACATATACAAACCAAATTAGGCGGTTTCGAGTAGCTGAATTTTGATTTAATAGAAAAAAACTCACAACAATGTTTATGTTATTTTTTTATTTCATTTAATTTTTATATTTATAAGTTTACTCGTTATACATCCTCTAATGCCTACGGGCGAAATAGAGGACAACTATTATATTATATTATATTATTATTATTATTATTATATTTATAAGTTTACTCAACCGTTAATCTGCATTTGAAAGACCATTTTAAAAGTCCGAAAATGGAAAAATATACAACTAAGTAACTGGAAACGAAACTAGCTTACAATGAATAAAAATCAAAAACAAAAGATTTAATGTTCTGTGACACTTTGTTAGTATCGTGGGCGAACGTCACTACACTTTATTTTATTATTCGGAGCTGATGAAAACATTTTTCAAATGATTAATTGGCTTAATAAAAACAGGAAAGAAAGAGATAGAGACAGAAGTAAACATGGCAGCCGATAAATGCAAAAATTTATTAACATTTCCGGTAACATTAAAAAAATGTCAACTTAATGAATTATATTTCGTTATAGTAGCTCGTAGTGTATGATTTATGAAATCTCGTGTGAGACCAAAACTCATGCTACGTTTATTGTTTTATTTATTTATTTATTTATTTCGTGGATTGTTGTTCGGTTAACTAGAATCGACATTATCTGTTGACACTTCTTTTTATGACTTTATTATTTTCTTTTTAACATTGTCGCTCCCTTTTTTGATGTGTCGTGTATGTTTCGTGTTACGTTTGAACACCATCTGACTTCGGTTATCTTCGGTTATAACTTTTGGGTGCAAGGACATCCGCCTCTCATTCCTCTATCAATAAAAAATGAACTAATCCTATGTGAGGACATTAGTTTGACGAAGCCGATTGTGGTTCTCGTGAAAAAACAGTTGTGACTGCGGACCAGGGTTGCGTGTGGGTCATACAGTCCTTATTTTAAATATATACAATCAAGTCCTTATATAAATTGCTGATTTCTCTCGGTAGGTATCCAAATGAAACTTGTATGTCTCCTGTGATCGATGCTTGGAGTGTTACCTGTTATTCACTTTTAAGAAGCTCTCGTTTTGCATATCATTTGATATGCAATAAGAAGCATATCATTTTGTTGTAAATCAATTCAAACTGATATGTAACATCTGAGATACTTCTCAGTTTCAAGTGACAGCATTTAGGAATAAATAATGGAAAACAAAGCCTAATTGCAGTAGTAATTCTCGCCAAGAAACGCAGCATTCAAAATAGCATAGGGATTTCAAATTAGCGACGACAAAATGACGACACTAAACAATTCATAGGACAAAGAGAATAAATATACTGTTGTTATGGCAATGGTGAAGGATCCACAGTTTTGTCAAATTTACATTATTTGGCCCAATAGAACGGCATTAGTTACTACCTTTTACAATAGCAATACCCTTAGTACGAACAATTAAATATCGAGCAGAAAATACTGAAAACCTTTTGATATATTGGAAAGTCTCTTAAAATCTTCAGATTTATTGCGGTGGATAGACATTTTCCCCAAAGAGATGTTCTTACTAATATTAAAAGATACCTAATAATTAGTATTAGGTAATAAGCATAACTTACGTCACAAGTCGATAACTTTGTGAAATTTAAGGGCCATGAAAGGCGTGGTTCAAATTTTCCATAAACAGGCTCCGGAAGTTCAGAAACAAAGGCATCGCGTCAAATACAAAACTCAATTTTCTCAGACCGGAATCTGACTTTCCCTCCGCCATTTTGCTTTCCTTTCTAAATTCAGGATGAGCACCGTTACAAAACTCACGATTTGCCGCATTTTCTCTCATCAGAGTTGTGCAACTGGTTTCCGCCAAGAAAAGAAGTAACGAACGTTTTGCAATTGTTATTTCAACGAAATTAGAAACGCCTCAGTTAACCCCATTAGAGCAACTCGGAATGGAAACCTCTCATCATGAGATTTAACCCTTCATTAGCCTGTCTTATTGCATCCATGTCCCCAGAGCCAAACCTTTTTGTTCATCTTTTTTTTACTTTTTGTTTTTCTCTTTCCCCTTCTGCTGACGAATTTTCCATTTGTGGTTCCTCTGAACATTAATCACAGTTTGAAAAGGATTCAACGACGAACGAGGGGTTTTAAAGGATTCCAACCCGGCTTCGAAATGATCAGGGTCTAAAGGGCAAGAGGACCGTCAGTTAATGGCCGCCAGATCATATTGAAAGCGTTTCATTTTTTGCTTTTTGGTGGGAGGAATAGTCTAGTGGTTAAGTTCCTGACTTGGACGTAATGATTGTGAGTTCAAATCCTCCTCCCGCATTCTGTTGTACCCAAAAAAAGTGTGAAAAACGGGATTAAAACCACCACCAATTTTTTACTTTTTGGATTTTGAATGAGGTTCATCCTGTGAGGAGGCTTTACAGTTGCTAGATGTACAGAATGTGTCTTCAACCTTTGATCAACTCCTCGGCCATGCTTGTTTCTGTTAACACTATGAATCCTACTAACTGTTACAAAGTCTTCAGATTTCGGATGTCCAAAGTACTTGGATATGAAAACAAAATAACTGAAGCGAAACTAGAGAGAAAAAAGTGAAGAAACACTCATGTGTTTAATGAACTACTTGAAAAACGCGTAAAAAAGCACAGAAGCACGGGCACAGAAAAAAAACATTAAACTGGTGCGGGGATAAATTTAAGAAAAACATTTTATGAGGAGGACGAAGATTTACGTCGGAAAGAGAGAAAAATCTGTCGAAATCACTGAGAAAAATTTGTTGTGTGGTTTTGGACTCACCATCATAATTGAATTTTGTCGTTCGATATACTGTAGATCAAGTTAAAGCTTTTTGAAGGCTTTTCTGTTGCAAACATCTTTATGTTTGTTTTGCGAAAAACACTTGGAGAAGATAAAAGCGATATGTGCAAGTGACTTCTGGTCGGCAAACTCCTCGTCCTCGGCAGGACCATTAAACAGATAATTCCCAAACGTGTACTAATATACTCTGTAATAAAAAAAACTTTTATGCGAGGGCGTTAGGATCGTTAAAACTCAACGAGTGAGGAGGTGGGGAGGAGGTTAAGAGACTAAACCATTGTCATCATGCCTAGAAATAAAAGAGATCGGAAACAACCCATCGTGGGGTTTCTTCTCATTCAAAAACCAAATTTTTCCATTTTCCTTTGGATTCTCGTTGATTTTCCTCTCGGAAAACCGCAAATCTTTGAACATTTGAACTTTGTGGGACTTGAGGTGTGGGATGATGAAACAATGAGCATTATATCTGACCTTGATTGAAAATTATGGTCGGAAGACGTGGGAGGTTTGGTCCAAGAGAGAGGAGAAGTAGAGGAAAGGCAGTAGGTGTTGAATTTTTAGCTACGAGTTGTCTAGATGCCGGATTTCGAAATGCGAGAGATCAAGTTTGTGAAATGCAGGGCGGAGGGGTAGAGAGGGAAAGGAGCGATAAGACAAAAAGAATCGTGTATCAGTGAAAGGTCACAAAACGCGGAGACCGGTAAAAAGGAAGGAAAGCGTTGGCGAGGTTCTAAGCCTCGTACGAGAGAAGAGATCGGAAACTTTGAACAAAAGCCTGAAAGCCAAGATCTAAATGAAAAAGACAAATGAGAGGGTAGAATGAAGAACAAACGGGATTCACCTCAGAAAAACAATCCTCATCTACACAATGAGAATTAAAATACAATTTTAACCCTTTAAGAGATGTTTTACAAAAGAGTTTGCCTGCCCTTCTTTCCTTTAACTTCTCCAATCACACAAAAAAAAGGTCTGAGTGAATTAATGGCTATAAAAGCTCCAATTAGCCTCCTGGAGTTCTTCCAAAAACGTTTTTCAAAGGTTATTCAATCAAATTTAGGATTCTATTAAATGCTTATTTTATTTAAATAGACATTTTTTGTTTGTATTAAGAAAGGAAATCGGTCGTAACCAGGTTTTAAAAGCCTTCAAATATGACAGTGGGGAAAACAAAGCCCCAATTTTCAAATAAGTTTTTCCTTTTAATCCAGTCAAATTTGAAATTTAACAGAAATTTTTAATGTTTCTCTCAAGAGGCGTGATGTATCTCCTTCCACCTCGCAGAAAAAAATTTTTTTAGGGCTACTTGAGCGCGTTAAATTTTCATTGTCTGCTTTGAGGAAAAGGAAAAGCCGATTTTAGCATAAATAGGAACCGCGCAGGCGTTGATTTATGCGAATTTATGTGTTAGCTTTGCCATGGCTTGGTTTCGAAGCGGGCGGAAAGTGATGATTCCACACGTTCAACGGGTATTTGTTTTGAAAGGATTTAGAATCCTAGAATAAATGGGGGCCCATTTTCGGAATGTCATATCGAGTATGTTAGAATGGTAGACCCCCGCGGAGACCGGGACTCGACATCTCATCGCCGGCCGCTCGACAAGAACTCATTTGGAAGTAAATTATGCATTCAGGCTCGGTCCACACCCTTCATAGCAACACTCGGGTTGAAAGGTGAAACCTGAGGTCCTGTCACTGACTCCACGGGTGGAATCCACCTCAGAAAGAAATAGTTTCAGTGGCCTTTCTTTCCTCCAATTTTCTGTCTTTATTTTCCCTCACGGCTCCCCAATATTCCATTTATAAATATCGTATTGGTGTTGGTTTCTTTTTTTGGGAACTTTCTCGTTTTGGTTGATTCTCCGGCTTGTGCTCATGCTTCTCCCCCAATTTTCGACCTCTGCTCTAGCGCTTTAGGCCATTATACTTCTAATGCTGACCAGAATTACGAGCTCATTACATCCACTTCTGTTATTGTAAGAAAACGGAAGCCTACGGATGTAAGAGTTTGACATTTTCAAGCGAGAAGGAATCCACGTGAGAAGAGGACTGGGAAAGGTCGAGTCTAATGCATTCCATTCCTCGCCAATCAGAGTTCATCGAAGAGCCTCCATCGCGTGACCGACCGTCTATCTTCTTCACTTTCAATAATCAACGCAACGATCGAAACAGGCTTGAGGGTAAATTTTCGCTTCCATTTGTGACTGATATCGAGGATCCTACTTCGGAAGGGAACGAAATTTTAAAAAATAATATTTCCAAGAGTTGATGAGGTCAAGGTGCAGACCAGACAATTAAAAGCGGATTCCATCTTAGCGCAAGCATTGTATCGTACCAAGATCAGGTTTTTAAGGGGGCTGTGTCTTCATCCACTGAAAAATTTCCACTTGATCATTGAGGAATCCAACCGAAATCAGACAAAGCAATCAAAAATTAAAATTAACAAAAAAAATAAAATAAAATAAAAAAATAAAGAAAAGAAGAGAGAGAGAGAGAGAATAAAACATTCAAAGTAAAGTTGGCCGTCTCCGTGTCCAACTTACGGTGTTTTTATGTCTTCTCAAAGACAAATATTTGAAACATTATTAAGCTAAATTTTTGAATCTTTAAAAGAAGATATTGATCTGTATGGAGTAAAAATAGAGAGAGAGTGGGAGTGGGAGGAGTAGATGTACGGATAAGAAGAGAGAGAGAGAGAGAGAAATCATTTTCGTCAATGACGTCTCTTTTTCAATACCATCAATCCTTGATTTTTGTTCGGAGGTCGAAGTGAAATATTTTCGTTAACCCATAAAATTGAAAAAAGAATGTCTGGAATTTTCGTTAATGAATCAAAAGGAGTCACCCCGGGGTGAAATCGCGTGTCTTCGTCCATCAGCAGAAGTTGTCGACTTGACAGCCATTTCTTCTTAATTGTTCCCGTCGGTCGAACTTCTTTGCGGGAGATCGGTTCCGTTGGCTTTCCAATGATAGACCTTGTACCTGGTTGATACCTTTTAAGCTTTCTCTTGGTTTGTTTTGCCGTTTGAGAAATAGAATTTCGTGCCAGTTGTTGAGGTTTAAAGCAGTGAGACAAGGGTCGATCGAAAAGAGAGATCAAATAATATCTTTTAAACTTCCGCCTTTCCATACCTTCCTCTTTCTCCAAGTTTAATCATCGGAGCAAATATTTTGAAATGGATTAGACAGTTCTGGTTTTTTGTGCCATTTTCAAAAGCGTAAATATATAGGAAATTAGGAGGAAATTCTAAATGTCATGCACACGTGAGAATTGGTTTCGACGGCTGAACAATTGTCCTCGTCGCGGTGTATTAAACCTCCATGGAAAGAAGGAATTTTTTATGAAGTGTCGGATGTTGTGCGATATTTGGGACAATCGCCATGACTTGGGAGGTCTCCAAATTGGTGAATGAAAAAGTACTCGAGCAAAAATATGAGTTCACTATATTGGATAATAGGGAACTACTTAAGACCACACACGACAAAGACTCAAAACTTATCATCCACTTCATCACTCATGAGAATAACAAAACACCTATTCCTGATTAACAGAAAGAAAGAAAGAGAGAGAGAGAGAGAAATCGATTGTTGAAATGCGAGAAACGTTTTCTTTTCATAATAATGTATCCAGTGAAGAAAAGAAATGCTTAACCATTGACAATCACATCTATAAAAATTATTGATGCGGACACACACACACACATTCTCATTCAGATGACCGTGAGACCATCTGCAAAGGGTGACAGACTCGGAGCAAAAAGCTTTTTGGCTTCAATACCGAATTTACTGGGGTCCTGTTCACTGCTAACCAGTTTAACTCTGTTCTCATTTCCTCGAAATAACTTCTTGCTCATATACCAGGGTCGAGAAGAAGGATGTAAGTGGAGGAAGTCTCTTCCTTGTCTATGTAAAAATCGACCCTCATCGATCTCTAGAAGCTCATCACTCTTGGAAACGTCTCCATTATGGCCTTACGATCATGTCCCATTCAAACATTTCACTCTTTAAATTCTTAATATCGTCGAAAAAAAGTGTAATAAACATTATTTATTAATTGACACGTGACTGCATGCGGAGGCCCAAAGCATGGCCACAGGAGTTTTGGATTATCACCAACTTCCTAGGGTCGTCTTAACGAAAACACTTTCAGGTTTCAAATTAGCATAATAAAAATCACAGCTGAAGTCAGTTTATTTTTTTGGATTGGCCTAGGACTCACAATAATAAGATTCAGGTTTTGGATTTATTCATCGATGCCTAAGGAAATTTTTATAGAGATCACTATAATTATACTATTAATTTTTTTTATTAAATAAAATCGTAGTCAAAATTGAAATGTATAGGCATTTAAAACGGCCTTACTACCGATTTGAAAAACAAAACAAAACTGAAACAGGTACAGCTCTGTAGGAGATCGACGCTTGACAGCCAGCTACCCATCTTCTACTAAGTTTATGTAAACATACACGTAAAAATATTTTTAAAAGGAAAACTAGGAAATAAAACCTTCGCCGCCACAGTCGTCTTTTCCTCTCTTCTAAATTCAGTCTTTTCTAATAAGAACCGCGTTTCTGGTGAAAAACTTCTGGGAGGAGGTGCCGGCTGCGGGAGTCGAAGACGAATCTTCGGCAAACACCGCCGAGGATCCTAAATTATGAGTCAAACTATGCCGTCTCAAATCACAGTTTCGCCTGAAAACTTTACCGCACACCGAACAGTGATAGGGCTTGATATCCGTGTGAGTGAGGAGATGAGTTTTCAGGTTCGATCTCTGGTTGAAGCTTCGACTGCAGACGGGACACTTGTGAGGAGATTCCTCCATGTGCAGGATCTTGTGAACGGCAAGAGTCCGAGATTGGCAAAAGCCTTTTCCGCATTCTCCGCATTTGAAAGGTTTCTCTTTGCTGTGGATGTACCTGGAACACATTAAGAAGACAAGTTGGAATACACGTATCGACCGGACAATGACGGGCTGAACTGGGTGGCCACCCTTTACCAAAACACAAATAAAAATTTTTACTTGGAAAAAATAAAACATCGCCTACGTTGACACGGATTTGTTCAAGTTACGCCCCTGACGTGTTTAGATGTATTTAATACGGCAAACAAATTGTCGATTGGTATCGCCGATGATGGGAAGTTTGACAAGAATTTTGTCATTTATTTAAATAAAAGTCTAATTCTAATTTTATTTTAAATAAACATTAATAAGATTAGAATAAGTATTAATAAAGACATTTTTTTTAAATTTTGTAATTTGGTTTCTCAAATTACCTCCTCTGTTAGCATAACAGGAGGTGCCTACTTATTAAATAATTACCTATAAATATATATACAACATTATCTACTTAAAATTATACTTTTACTCTTGTCTTATTTTGATGATGATGGTGATGACGAAGAGGAGAAGGAGGAGAAGATTTTCTGAAGCAGGACTAATCTTCTTGTAGATATTTCTTCTAAATTTCTGTGTAAATTTGAGAGTAAGGAAAATTATAAAGTTGCCATTTTCAAAACTCTGGGACTTTTTACCAAGTTGGTTCACAAGACAGAATTTCAAGGAGTTTGGGAGTCAAAGAGTTAAAGTCAGATGCAGGAACACCTAAGTACTTAATCAATTTTTCAAATTCCCGTGTTCGGGATTCCTATCAGACTTTTGGCACTGTTCTCTACTAAAATTCTTGAGGAATGTTTTCTAGTTTTCTCTCCCTCTTTCTCCCTCTATGCCGTTTTTTGTTTGAAACATTTTGATAGATAAAATCGGTTTATATGAAAAATTAGTATCGTTACTGGGAATAAGGAGACCGTTGAAAAGATTGAGAATCTCTCAGCATTTAACACCCGCTGCCCACATTAGCATATTGGATCCCGCAGACAAACTGTCCGAACGTCACAAATCAAAACATTTTATCTTCGAACTTGCTTCCACGTTTATGGTCTTATCACTCTTGTCATAATTCTTTCTCTCTCTCTCGCTCCTTTTTCTCTTTTTCTTGTTCCAACTTGTCGCTCATTTATAATGGTTTCGTTGACAATGAACATAAAGAACACACAGCACACGGCAAATGAAATATTTTCACTTTCCACCCACGTGTTCTCTCTTTTCTATTTTTTCTCTTTCGATTGTTAAAGCAGCGCAGCCGGGATGCTGATGAAAAGATGATCTTTCTATTATTTCCCCTCATTTCTGTGGTAGGAGTTTTGATTTATCCTAGTATGAGTCGTTACAATCGTTCTTTTACGTTATTTAGAGAGTGAACAAATTTGTTAAGACACCAAATTTAGGGAACGACTCCATCACTTGACTCCTTGTCGAGCGTGATCTGTTCAATCGTCCGTGACATATCCAGAGAGAAAAAGGTCAGAAAAACGTTGTTTCACGATTATCCGACCTGACGAGTGAAACAAATAAAGAAAGCTCCTTTTTATTAATAATAAGGAGAAAAAGGTAAGGGAAGGGAAGGGAAAGGGGAACAAAGGAAATTTAATTACTTGTTTTGAAAGAGGCGAAAGGTTGAAGAAGACTAATGCGGACCACATACCTAACTCAGGTCAACTTCCAGATAGTTTTTTCCCTCTTCAAATTGGACGTCTTCATTGATTTGAAAAAACAATGAGAAAATGAATGTAATCAACTAGAGGCAACGCATTGAGATTCAGAGCCATACCTTTGTTTAGGCTCAGGTGCACTATGTCTGAATTGATGCCTCGCCTTTCCGCCGAATCCTAGACCTCGTATTTTACATCCAATCGTTGGGATGTCTTCTAATATCCGACGGACGACGTCATCGCATGCTTGATGGCTTTTCGATAAAGGAAGAGGATTGCAAAGGCTTTTGATTTAACCCTTTGGCTCAACCTTTATTTGAAAAGGATTTAGGAGTTTTGAGCGAAATTGGTTTAAAAGTTAAAGTTTGGCTAAAGAAATGCATCCATGTTCTCATACGTAAAATGTGACCCAAAGTTGAAAGAGCGTCTAGCGGGATCGACATGACGAGAATTTACATCAACATGTCATATGATAGTAGTTAACAGAATTTGGAGGCTAGCACACTGATCACCACTCAGGTCCTTTCAAACCAATAATTTGTCTTTCTGCTCTCACATAAAAAAAGAATTAAATTCCTTAATTCAGTGACGTGATAATGATTGTTATTTATTAAAAAAAAAATCTGAACCTTAAGTATGACTAATTTTCTGGAGAAAAAATCTGAGTCTGTTCCTTTTGAATTTGGCTGGACATTCAGACGGTGGATTAAAATAATGAATATGTATAAAAATTAAAAAAATAAAAACCTTTTTTTTTGTTTAAAACCTGGAATCTGGTTTTTGGCTTCAATTCGAAGGTGGAATTATAGAGCCGTGTTGTTTTGTTTTTGGTTGGTCATTCATTTGAGTATTTTTCCAGTTAAGAAGCTTGTTTAGGTGTTTTAATGTCCTGAATAATGCGAAGTTAATCGTTTGCGTGGGATTTTTGTTTGGCATGATGAGTGCCCATGGATGTTTGAGAGAAAAACTTGATCACGTCTGCCGCAGCGAGAGACATCGCGTGACGTGTGCTTCAAACTATAAAGGTAATGTGATACTTCAGTGAGATATTTTATCTACACTTAGCGAAGAGAAGAGAGAGAGAAATGAAAATGAAAGAAAGATAAAAAATCTTAGGAAGAGAGAACTACCCACGCATCTGGTGAAAACGGTTCAAAAAACGGGCCAATTACCAGGTGGCAGTGCGTGGAAGGCCTCGTCCAATTAACAAGGAACCCTCCGAGATGTTCAAAATAATTAATTTCATCCGTTTTAATTTCAATGGCGGGGGCTCGGCCATTGTTTGTTGCCGGCTACCGCACTCCGGACAGGGCTAATTATCCACCCGAAGAAAAAAGAAGCTGAACAGTCGTTACCTTCGGAAACCGTTTATTATTCGATGAAAACTATGATTTTGTTTTTAATTTAAATTTAATAAACATGAACACGACGATAATAATAATGATAATAATCCAGCGGTTTATAAGTCGGTTATGGATTAACTCCGTTAGTAATTGATTGGAGTTTAATAGTTTGATCCTTTCTTCAGGGATGAGGTGAGTGAGAAGGCGAGGGGTTTGTTTGTTGAAGAAAACGAGTTTCGGATTATAAATCGTGAACGTTGTTTTTGGCAGGTGGATGTCAACCTGGAAAAGTTGCTCCTTAAAAAAAAATTTATTATAAAAGTAAAACTGTGCCCCACGCACTTTGGCAACGGTTGCCCAGGACCCCCTCGATCAAATATTATTTATGTCTTTTTGATTAACCGGATTTCTGTCTCCGAACTGAAAGAGGCTAGCACAGTCTGCTTTCATTAAGAGCAAAATGCTTCACTGCTTTACACAAATAATGTCACATATTTTAAATATGTTTAAAGCTGAGGCGCAAGTGAAGATTGGGTGCTCCAAAGGAAAATGAAATTCGTCACACGAGTGAATTGTGAAAAGATTGGCCAAAGTCTGATAATAAAAGACTCCTAGACTTGTAGAAAGGTACAGTGACATAACATAATTATTTAAATAGACATAAACATTTAGATGACTAACATAAAAAAAAAATATCAGAAATAAATCATTAAATTGGACACACTTAATATGTGTTAGATATGGAAATAACCAAGTGGTGGGCATCGGCTGGAAAAATGTTTTTAAGCGAGTGTTAAGTCAACGGACGCAAAAAAAAACGGACTAAATTTGACGGAAAATAAACAAAACGGTTACTAGGCAACAGCCTGAGATTGTCACATTACGTTCGAGTACAGGTTTGCATTTGGGAGTGAAGCAGGTTCAATATCGAAAGCCCATCGGTATTCCTTCTATCTACAATATATCGTGATAGATGATGAAACAGTTTAAAAATTGCTTTTCAGCAAAACTGGGATGTTAGAAATTTTGTTCTTGGTGTTTGTTTTCAATAAAAAAGAGTAACTACAAAATTTCTTTTGATTCTGTCTGTGGAAAAAAATAAAAAAGGAATTATCCTAGATTTAAAATACCCACCTATGGTCCCTCAAGTGGTCCTGTCTCCTGAAGGCCTTGTTGCAAATGTCGCAGGAATACGGTCGCTCATCCGTGTGAGTCCGCTCGTGAATCAGTAAATTGTAAGACTTTGTGAACTGTCTATTACAAAATTTACAAATAAATTGCTTCTTTGGTCTTGTCGTCGAAGAAGGCTTGGAAGGCCGGGCAGGAACCGAAGGATTCAATGGCGTAGACGTTGATGACGTCACTGCGGGACTACTCGCTGGCTGAGAGCAAATACTTTGCCCGGGGCAAGAGTCTCCTGGGAACGCGGGCATGTCGATGGTGCTGGCCACGGCTGACGCCAATTCATCGTCTGTCTCCTCTAGAAGACTCAAATTCTCATTTAACACGTCTTTTTCTAAAGTCCCCAACGAGTTGTCCTTCTCGGGGTTTTCGGCTGTCAAAGACTCTGGTTGAATCGTCGCGACGGCTCTTTGGGCACCTGCAAGGCGTTGCAGGGCCAAATAAGATTCCAAAGTGGGAGTGGGAAAGGTGATTTGAGGTTCGGTCGTCCTCGACACTCCCGTCAGTCTGTGAAGTACGACGTAGGACTCTAGGGCTTGAAGATTGAGGGCAGCGGCGGTCGGACTTCTAGGTGGCAGCAAGGCAGCTTGCTGAAGCGAACTAACGATGGTGCTCTGAAGCGATATCGCCATGCTTTGAAGAGATCTTTGGAGGAGGCTTTCGTGTATTCTAGAAAGGTCGTTTAAAGAAGGCTGCAGGAACTGATCGACATTGACTTTGTCAAGTTTGTCGGTGGAGGAGGAAGCTTCGGCAGCACTCAGTTCTATGTCCTTTCCAACTGGAATCCCTCGTTTCTCCGTCGAGACTTCGCGTTGCATCGTTTTTCAGTGACACCAACTTACGACGGCTATTACGAATACGTATAACGTGATTTACAGTATAAATCAGTATAATAAAGGCGAATTACAATAAAAAGATTTGCGGTGCCTTTACCCTGGGTCCCTTCATAACTTCAACTTAACGTCTGACTCATTTTGCGGAGCCGGGAATCGGAAACGCCCTTTCTTCAATCATATTTTTCAACTGATTCATTACCGTTTACACAATATCTCAGTGTTTCGCCTTCCTCTTCATCTCCTTCTTCTTCTTCAGTGTCGTCGAATGTCTCTTTCCTGTTTATCAGGTCCATGCCGGAAAAAGCGGATTCAAACAAATTAATGTTTAAACAAAACAATGCAAACTGTTTGTTCCTGAATGCAAAGTCAACATGAATATCACTAAATGTAAATACAAACAGAAGGATTTGGGTTCATGCCCATTCGGAAATAAATCGTTTTCTTGCCTTTGTTCACGGGTGGAACACCGAAAGGGGCGGAGAGGGCCAAACACAACCAAGAGGGGTTTATTCTTTGTCAAATGTTCGCTTGGGTCACCTCAAAGAATACGAAAACCACTTTTCACTTGTAAACAAAATGACACTTTTGTTAAAATAGAAAAAACCTTTTTCCTCCCTTCACCTTCATCCCCTTTACCCCCTTTATTCACTGTTTCATGAACGCTTCTTCTCCTTTCTTCCCCTCTAGCCTCCGGTAAACTTTTCAAGCAAACAACATCGACAAGCCCGATCCCGATTTCGATTAATTTCGCTTTTGATTTGGACAAAAAGGATTCGCGCTAACGCGGAAATACACAACACAAAACACTAAACTGAAAGAATCGAACGGAGAACTGTGAAAAAGAGTTGGCGGATGAACCAGAGGGCCGTGGAAGTGCGTGCACATGGAGCCGCGTCACTCGGACAAATGGCGGGCTGGAACCGGTTGCACGTGCCTGGGGACCAGATGTACAGTACCTAGCATCGCACGGCCACTTCATTAATTTCACTCTTCTACTTTTTTTCTTTCTTCTCCTTGAAATTTTTGCTCTTTTTTTTTCATTTTGCCACGAGATTTTTTCAATAGAATTTTATTTTTAATTTTTCCTCTTTTTGCCAAATTTCGGGCTTCGGTTTTCAGGAACAATAATGGACCAAAAAGATTCATTTAGTTATATTCAGTCTTGTTTGTTTGTAGAAAACAATTTTTGGCCCTTAGCATAAATAAATATGCCAAAGAGAGTTCAACTTTTCTTTTTAAATAATTTGGGGAGATCAGCAGTATAGTGGTAAAACCCCTGAGTAGAGAAGTTATGGTCAAATTTGATTCCTCTGTCACACCCTGTTACACCCAAGAGTGAAAAACTGAATTAAAACTCATACCCGAAAGCTTTGGAATCTGAAGTCTGAAATATATGTAACAGTTAGTAGTATTCATACTGATAACAGAAACACACTTGACTGTGAGGTTGATCATGGCTTAACGGCACATTTTGTACGGCTACAAACGGTGACGTCCGTCTTATGAAGCTTATCGAAAATCCAGAAGCAAATTTCTGTGCAGTGACTTCGACAGATTATTCTTTGTTTTCGACATAAATCTTATATTGTACATATGTTTCCATATAAATTTTAAATAAAATATTTTTCTAAAATAAATCTCCGCATTGGTTTAGCGCGTTTTTCAGTAACAAAAATTGTCTGTGACTTTTTTACGCCGTTTTTGAAAAGTCCATTAAATATGTGAGTGTTTCTTTACATTGTTTCATTTCTAGTTTTCTTTCAGACTGTTGCAAAGGCAAGCCCAATAAGGTGCAGCCATCCAAAAACATAAAGGCAGATAAAGAAAATGATGTTACATATGCAATTTGCTTTTTCCCATTGGCTTTGCGTGGCTACACTGCAGTTTGAAAACGAGGGGAAAACTCAAAAAAACAAAAGCTCCAACAGCGTTTGATAATTATTAGAGATCTAGCCTAGTGGATGGAATCGAGCCTCAGAAAGAAAGAAAGAAAGTAATTCAAGATTCAATATAAGAATCTCAACCGACGGCGGATCTGAAACAAAAGAGAAACCAAAAAGCCTTTAATCTCTAATAAAAGAAGAAAAGAAGCGAAATACAGCGGTACTAAAACCATTGAGGGAATTAAGGACATGAAAATGAGAGCAATTAATAACTGCTACAAAACTAAATAAAACAAGAAGAAAAGATCGCTTACAGGAGGAGCGTGATTAAGTTTTTATGGAGCCTACGTTCTTCACTGATGATCCCTGTATTATAGGTCCGAGGATATATACATATCCTCTTTTGCGCTTTCCGGAAAGGCGCAAAAGAGATCTGTCACCAAGCGCTAGAGTGGAACTCCGCCAGTCAGCGCCGCAGAGGAAGACCCAGGGGTTCGTGTAGGTCAACGACGCTTGACCGAAACTTCACCACCAATGACTTGGTCACAAGGGAAGTGCTTGGCGCGCAACAGGGACAGGTGGAGGACATGTGTTGCGGCCCTATGTGCCTCCATAATTAGATGTGTATATGTATATATATATAATTTATATATAGCCCACGTTTGGGGTTGGTGTCAAACGCTCCGAGTAATACCTCGTCTATTGCCAAGAGGAATAATAAAGGCGACAAAATACAGCCTTGTCTCACTCCAGGCACTACATTTATTGGGTCGGACAGGACTCTGTTGTGAACAACGCTGCACACAAATGAGTTATATTGACTCGAGATAAGTTATACGATTTTCTCAAGGAGTCCTTTGCGTTTGAGTGTACTCCAGAGTTCGCTATGACTTAACCTGTTGAAGGCTTTCTCGTGGTCAACAAACACAAGATACAGTGTGTCTTCTAGTTTGTATACCTGTTCTAGGATGATTCTCAGCGTCGCTATGTGCTCTATGCAGGGTTTCCCGAGACGGAATCCAGCCTGCTGGCGTCTGAGTGTTAGGTCTACTCTCTCTTGTATAGTATAACTTTACAGAACACTTTTAGAGTTACTGAGAGTAGGGTCACACCTCGCCAGTTGTCGCAGATTGTTAAATCGCCTTTTTTAGACATCTTGACAAAGATTACTTGCATCTAGTCCGATGGAAAGGAGGCGGAATTCCAGATGTTCACGAAGAGGGGGTGGAGTAGTCTGGCTGACAGTCCAGGTTCCACTTTCAGCATTTCCGCCGAGACTAGATCAATGCCTAGTGCCTTGTTTGATTTCACGCTTCTAATCACAATCTCGATTTCGCTCGGAGAGGAAGCGTCGCAGTTGATGGGGCCGATGTGTTGAACGGGGGTGGTTTCCGTGTCGGCACTGACTCTTTTTGAGGTTCAGATAGATGGAATAAATGTGAAAAGTGCTTTTTCTAGCGCTTCTGTTGCTCGTTGAAATCTGTTATAAGTTGTCCTTCACGATTCTTAGCTACAATTTTGGGGTTAAAGGCCTTCCCGCTGAGGCATCGAAGTGTCTTATATTATACACTCGTATTTCCAGTGGCGGATGCTTTCTCGCCCTCATCAGCCAGGTCATTAAACCACTGTCGTTTATCCTGTCGGCAGAGCCGTTTGACAGTTTTATCCAGTTCGCTGCAGTTGTCCATTACTCTTTTCTTTGCAGCTCTGGTTCTGGCTTTGTCCACTGTTTCTTTGCGTTTCTTCTCTCAGCTATTTTTGTCCATGTTTTCTCACTAATCCAGTCTTTCCTTCTGGAACGTGACACTCCGTGACACTTTTTTGATGGTTTCCAGGAAGGCGACTTTAATGGCTTCCCATTGTTCTTCTACGCTTCCTGTCCCAGGGATCATGTCAGGATATTTTTGGAGCATTTCTGTAAAGTCACGTTTGGTGTCGTTATCTCGCAGGCCTGACGTGTTGAAGCGTCGTTTCAATTGTAGGCCTTGTCGTTTGATGCTCGCTACTTGCAGTCGCACTTCTCCAATTAAAAGATTGTGGTCAGAGGCAATATCGGAGCTAGGTTTGCTTCGTACACCTATTTGGCTCTCGGTGACACCATCTCTGGAAACCCAAGTTACTTTATGAGCTCTTTTATTAGGGAATAGCGATTCCCCTATCATTAGGTCATTATTCACACAGAGTTCTGTGAATAGCTCACCATTTTCACTTAGCTCCCCTAGGTCATGTCTGTCCATAACTCGCTCCAGATCATAGTTGTCTTTGTCTATCTTGGTATTAAAGTCACCCATTAAGATAGTGATGTCACTTTTGGAGGTGGTTGACAATGCCCCTTGCAGTTGACTGTAAAATTTCTCTTTTTCCTGAAGCTCTGCAGCGTCTGTTGTTGTATAGCTCTGTATCACCGTCAGGTTGCTCATCTTCGTCTTGAATACATTCACTTAGTGGTTCCCATTTGATGAGTGAACATAGGGCATTTGGGCTAAGGAGGATTCCAACACCGTATAGTTTGGCTCGCTTCCGCTACTTGTCCGGGACCGCTTATTCGTTTCCCCTTCTGGTCGAAAACTATTCGCGGCTAACCTCCATATCTGAAGGCCATTCTACTATCCACAACCCGTGGACCCGTCGGGTAGCCCATAGCTGGGCTCCGAATCCTGTTTTGATTGTAACCCAAATATTCTGTTGTGCGTCCAGATTATAAATGAAGAGAAACAACTCGGCAATCTCTTTGACTACGATTAAGTATTGCGAGTTTACCCTTTTGCTTTTGATGGCCAAAGTTTAGTCCTTTGACCCGCAATTGTTGAACACTTTTTTCTCATACAGCAATAAGTGACACCTTTGATTTTCGATTTGTTTCTGCGGAGCGTATTATGGTAGTTGAACTTCTTAATATTATATATTTGTTTTTACATCAAAATTAAAGCTCATTCAAGTACTATCCAGTGACTAAAAGTCTATTTTTGTCTTTTTCTGTGAAAAATCTTAGTTACGCAGTCATCCTCGATGAGTGGGGCTTACCGTCTGCTTTGGGATTTGAGAAAAAGACATAAATAATGAAAGAAAAATTGAACAAAAGGAAATTAATTAGGGAAGGAGTCGTTCTGAAGTTGCTGGCACCAGTCGAAGGTTCAAAGCGTGAGAGGGAAGGGGTCAAAGATCTAATTGCCCTCGTTTCCGGATGACCGTCCGCCGAACATAGACTCTTTTTAACTTGGCCCTGATTGATAAATTAGAAAAGTAAGAGAAGTCCAAAGTATTTTTCCGAAGAGTAAACACGAGGGTGGTAATTAAGTTGGGTCCTCGAGGGACAGCACCCAATTTTGATTCGTGGGAAAATCCATTCAAGAGAAACGACTTTACCTTTCTCATTCTGGTTCTAAAGAGGTTTTTATTTTCCTCGCTCGAAGGAGTGGACGCCAACGAAAAGAACATGCCTCGTGTCCATCCAGTGGAGAATCTGGTGACCCGCGGAGGCGGACCCTTTAGAAACCTTCTTTTGGGTCATTCAAGCTTTCTTTTACTTTGAGAAGATCACTTCTTTTATCTTCGCTTGCGTCTACCGGAATGAAAATGATATAAATCCTTTGAAACGAAAAATGTGTCGTGAATGAGTCAAAGCTGTCCAAATGAAAGCCTCTGGGCTTTTTTACTCTTCTTCCACTAGACTGTGAGTTAGCATTCCAGCTAAACCAGCCTCCACGTCATAATTTGAAGTTTTGGAAGTTTCTGAGGTGAGAATCTACCATTTTCCATACTTTAACATCGATCAGGGTCATCATTCAATGGTGAATTTTCCTCTTAGGACAGAGCAAGCCATTAACCTGGAAGCAAAGCAAGTAAAGAAGAAGAGGCGATAACTTCCTCACCCTGGTCTTGAGCAAATCTCAATTGATGGTCTACTCGGATTTCCAGAAATATTTCCAACTAATCTCTTGCCCATTGAGGTTTTCCATTTCCATCTACGGATAAAAAGGAAAAAAGAGAAACTATGTCATTAATTCACAAGTGTATTTTCAAATAATTCATCAACTGTTTCAGAATGGGCGAAATTTGAAACGGTCGGGAATAAATCAAAGTGTTTCAGAGAAGTCATTTTGATACACTATATTCGCGCTAGGCTTCGTTACTGTCACGGACGCCATTAAATAAAACGGTCTGCGTCCGAAAGATAAAAAGAGAAAAGGAAAAAGGAGAGAAATGAATTATAACCGAAATCAGAAAAAAAAAGATTCGGTTATTTTCCTTTGATTCAGAGGTGCAATCGAGATTTGGAGGTGTGGAAGAAGAAGAAGCAGTGGGAGACAGAGAGGAGTGGGAAACCGGGGCCCGAATCACGTGCTCCCTTGTGTTTTGTGACAACGTTTTGTCAATATTCATAATTTTTATTGTCTATTAGATGTTGGCCATAAATCCTTGGACTCTAAACGAGCCGCCGGTTTTTTATAGCAAGAAAGTTGCTCTTAAGGTTCAGGTTTCCTCCTCTCTTTCCTTGTCGGAAGCTACATTTGAAAATGAAAGTTCCCCGGATTAACTTTAACTTTAGGAGTTATTGTATTGTAGTCTGTGAAAGTGATTCGTTAGGTAACCAAAACGGATGTTTTAACTAGCGGGAGGCTCTCGTATTTTACGTAGGCGATTTTGAATATTTGGGCATCGGACGAATGAAGGCAGACAGAGGGACAACAAGAGGAAATACGTCTTTTCCATGGGCTGGACTTCATGAAAGGGTGCTCTTCTTTAAACTGCCGCCCGTTGGGGGGTTGACAACAAAAAACGCCTGGCGATGTTCGAAGGTATAATGTTCATCTTGTTACGCCTTCATTTTTATGGTTAACATTAAAGTTTATGTCGCCGTCACGATTTTAGCTCAAAGGAAACAACACAAAAAATGTTTTAGGTTAAAAAATTAAAATAAAGCGGTTAATGATGATGAGTCGATCTTGGGAGTAACCAGTGTGTTTACATTTGCTAAGGATGAACCACTAGGAAAAACCTTAAAAGAAACCAATAACCTAACCGATACTTAGAAAAGGTTTTCCCGCGAAATACGCCTCTGACGAGCTTGTTGTTTTCGTGTCACTAAAGCTTCAACTTCAAAATATTTAACAGGTTTTGCGGAATGCCAACTTGGAATCGGACGAGTGTTTGTGGTGACCACTAATCTTTGATATAACTCCTCCCTTCCCCCTACTACCCTCTTTCCTTTATCTAGACCTCCGGAGTTTGAAATCGATCACTTTCCTCGGCCTCGATCTCTTCACCTTCCTTAACACCTCTCCGAAGATTGAACACCTTGTTTTAAACAACTTGAAACTTAATATCCTTCTTATTTAAATTTCTAAAAATGCCGACTGATCACAGATATAAAAACAAAAGATTAAAGCGAGGAATAATAATTTTTTAGGCGCGATGGCGTCACGCACTAAATCCAAAAAAACGTGACATACATTTCATTCGGTTAAAAGTGGAAAAAGGAAAAGATGAGACTTCGAGACTTCTCTTTTAAATGATTTAACGGCATCGGTGTATCGGTGTGAATCATTTTGAAGTAGAGGCTTTCTCCTCCCTTCGCCTTCTTCTTCTTTTCTGCCTCCAGTTCTCCGTGGTCATAGAAAATCATCGCTTAACAATTTATAGGCTATAAATATGCTCGATGAGGTAATTAGAGGCGCAGTGGGAAAGGACCAACAAATTCGTACCAAAACTGTGCCAACTGACTTCATTTAAGATTTCTCTCAAGAGCCTGGCAAAATTTTTTTCTGTAAATTTGAGAAGCTACACCAAAAGAAATGTTATCTCTAGAACCGGCAAAACTTATTTCTAAGGTTTTGGGGGTGTAGCCGACAGACCTAATGACAACCTTTAAGTCATTTCGCTGATTTCTTTCAAAACATGATGATGGTTTCGAATTACGGTCTTCGATTACAAGCTATCATTTTTGATTTTGGGGTTCACATTGTATTTGTTCGTGAAAACTCATCCAGGTACAAATTTATAATGTTCGTGTGGGAAAATATTCGGTACGTAGGCAGAGCACGATAGGATTTATGGTTGTTTGCACTGATTTCATGCGTGTGCTTGGTTCTGATGAGCTGTGACTGATTTAGAGACCCGATCTCGAGCTCCGGGGTGGGTGTCGTACCTAAACACTCACTTGCCTCCATTTGTCTAATAACAAATTATCGTTTTAGGTTTGAAAACAGATGTAAAACAATCAGCCGGAGCTTGTGGAAGAAATTTCGTTTGTTTAGGTAAATAAAAGAAAGAGAGGAGAATTTAGTCGAATATTAAGAGCGATAATATCGGGAGGAGGAGCAGGAGTGGATGGACGAGAGGGAACAAAATTAAATCATCTTTCCCCCATGGCCAGAGAATCCACTTTTGTTGGAATGTGGGACGTAAATCTCATTGACAAAGTCAGAGAATCCCAACAGGAGCCAAGAGCCTGGCAGGTGGGAACCCGAATGAGGTTCGAACCTCAAATAAAAAAATAAAGTAAAACCTGTTTCCGATTTTTATTAATTTCATTCATCCGGCGATGACTAACACTTTATCGTAAATTTAAAAAATTAACGTTTTGTTGACAATTTTTATGCGATTCACTGGCCTCTGTCTTTCATTCGCTTTTCCCAAAACGTCATCGTGTAAAAAAAGGGTTGGCTCATAGAAAATTAAGTCTAAATTTTGTTTTCTGCTTTGCCAGATTAGTATTTTCTACGATATCCCTTTCAAGAGTGGAATGTCACAGGCTGAAAGCTGATTGAACTAAGAAAGAGACAGCTACAGGAGATTCGAGAGGCAAATGTATGATAAAGATGCTTGGTGCTGGAAGAGAGAACGATGGACAGACAGATGGGTAGACAATTGGCAACGAAGCAGGTATTTTGACTGTCTCCTCGCAGGTTTTACCCCAAAAGCTTACAATAAATGTTTTGAAGATCCAAATGGTCCAAATGGAAGTTCGTGTGCAAATCAAACGATAAAAAAGAATAAAAAGTAGGTAATAATGATAATAAAAGAGCGATTTAACAACAATTTTTTTTCATTCTCCCACGCAATCAGATGAATTACTTGTTCAAAAAGTTCATCCTGCCTCATCTTTCTTTCTCTTTCTCTCATTTCTATTCCTCATTTGAACATTATCCGTGAAAATTGCATCTGCCTCTCCCCTCTCTCCCTCCATCCAGCATTTCCTTATGCCAAAATAATTTAGAATAACTGTTTTGTTTTCACTTCCGAGAAGGTGTCGCGATCATGTTTGCCCTGATTTTTGCTCTTTTGTCGCCTAGAACGGGCCCTTCGCTTTGCCATTTAATTCTTATTGATCCTCTACTTCCTCCTGTGTCTTTATCAGTGATCATGGCTCAATCGTTATAAATTCTCATAAAGAAACCTTTGACACGGGTTTGCTTTCTGTTTTTCTATTCAGTCTTAAGACGTGTACCTCAAAGTGTCTCGAAAATCCATTTCATATCCTCTAGTTTTAATGGAAAAAGAAAGCGTTGACAGGAACTGTCACCTTATGCGAGGAAATGCTTGCGGCTTGAGACAAAAGAATCGGACATGTTTGGCGCTGAAAATCCAGGGATCTTTTCAGGTACGACGTAAGCGAAATTTCGACTCCCAGTGTTCGCCGGGCTCTGAAGTCTTCTCTGAAACCTATTCTTAATTTAACCTCCTGCCAGGCCCTGCAGGTGTCGATTCTCAATCTTCATTTGAAATATTTTTCATAAAAATATGAGATCCCGAGAACAGAAGTAGGAGCCTTGTTTAAAAACCTCCTGGGGTACATCCAGAGGAGGCCTCTCTGGGTCTCATCTTCCATTTTTTACTACTTTTTCCCTTTTTTAATATCTTGCAAATTATCATTTTTATAACATTTCATTCTTCTCCTCGTTTTTCTATCTTTTCAAACATAATTAATATTTACTTAAAAGCAGGACCGCCTGGAAAGCTGAGAACACCTTTCCGGTAAAACAAATTCACCGCACAATTTACCACTTTTGTTTCTAATCCAAAATTCTTTTGGTGAATTTGTCAAGTTACATTCAGAATAATTGCGACAGATAGTTTTCTCAATAATTCAGTCAAAGCAACAGAATAGTGTTAAGGTGCGGTAGGTGAGATGTGAGAGCTCTTCGGTCAGCTTTTGTCCCCGTTCAAACGAAGTGCCTTTTACACACGTCTTTGTCTCCTCGCTTGGGGCCATTACGGGTACGCCAGCAATAAAAGCAATGCGGCGAACTCATCGTGAATGTAAAACTGTCATGGCGACCGCAACAAATACATTTTATTGCAACAATAACGTTTTTCTTTCGCGGATTTTGATAGCGATGTTCGAAACCGCAGCTGCCATGATATCCTACAAGACCTAATCGTAACCTATGATTCTGACGAAACTATAGACGGTTTTCTTCTGCCAGATGGTCAAAAAAATGTTTGAGGGTGACTTTCATCTGCTCCGACGTTTTTATTTCATTCAAAACTAAGTTATTTGTAATTAATCAATTATGAAACTTTCTTGGGTTGAATTATGCGAAATAAGTGTTAATGTAAAAAAACATATTCAAAAGGTAGGGGAAACGTGTAACCAGAAGAACTTTCAGCTTTGATATGGTAGATAAGTTTTTAGAGTTTTTAAGTAACTCTCGCTTTACACATATTGTAATAAGCGAACACTAATGCTGACAACTCACTCTATAAGCTCACTCATTATCTGATTATATAGGCCCAACCCGTTTCACCAAATGAAACAGTGTTAAATTGTGGGCAACCCTTCCTCGGCTCCATTTTTTACCCTTAAAACTGGAATTTCAGTGTCGTCAAAAGAACATCATATCATCAACGGACTGGGACTCCGCTTTTTTTCGACTAATAATTCTTTGGACCCGTTTAACTTTCACCCTGTCCCTTCGTCCCTTCCATCTATTTCCCTCTACTTCTCTCCTCCACGTTAGTGCCTAAGGAGGCGACGGAACTAAGCTAAACAAAGACGGATGAGGTTTTTGATGTTTCATAAATTTTAAGAAGTTTCCAATTAGTTGCTGCGTCCGTCCCTCTTGTCCTACCGTATTGACTCAGCATGGGGGCCCCGAATTTCTCATAAATCACAACCGGAGCCTTCATCATTAACTGGCCTTACTCCGAGACAAAAATTACCTTTTTTTCTCCTCAATGTTTAATGATCGAATATTTTAAATCATACTTCGCAGGTTTTTTTTAATATTGTTAAAAAAATTAATAGAAATCATAATTCTTTGAAAAGAATGCATTTTAAATGCATTTTTAAAATTAACAATAGTGCCCTCATGTTTAAAATTTATTTTCAGGGTTACCTTTTCCTTTGTTGTTGTTGTTTTGTGTGTAGCGCGTACCAGAAAAAATCTTTAAATTAATACTTCATTCCAAAACTGACATTCTCTTTCTTTCTGCGTATTTGGATGTTTTTGTGACCCTCGAGGGGGTTGGTGGCTTCCAAGCGCTCGACTTGGGACTTGATTTGGGTTCGAATTCCTCGAGGCTTTCGAATTTTCCAGGGGAGACCATTTTCAAAATTCAATTCTTTTAAATTTTCGTGAAATTGTCTTTAAATTGGTGTAATTCTTTGAATTCTTTGAATTCTTTCTATTTCCTGTTTCATATTAACCTTCGTGTATTTCCCTTTTGCATTTATTTAGTTAACTGCCATCTGTCTTCAAATACGAGACATTAAGAAGTTGGTCTGGCTTTACAAGTGCTTTTTATCTAGGCAACAGACTAGTGTCTTAGCCTAAAGAATTGGATAAAGGATTAAAGCTCTTGTAGAAATAAAGAAAATGAAAAAGAGAGAGGAAAAGTAATAAATAATAAAAATGAGAAAGCAGTGAAGAGGTCAAGCTATGAGTAGCTTGTTATGGCGCCAAGTGGTTTACATCGTTTTAGACGTTATTGCTATTGACGTTCGTCAATGAGGGAGGTAGCGTTAGTGGTAGTACTGGGAATGCCAATTTCCTCCTGTAAATGATGATATGGTTGAAGGCTGATGAAATGGGAACGAACCTGGAAGAATTGATGATGATTCGTAGGGTTTTGGTCTGAACTTTAGTGATTTTTTGGTTGGGATTGGCAGAGAAACCCCAGTATTGAAACCCCTAGGTCCAAATGGGTTTTAGAACACATTTATATGTATGAGGAACTTATTTACAGCATGTGGTTGTAACCAACTGCCCACTGACCAAAAAAGTTTGTTGAGAACGTGATGGCTTGGACACGTTTAGCTCTAATGTGGTCTTTCGAGTCAATCTGCAGTCAAGATGGATTCCGAGATATTTGACTTTAGTAGACCAGAGGATATGTGAGGGTCATCGTTGAGAAAAACTGGCGGACCATTCCTTTTACGGTGGGTGAGGGTGACATGGCGTGATTCAGTCACGTTGACGTTGGTCCTCCACCTTGACAGTCAGAACAGACAGTCTTGAACAAACAGTCCTTGAACCAAAACAAAGTAAAGTGAGTTAAAGACTCACAATTCAACAAAAACTCACATAAGAACTGTTGAATTTGTTCGAGGATATGTTTCTTCATGTTTTAGAACATAAAAGCAAGAAAACATTGTTTTCCACGTTGGCACGAGCTCGTGTCAAAAAGGCCAAAGGGAGAAAAATTAAATTTTCTGTATATATTTTCGGCACGAAAAAGCGGGAGGGGAGGAGGGGTTGAATTACGAGGTATTTGGGCACCCGAAGAGTGACGAAACGCGTCCTTCATTCTTATTAAAAATACATTTTCAATCTCCATAACTCTTTATTAGGAAGGAATGAGCTCTGAACGAAAAAGAGCCCTATCTAAATTAAAATGTCATTATTTTAGATAATTTAAAAATTTATGGATATGATATTTCTGGAAAGTGAATAGATGAAGAAGACAAAAAAGAAAAAGAAAAAACTCCATTACCTTGGGCCCATATGGTTTTATTATGGAAATGCCATAAATTTGGAATTTAATGGAGAATTTCAGTTTCTCCAAAGACCACAAAAACCTCCTCTGGAGCTGCCGCTTTTTACCTCCCTCCGTCTCTCTTTCTGTCTTTTCTATTTTCAGCTTCGGTATCCTTTCAATGTGTCCTTTATTACAAACTATTCGATTTTCTACGTTCAATCCAAATTTTATTTCTTTATTAATTTTTATGTTAACTTAGGAAAGTGAAAATAAAATTTGGTCCAAACTTTATTAAAGAGGTAGAGGAATTTAGCTGAATTTATCCCTCTTTTTCGTAATATTTTTGTCATATAACCATGGACTGTGGAATACATCCGCTGGACTAGTCTGAACCTTGTACAACTGCAGTCCAACTGCAGTTAGTATTAATCAACTATGGGGACAAGGTGTATCAAGAGTTTGTTACAGTAGGTGTTGGACACCTTCCGGAAATGACACAACAATTTGATTTTTTCCCATGTCCAGTGAGGACTTCTATATTTGAAGGAACGAATTCCTCGGCTATTTGAGCGTCAGGGATGCCACAACAAACAGCCTTCAGCTTTTATCAGGTTAAACTTTGATAAATGTCTCATGTTTGATGCCTCTTTGTGGCTACCTTACAAATTCTTTAAAATGTTCCATCCACTCTTTGCGAGTAATTTTCTCGCCCAATCCTCTGTCAATCCATTTGATCTTCAGCCAAAAGTCTTTCTCGTCTCTTTCTTTCGTCCTCTTCCAGCTCTCCCAGCCCGACTCATTTTGCTCGACTCATTTTTTCTCGTCTAGAACTCTAGCTTGTATAAAGCTATCATCATGTCATCTTTTCTCCAGATAGTCTTCCTATGTCTCCTCATTTTTTTTTAAAGGTTCGGCACTTTCTTTCCAGATGAATTTCACTCCCTTCTTGCTACTCTCGTAATTTGTTCCCATACATTTAAGGCTTCCTCTCTTGTAATTTTGGTTATTTAAGGAAAGCGATAAGAACACTTAAGATTCCCTATTTTTAAATCAGCAGTGTAATACTCCATGTCCTCCATTACTAAATAAAGTTAATTTATAGTAGTGAGCTCTAAACCCGACAAAAAATTTTTCTACAGTAACCTTGTCAGATTTTTTTGTTTACGACATATGTCTTCGTCCTCCTGAAAAATTTTTTTAAGATAAATATTCGCAACAGTTTGTGCGTTTTCTGAGACACAATTTTATTACACTTGTAGTTTTATTTTTGTTTTATCACTTTCGTAAGCCCTCATATTTGCCAAATTTATTGGTTATCATAAACAATCGCCCGTAACTCTGAACCTATTCGCCGGATTTATCACTTTTACCGTATCATATACAATCCTCGATGACTTTTTTTGGCCAGAAGTTTCTACTAACGTCAGTTTTAATTACCAATCTTCCGTAACTTCAAGAAGAAGACGGACAATAATTCATTATTTTGAAGGTGGTACCAACGCGAACGCCCACTTACTGTCTGTCCGGTGTTTCTTCTTCTCCTTTCTTTCATTTTTTTTGTTTCTTTTTAAGAGTTCGGTCGCAAGTAATTAAAATTATAATGAAGCAAGAACAAGGATGTGATGGTACCGAAACTAAGAGAGCTATTAAAGAGCAATCAATATGGAATTCAGATTGATTGATGTAAAGGAGATGTGGCCGCGGACCCCGGCCCCATCATTCAAGTGCGAGGGAGGGCCACCGGATACTTTCAATAATTCGTTTAATTGCGTTCGTTTTCAAAAGATTTTTTTTTTTACCTTCCAAGGAGTCAATCATGTTGTCAAAGAAAATTTTTTTCCCTTTAAAATCCACAGCTACTAATTCTTCTCATTATCTGTTTGTTATTACTACTGTTAAAAAAAGATAGATGAACCTCGAAAGACAGCTAATTTACTAACTCCAAGTAAAGAAAACGTGAGACCATCAAGGACAAAAAGCTATTTTCGGAGGTGTCTTCGTCATCTCCGATCTCTCACATTTTTGAAGGTTGCGGTTTTCCTTCACCACTCACTTTCAGTCTTTTCGTCCTCCTTCCCTCTTCAAAAACAAAGATTTTTGACGTATCGAAGTTGATTGGTTCGTCGATGGCTTTTGATCCCGGTCCACCATCAGGAGATAAGATTTTCTGTTCAACCTTATTCTGTTCATATGCCTCGACAAAGGAGACCGAATGTAGAAACAATAGATTCAAAATAGAAAACAGTGAAAAAGCGTCATCAAGGACAAAATTCTGAAGATCTTTGCTCATCCATGCCAAATTAAGGCAAAACAACATGGCGATGCATCATCATTTCAATGGTCAGTCCTCCAATTATCCGTAGCCCAACCCCCCGCTGTTTTCTCCGCAAATTAATCAACAACTCAAAAGGAATGCAGACGGCCAGAAGCGGTCATCAATTAGATCTGCCATGAGACCATAAACATTTTCTTTTTTCAGTAGGAAGACTCCTTTCTCATTTACGCTCCCAAAACAGAGTGGATTTCTAATTTCTTGAATGCAGGCCGGATGCAATTTCCTGAATTAAAAAAAAATGGTTTATGGTACAGAAAGAAACAATTGTCAGTCACTAACATCATGTTGGACAGGGAAATGAATATGCAAGATATCAAATCGTGACTGGAGTTCAAATTTACTCATTGTGCTCGACCATTTTGTCTCTTTTTTCGTACCCACATTTGATTTTGAATCACGCTTATTAATGTGCATATAAAAGTTTCGAGAATCGATTAGAATGAACTATAGCGCGTGCTGTGGATCGCGTGGGAGCGGATCTGCATGCGTTTAAACAGAATTCGAGAGAAGAGCGATAAGCGAAACACGAAACGATGAATGTTGTCTGAGTGACCCGGACTAGCACCACTAGAATCGGTATGGCACGACGCGAAAAAGGCAGCAACGAAGAGCACCGTACCTGAATCTAAGGGAAAAGCTGGCGGACATGATGGAAAGCGTTGCGCATGGGCTGCATCCACGAGTTTACAAGCACGGCACGCCTGGGGCACACGCTTGGAATAGTTGGTTCCCACGGCCCCCTCCTCTCTGGCACCCACAATCACCTTTATTAACCGTGGTTATTTCTGCGCCTTTACTTGATAATCTCATGACTTAGGGGGGAAAGGGTTTCTCTTCGGGTTCCCATGCTCGGGTTGCTAGGGTTAAAGGGTTCAGGGCAATTACAACAGAGAAAGAGAGAGAGACAGAGTAAAACTTTTTTCTTTCGTTTCTTCTTGTGTCTCCCGTGCGCGGAGCCTACCTCGTTCCAATCAATTGTTTGCTGGAACAAAAAAACCGTGATTGCCCATCCGCAGGTTATCACATTCCAGACTGACAACCATTTTACTTGCTCATCCTCATTCTCCTTTAATTCACAGATCATTTGGCTCTGATACGATTTTTCTCAGTTCTTAAAGTATGTCTTGCATGAAAAACTGACGAACAATCCCATGTTTTGTTTTCGTGTCTGGGAAATCCATTTCCATTTCATAACGTGGGACTAGACATCGCCTAATGTTTCCACCTCTTTTCTATTAAAACCTCATCGGCGCCGACTTGGTATTTCCATTCTTCGGCTCCCTCCAACTTTTCCTTCCTTCTAATAATTGGCTGTCTTGTAAAAAATCCCTACTTCCACATTTTACTTCCACATTTTATTCACATGATTTTTGAGAATCAGAGAGTTGTCATACATTTTTATTTTGGAGAATAGCTCGTAATACGAAGGGAAATAAAGCAGCTGTAATACTCTAGGGCAAGAGCTGTGGAAGAAGAGCAAGGAAACAATGTTAGGTTGATTAGAACGATTGCATGGTGAATCTGGGCGTTTCGTGTTGCGTGGAGCGATAATAGATTCGGATGGCACGTGTAACTCGGAGGCTGGAAAATGGGCGTAAATGTAATGGCGTCTTCACGTGTACGAGCACGAGTCAACAAAAAACACCTGTCATAATAATTTTCTAATAATTTGTTGGTGTTTCATTTTCTAATTCATTTTGATTCTTCTTTTTTCGTCCTCCCTTTTTCCTTTCGATTAGTGTGGAACGAAGTCAGAGAAATTTTACTTCCTGTTAGAAGTTTTATTTAAGTCAAAATTTTCCCTATTGCTGGTTTTCCAAAACAGTTATTTCAGCAGAAAATAGCCCGGCTACAACGAAATTTTTAAAGCTTTTTTTTTGGAGAAAGCCTTACAATTTTGTTAGCGCAAGCTTGCTAATTGTTATAAAACGATAGTGTGGAATGCTTGGCGAAAGAACGATAACGTTGCGGTTGACAGGTAATGGTAGTGACGTCGGTTAACTCAAAAGTCACGTTGAGATTATTGAGAGCTCCAAGCAGAGAACAGAAAGATGTGTTGCCGTACAGAGCTTTCAAGAAACAGTCACCAAAGAGATATTCATTCTTTGACCGGAACATTGACGACAACAGGGTCGTAACCTGTTTGAGTTCATCTTTCAGAAATTTCAGTTTATCGGCGGCTTTCTTTCATTTTAGAGTTTTTATTAATTTTATAAAAGGTCGCCATAACGGGACCGGAAATTGAAAAACGTTTAGCGAAGCCATATTTAGAAATTGGAAAGGTTTATTCGGATGAAAATCATCCTGCCAATTAGCGGACTATTAATTATTCTGGCTAACGAATTTTGGGGTCATGTCATGTCACGAAAGTATTTCCAAAAAAGGGCGAAACGAAGAGAAGAGTGATTAAATACAGAAGAAGGAAGAGGAGGAGGAGGAAGAATAGTTGACGGAAAAGAGAAAGAAAGAGACGAAGGGTTGACTGATAAATTGAAAGTCGGGTGAAAAATATATGCATTACCAGGTGCCTGGGTACGGGTACTAGATCGAAGACTAAATTGTTTTCATATTCAACTTTGATTGAAGCCACCAGGAGGCAGCACCGACTGCGGCTGTGACTCCTCTGCGTGACGCGGAAAAAAAAATTTTTATTTGTTCATGTTGCGCAAGACGTGACTTACTTCGATTTAGATTGAATTTGACAATTGTTATTAATTAATCTCGACATAAATTTTTGATTATCTTTTCGCTTAAATTTATTTATTTTTTTCTTCAAATTGTGTATAACCGGGATTAATAAATTAATTTATCAAGGTTTAAATTACTTTTATTGCACCTTTTTGCTTCGGTTTGAACATTATTCTAATTTTGTCCTTTTAATTTTTTGTTTCGAGTTGTTTCTCTTCGAATCGTGATGTTGGGAAGTTTTTTTTCCTTGCGAGAAATTTGAAGTTGAGTTAGACCTCACACTGTGAATTTGCACAAATGAGCGTTTTGCCCGAAAGCCGGTTTCAATTATTGTGACTGTTTTCGGTCGTAGATAAATTATGGCGGTGGCGCCTTTGGAAATTTATCGGTGTAACTTCTTTCAAGCTATTATTAATATTTTCCACCAATAGGTGTTTTTATCATAGTCTACAGTATAAAGGAGACCAAAAAATATGACCGAATCAAAGGAAATTGGTGCTAAAGACTCACTTCTGCTCTCGACTATGTTGGCGGCAATGATGTGGCTGTTCCCACTACATAGGAAGGAAAGACCCGATTTTCTTTTTAATACTCCTCTTAATTGGAGGCCCATCTCAATTCATGTGCAGCATCCCTTCTCAGTGAACGACAAAGTCAACGACTTCTCAAGTGAGAACCACTAGACTCCATCACGTGATTCTCTTAGCCTCTCTACCTCTCCTTTCTATGTTCTGACTATTTTCCTCTAGCTTTATTCTTCATTTGTTTTCTCTCATAGTTTTCTTTTTCTCTATTCCTTCCTTCCTAATCCCCTCTCTTTTTCTTCTATCCTTAATTTATATTATTATTACTTCATTCCTATCGTGGTATTATTACTCGAAGAGTAAATCAAAATTCATTTGCAAAATACGTGTGTTTGTCAGTTGAAAGTCTATTTCAATTAGTTTTTAGAGTTTTTAGGTGAACAATGATGGAGAGATTTATTTATTTATTTAGTAGTTCGAAGTAAACTACTCGACTTAGAAAGAATTGGTTTAGTAAAAAGACAAGTTTGTACATGGCTGCTTCCTAATATTAAAGAAAACAGAGTTTATTGAAGTCTGTGTGTCATCAACTAATTAATAAATATTATATAAATCAATTGAAAATGCAGATATGTCCAGAATTAAATGTTAAGTATAATACTTAAGCCTGTAACATATGCAAATAATATATGGTTCTGTAATAATTGGACACAACGACAACTGGAGGCAACTGCAATTGGAAGCGGATCCGTTTCGCACGTATTCTGAGGTGAAAAATTCCTGAGTTTTTCCTAGATTTCGTTATTCAAACTATACTTCGTTTATACTTAATAAATCTTAATATCAATTACTGTTCTAATAACCAAATGACAATGTATAAATGTAGAAAGATATTATTGTAAATATACACTTCCAGTCCTGGCGATTACCAGAATAAGAGAAAAATAGTTGTTTTTTTTTTTTTTTTTGCATTTGTTCCCACTTTTCTTCTCCTTCTTTAACCAACTCTGCGACCAACTACTTGAAATCTGTCCCAAAGACAGGCAACAGTTAGAATGAAACAAAAAAACGACTCAGAAATGAATTACTAGTTATTTTAAAAGTCAAGATAATGAGTTAGGATTGGTTGACCGAGCAGCCTTTTTCCAACTATCGTCTAAATTCAAAGAGCTATTAAAATCAAAATATCCATCAAAACCCAACACTATAATAACAAATGGCCACCAGTGGTCGAAAGTTCTGGAAATAGCTAAGTAAAAAAAACATAAACAGTATTTCTGGAAGCGCAATGTTTTCTCTGCATCTCACAAAATCAAACAAACAAAACTGTCTTGGATTCGAATTAGGAATTGAGAGGCCACATTTTTTTTTGCCCGCAGGAGGGGGAAACGCTTTATGCACACCTGATGAGTTTCGTACATCTAGGTAGTGTCGGACTCCCCTTCTTCAGGGTACCGACTAAACCCCCCCTGACCGCTGCATCTTGGGGGCACTGAGGAAGTTCAGAGGCCCGTCGCGATTACTGTCCGGGCTTCTTCTGCCTCAGTTGAAATATCCTCCGGTGTTTTACTGTCGGCCGGGTTTCTTGCGAGGTTGGCCTTGGCGCTCTTGCTCGACGTATTTTTTTTTCTCTTCATGACTTCCTTGCTGAAATCAGAGAACGCTGTCCAGCTGTCGGGATCTTCTATTATCCTTGCCACTATATTTGGGAGATCTAGTTGTTTTAGTCTGCCCCTGAGTGTGCTCCTTTGTTGGCTCCATTTGTCACAGTGATTCAGGGTATGTTCCCATGTGTCTTCGTTGCCGCTGCTGCAGTGGTCGCACTAGCTGGTGTCCCGTTTTTTGATCCTGTGAAGGAAGGAATTAAAACACCCATGTCCTGTTAGAATCTGGGTCATGTGGTAATTCACTTCCTCGTGTTTCCCACTTAGCCATCCTTCGAGGTGTGGTAGTATGGCGGCGACAATTGGTTTCTCGGAGTCTTTGGAGTGCTCCAGTTCCTGTCTCCATTTCTTGCAGGTTATTTCCTGCTTTAATCTTCTTAAGTGGCCTTTGGAGGTTGCTCCGTTGGGCTTCTTCCCGGGCTTCGGCAAAAACGGTGAGAGGAGGTGTCCCCCGCGATCAGTAGTGAGGCTGCGGTGGAGACCGTCCTGTATGCTCGGCAGATCGTTGAGCAATGCGCCGCTGCAGATTCCTCAGATCTTTTTGAAGGACTTTGTCGCTTCTGGTGGCGTCGACCCAGATTGTGGAGTCGTAAATCGCGATGCTATTTATGATGTTCGCGAACAGTTTTCTTGCCCTGTTATTTGGCCCGTCGATGTTGGGAAGAAGTTGAGACAGCATTCGCGTCGTTTTCTCTGTCTTCTGTTTGACGTGGACGAAGTGTTCCCGGAACTTGAATTTTTGGTCCATGATGAGCCCTAGGTATTTGAGCGTTGTTTTGGGCTCGACCTCGTTGTTCCGGATTCGAAGAGGACTTTTGTCTTCGAATGTTTTTTGAGTCGCCACGGTATGTCCGAGTTCCTTGATCCTTTTGATCACTAGAACCGCTGCCGTTTGTGCCCGGTGTCTGGCGACTGCGAGGTTATTCCCAGTGGCCATGATGATTGTGTCATCCGCGTAGCATATAATCGTCGTCCCTGCGGGTGTTTTTGTCTCCACGACTGTGTCGTATGTTATGTTCCACAATAGTGGACCGAGGACCGATCCTTTTGGAACGCCACGCGTGAACGGCCTCACGTGTTTTCCACGCTCGCGGTCGGTCAACATTATCTTCCTTTCGTGGAGGTAACTTTTCACGGTTTTCGCCAGTGAGAGGTCACATTAGTGCCTTTTTAAACTATGATGAGCTTTGGGATTTTTGTGGCTCTTACCAGAAGACTGGGAATGAAAGAGATTGAAGTGTTATACTTTCCATCTGAATTATAGTCATTATTAAACAAAATGGTGTAAGAAATAAAACAATAGAAAACATCTAAGAAAGAATGAAGAAAATAAAAGCTACAAGAAGGCCAAGCTGCGACAAAAGCCCTGGGAGCGGAAAACAAAAGCTCCGGGCGATTTTATCATTCGTGATCGCCTTCCCTAGGATATTCAAATCCTCGTCACCTCTTGACAAGAACGTTATCCTCTGCCTCTGAATGGAAGACGATGAAAAGTAATTGAGAATATGTTCATATTTATGTTGAGAAAAAGCCTGAATTTGATTTCGGTCAACAATAAAAGCATGAGTAATGTCTTGGGTTTAGGGAGAGCATGGGGCATGGGAACCACGTTTTTCCCCCGAGGACATTTTAGGTACAGAGGTCTGTTCACAACTTCGGCATTTTTAAATTATCGTCCAATGCGTGACTTCGCCGATGCAATTTATTCACTGTGGTTATTTATTTTATCATTTTTTTCTCTTTTCCCTTTTGCCGAGAAAACCATCTTAAAACAAAAATAACAAATTGATTTTCCCGCTAAAAAGATTCGGTTCTCTTGGAATCAGCGACAAAGGAAAAATTTTTGCAAAATTTTGTGAGAAATTCTGGTTGATCACTTAGCGTCCTGAGGCTGGACGGGAAATGATGAATGCGTGTGTGAATATTCCTTTTCAAGTTTTCAGGTTCACACTTGATTCCCAGCCTTCTGGTGCCTGTTGATGCTCCAGACCTGCTACATTTTTTATTCTTTCACTTCTGCTTGATTATTTTACCTCTTTCCTTCCTCTGGTTCAGTTTCAGTTTTGCTTCCTTCACTTCTCTCCTTCATCTTTCTCTCTCATCATTCTGGCATCCAGTTATCGGATTTAACTATTCTGAACGCGAATGTCTGGTAGTAATTTTCCTCTCTGACCTCTCTGATCGACATCAGCAAAAGAATGAAGCCTGAGTCCTGTGTCCTAATCTTTTCTTCCGCTTACCGTATAAATCGACATTTTTTCTCTCCTTCAGTTTACTATTTCATTTGTGCCACTTTTGGCGATATCCTCCTCCTCTCCCTCTTCCTTCTCCGCCTTTCTCTTCAGTTTTTTCTAGCTATCTTCTTCGCAGTTCCGTATCTTTGCCCTTCCCCTACTTTCAAAACATTCCAATGGGGAAAACATGAAAATCATCCGGTCACAAGAGGAAATTACTATGATTAGGGACGAATTAACACAAAGCCAGAGGGTCATTAGCATGTAACCAGGGCCCTCATGTCAGTGGATTATTAAACACCCAGATGAGGCATCCATAGCGCACGCGTACATCCTGACTTGGAAATGGATTCGAAAATGGCTAGTAAGTTGACCTCGGGTAGTTCGAAACCTTGACGGGTGAGCCCCGGAGGGTGAACAATTATCGCAAAAGGAAAGAGAGGAAAAGAAATGATTATGTTTAACGAAACGTGGATTCAAAAAACGGTCCACAAATCAAATTGGCGGAGAAGGAAGAAGGGAAAAGGTGGAAGAAATGTCAGTAAAGCACATTATGTCATTAGAAAATTAGAGAAAATTAGTTTGAAATGCTGATGGATTGCCAAGGATTCGGTGTGTCTCGTGGGAATTGGACCAATGGCCCTGCCTATTGCCTCCAATTACATATTTCCATCTAGCCGACTAATAAATTATCCTTCGTCTCTCATTATTTCCACTTTTTTCTCTTTGTTTAGACTCGCTCCTAATCTTTGTTTTTCTTGCAATTATCCCTGTGATTTGAGTCAAGTACGTGGTACATGGTACCTCAAACGGATGGGATCCAAATTTTGGGTTTCGTGAAACTGCTCCTCGGCCACCACTTATTCCTTCCGAAAATACCTTGAAATTTATAAATTGTTACTCTGCCCGAAGACATTTCTTTTTCAGCCTCTTCTTTTGACGATTTGAGTTTGTTCTTTAACGGCCTCAAAGCAGTCTTTGGAGCCGTTTTTCAGATCACATCACGGTCTTCTTGTAAAATAGAATGACAGAGAAAAAGCAGGGAAAGAAAGCGAAAACTTCTCATTGAACAGTCACTGGCCATGGAGTTGTCGGACTGTTCAGAATTTGACGTCAGATCCTGGTGTCTAGGAATCACTAAAAGTAAACAAAAAATCTCTGGAAATATGAGTGAACCCTATTCCTGAGAAAGATGGAAATCTTAGGACGGTTAGTTTCTTGGAAGCCTCAGGCGAACACCGTGAGACTTTTGGATGATATCCGAAGCGTTAGTCAAAAGGAGGCCGATCGAGCTAAAAGCTTGAGTAGTTAGACGCTCCGATAACTTGAAAAGGAAAAATAAATTAAAAATAAAACGACTAAACGGCCTAGGACGAACCCTAGAACGTGGGAGGGTTGAAATCCGTGATGAACGCCAAAGTAAATTGCAGGCTTGTGCTAGGGTCGAAGGGTCAGCGTCCGACCCTCCGAGGCGCCGCCGGGGGCACGTAAACATAGGGTTCGGGGACACGAGACGCCCCAAGCGCCTTCGCTCACGTTTATCAAATACCGCCTCCGGAGAAAAGGAGCAAAAATTGGAAGAGTGTTTTCTTTTTGCCAGAGATTCCCATGTCCCCGTACTCTATTGCTTCTAATTTCAGCAACTGTCTTTAATACTAAATAATACTTTGTTAACTATTTTTTCCCAGTGTTTTTAAACCTATCATTTTGTTTGTCTATAAGGACCGTATCCGCCTCCTTTCGCTCCGTAAATTTGATTATGAGGTTTCACAAAACGTCGGGTGAAGCCCCCTCCGCACGTTTGTGAGATTCTCTCCGTGATTTACTGGGAAACTGGGATTTTCACTTTTCTGAGAAATCTTAGATTTTTTAATAGTTCTGTGTCTTATTGACTCCTTAAAGGAATCGAAAACCTTGTACCTTTGATTCTGTGAGGTCTATAGAAAACATGTGGCTCCCGGAAACACATTTCTTTTCTAATATTGACGAAGAAAATTCCTAAATGATAGTATTGTTATTATTAATAGTTTTCTTAATACTGCAATGGATAACGCCCACGAATTAAACATGCCCAATAACATGAGCAAAACTTTTCCACTGCTTTCTACCATAAGTAGGTTTTCAGTTGGATATTGTTTGTTTTTGACACTTATAAGAAGTCTTCTAGTTAATAACCTGTAACTGGGTAACGTTTATTTCGTTGTTTTATTTGGGTAAAATAAATATCAGCACTAGCCCCCGGGATTAAGAATTACGACTCGTATTTAAGCTTAAATTAAAATGTAAACTTACAAGAACTCCTCCTTCGAACTAGTGACTTAAACCTGTAATCGCAAAAAATATCTAAGAATTTGTGTTAAATTTACAGATGTAACCCAAGCAAAGAACACGTTGAAAATAGTAGAAACATTTTTGGTAGGTAAACATATCATTGACTTTTTATTCTGAAAAAGGAGCCTTTAAAATTTGTCAAGAGCTACCTGAAAAGACACCAGAATAAAATGACAAAGAGAGAAGGAAAAGGAGGAGGAGGAGGCAAAGAACCCAAAACCAAGTTATCTAGCGCTAAATTAAACTGAATTGGTTTTCAAACAAAAAACCGACTAAAATTTATAGGTTTTATGGGAACATAGAATTGTTTTCGTCACCTCTGACCAAAATTTTGGAAAAATGCACAAAAAGCGTGACCATCGGAAAGACCCGACAGAAGTCTTCTAGTTCTTTGTTAGGATTCAAGCAACAAAAAAATAATAAAATAGAGTTTTTTTTTATTTCTTTATATTTATTGGTGCCGTTTTAGGACGGAAAGGAAGGGGCCCAGTGCGGGGGAGGAAGGGGGTGCTTTTTACGATGAAGTAGATACTTGTTTTGAAATTCTTGAGCGTAATAAAACTAAAAAAAAATTTTGAGAGGCCGACGAAATCGGTGGCAGTTTGTCTGTCAATGGCCGTCTTATAACTAAAATTCTAACGCGGGATCAAATTTGTTTATTTGTTTACTTTCTGCATCATTTTTTTGGTTTGAAGTGGGCCATATGCCTCGTTAATTTTTAAAAGTGTCTTTTTCAAATTTGGGAAAGTTTATTGATTTCGTGGGAACGATTTTAAATCGGTAAAATTCTAGTTCGGATAAATTTTTTATGTGGCTCGAGTTTCTGTTTTTTCTAAATCCAGAAAGGCAAATCAACGAAGGGAAAGAATGACTCTCTCTAACCACCATCTTTTCGTGCGTTCATTTCACCAGAATGCAAAAGTTCCGGTGGTTTTTGAAAGTGGACAAGATGACTGGTCAACCTTTTCAAGAGACAAATTAAATAAAAAATTGTTCAAAGGTATCAATGAAAGTCTGATTTTTAAACCACGTTTTGAAATAGAATTCGGAAAACAAGTACAACGCCGCAAACTAATGAATACTGGTTATCCTGTCTGTTACATATTTTATTACTTTGAGATTTTCTATACCAAAGGACATGAATCGTACACATGTCCATCGCAACCATTCAAGTTCCTCAATCTGACTTGTGTAGTTTGTTGATCCATAGAATGAAATGAAAAAAGAAAGACGATGGGACCATGACAGACATTAAGCAGTGTGGTTAAAATGTACCAAAATAAGGGTAAAAAGGGTGTAAGTCGGAAGTCAAGACATGTCAACCCTGAAAGTAACCAAGTTTGAGGACAAAAGTTTTTGTTTATTTGAGGCGGTTACAAGTCAAAGGAAAAGACGAACGGACACCTCGCGTGATTTATAGATTCACAACCCAAAACTGACGGTTTCTTCGGTGACTTTTTATTTTTAAATTTTGAAAATAGTTTCATTTCAGTAACGGAGTTCAAGCCCCGTTTAAGTTTCCACGGAATCTTCGAGTGTTTTGGTTTGAGTAGTAGCACGAGACCCGAAATCATAGGGTGAGCATGTCAGGTTTGACGTCAAGGATCAATTCAGGTTTATTTTTTCCTTCAGATACCATGAAATACATCCGAGTTTTTTCCCTTTTTGTGCGAAAACCGATGATTAGGAAGGTTTGCTTGAGTTTCGATACATTTGCCCATGTTTTATGGTTTCAAACTTCTCGCTCGCAGGTGAAAATGATCGGTTCCTCATTTATCATGAGTATCATTTTATTTTTAACCCAACCATTATCACTGGTTGTGGGTCATTATGTTCTGAACACAATGTAGCTCACCTCAGAAGAGAATAATGACAGTAGAATTCAGAAATTTAAATATTTTGTTTCTATATATACTGTATATATGTCTCTTCTTCTTAACTACGTTTTTTTCACTCTCTTCTTGTCACTCTGTCCTACCTTTCTCTTTCTCTCAGACCAAATTCCCAGTTATATCCATCACTCAATTTCTGGTGTTAAGACAATGGTTTATTTCTTGCATAAAAAGCCTCTTTTGAGTCAGACCAACTATAATACTTGGCGTCTCACTACAGACAGATGGCTGTTCCCTTAGAAAAAACTAGATACCGTAAATAAACAAATATTAAATAGTCGTCAGTTTCTTTTCTATTTGTCTCTAAATCTTTTTTAAAAATTCCTGCTTCCGCTTCTGATAAATTGAGAGTCTCTTTAGTCAAAATAATAATAAGGTTTCAACTTACGTTTCCAGTTGGCGGCGGCAGTTTTCAATTCCTTTGATCTGCAGATAATCAGTAGATTAGGGTTTTTATCGACACAGATGATTTTTTAATTTGTCCACTTACTCTTTTCCTCTTCTACTTTCCCTCTTTCCCTTCCTCTTTGTTTTTTGATTCATTCACTTCAATTATCGCTTCAAAATAGTTCGACCAAATCCGTCTCGTATAAATAAATATGATAAAAGTCGAAAGGAGCTTTTGAAAAAAAACCCTAACAGCTTTCCCGTTCGCCTTTCCTCTCTTCTTTTCCCTTTTTCCCCAAAATTCTAATTCATTCTAATTCAGGATAAGTCTAAATAAAAACAAAAGAAGAAACGAGTGAACAAATGAATAAAATAACATCAACATTCTTTATTGTATTTACATTTTGATAAATAACATTGAATAGTAAATTACACAAAGGTCTCGCCAAAATGGTTGGCATGACGGAGTGAAGGGAGCTAAATGGTACCAGAATTAGAATTGAAAAAAAATAAAAAAATAAAAGTCTATTTCAAAGGGGATCCGGAATTGATGAGTCCGTTCCCGATACATTTCTAAAATCAGTGCATAAGCATGCATTTACAATTTTTTTTTTTGAATAAATTTGTACAATAAATATATTTTAGGAACTAATTAAATAGTTAATTAATCAATAAATAAAATTCGCATTAATTTTTTTCCTATTTTCTACAAATCGAATTAACTGAATTTTCTCAAATACACTGGGGGAAAGTTTTCAAATTTTCTCGGTAATTTTGAATGTTTTTCAATTTTTATGGCAAAAAAATTAAATAAAATCACATATAAAATTTGAGATCATAATCAAAATTGTTAAGAATAAAAAAAGGAAATTACACGTGATTGGTCATCTCTTGTGACAATCATTTAAAATTAATTTGTACCAATTTTTTTTTTCAATTTTGAAAGCTTCTTTGGCTCTTTAAAAACACTTAAATTTTGGAATCAGTTTTGGCAGTTGTCTGCCTTATTAAGTCTTTTCTGTGATCTTTGCGTTAAAGAAAAACTCCGGCGTTGGTTTCTTTTGAGCTTTTTTAAGCTCTTTTGAAAACCCTACATTATTGTGTCTGTCTGTCTGTCGCGACGCTGAAATGTTCGAATTAGAGATGATTCTTGGTTTGAAATTGCCCGGTTTCAAGTTTTCTATTCAAATTAGGCCTTTTCCAGGGACGTCATCTCTAAAGTGTCACATGATCAATATGACTTTATGATCGGAGTTTAGGCTTTGGTTTGGATACCCGTTAATTAAGGTTTCAGGTAGATTTTACGGAGTTTTTTCTCTTTTTTCCCATTCTGTGGCCGACAATCATCGTGTCGATTACCGTCTCATTATATCGGCAATTGTGAATCCTAACTGTTTCTTTGGAGGAGGTTCCGGATTCGATTTGTTGGTCTCTTCCTGGCGGCTCAAGGAGAGATCGAGGAGAGCCGCACCTTCTGAACAGGCAGCTTCGCCTTCACAGTGCGTCATCTCGTGTCTCTTGAGGTCGCAGTTTCGTCTGAAGAGTTTAGTGCATCCTAAACATTCGAAAGGTTTGTACTCGGTGTGAGTGAGGAGATGAGTCTTCAAGTTCGATCTCTGGTTGAAGCTTCGACTGCAGACGGGACACTTGTGTGGAGATTCCTCCATGTGCAGGATCTTGTGAACGGCAAGAGTCCGAGACTGACAAAAGCCTTTTCCGCATTCTCCGCATTTGAAAGGTTTCTCTTTGCTGTGGATGTAGCGGTGGTCTCGAAGGTGATCCTGACGCCTGAAAGCCTTGTTACAGATATCGCAGGAGTACGGCCTCTCGTCGGTGTGCGTTCTTTCGTGGATCAGCAAATTATACGATTTGGTGAACTGCCTGTTGCAATATTTACAAATAAATTGTTTCTTTGGCCTCGATGACCCTCGGGTGGTTGACACAGTTCCAGTGGGAGGTCCAGATCGACCTCCGGCTTTAGAGACCGCCTGCTGTACGAACGGCGGCCTCGTTGCGAACGGGCTCCTCTCAGGCGACTGCGAACTGTAAAAAGCGTTTCGCAGCCAGTGGTTGACGAACAGAGCGGTTGGAAAGTTGGAAGGATAGGAAAAGCCAGGTACGTAGGAAAGAGGAGGCATCATCTTCGACGGGGAGTAACTCGGGCAAAAGGGTCGAAAAGCTGAATTTTGAGTCCGAGTCTGAAGTTCTTGTTCCAATGGTCGCTGAGGAGATTCCATCGGTGAGCGGTCGAAGGTGAAAGAGTAGTGCGGAGGAGGGCCTGCTATCTCCGCGTCCGGAGTATGGGGAGGTGTCAACAACGGAGAATGTTCTCCGGATTCATTCTTCATAATATGATCAGGACCTGAGAATTGAAATTAATTTCCATTTAGTTTTCTTTCGATTTACCCCGTTGAACCAAAAATATTGTCGCGACTTTTCACGCGATTAGGGTTGTCATTTTAAAATTTCAAAGTGGATTCAACCAGATTTCAAAAATCTTTTAATCAAAGAACATATATTCAAAATAATTTATTTAAAAATTAAAGGAAAGCCTTACTAATAAAAATAGAGGAAGGAGTAGTGTAGTGGTTAAAATTCCCGACTTGGACGCAATGGTGGTGAGTTCGAATCCTTCTCCCGCGTCCTGTTATACCCAAAAAAGGGTGAAGTTGGGATTAAACCACCACCACTACTTACTAATGAAAATAGTCTTAATTTAGGTTCACAAAACATTCTCGTCTCGAAACTTTCACCCCTAGCCTCTCTTTCCCCAAAGAATATTCAATATATTTAAAATTTTTTTGGAATTCTTAAAAAAGTTCAAATACTTCATCTGTGAGGCTCCAATTCCCTTCCAAAATGCATCCCTCTGAATCGGAAAAGGTGACAAACCTGACAAAAACTGTGTCAAAATAAGTGAGACTGAAGAAAGCCGTGTTCTCTAATGACATTGTAATAAGTAAAAAATGAACTCACCTTTGATTAGGGGATCATTCTGAAAAGAATGATTCAAAACATCCGTAGCCATTAAGCACTCTCAGAATTAAAAAATAAAAATATTTTGAAGTTTTACAGTTTGAAATTCTTAGTCTTTATTGATGCTCACTGTTTGCACTAATCAAGGAAGAAAACCAGAATCTGACTGCACTCACAAGAAATGAGTTCACAACTGCGGAGGAGTAACACCAGAAGCAAAAACTAGTTGAAAAGTTCACCGTAAAAGTAGTAAAGAAAAAAAAATGTTGTACACCCAGTGGATGGTATTCGACTGTTTCACATTCTTCCAGATGGAAACAGATTGAGATTTGACGCGGTGCTCTCCGATTATGTTGCGGCAAACATAAAGGGCGGAGCGAACGTTTTCATTGGTCGCTCTTCTATATCGGAAGTTTCACTTCCGTGCCTTCTCTTCCTCTTTCTCTTCCTCTCATCCCTCCTTTCACCCCCTCCACTCTTAAATTCTAGCTTCATGGCGGGTCTTCTTTGTTTGGGAACATCGCCATTGTGTAAATCAAAGAGGCCAGGGTAAGGACGGCAAAAAGTAGAGAAGAGCAGAGGGAGGGGTGAAGGGTAGAGGAGGACACCAGGAGGGAAAGAACTCAACGACTTCTCTTCTGCTCGTAAACCCACCGAACTCATGTTAACCATAAGGGTAGAAGTTCAAAGCGAGGTAACGTGCCGCCTTGTCCTCCCACCCCCTCGTTCCTGCCTTTGAGAACGTTTAATTTGATTTCCGGGTAATATTACCTTCCCCCGGTTTTACGGTTAGGGCGTTTTTTCTTTCGTTGAACGTTTTCCAAATTACCCGGGAAGATGGGGGAGTTTTCGAAATGAGCTAATCCCGCACTAAAACCTTTGTTTACACGGCCATTTTTCATTAGGGAATTTTATTGAAAGCAATCACGGCCTGCCAGGGAAACTTTCCGAGAGGAGATTATTTCTCTTTGTTATTTGTTCTGACGAACGTCAAAGAACAGGACCGTAGCCGAAGGGAAACAAAGGAAAACTAAAAAACTTCGTATGGAATGACGAACACATTGGTGAGACCAATAGGGTTCTGGATGTGTCATGAGGTGTCGGTGAGATGTTCTCCACTTCTCAACACTTCTGAGGGCAATCTTCTGGCAGGAGTCTGTCGACGATTTGACGAGACAGCTTGACTGTGTTGAGATAGTATTTGAGATGACGGGCAATTTGAAGGGCCACCGCCCAACTACTCGTGGTGGTTCCCGCATGTAAAAATCATCAAAGAGAAGATAATGGAAGGAAGAGAGAGCAATTGGCGAGGATGATAGATAAGAGCAGCGATAATTGGAGCTACAAACGTGAAGGCAGCAGCTGTAGGCGAAGGAGATTCTTCATGAGCCGCTCAATATTTACTCAGGAACGACTTTTATAGGGATCAAACTGATAGCGGCGACATCAAAAAGCTTTTTTCCACGTTATCAATTTGAATTTAGGAAAAAACGATGTAAATAGAACTTCGCAGCCTCCACCAATTGTAAACAAAGAAAATAGAAAATTTTCATTTTTTCCCTCTTTGGGCTACCGATTAAAACCAGATTCGGAAGTGAGTGCTGTGGTAGAGAAACGGAGGCGAGAAGGGGAGAGCTTCTAGAACACCTTTCGCACAAGAACAAACATACCGAGTCTGAATGTTTTTCCTTTTACATAAAACAGACATATTTAGAAAAGGTACAATTCTAAGGAGACAGAGGAGATCATTTTACGCCAATCAATTTAGTGGGACAACAATGGAGTTCTGTGTCTTAGTTCTGCAAGAACTCGCTGAAACAATTGAATGGAAAACACTCACTGTTTGCGATTGCGATCAGGCTTCGACTACTTCAAAATAAATATGTACAACTAAAACATTTTTCTAGAGAGGTCAAAAACATCAGACACACATTTGCGCAGTGACGGTGCCCTGGGTTTTTTGCAGGAAAAGAAAGTCGAGAGCTAACAAAGTACTATTCAAATCACGTAAGCAAAAGCCTTAATGTTTGTAATATTTTTGATTGAGGGAAAGGCTCTTTAATCTCAGAATCATTTTCTGACAAAATCGGACTTCTCTAAACTATAACATGTCTTTGAGGTTGACACCAGAAGAACAAAGACCAATATTCGTCATCTTTTTTTACGATGGTAAAATTTTGGCAAATATAAAGTCATATAGTTGGCCAACAACACTTTGTTAACATCAAATATTGAATGATGTTGACACAAAGCGATAACATATGCTCTCACGTATGAATAAAAGCACACAAAACTGAAATCAGTCTTTGTCGGCAACACCCTTTTATTACATTATTCCAGTAAAGCAACAATAACCAGGGGGGGCTCTTTCCCGGAATCAGGTGAATATTGTTTGAGCCGCCCATGGATTTGAGGGCTGGGATAGCCGGGTGGGTGAGAGAGAAAGAGAGAGGACCAGGGCTTAATCTAGCACCTTCTTCTCGGAAATATCACTTCTCTTCTCTGAGCCTTTGCCCATCTCCTCATTTTAATTATGCTTACTGTCTTTTACGCTGTCAATGTAATACGTTGACCTGAAGGCGTCGTCATTGCTAGTTTTCCTTCCTCTCTTACTCAGTAGATTTGTTTCTTTCTTTTTATAACTCAAAGATGTAGTATTGGGTCAGTAACTTACAAAATTATCTGGTAACTTCAGACTCTAGTCAATAACTTCATTAGAACGTTATTTCAAAATTCTCATCCTTTCAGCATCCGAAGGGGTCGTAATTCCTTTCGTTAAACAAAAGAATCTATTTTCATCTTATAACTAGAATGGAAGCAGACCCAGAGGGAAAGAAGGTGGGGAGAGGCTTAAAAATATCTCATAAGGTTTGGGTACGAACATGAGAGGAGTTTTATATTTGGGAATGAGTATTAAAAAGAGAGAGAGAGAGAAAAAAACTTCTTTGGAGTTATTTTTATAGATTTGTTTACGAAAGCCCGAAATAGAATAAGAAGGTAAGAAAGAGGGAGGAAGGAAGGTGGAGAAGAAGAAAAGAGAAAAACTTCCGCGTGTTGGTTAATGGATATATTAGACTCAATAAAATAATTTGAGTTTATATGGAGTCGAGTTTTTGAAGCCACACACACACATAGGCCGACAACCGCCCAAATCCTAAGATAAGAACAAAAGCTTGACGGCTTTACAACCAGAGGATCTTCAATAAAAACTAGACAATGAACGGAAAAAAGACAGTAAACAAAAGACGGAGAAATAAGAAAAAAAACGAAATCTAGTTATGAAAAGATTATTGTGACACCCAAAATGAGTTGACGTTAAAAAGTGGAGAAGTAGATCAATGGGACAATTCGGAAGGTCCAATAAATAACAACAATAATAATAAAACTAGTCAGGTAATTTTTGACCAAGTATTTTTTGAACGGTTTGTTGGGGTGGAAACCTTTCTTGACACAATACCATCATATGGTGCCTAGTCTTCAGTTTGGTATTAAACTTACCCTTTCTCTTTCGTCTCAAATTGACCAAATTTTTCGTGATAATGATGGTCAACTGAATTGCACAGAGCGTCAATCTACAAAGACAGAACAATGTTGTTTGTTTCCATGGTGACGATACGAAATTTTCACCAAGCATCACATTGCCGAAATGGGCAAATCTGATCAAACCGCCTGATCATAGAAGTAATGGTCGTGAGTTCGAATCATTTCCCATATCCTTATATACCCAAGAGTGAAAACGAAACTAAAACTCCAACTTAAAAACATGGTCAACGTCAGGATTTGCCACCCTGATCGCTCACGGAATCAAAGAAAAGGAAAAATAGGCCGAAAGAAAACTATGTCGTTTCCTATTTGGAGACTGTAGTTTTTTGAATTCGCACAAAATCCGTTCAACCCATAAATTTCGGTGAAAAGCAGAAAAACAGAGTTGATATTGGATGTACTAGTCTGAGAGGATGAAAAGGGGTCTCCTAATAAACGATAACAACCAGTCAATTATCCCCATTACTCAGAGCCGTAATTGAGATTCAGCTAAAGCTATTTTAATTGCTTAATAAGGCCAATAAAATATTTTTAGGTGTATTTATTAGTCCATGGAGGAAGAAGACGACAGCTACCAAATTGCCTCAGCTTAGAGACAAAGAAGAATCTTTTCTTCAGTCCTATATGGAAAAACTACGAGCTGGGGACTTCAACAGAATTGCCTTGAAGGAACTCCAGAGTCAGGAATGCAGAACAGGAGATCTAGGGACAAAGTGAAGAACGTGCCGGCTTAATAAAAAGGTCGAAAAACTGGACTTCTAGACCAATATGACAGGTGATTGGAGATTTCACTTTCCAACAACATTTAGAAGGAGAATTTTGGTTATATTTGCAAACGGAGAGAGATGGAGGAAAGTCAAGCAATTCCAAGATAAACGTGAAGGCACAAGAGAGTGGAGAAAATATTTTAAACGAATTTATTGGAGTTATTTTTACTTGCAAAAGAGAAAAGAAAAATTCTGTTCTAACAAAAAGGAAGAGCTGGTCCGTAGAATAGACATATAAGAAGGTAAGAGAAGAAGAAGAAAACAGTCAAGAATGGAAGGCATAGAATAAACAACAGAGAAGAATTTCGACAACCAATAGCTGCTCAGCAGTGTTGCAGTTCAGGAACTGGAAATGATATTGAAAGAAACAAAGTTCCACAATAAAATAATTTGATCAAATATTTATATGTAAAAGTTACAGAAATTTTGTTGACACTGAAGCCACACACATTTATCATAGCCAGACAGAAAACCAGAGGACCCAAATCTCCTTCTTCCTGATACCAAAGAAAAAGCCTTTTCTGGACGCTTTCGCGTTCTACTGAAACTCAGTCAAGGATCTTCTAATACACAACTGTACTTCTAGACATTTCTCACCAAAAAGCATTGAACAAGACAGACTTAGAAGGAATGGAAGGGCACGGAGGAAATATAGAAACGAACGCAGAAGAGAGAAGAAATAGAAAAATGAAGAAGGAAGAAATTACAATGGATATAAGACTCAAAAAATAATTGAGTTCCAAAACAAAGGTTAAGAAGACCAGAGGTCTTCAAAGAGAGAACAAAATACGGAGAAATGAAAAAGAAATCTAGTTATTGTGACACCCAAAATGAGTTGACGTTAAAAAGTGGAAGTAGATCAATGGGACAATTCGGAAGGTCCAATAAATAACAACAATAATAATAAAACTAGTCAGGTAATTTTTGACCAAGTATTTTTGAACGGTTTGTTGGGGTGGAAACCTTTCTTGACACAATACCATCATATGGTGCCTAGTCTTCAGTTTGGTATTAAACTTACCTTTCTCTTTCGTCTCAAATTGACCAAATTTTTCGTGATAATGATGGTCAACTGAATTGCACAGAGCGTCAATCTACAAAGACAGAACAATGTTGTTTGTTTCCATGGTGACGATACGAAATTTTCACAAGCATCACATTGCCGAAATGGGCAAATCTGATCAAACCGCCTGATCATAGAAGTAATGGTCGTGAGTTCGAATCATTTCCCATATCCTTATATACCCAAGAGTGAAAACGAAACTAAAACTCCAACTTAAAAACATGGTCAACGTCAGGATTTGCCACCCTGATCGCTCACGGAATCAAAGAAAAGGAGAAAAATAGGCCGAAAGAAAACTATGTCGTTTCCTATTTGGAGACTGTAGTTTTTGAATTCGCACAAAATCCGTTCAACCCATAAATTTCGGTGAAAAGCAGAAAAACAGAGTTGATATTGGATGTACTAGTCTGAGAGGATGAAAAGGGGTCTCCTAATAAACGATAACAACCAGTCAATTATCCCCATTACTCAGAGCCGTAATTGAGATTCAGCTAAAGCTATTTTAATTGCTTAATAAGGCCAATAAAATATTTTTAGGTGTATTTATTAGTCCTTGATGCGGCCCTGTTTATAGTACGTCGTGTACACCCGACTTTATTTGATATTTAGACTATTACTTTTATTGCGGGTTAATTGCAGGTTCAAAAATTTTTTACAGGAATTGGTCGGGGATTCGATAACCCACAGGGCTCCTGCCATGTGGTTCTGCCATTTTACCCCATTTTCTCCTTGTCTCCCCTATTTCACACTTTCCTGGTTTTCTGCTCTTATTTTCACGTATCCATTCGCTTTCAAGTATGTTCATTTTCCTCGTAACATTCAAGAAATACAAGTTGATGTTGTTCTTTTGGTCAATTTCACTGGGACAAAAAACCAGTGTTTGTTGTTTTCGTTTTGTAAAATTGAAAATGAAAAGGTTGACCTTGCCCTAGTGACAGAAAAGGTTGGTTGACCTTGTGCCTGATACCTTTTCCTTTCAGTATAAATAATATAGCCACCGCATCGAATTTTGATTTAGGGTGGACTTGTTTTTGTTTAAACATTGTTCAATATTTGTGTCATGGACATTTTCGGCTTTGTCACCTCTCAAGTTCCCACGAAATTAGTTTTGTCGCTTTTTATACAAATTTTCTATTGATGTTTTCACTTTTTCTATTCGATTCGACATTTCATGGTTTTCAAATTAAAACACGAAAAATTGGTTCAAAGAGTCAGAACCTTTGGTTTCAATTGTCTGGCAATTCCACTTTTACTTCGATTCCAGAGGAAAACAATTTCAAGTTTCTATTCAAATTTGGTTATTTGTGTAACAAGCACCAACACATGACGAACAGACAAAAAATAGGTAGTGAAAATAAATACAAAAATAAATCATGTTGTGAGGTTTTCTTAAACTGATTACTGATCAGTTTTAATGGTAGACCTCTGTTCTTTGTGAGCTGACTTTTAGATTCGATCTAACTCAGTACTTAGAAGAACCATTACCATCATTAGAGACCTTTCCTAGAATCCCTGAAATAAAAATAAACAGTTGTTGAAGTAACATGCAACTTCACTTCAAATATACGGACAACAAAAACTGCTGATTTTCTCTCTCAATTCATATTCATTTTTGCAAAATTTTTTGCTGATGTCTATGCCACTCCACTGATCCAAAACCCGTCACTCGACACCTTTAACAACACCTCGTCCCATGTAGCCGTTTTGAGGTTCTAGAGCACTTGCCGGTGAAAGCATCACTTTCTAGAGATCCTCGACTATGTCAGTTTGTTTGTCTGTGCATTTTTGTCTTCTGTTTTTTGTTTATCGTTGCGAGGGGATAAATAAGGTAGGGTATTTCATTCTGTTTTCTTTTTCTTCGGCCGTCCTTGTCTAACGCATTTGTCGTCTTCCTTGGTAAGTAAAACTTGTCTGCAGAAGTTTCCGAATGGTTGCCATTTTTCTTCTGTTCTGCACTAGTCACAGATCAGTGTTTCTCATCGTTGTATCCTGTGTAAAAAGACAATGAAGCAGACATGGCCGGTGAGCATATGTGTCATGTGAAATGTCAGACCACCATGTCTTTATTCCATTCAGTCTTTGACACGTAGGGCTACGGCTGCGTTAGTTGGTTTCGTATGGCGAAACAATAACACTAAGACAAACTTATAGAGGATAAAAGTCAAAACCCCCAAACAAAACCCCCATTAAATCGCCTTCACACTCCACAAACAGTTTTCCTCTACGGTAATCGTTTCCTCAGATCTACTGAAGTCCAATATCTGGGGATTCATCTTAATCGCAGATTGAACTAGAAAACTTGGATATAGGCTCGTTATACTGTATACTGAAACTTATATAGCCATCCATTTAGACGTATAGGTTGGGCACTGGAGTTCCTCAACCAACTCCAACCAGGAAATCATTGAAGGCTTCCAGTCCAAAACCTCACGAATCATGAAAAATTCCCTATGGTTCGTGAACAACGAATGACATCATCCACAGGAGCTAGCGGTTGCCACCGTAAAAGAGGAAGTCGGCAGGTTTTCCCTCTAATATTTCTCTCGATCGGCAGTTCAACAGACCTTTTGCATCATCCCTTCCTAACGAACCATGAGACCAACGACGTCTCAATAGACATCTCCATAACACGCTTCTCTCTTTTTCTTTCAGTGTATTCCTTGTCTTACTGCACACTTCTTAAATAGCTAATCTGTGTCCATATCACTCCTCTTTCCTCTGCATAACAATTCTTCACTTTGCCACCATAACAAAATCACCCTCACTTACAACTATTTATTTTAACACAATAACTTAAACCTACAACTTATGTGACATTTACAATATACTAACTTAATATTAATTTTTAGCCTACGACCCAAATTTTTATTCTCCAAATCTCACTAGTTTTCTATATTCTTTCCTCTCAATCACAAACACATTTTCAACCCATGTTCCCTTCAAAAATTTATAAATTGGATCAGCTTCTTTTAATTCTCTTAGTCCTCTTGTATTTATAATATAAAGTTTTCTATGTCGATCCTGTTTATGTTTAAATTTCCTGTAAAAGCACCTCCTTTCAAAATCATCCTTTGACTTTTCCAATGATGGATCTATTTGACTAACATTTTCAACCCATTGTGCTAAATTCAACTCAATACAAGTTTTAATTCTAACATATAAGAACTAGTAAAATTAAACAAATGTATCCTTATCTCTTACTATCTCTTGTACACATAAAATCTACATACCCAATAACATTAATTTCATTATTTCTATCATTACAAAAGGACATTAACTTCAAATTTCACTTAATTATCTTCACATCTCTAAAACAATTAATTTTTTTGCTCTTCGGCATGAATATCTATCCCCTTTCTAAAATCTACGTTTTTTTGAAAAATGGTTAACTTTGTTACATTTATAATAAAGCTTTCCAAACGGTGGACACTCAATGGTTTTATGACTTTGCCCACATCAGTTACAATTAAATTTTTTCTTTCTCATGTCAACTTAACATTATTTTTAGGATTGTTACCTTTCTGATTTTACCATCTAATTTACTTCTACTAGGTATTTGATCTACATTCCCTTGTCTCCTAGACTCATTTTCATTTATTTCTCAAAACAAATCTGTCTTCGGCGCGCCATAGTCACATGGTTCAGTCAGACTTTTGAGTCCTGTTATGTATTGATCTGTTGATTATTTTCCTTATGACTTGCACACATTAACTTGTAACTATGTGTTAACGTTGATTTCTTCCTGCCGAAGGACTTTCGTAAATTTTTTGGAACTTCGTTCAACGTTTCGCCACTTAATTTATTTGCTTTATTCATCTTTCTGGCTTCTTCTCCACTGAATTCGAGAGAAAAGTAATTTAGCAATCTTCTTCATTTATATATATAAAAAATCTGTTACTTTCATGTATTGTCTTGTACACGTATTCATTAATAAATTACGAAGTATTCTTCGAACTTAAAAAATTAAGAAACATATTTCCGCTGGGACAGTTCTTTGGGTTCCTTGGGTTCCTTGGCCGGCGCCAAGCTTATATATTAATAAAACTGTACAGTAATTATTTCTAAAATTGTATATTTAATTCACAATAGTGGTCACATAGACATTACTTAATGAATACCATGACAACACTTTCATTTACAATGTTCCCAACACCTCAACAGCTACTCTGTCCTATTAGCCCTCTCTCCCAGGCTTAAATTCATTGTTCATTTCCTGGAGTTAAGACACAGATCCATTCTATTGATAAAAAAAAATCCCATTTAAAGCCGGACCAACCACTTGATGTTTCTAGAGAGACATTTAAATGGAAACGAGTGTCTCTGGGGGCAAAAATCATGCCTCTGGAGAAGAAAATGAAACATTAGTACTGTTGGTCGACCGTTTGATGCACAAAATGTCAGTTACCGTCTCTTTACTCCTAAAAATGAATAATGGATGAACTGATAAGAAAGTAAGGAACGGGATAGAGGTTAAACGTGAAAGATGTAGTAAGATGCCACCAAGAGCCCGGGAGCATTTTATTAATGTTGGCAAAAATGTCGAGGACAAAAACTGATTTCTGAAATGAAATTTCTAGACAAAATGGAGGAGTTTAAAGAGAAATCTAAAGGGAAACAGGAAAACATAATTATAAATTGTTGCCTTCTTAGGTCCTTGGTTAAAGATGAAGGTAAGTGGGATGAAACAAAGCGGAGCTCACTTTCAACAGGAAATTAAAAGGCTAATTCGGTTTCTCACCAAACCCCTTGGTTCATCTTCCCTCTCTTGAGCCCTCATTCCCCACCCCTTCATCCCTTCGTCCCACTCAAGGGTGGGCAAAACATTTTATGATACAAACGACAGAATATTCGACATTTACAGAATTTTACATATTTATTACATTTTAACAAAATTTTCTCTTCAATCTCGAAACTAAGATGAAATATTAATTTTTATACGTAAAAAATTTGAAATGAGCCACGTTTCCCTCATAAAACTACAGGAACTCTCGTTCTTTGTACAAGTCCTCAGTTCTCTTTGATGTTTTCACCGAAGGTTTAATAGAGTTGGGAGCAGCTTTGGATTTTTGGGATTTTCTCTTTTGCATAACAACCCCGTGGAAGGCTTTTTCGTTTTCTATGATAAAAAGCTGGGAGGAGATTGAGAGAGGGAAGGGAAAGGAAAAAAAAAGAGGAAATTTGGCCCAAAATCTAAATTTTCTACCTTTTTACAGCTGTTCTGAGTTTTGAATTTCACTCTGTATAGTATTTCCCCTTTTTTCTTACCCGGGTTACTTGTTTTCTCAACCAAAATTCCCAAATTTTTAATAGCTCTATCAGCTGCAAAGATGCATCACACACACACACACGCACATTTCATTGGTTGTTTTAAGATTTTAAAGTTTTCTGCTTAAAGTTAAAGATTTAGTTGGAAGTTTCTTTGCTGGTCCTAAGTGCCAAACACTTCTTTAAGTACAAGGAAACAAAGAAACCTTGGAACTCCCAAAATATTTGCTTTTAATTAAATTATCTGTAATTACCTGTATCTTTAACACAGTTCAACATGTTGTCAACAAATAGAAAGTGACTTTGAGCTTCGACGCCCGAATTTATAAAACAAGTTAAGTTTTGACACAAAAATTTCAGGCGATGCATAAGTGCGTACGATGAGGAAGTAGGTCACTCAAAGCAAAGCTTATCGTCGCTCATGGACTTGCAGAAGGAAGAGCAAACAAAGGAAAAAAGAAGAAAGTTATGGGCGAATTCCTGAGCATTGGCGCCGTCTGTAAAGACCATAAAATAAAGATGATTGTTTCCCGAGCCGATATTTTGTGAGCTTTTTCCCCAGCTTCGAGCCTTGAAATGCCGGGATTTCAAGCGAAAGGGGAAGAATGACGACGTGGATAAGGATAATAAAAGAAAATGGCCGGAGGGCTACAAATTGGAAACGAGGGAAATTAATTTTGTCAACTGACTCCGGGTTGACAAAAGATCGGCCCCGGGCTCATTTACTACGTTTACTAACTTGATTTCCCTCGACGAACGATTTTCAGATTTTCTTGGAGAACGAAATTTTCCTCTGGTTTAGGAAGAAATGAAGAAGAGAAGGTTGGGGTGAAATTGGCGCGCGCATGTCCCCCGCTCTGTGACCTACAGGATGGCTCCCTTATCAAAGGATTATCGGAAAAAGCTTTTACCTGTAAGAAAAACGTTTCCTCATCTGCTGTTCAGGTGCACCGCCATGTTTGTCTTGGTTATTTCCCTTTATCAGCTTCTTTTTTTTTGTAAAGGTAGAGGATAAGAGTGAGAGAGAAACTCGAAAATCGTTTATTTGTTTGTTTGCTTTGGAGAGAGAAATTTCGTGTTGGAAAACAATTGTGAGCCCTTATTAATAAGGAATGAAGTTAGGAAGTCACGATTCGCAAACTTTTCGAAAAGCGGAGGACGGAGAGTGGAGGCTAGATGGAGGAAAGGGAATAAAGGGAGAACGAGGAAAAGATTAAATTTTTCCTTTTTTAATTAGGATTGACAAAAATCGTTTTGTAGTCCAAATTAAGTTTGCTGTTCGTCGCATTTGGTTTATTGCTTTCCTTGGGGTCGCCCTCATTTTTATTTGCTTTAAAACGGGCCTTTTACAACAAGTTTTAAAGGCTGCAACTGCAATATTAATCTTAGTTATGTATTTGTTATGCATGTATCAAGTGTTTTGTTTTCTTTTAACACTTGGCATGCTGGTATACTTCCCGCCAACCTACGCCTACTGCTGGTGTTTTTTCGTGAATCGCGCGGAAGTTTGGTTATTCAGCTGTAAACCGAGAAAAACTTAGTTTTTATCAACGAAACTTTTATTATTTTACACTCAAACGTATGTTTTATGATTATCTTAAAGAAGAAAACGATATTTTTACGAAATCACTAAAATAGACAATATTAAAAAGACACTCATTATCTACCACAAATCTACAAAATACGTATTTTTACGTGACCCGCGCTTTAGCGATAGTCTCATGAACACATAAAAATACATAGCCAATGATAGGCAAGTGTTAATTTACTTTTGAATGGATATTCAGTTGTATTGGGTTGGGTTCACTGAAATAGCCAGTGTCTTCAGTATCAGAGGAATAACCCACTATAGAGAATTCACTGAACTGAAAGATCTTCCTGGTTTCTCAAACCCAAAAGAGGCATTTAACATCGTGCTAATCGAAGCCTAGGCGCGATTCAAGTAGTCTGTTCGCTTTCATCTCATTTCAGAAATAAATAAACTATCTTTATCTATATTTAGCTTATTTTGATGTACTATTTCCTCCAAACGAGAAAATGCATATTGTTTCTTCAGATTAGATGAGGATTCAAATATTATGTAAGGGCAACCCCAAATATTTATCGAAATTTAAGTAAACAAAGAAGTGTTTGACTCATTCAGGAGGAAAAACGTTATTATTAGAATGAATGGATGAATAGATGGAGTTTAGTTTGAAGAAGACGTCAGTCGATCGAACAAAGCGGATTCTGTGAAATCGTCACCATAATTTACCGATGAAAACGGCGAATAATCCCGTCAGATAAGAGCATTGCCACGACTTTAGTCATGATTTAGTCACCTTACCTCTGGTGATCAAAAGATTGTCAGTCCTTCCCTTCTTCTCCAACCTCTACCACATCCCCCGGCTTTTAAAGTTTTAGAAGACTGTCTTCAATTTTTTTTCCGAACCAAATGTTGATTTTTATACCAAATCACGTTTTTCAATTATAAGCAATACAGAGAGAAAAGAGGTCAGAGGCACAAATTGTCAAGTCAGTTACTTTACTCAACTAGACCTACAGGCGTCCCACTAATAAGTTCAATAAGACTGGGATATAGAAAAGGAGTATATGAAAGGAGTATGAGGAGGAGAAATGTAACATTCCTAAAAGGCTATTTTAAAACAATCCTTACACTGGATAGTAATACTTAAAGAGTAAAATTAAAAAAGAGGGGAAAAAAGAAATTTTGAAAAACGACATACAGTATGTGGAAAAGCAATAGCGGAAAAGTGAGCCGAAGCGCCACAGATGGGGTGTTTAAAGCATTAAGAAGAAGAAAAAAGGAAGGAGCGTTAAAAATGAACTCAACCGCCATCTGGCTCCTAGATCTGTAATGACATGTGTACGGCGCTGAAACGAAAGCGGACCTCAAACGCCATCTTGATACGGAGTCGACTCCGTCGTTTTCAGACGAAACAGTTCAAGTGGCCGTCCTGCTCCCGTCGGAGTGAACATCGAAATTTACTCGGGAAATGCCAGACATTTGGAAAAGTCAACAAGAAAATGGGTCGGAACACAAATGAAGAGGACGAAGTGAAGATCTTTGGTCTGGTCGGTGACGAAAGCTCAACTTTTCGGATCGATTGCTGCAGCCTCATCCCACGGCTGGAAGCTGTGCACTGACAGGTGAGATAATATTAACATGGGCGCTAGATTTGGTAAAATCCACCCTCCTCACTCACTCTTAAATGTAGGACAGTGAATTACTGAATTGTTATCTCATGGAAATTATCATTTCTTTGACATCTCGCCATCGCGATTGCTTTTCAAAAAAAACATTTTCATTTCTAACGATTTCCAGAATAAGAAATAATTCTCCAAAACGTCAGAAGCTTTAGCTTAGTTTTGCTACCTCAGATGAGTTTTCACTGTCTCAGGATTTTGGTATTCAAAGTCTTAAGTGTGCGACGTCGGCGTTTAAATCTAAATTCAAGCTAATTTAATAACGACAACAGATTCGCTGAAAAGTCAAAGGGAAACAGTAATACACGAAATCTTCTAATGATGAGAAGAAGAAAAAAGCTTTCTTATTACCTAGATACGCGTCATTCTCAAAACAAAACGTTTCCCGTTTCCTAACAATTTCATTTCGTTTCATCCCTTTCTCAAAAAAATGTCTAAAATTTCAGGGCCAGTTGGCTGAAGGCGAAATAAGGGGTTTCAATTAAACATTAAAGGGAACTCGAAGCTCTCGAGAAAAAAGTTTCAAACTTCTCGGTGACAAAGTCTAAAAAATTAAAAAGTTGGCGTCGATAAATGAGTGAAATTTAATTTAAGAAATGGGGAAAAGGCTTAAGAAGGCATGGGAGAGGAGAAAAGAGGAAAAGCACACCTCCATTTTTAACCGCCTTCGCAATTCACCTGAAAACACCTTTTGACCTTTATTATTCGCGGAAAAAATTTAATTATCAAATAAACCAAAATTGAAATTTCTCATCACCGGGAAATTTCTTCCTTTTTATTTCCCTCCTCACTTCTTCATCCTTTCACCCCCTCTCTCCCGTTATCCTTCACAATTCCTCAAATAAAAACATCTCTTTTAAAGCAAACACAAGGCTGCTGACGGCTTTTTCCTGTTTTTCTTTCATCAACTAAAGAAATAAAGTTTTCTCCTTCAACTTTAATAATTCTGTTAGTAGGATTGTTTGCTCTAATGTCCTCGAGATTATTTCTGGCACCGTGAAAGGGGAGCAGGGAGGAAATAGTATTGTATTTTGAAAGAAGGAGCAACCTGTTGCCGATCCTTAGTTTTTCAGGCATTGAATACCTGCCCCGGAATTGATCTAAAATTGAATTTCGTATTCTCACGCGTTTCCATCTTTAAAGGATGTAACTTCATTGAATTGAATGTGCTTTGTTGAACGATTTCTATTCTACCGTCTGTTTCCGTTGCTCTCTTTTACTTTCTCTTTCCTTCCTCTCTTTTTTTCTTAAGTGCACTTGAAAAGGCAACAAGCGAATTTCTCTAAACTTTGAGAGTGTGTTATTGACTACTTGATTTATCTCTTTTCAGAAAAACAGTGGAATGAACGGGCGAACAGGAGTTAACGAGTTCTATTCGCAGGCGGACGTGTCAACCCAGGTAAGAACAAACCTTTCATAAACTTCTATGAGATAAAAACAACAAGTTTCTATGTACCCTAATTGAATTTCTATGTTTGAGAATTTAAAAAGGAAGGGAGGGAGGAACGAAAGCAAGAAATAGCTGAGCACCCTTAAAAGATTTCTCCCCCGAAATCAAACTTTGAAACCCTTGAAAACAAAAATTAAAGCAAATGTTAGTATGCACTTGAGTGGAGTGATGTGAGCACTCGAATCGTTTGCCATAGTTCCAACATTCAAAGAATCTTTTGTGTTTCCAGGCCGATTTGGTCGAATATGAGAGCGAAGATGAGAGGATGGGTCGGAGGAACAGAGGCAAAAGGGGAACGCCTTACTCGAAAGTGGATATCAGGGAGCAGTACTGCATTAACAGCAAAGAGGTTCAGGTACTGGAAAGCGGCTCTTCGGCCCTTTTCGGCTGTTTGTCTAAACATCACGAGAGTTCCTGCAGCTCGCGTCAGTCTTTTCTGAGCGTCTGCATGGGAAAAGTGCCCAGCGATGAGAACCTTCACGACATCAGACGTCAGTCTCTTCCTCGAAGGCCTGTCGATGATTTGGAAAGAGCTTACTTGAGACGCAGGCCAAAGTCTCTGTGTTCTGTTGATCCGGGACGCTACGATTGGATACCGGAGGATGAAGAGCCACTAAGACTGGTGACGACTCTTTTTGTTTTCGTTTAACCATACGAAGTTTATAGTTTCATCTGACAAGTCTTAAATTCTATGTTCCAGGAACATGTGCGATCACTACATCATGACATAGACTCTTTTGGAATGAAGAGGGGCTATACAATTAGTTTCAGTTCAGAACATTTAGCAACTTCATGTCCCGCTCATTACCTTCCCCCGCCGCCTCCACCACCACTAGGAGCTTCCAGGTGAATTTATAGTGTCAATAGTATTTTGCAGTAACTGACACTGTTTTAAAGGAATAAGAAAAGTTAAAATTGTTACTGAAAAGAATGAAGGAACTTTAAAAGACGATATTTGCTTTCAGAACAAAGCATGTGAGTTTTGCACGGTCACATACTCTCACATCATTCGATGATGCCATGATAGAGCTTCGTAAATCGCCTCAAATCTACAAAAGTCAGGAACGCCTTATACTCTCAACTCAAGCTCCTAGAAGAGGGTTGTACAGTACTTTCGGTAAGCATTGCAAACATTTAACTTTCTGACCCACCATTATGTCTCGACACTATGCCACCAGTAAGCATTTTTGGTTTTCCTTTCATTTTTCAGAACAAAAGATGATGAAAAAGGCTCCGATGAAAACTCAAGCCACTCAAACCGGGGGTCTTGGGAGAAAACCTCCGACTTACTTATCTTTAAGTCCAAGGACTGTCCATAGGGTAAGTGAAACAAATGAATGGTAGTTTGGCATATTGCTTGAAGCATAAATTTATGAAGACGACCTTTTCAGGTGAAAATGGTATCACAGGGTGCTCAAACCAACGGGCAATTATGGAATGGTAGAAGGCTGATGAAAAGCTACTCTGAAGCCGGTTATCATTTTGGGGAGGAACAGGCTGTAGACAAGAGTAAGGAACATGAGGCGCTTACCAGAACCCAGTCAGAAGAGCCGAGATCTCCATACATGAAGCAGAGTTTGTTGCCTTGGCCGGACGTTGATAAAGATGAAAGGAAAAAAATTCGAAGTTCTCGGGTGTACAAGGAAATATTCATCGACTTCGAACCAGTGGAGAATGAGAAGCGATTTAGACATAGTTTCACAGATGAGGGATTAGCGGGAGAGCAAATCATGGACGTGGATGATGATGACCAAATAGTGGACCGAGTCGACGGAGTGAAGGTACACATTAACTGGCTCTGCCTCCTGTTCCTACCATCTTGTTACTTTTGACTCACAACACAAAATTTGTCTTCTGCTCCATTGCAGGTCTCTCTGGGCAGTTTTAGCACCGTAAGCGAAGATGATGTTCCTAATGGATGTCAGGCGGACCAAATTCACCCTTTTCCTCGAACCCAGGACTCCGTCGACGAAGAATTTCACGAAAATCTGGTTTACGGAGGAATATTTAACAAATTTAGCGCTTCGGAACAATCCTTAAAGGTGGTAAGTGCCTTCATAGGGACGAAGGGCAATTGTTTAAAATGTTGGCAGAAGGGTAATTGACACTATGACGTCCGGTGATGCCATGCAATATTTCACAAACACTATTGGCTGAGTGCCGAAGACGTCACGTTCGAAAATTATTGCGCATGTGTCGCTAGCTATCTTATAGTTATTTACATATGTGGATGATTACCACCAATTTAAAATATTGGTGCTCAGACAGCATGAGAGGTAGTTCCACCGAGGTAGTTCCACCGAGGTAGTTCCACCGTCACCGACAGGAAAAAATTAACATTAGACGTCGGGACGTCATAGTGTCAAAAGTAAGGAGTAACAGAAAGCATAAGGTACATGTAAGATTATTTTACAGAAGAGGGACACACTACCCTTACTTCTGTCCAGGTTAATGATTTATTCTAACGAAAAACTTAATATTTTGATTAATGAATATATTTTAATGCAGCCAAAAAGAACACTAAATTTTTCCCTCTTTTTCTCTCTGACCAAACCTGCGAACACTACTTCCTCCGTCATGCCCGACCGCACCGCTCACTCAGGTGCAGACTCAATTGCACCAATATCCAACAGTACAGGAAGGGTAAAATGAGTCAGCGAGATACAGCACGCAGATTGGTTTCAAACAAGTTAAAGTCCTTACACTTTGTTCGCTCCGTTTCCATGCATGCGAGACGTAGAGCCTCTATTACAGATACTGGCAATTTCAGAAAAGGCTGACATGTATCGCTTTGTTGTTATTTTTAGTTGTCCCAATTTCATGTCTCAATTTGGCGTCAGTCGTTGTTTAACTTTGATAAAGTCAAATACAGTAGAGTCTTATACAAGAAAAACTTTCAGGTTGAAAAGGAGACGTCAGAAAAAGTGTCGGGAGCAAGTTCACCGGACAACAGAGACGTTCTTCCGATGGCGACCCTGAACATATCTCGTAGAACTTCTCCCTTTGCATCCAGTGATTCCTTAGCCAATGACCAAAAAGATCACAGCGACGGAATCTGGAACGAGTCTCAGGTATGTATGAAAGGCCATATTTTTTGGTTCCCTTTGAATTGGAATTAATTTAGAAATTGTCTTTTCAGTCAACTGTTCTCCAAGCTGAATTTGACAACGGAGAAACAAGTTCACGCACACCATCTAAGAAGCAGCTTCTATTGTTGCAACATCAACAAAGATCATCTATGGACACAGAGATTTTGGAAAGCGATGTGCTTCATTCTCAGGTTGACCTTTTTGTCTTTTCTCAAAACCAGCAAGCCACACATTTCCAGATTCATTTAAAAAAATTAATTAAACTTATCTTAACTTACAGTCACCCGTTTACTCCCCATTAAACCAAGAATCAGCAGTGCCTTTTGTAACAGTTGCATCAGTTCACCAAAACGATTCACCCAATACTGCAAAAGTCGATGAAACGACACCAATGGAATGTAAGACACCCACACACAATTTAGGACCGAATATATATTATGGGACCTCCAAAGAAAATCGAAGGATGTTGAGCAAGAGCCCTGAAAAGGATGAAATGCGGGCCGACTCGGGAAAAGCGACCGACATATCCGAAACTTCCACGACAGAAGACTACGCCACTGCTTATGACAATTCAGGGACTGATACAAGCTCAAAAAAATCTACGGGTCACCAGACCTTGGAGAGCAAAACAGAGCGCAAAGAAGGAAGTTCCTTTGAAAGCGCTTCTTCCGCTCATAGCTTGGCCAAGGAAGATACCATTCAAAACGTGCCTTCGTCCCCACCTACGATCGCCGAAGAGAATGTCGAAGACGTCACAGATGGAGAAAGAATTAGAAAATCAGTAGAAGACAAAAAATTGGAAGCCGAAAGATCGGCAATAGAGGAGAAAGAAGAAATTTCGGGAGACGCAGAGAGCAGCAGTTCAGGAAGCTACAGTTTGGACAGTGGACAACGTGAACAGAAAATAGAATGGACGGACCAAGACCGAATAAGAATGAAAAAAGATTTCAAACTAGATTTATCCGATCATTCTAATGAACCCGAAAATTGGAGCGATGGGAAAGAGCTAGCAGAAAAAGCGGAGGAAGTTTCTCCAAGACCGCAGCATCAGACCAAAGGAAAGCTTACGTCAGTTCCAGGGAAAAAGGGCCAACAGGTGAGTATTAGCTCCTCATCACGCGTTAAAACGTGAATTAATGCTCAGGTTTATGGTCGCTTTTTATATAGTCTTCAGGAAAAAAATGGAGCACCAAAGGAAACGGTGACATCACACCAAAAATGGTGCGCAGTCCAGCCATGCCCGAAGGTTTCCTCTCAGAAGATTGGACTCCGCTACAAAAATCATCTCCTTCCCACCCTTCAGATGAGGTGAGTTGTACTAGAGTTTAAAAATCCGAATCAAAAATCAGTCCCAAAGCAGTCAATTACCCAATCTGACATTACTCATAGGTTCATGGTCCAAAGAACGAGTCGGAAGTATCTTCCGACGAATCGAGCTGTGAATGTAAAGTTACGGGTATAGAAGATACAATAAACAGTCATTCGCCTAGAAGACATCGAAGGAGAGGAGGGGGAGGAAGAGGGCGAAGAACTCAGGGTGGCAGCGAGCAGAGTTCCAGGAGGAGGCCCCTAGCTCCAGTTCTTCCCAGTAATCAGCAGGCACAACTAAATCCTCCACCAACCAAATATGCTCGTAGCCCTGCACACAGTCCAAGAGGAAGTCCTCGAAAGACGGGTAAAATGACCAAAGGCCAAGATCACAAGAAACACGTGAGTTTTGTTGTCGGGAAATGGTGAAATTTCCTGTTGGAAAAGAATCTGAGAATGAAAGTAGTCATGAAAATATTGGAACTCATTATTTCAGAACGTAGAAAATCCAGAGACCGGGGGGAATTTGAAAACGTTAAGCGCCGAATCCCTTCGGTCAGTGAGCCCGGGCAGTGACAGCGTTTTTTACAATGAAGGAGATACACATTTATTGTGTCATCAATGCGGCAGAGAATTTGAAGGGGAGGTTACGCGCATGGAAATAGGAGAAAACGTCGAAGAAATCGTTCAACCACCGGCAGGTTTCGCAGATTCACCGGAAAATATTAAAATCAAATCTCACAGATTGTACAAGAAACAAGATAAACGGGTTCGGTCAGAAGAGCGAGGAGGCGAAAGACGTAAGCATTCTAGATTCAGGGCGGAAGGCTCGCGAGCCAAATCAGAAGAAAGAGGAAAAGAAAAGGGGTCCAGGGCGAAGTTAAGACCTCATGCCAGATCGACCGATGCCAGCCTGGAGAGGCTCAAAGGGGCAGACTCCAGCCCAAGCATGTCGGAAGCTTTGACGAGCGAAGAGCCTAGAATTTATAGTGAATCATTCAAAAGAGGTCGATGGATTCGCATCATGGAAGGAGAAGCGAGTCCCGGATGGATTCGTACCATAGACAGAGGTGAGGCTCCTGACACCAAGTCTAAGAGGGAAAGGAATTCGATTCTAACTCACTTTTTCTTTAATTCATTTCCTAGACCAGGAAATTCCAGTGAGAGAAACCATCGATTCGACTTCTTCCGAAAAAGAATTCAAGCGTAAGTACCAGGCCGCCACTCACAGAATGGTACATCGGAAGTCATCTATAGAAATGTATCGACGGTTGGAGTCAAGGTCGTTTGGTAAGTTCTGCACTAATTGTAGAAAGTCGGACAGTTCCCACTTCCCACATAGAGTAAACCGGTAGTCAGTAGGTGGTCTTTAGTTTCTTTTTTAAAGACAAATGGAGTGAAATGCGACGGAAGGGGAATAGAGGAAAAGGAAAAGAAAGGCTAGGTCATTTAAAGGAAGATGAAGATAATCGAGGACAACAGGAGGCGCCTAACCGATTAGCCGATTGCTTTTGCCAACCTGCTCACAAACCCAATTTTGGCAAAAGTTCAACTTCCCCGATGGAATGCAAATCGCCGTTTCGAAAACTTTCGAAATGTACTCAATCCGGGTCAACTTTTTTATTTTTAAATTCTTTCTTGTTTTTGAAAATGAATTTAGGCGAGTTTTCCCAATCCACCCTCAAAAACTCCTCATTTATTTCGACTTCCAAATTTTTCGATCAGGGCTTACAAATTTACTTTCTTCTTTTATAATTAGCACAGGAAACAGTTTGAGCTTTCATATTTTCTGGTCAAATATTTAAAAAAGCTAAAATTGTCAACGCACTGTTACACAACATACAAACAGGTTGTTGTGTAAGAAACTAATGATTTTCAAGAGAAGAAAGCCGAGAGAACAGGAAATAGTCTAAAGAATATGACAGGGTCGGAAATAAGAAAAAATGAGAAGACGAGGAAGAGGAAAAATGCATCAAAAGGTGTAAAGCTCGGTCAGTCACCTCAGTACAAGAGAAATGCAAAATTAACATTAATTTTTAATATTAAAAACATAATTAATTCGTTTTAATTTTTCACATTTTTGCTTCTATTTAAATCAGAAAAACTATTTTGTGAGCTTTTTCGAAAGACGGGGTATGTGAATGAAAATCAGAACGCGATTTGATATTTCACTTTTTTAAATGGCGACTTTTGAAAGTGAGTCAAGTTCATTCTATTTATATTTACACTGTCTGATAGTTACGAATGAGAGAGGAGAGGAGAGCTTTTCGGAGGAAAGGGGAAGGGAAGGAAGAGAGAGGTGGGGGGATTCGTCTCTCGGAGCTTGCACCAGGTGCACCATTCACGTATCAGTGTTTGACTTGCTTCTCTCGGCTTTTTCATTCCCTTTCCTCCGAATGACGTTCGGCCTGGGAATTTCACGTTTTGACAGCCGGTCGCCATGGGTTTCTATTTAAAATTTTGTAATTAAAACAAGAATGTGTGTGATTAACGAAACAGGAGATGAAATAGGAGGCGAAGGTTCATTGAGAAGAAGGCTCGAAAATGTTTTGCAGATGATGTTGATGGTATGGAGCACTCAAGAGAAGGCTTTGAGAGTCGTCAATGACGGTAAAGTACACTGAATCGTGACTGCTTGGGCTTAACATGATTTTTCCGTCAATTAAACCAACATAACTAACTTGAGTAACGCAACGACTGACGTTAAAGAGCTTTTAAATATTTGAACCTATCCCAAACTTGGTTTTCGATTTTATATCGAGCTTTGATTATTTGGTTCTTTTGTTTTTTGTTTTTGTTTTTTTTTAAACTGCTGCTCCTTTAAATCTACCTTTTTCGTTTGTTATTCTTTCTACGGCTAGTTTTCTCCTAACTCCTAGCTTCTCCAATTTCCTTTTACTCACGCGAATCACAAAACATTACTTTTTTTGTTCTTTAATGAAAATTGAATGTTTGACTGAGATTTATTAAAACTAGTTACATGCATACCGTGGTTGCTTATCTGAGATCATCCCTTATCTTCCTACTTTTAAAAAAAGTCTGAGTTTAGTATATTGGCTTTTAGCAAAGTCTAGGAATGTAACCTTTTTTCTCAGGCTTCTAAGTCATTCCAAAAACCCTAGAATAATGAATGTTTTCTTGGCATTACAGCTTGTTCACTAATCAATTATCTTTAAGGTAGTCGGGTGTCAATAACGTTCACTCTTCCTTGTTTTAAACACCTGTAAAATAGTGTGATCCAAGTCTAATCTGTTTCCTTTTACCTTCCACTACTTTTTTTTTACACAGCAAAGTTCTTTCTAGAACCAGTCTAACATAATTCTAGAAATTAAGTGTACAAACACTGAAAGTATTTGTTTTAACTGAAATTATACAATTTGCTTTCCAAGAAAGGGAGCAACAAACAGTTACCAACTTTTCCCAAACTTTTTAAAATCATTCTTAGCCATTATTCCTATAATCTTTTGGTAGAATGGATTTATAAAAAAGACACAAAATGGACGAATGCCAAAGCAAATTAAAAAAGCTGACATAAAACAAACGCTGACTCAAGCACAGGCGACCATTATCTCTGCCCTACTTGGGGCTTTTTTTAAGTCTGAACAAATCTCAACAAGACATTTCTTTCCAGAAAGTGACAAAAAGGTCGTCGTCAAGCGACAATCTGGAGAATTCGGGTTTAGGATCCATGGAAGTCGGCCGGTGGTTGTTTCAGCTATTGAGCCCGATACCCCAGCAGAATCTTCCGGTTTGGAAGTTGGAGACATTATCCTCTCTGTTAACGGGATTTCGGTTCTGGAGGCTTCTCACTCGGATGTAGTTAAGTTGGCACACTCAGGTAAGTCGAATTCTGTCCTTTTCGCGTTCGTATCAGTTGGCGCTTTTGATTATTTTAAGTGGATTTTGTTTGTTACACTGATAAGATTAGAACTAAGGACATGAACATGGGAAACAAAAATTAAAAATGTTTTTATTGTCTTACAGTTCGAAAAACCCCTAATCAGTTCCGATTTCACTGGGCTTCGTGTCCTTAATGACCACCTTGTGTATTGTAATTATCTAAATTTACGCTTGTTCTCCTTATATAGGCTCAGACACATTGGAACTAGAAGTAGCGAGTACATCAAACGCCTTAGAATCTTTACCACTAAACGAGGCTTTTATTCAGTTCTCTGGTTTCCTTAGAAAGCGCAGTATGAACGGCAGGTGGATTTACAGATGGTTTGCCCTAAGAAATGACAACTGTCTGTATTATTTCAAGTCACAGACGGTGAGTCTCTCATTTGGAGTAGTATGAGCTTTGATTCTTACAACGTTAGAGCATAATCCAAAAATAATGGTATTTGTTCAGGATCCCCACCCGTTGGGCGCCTTAATGCTATTCCATTACAAATTCAAATTCACTCCGGAGTCAGGCAGAGCCTACAGCTTTATCATTCAAAAAGAAGGAGCAAAGAGTTTAGAACTGTCGGCAGATACAGAGGAATGCGTGTACAGATGGAAGGCTTACTTGGAAAAGGCGATGGATGCAAGTCCGAAAAGTGAAGGACAGTGGTTTGAAAAAAGCTGTCGACTCCTTCAGCAACCACCGTCTTCGGTATCTGCCCCGGATTGCTTTGGTCACTTGACTCAGCTGGAAGACAAATGGCGGAGAAGGTATTGCGTCCTTAAAGATGCTGCTCTTCTACTGTATGCTGACAGTTCAGCGTCTCGCGCACTTGCGGTCGTTTGTCTTCAAGGCTATCGAGTCCAAAGCTCAGGAGTTTCCGGCAAAAGATATTCCTTCGAAGTTGTTCCTCCCGAATCAAAGCAAAAACATTTTTATTTTTATACTGATACGGAAATGGACAAAAAAAGGTGAGCTCTCATCAAGTGCTATTCTTCTAAATCTATTTCAATTCTTCTGTTCTCACTGTTTTGAGTTAAAACGCTGGTTATATTGTGGTTTCAGGTGGATAGCAGCAATAGAATATTCTATAGATCGATGGATGCATGTCGAATAAATGTGTTCAATAGCTATAATCACCATTTTTTATGTCTTAGGCGAAGAACAGTCAGAAGAAAGACGTAAAGGAGATTTTATAAAAAATAAATATTAAAAAAAATCAACAGCTTTAGTTACACACAAATTAAAAAGAATATTAGAAAGTAACAGACGTTGATATACGTCAAAAATCGTTTTTTTATGTGTAAGTAGAAATCCTTTTATAAAATATATGGTATAAATTAAATTAGAACAATAAAAAAAGAACATATAGGAGAAAGGTGATACAATGGTTATGAAAGAAATTTAAGAGGGAAAATGAAAGTATGTGCTACGGATAAATAAAATGTTTCAATAATTGTGTTGTCAATTTGTTTAAAAATATATTAAAAATATTAAATAATAATATAATAGGTCCAAATTCGAATTTAAATTTAAAATATCAGATTTTAATAATGTTGAGTAGGAACACGAACCAATCTTCTCTTTATGTATAATTAGGCAAATCCGTTTTCAGTTCGGTTTAGATTTTTTTTCTTTTGAGCTGAGTTTTTTTAAATTTCCCCGCTTTTATATGATTATCGAATGAATCTATAATGTAAATATCTTCCATGTAGGGTTATATGACAGATTGTTAAAATATTTTCTTTATTTTTTCTTCTTTTTAGTTAAATTAATTTCATATCTGGTTCTGTTTCAAAAGCTCTACGAATCTAATCATTTTTTCGTTATCATTTTTAGAAAATATGTAACAGTTCTTGACCATTTTTCATTCTTACATGTTCAGGTCACAACTCATTCCAGCTTAGCTTGTTTTTGGCACTTTTCTAATCTAATTCTTACCACTATGACTTACTTTTACTTATTCAGATCCATTTATTGTTCATATTTAATATCACCGACTTCGTAATTCATTTAATTATAAGAATATTAACATTTGTTTTAAGATAAATGTATCACTCAGCAGTAGAATTTAAAATTTTAAATTAACAACAACATCGCCATACGATTTATACTCGATTTAACAATGTACAGTCGTGACAAAAAATCTAAACCGAATTACATCGTGATATAAATAGTAGTAGACTGTAATACATTGTAAAATGCCTTGGTATATTTTTGTTTAAGACGTCTGATTTTCAACGAAATCTAAAAAAAATACTTTATAGAAATGAATTTTCGAAGTTACCATTTGCTGTCGCATAAAAATGGTACAATAATTGTAAAACAAAACAAATTTAATGGTAAATTGTGATTCGAAATAAAATATTCTAAGGCAAATAAAGTGATAAAAAGTATTTTGTTTTTTTTTCACAAAAGAATTTCATCAATCGAATGCAGAATTCATGGGTTTTTCAGATCTAAATATGTGGGTGGATATGTTACAGTGAAAGTGATAAATCAGTATTTTGTGCAATTGTCGTCTATTCCAGAGGTGCGCAAACTAAGTGTGGCGACCACCGAGGGGGTCACCAAATTTTATGGAATTTCGAATTTATCGCCGAAAATGGAGCAGGAGGAACTTGCAACCTCATACATCTCATTAAAGGGGAATCCTACTGATTTTTATTTTGTTTAGAAAGTATTTTCTTAAGAGAACAAATAAAATTAGTATGTGTCATATTTGATGATGTTTTTACTTGATGAAATGAAAGAAATGCGCAAACTATACGTGGCATTTGTCAATATCTACCTCAAGGGATCGCCAAAATTTTTCTCTCTACTGAAGGGGTCGCAGTCGGAAAAGTTTGCGCATCACTGGTCTATTATTCACATTCATCACTAAATTTCGTATTTATGACAAATTACTGAATATTTATTATAAGTTCGTAATGTAAAATTTATTAAAAATTTTACTTAGATGCTAGACTTCTGTCACTTATTCTGAAGTTTATATATTGTTACTGACATGCACAGCTGCTTGGCTTGTTTGCTCTTCCTCAGGAAAGTGACGAAAGCCAATTGTTACGGATTGCCGTGGAATGAGACTCCGCCAAAGCCAAATGGAAGATGAGTTCCAGTTCGAATTAATGATAGTCTTTTAGTAATTTTAACTTATTTATATTTTTGTTTACTAATTTTTACAAAATCGGTTATTAACCCTTAAAATAATGGACACCTGGTGAAAAACTATATACATGTGGTCGACAACCTGACTTTCTCTATCACACTGATTTGAACCGCGTGGACAGGGCAAAAGACTGACCGAAAAAACCTAAGATTGACCCATTCAAAAGCGAAGTATGGGTGCAACAACCCTGTTAATATTCGTTACTTCGGTCACTCTTTCGCCCTGTTGGATCTTGCCCGTGACCGTGGTCAGGATCTCAACCTCAGGTGCGATTGCACCTGATAATCATACATTTTTCCCTTTTCAATTCGTAACACCAATCATCTGAGCAAAGCTTCTATTACGAGTTGGAGATTTTATAAACTATTATTTAGCCAGTAAGTGATTAATATTCAGCAGTTTGTCACATTTACGAAATTTAGGTTATGTTAATCGTCGGCAATCATAGACGATACCCGATTTATCACTTATACTGCAACAAGTATGTCTGATTTTTTTCTGATGAAGAAGCGTTGCATGCAACTTAATTATTTTCTTTAACTACTCAGCCTAACAACGGTGTACAATGACGACCAAATTAAGAACACTGATAAAACAATCAATGATATTGGTCTGCCAATAGTACATTTATTAAAAAAAAAAAGTCCAGACAACTGGGTTTTTTCTTATTATTATATTACTAATACAATCAAGTAGCATACAGCACTGTGTGGATCTTGTCCTTCAGCAATAGTGTCCTCCATTACGCCCTAATAACCCAACCCGGAACATGGAATGTTTTCTCGCTGACGGTGGAGAAGCGCCTGGAACTGGTGGAGGAGGCCAAAAGGTATCGTTTGGATATCCTGGGTGTCTCCTCCACCAAGAAAAGGGGCTCCGAGACCGTGGATCTTCTCGACGGATGGAAGCTCTTCTGCTCCGGAGTCGACCCTGCAATGGTGCCGCAGGCGGGTGTGGGGATACTCACGAGCCCCCGGCTGTCGGACCGGGTGATTGAATGGACCCCGTTGGGGGGAAGGATGGCGGTACTGACGCTTCAGTTGGAGACGTCAACTCTGGCTGTTCTGCAGGTGTACGCACCAACGACCAGTCAGAGTATACCGCCTTCCTGTTGGACGTGGAAGCCGCTATGAAAATAGCGGCTAAAGCGGACAATTTTATTCTGATGGGGGACTTCAACGCCCATGTGGGGAACGACTCTGAGACATGGAGAGGCGTGGTGGGGAGGAACGGCGACACCGACTGTAACCCGAACGGGGAGAGGATGTTGGGATTTCGGCTGTGCCCATGGCCTGGCGATCATGAACACCTTCTTCCAGCACAGGGACGTCCACAAGTACACTTCGTGCCGTGACACACTTGGGCAGAAGTCTATTATAGACTTCGTCATGGTGCCAATGTGTGCGAGGCGGATCGTGTGCGACGTGAGGGTTATGAGAGGGGCTGAGCTGTCAACCGACCACCATCTGGTGGTGTGCGAGCTCAACCTGGACGGGACGGGGCCGAAACCACAGAAGCGCGCGGTCGGAGTACCGACTCGTGTGATGTGGGAGAAGCTCCAGAACGAAGAGGTTCGGGAATCTTTTGCGCACCACATAAGGGATAGATTCGAGCAAAATTCCACCGCTCGTGGCCGAAGTGGAGGAGGAATGGCGTCTGTTTAAAACAGCCGTCACCGAATCCGCGGAGGCAGCTTGTGGGGTGAAGCGGCTTGGCGTGGCGGCCGGTGGCTGCAGGCGGACTCCGTGGTGGGGAGACCCGGAGGTCCGGCGGGCCATTAAAGAGAAGAAGGAAGCCTTCAAGGTGTGGTTACACCGGAAGGACGAACTCTCTCGAGGCCGGTACGTTGAGGCGCGAAGGACTTCCAAGTTGGCTGTGAAAGCAGCCAAGGAGCGGGGTTGGAGGGAGTTCGGCGAGCAGCTTCAATCCGACCACGGATCTGCCAGGAAAAAGTTTTGGCAGACCATCCGCCGCCTCAGAGGGAGGAATCCGAGTGCCGTTGGAGGGGTAAAATCCAAAGACGGCACTCTCCTCTTCGAGGAAAGGGCCATCCTTGCTCGTTGGAGGGAATAGAATACCCCCAGCCCCCATAGGGAGAGAGGAGAGAGTAGAGATAGAGGGATAGAGTATAGAGAGTAAATAGAGGATACTAGAGAAGGACTTATAAGAGAGGATACGGAGGGGGGGGAGTATCCTCCTAAACAAAAGCTAATTTAATATGACTCTAAAATAATAGGCTCGGAAGGGGGAGGAGAGCCTATTATTTGGCTCAGTCCAACTCAGGGCACCTACGGTGGTAGAAATGGCGCCACACTTGGGGCGAAGAATAGTCCTACCGTGGCTGAAGTCGCTCGGGAGATTAAATCGCTCAAGAGCGGCAAAGCTGCTGGTGTGGATGAAATTCGGCCCGAGATGTTGAAGGCGTTAGGGGAAGAGGGAGTCCTTTGGCTCACTCGCGTCATTAAGGTGGCCTGACAGGGAGGAACAATGTGGATTCTGTCCCGGAAGAAGCACGACCGACCAGCTCCTGATCCTGAAGCTGATCCTCGAGGGGTCCTGGGAGTACGCCCGACCAGTCTTTGCGTGTTTCATCGACTTGGAGAACGCCTACGACCGGGTCCCTCGCGGGAGACTCTGGGAGGTCCTCCAGACATATGGCATCGGTGGTTCCCTCTTGAGGGCCATCGGGTCATTGTACGGGGGATGCAGGAGCTGCGTTAGGGTAAATGGCGTCACGTCGGAGCCTTTCGACGTGTCCGTTGGACTCCGCCAAGGGTGCATGCTGTCGCCTCTCCTTTTCATAATTTATATGGATTGGATGCTTCGGTACAGCCGAGGAAGTGAGAGTTTCAGATGTAGGGACCTGAAGGTGGGACATCTTGCTTACGCGGATGACCTCGTCCTTCTGGGATCCACCCAGTCTGAACTCCACCGGGCACTCGACGGTTTCGACGCCGCCTGTGCCGAGGCCGGGATGAGGATCAGCGTGACCAAGTCGGAGGTGATGGTGATCTCGAGGAAGCCCGTTAAGTGCGACATCCGCCTTCGCGGAGCCGCGCTGGGGCAGAAGTTCAAGTACCTTGGGGTCTGGTTCACAAGTGATGGCAGGACAGACGCAGAGATCGCGTCGCGGATCGCCCAGGCTGGCGCAGTGATGCAACAGTTGGGGCGGTCCGTAGTGAGGAGGGCTGGGCTGAGCACCCAGGCAAAGCTCAGCATTTTCCGCTCCGTGTATGTTCCTATCCTCACTTATGGTCATGAGGTGTGAGTGATGACAGAAAGGATCAGATCCCGGGTACAAGCGGCCGAAATGAGGTATCTCCGAGCGGTGGCTGGTGTGTCGAGGCTGGATAGGTGTCGCAACACAGCCATTCGCCCTCAATAGCGGAGGATCGTTCCAGTTGGAAGTCCTTGATTGCTTCACTCACCCCGCAATCCTAACGGATGACCGGGTCTATGAAAAGTAAAGTAAGGTAACTAAAAACTTATCTTGGAAACAATCAGTTTAAACGAGTGATTTCAACAGTGGTTTCTACTCATGCCTAGAGGGCACAACTGAACGTTGTGTAATATCTTTTACGAATAAACATTACTTCAATAAATTTATACTTTCAATTTACATCAGCACGATAACAACAAAATAAATAAATAAACAAAAACGAAAAACTTTTTAGGGGTTATCTCAGTTTTATATTATAAAATAGGGGTTCATTGGTCAAAAAAGCTTGGGAACCACTGATTTAAACCATAAAATTCATAGGCCTATAATTCTCAATTTAAATATAGACTTCAAGGAAGGGCGGGAAACTTGAATTGTTGAGAAAGAGCACGTGAGGCTAGTGACACGTTGCTTGTATCAAAAGCTTTTAAAATGGCGTCCCAAAACAAGGCAATCGATGACTTTTGTCGTTTATGTGCAATTGAATCCCAAACCGGAGTTATTATTTATAGCGCAGAGGGTGAGAACCTATGTTTGGAAGAAAAAATAATAAATTGTTTAAGAATTGAGGTAAAGAATTTCTTGTATTATTAGTTATACAAATATTCAAGGAAGATGGTCAGGTTTTGCTACTTAATACGATAGATCTTTTGTTTACTTCCCTTTTACTGTTTTAGCTTATTATGTTTAACTTTTCGATTTTCGTGGGCCACAACATATTCAAACCATCATCAATTTGACACCTGTGATTATTATAAATGCTTGTTATTATAAATAATTGTAATCCCAATTTCAGGTTTCTAGAGATGATATGCTACCTAAGCGAGTTTGTCATTCATGTAACCTACTGCTTGAAGATTATTACAGATTTTCAGAGAGAGCAGCTCAAGTTCAGCAAACTCTTTATTTTCTTCTTGGACTCCATTTGCCACATGCTCAAGAACAAGAACAACAATTATGTTTAATGGAAGGCAGCGTCAAAGTGGAATCAAATGTCATTAAAAAAGAATTGGATGAATTTATTATTCAACAAGGGAATGTTCAATTTGAAGGAGAAAAATTCAATTTGTTGATTGGTAGAGATGAAGGAACAATCAGGGACCAAAAACAGTTTTATGATGTACGATGTACCAGAAGGATTGAAATGAGCAGAGATGTTGAGGTTAATGAAGAGTTTTCTTTGATGAATGATTTGACAGATGATTGTGGGGAAGTCAAACAAATTCATAGAAGAAAAATGTTAGTGCCCAAGAAGACTGTACTAGATAAAAACGAGGGAGGAACAAGTCACTTGAATGAATTAGAACCAGTTGAAGTGGAACAAAATAGTAACCAAGGCTTTTTTAAATCTAATGGTTTCAATGATCAGAATTTGTTTCAAGGTAAAGTTTGTGATACATTATTTCAACTTGAATCCAAGATGTCAGTATATATAAGTCATCATTTAAATCAGTGCCTACAAAAGTGGTTCTTACATATCCCAGAGATCCCTAGTGACTTTCATAGTCATAGAAAATTCAAATCAATTTGGGAGTCCCTGAACAGTCAGTGTTAGGGAGTCATCTAATGGTGTAACATAAAAAAATAAAATTACAATCATCCTTCTTCATTATTATTGGAAATAAAATAAATAACATTAAATAAAATAATAGATTTTTACATTCTGAGTACAATATTAATAAAGGTAAGTACTTAGAATACAGTATGTTTCTTAAGTACTGAATATTATGGAATACTTTTTGTTAGTGAAGTTTGACAAAGCATTGCAAAAACATTGAGAGTGTTATGTATAACTTGTTTTAATGTTATTACTAATTTTTAGTCATCGTTCAAATTACTGTAATAACTTTAACACACCAAAAGGAGGCCCTGGGTGTATTGTTTAGTGTCTGACTGTAGAAGTTATGGTCGTAAGTTTAAATCCTCCTGTATCCTGTTAGACCCAAGAGTGAAAACAGGATTGAAACTCAAAATCCAACTATTTTAAGCTTTCAATTTCCATCAACATACTAACAACGAAAATTGAGTGAACCTGGATGTTGGGAAAAAAACTAGGTCTACATGTCAGAAAATTTTAGGAACCACTGCTTTACAGGAATAACAAAAAAAAATTTTAATTGATGATGCAGTATGTGACTTCTATAATTAAATTAATAATTCAAAGTGGAGTATAATAATTTAAACAATGTTACTTATATTTTTTATGACAAAGATGTCAGCAGCATTATGTAATGAAAATATAACACTAAAAATGATTACAATAATTCCTTTAAAAAGAGGAAAGTTTTGACCATAAAAATGGGTTTGTAGGTAAAAAAAGTTTTGGGGGCCACTAGTTTAAGTGATATTAGTAAGCTCATTATTTGACTTAATTTCAAGCTTTTCTTGCTACAAATAAAATTTGATGATGTTGAATCATTTTTAATGCATTATAAAAAGATCTGTTTGGCGAACGATTTTTACTTGCAGATATAAGTGACAATGATGAAATGAGTAGTGAAGAAGATGAAGAAAACAAAAAAATGGAAGCTGAGTGGAGGAAGAATTGGGGAATTATGTGTGACCAATGTCAAAATATTTTTCCAGAACGATTGGTTTTTGAAAAGCATTATATGTTTTTACACAATAAAAAGTCTGTTTACACTTGTTCTTATTGTAAGAAAACAGTTGATAAACACTCTGCCTACAAAGTTCATATCAATCAACACATATATGATGGTAGATTTAAGTAAGTTGGTCAACTTAGCCTATACATGATTTTGTCAAACTCATGTTTAAAATAAGTAAATAGGAGTCAGGTTGTGCATCAGGTTTTTACTCTTGATTTAATTTTTCAGGTGCAGGTTTTGTGACAAAAGGTTTTTTGCTAAAGAGATGCTTCAAATTCATTTGACAACTTTTCACAGTCAAATGAAAATTTTCATCTGTGAAGAATGTGGTATGAGTTTCACATCTCAATCAAGGTTGGATTTCCATAAAAAAAAACACAAAAAACCAACTGAAGAAGAACTTCGATGCACAGAATGTGGCAAGGTGTAAGTGTTTTTGTAAATCATATTTCTGACTTTTCACTTCATAATGTTCATTTTTTTTTCAGTTTTTACTCTGATGTCTTTAGAGTTATAAGTTTGGGGTACCCATTGGTTCTTGGTCTTTTTCTTTAATTTCCCAGAAACATTAGCTTTTTAAGATTTTAAGTTCAACAACAAAATTTATTTAAAGTTTAACATACCAAGGGGTACATTAAGAACTTCAGAAAATTATTTTAGAGTATAATGATACCAACTACATGATTGTATCAATTTTTACCATTTATCAATGAAATGTAGTGTAATAAATTTATACAATATATTTTGAGTAATCTTCCTCAAAAAGCAGTTGCAAAACGGCCAAAAAACAATGGGGTTCTCTGGAGATTCCCCTCTTGGTTGGTAAACATGTGGTGTGTTAGGATTAAGGCAGAGTTGAGAGTCCTTAATTTGAAAAAGTTTTATTTTTTAAATTCTATTTGTGCTGATATTAAATAATTATTTTCAGTTTGCAAACTAGAGGAGGACTTGCAGCTCACAAATCAGTTCACAAACTTGGTCGTCATTTCATGTGTCACATTTGTGGTAAAACATTTACACAAAAAATAAACATGCAACAACATGTAAAACATCACAAAGGAGAAAGGCCTCATTCGTGCGATATTTGCGAGAAAAGGTGAAAAATGCATGACAAAACCAGACTACCAGCCACCTTGTCCATATTTATTCAAAACTTTTCCAATTATAACAGTCTCTTAGGGATCCACTTAGAATACTCATAGGTTTTATATTAGTAATTACTATCAGAATCGGTCGAGACGTGGCCAACACTAAACTGTTTTGTTTTTACATTTTTCCGGAGTTTCGTTTCATTCTGAGTTTAGTTTTCGTAATGTTTTCTAATTAAATAACTCTTAGTGAATTAAGGTATTCACGGTTAAACGCTCTTGAATTGAATAAGGTAATAGAAACGGATAGGGAAACTTTATAACAACCATTTCACGACTTCAAAAATGTTATTAAAAACAACTTGTCTGAGGAAATGAAGAAATTAAAAGTGACTTTTTAAGGTTAACGATAAGACGAACTTAAAAAACAACAATCAAAAATGATATAGCAACAAAATTCTACCAGAAAAGTTCAGTAGAAGATAAATAAAAACACCGAAACAAATTTACAATTAGCAATGAAAGAACAGATTATCGACGAACTGACCCAAAGACGTCGTAAAAATAATTAATAAACCTTATAAAGAAAAAATTTCAGCAAATAACCACATTTCTTATGAAATGTTATAAATATCTTGTACTATCCCATCTTCGGGAAAAAGTGAACAGAACTTTTAACAAAATCCTAGATACGAACTAAATTTCGGAAGCATGGACCAAAGCGGATATTCTTTTACTTTATAAAAAAGGAAATGTACAAAAATGGAATTGATGGAATTGTTCTGATGTTGATGATGGTGACTCGAAGAACCGATTGTAAAACTGATGATTTAAATTGATTGAGGTGACTCGATTAAGATACGTAAGATTTTGATATTAACAAAGATGTTCGATATATTGAGCTATTGATATATACAGTATTTAGATACGATAGATGTAATAAAACGATTTTGATAGATACGATAATCGTCATACGAAGAGCGCGCAATTAAGACTCAATAAGTACTAAAACAAAAGAATGATTGAAACCGAAAGGTGTACATTTTAACAAGATTTTTCAGGCATCAGACACGGGTTCTCTGCTCTAACGGATTCCCCGCATTGAACCAAATTCGATCGCACCGACATTGTAACAGGAGACAAGCAGAATTTATCTAATTACAGAGCCTTAAGTATAAGACCCTTTTTTTAAATTACACATCGTACAGATGGTTTATGAAAATAATCGCCAAGAAACTTAGAAGTATCTTTAACAAGCATCAGGCTAAGGAACTAGCCGGATTCCATCCAGGTTTCTCTACAATGATGTCATGACCATATTCAAGTTTTAAATCAAATCATAGAAAAGGCTGATCAATACGAAATGAACATCTACATTGCCCTATAGACTGTGAGAAAGCATACGATTTATACTGCACAGAAATCAAGATTTGATGAAAACGCAAGGTATTTTTGAAATATATGTACAACTTTAATGATTATAAAGAAAGAAATAAATCCAGAATAGTTTTATACAAAGGTGTCCATTTTTCAAGTCTCAGGGCGGCCCACCACTATTCCTCTATTTGTTTAATTGTACTTTACAAGAAGTTTTTAAGCGAATTATCTAGACCGATAGAAAAGCAGAAAAATTTGTAAAAAACAAAATAATAACATCTAAGATTTGCTGACGATATAATTTTATTCTTCCAATTTAATGTCATGGAGATCGGGATAGATGAACTTGACGATTAAGGGAAAATGGCCGATTAAAAAATTAATGAATTAAAAGCAACAATATTCACAAATAGTAAAAAATTAAAATTTTAAGTAAAAGAAAAAAGTCTGAAATCTTTAGAAAATGGAATGTATCTTGATCAACTAATAAGTTTTGAAAAAGAAATTAACCGAAAAATTTGTATTACATGGAAAAAATACTGATTTCTAAGATTCATAATGAAAAAGAAGAAGGAAAGCAAAATTACGAGAAAGCTGTTCTATACCGTACCTGATATACGACAGCCAAACGTGGAGTCTAACCAAAAACATTATTAAATAAATTGAGAACTAATCAGAGAACAATGGAACTTCAAGAAAAAGTAAAATTAGAAACTTCGAAATTAGACAGAACACAGGCATGAAGAATGCCATAAATATAGTTAAAAAATGAAATGGAAATAGGCCGGTCACATAATCAGGAGTAAAAAAGAAAGACGAACCAGATTCATTACATTGTAGACATCCAAAAGTATAAGAAAAGGGGGCAGGCAAGGCAGAAGATGGGAGGATGATTTTATAGAATCTTATAAAATACACATTTTACAAAAAAAGCATGGAATAAAGAAACCTGGAATTGGGAGAGGTCTTCGCTCAACAGGGCACAACTTAGAAAATAAATACGTAATATACAACCGTAAGGTGCCTTGTTGAACAGTGAACCACCCTTTTTTCTAAGGCATATAATTTGTTAGAAATTAAAGTTAAGAATTTCGTTTTGGTGTCATAGTTTAGGGAATTTTATACAGTTTCTCATATTTAGGTTACAGAAAGCCAGAGAAACGAATAAAGACCGTAAATAAAGTTTAAAAAAAAGAAAATTGGCTCACTGTGTACTATAGGTAGTATACACTGAACCACCTGTATTTCAACAGTGAACCACAATTTCATTACCAGTAAAAATCCTTATTTGTGAAAAGACACCACAAAATTTTTGATGATCGTCTTTTATTTTTGTTGTACTGACCCATTTTGATGTATTTTTTTCGTGATTCTTTAATTAGTTGGTAAATTAATGAAGACTGTTAATTATACTATTTGAGGAAGAGTGATTGTTAATTTTATCCAGAGGTTCATAGGAGAGGTTTATCATGTTATCACCATGTTCACGTTTTTTTTAACGTAACGGCGCAATGCAGGATAGGGAATTTTACTGGTTTTTGCCGCCGTCCTAATGGAGCTAATTTTCTATCATTAGTGAACCGGTTCACTGTGTACTATGCGAACCTGGTTCACTGTTCAATACACACATTACTCAACTTATAATATTAAAAAAAAAATAGGTTGTAGGCATTGTCACAAAGCAATATGCTCATAAAACGTCTAAAACTACAACAATATCGACACCATAAAGCTTTTGGTGTATAACAAAATTAATAACAAAATATATAAAAATCGAGACATTTGCGTGAGAATTCTACGTTTTTTTGGCGATAAACAAACAAACCTCTACCACACCTCACACTCAAGCTGCGGCCACCGGCTAACTACAGGAGAGAGGAAGGGTGTCTACGAGAAAAGTTTTAACACGATCGGTCGAATTGGTAACCTCGCAGTTTTTTCAAAATGGTGGTGTTTCAATGTTCCTGGTTGGTTCACTGTTCAACAAGGCACCCCATATAATCTCGTGCTAAGAATTTTTGGTCAATTTAGGCTTATTATTATTATTATTAGGCTTAAGGCTCATAACTACATTTTATTATATAGCATCTTAATTGAACATTTTTCAAAAAGGTTACTAATAGAGAAGAGACAGGTTTTTGAATTAAAATTTTTGTTTTAGTTTTGCCGAAAAATCTCATCTCAATCGCCACAAAAGTTTTCATACGAAAGATCGACCTTTTCAGTGTCCTGTTTGTAAAAAGATGTACAAAACTGAAAGATGCTTGAAAGTTCATTCTCAGATCCATTGGAATTCTAGACCTTACATTTGCTCATTCTGCGGAAAAGGATTTTTAAGCTCGACTAAATTAAAAGTAAGCAGAGGCATTTGTTCTGAATTCCTCACAACCGTATTCGATACTGTTTGTCTTCAACCTGAGTATTTTCCTTTTACGATCGAGAATTAAAAAGCTAAATAAATTTATTAAATGAGCCAAAAACTTGATTTTCAGCAACATCATAACTGCCACACGGGAGAACGACCCTTCGCTTGCAAATATTGCGAACGAACTTTTACTAATTATCCGAATTGGTTGAAACACACTCGACGAAGGCACAAAGTAGACCATAAGACAGGACTCAGTTTGAAAGAAGAATCTCAACCTCAAACTGTCGTCGCTGTCAATCCGATACCTGAGAGTATTGAAATCCCGGAATCGGCCATAGGTTCTGCCATAATGATTGTCTAATAAAACTGTTGGAAGTAATTTTTTTTTAGAAATTGACCAAAACATGACTTTTTTTTAGAGTTCATCGAAATACCGGAAGTGGAAGTAAAGGAGGATGGAAGAGACAGCGTGCATTCTCAACATTCCGTTTTGAACATGATCAGTCCTTCGATTCTGGCCGGTTCTCAGTTCCAAATCGTTCAAGAAGCAGGATGCCAGTATCAAATGAACCTGATACCTAATTTGGTGTCTCCTCAAGAGGTTTTTCCAGGCCATGTAATTGTTCAACATGAAAACCGTTAATATCCTATGGAGTAAATTCAGAGTCAAAAAAAACAACGGATGCAATTTTCTCCTGGCAGTAAAGTGACATATGTGACCACTGTCAAGGATCTCATCGCTGGCATAGGCTTGTTATTGATGTATGCACGAATTTTGCATTTCTTTCCTTTTTTAAATCTGCAGTCGTTTTGTTTTCATTGTGTTCCATATCAGTGGTTCCCAAGGTGATCCCCATAGACCCCTGAGGTGCCACGATTTAGAGAGTCCGTGGAAAATTAAAATTAATTTGGGTCCCTGGGATAAGGTAAGGAAGTCCGCGCGAAGTTATAAATAAAATTTTTTTTTCGTTTTCGACCACTTCCTCGGACTACGCCGTCAACAGTATTTTTAACGTTCTCTTTCCGCCTCCTCTAGTACTCTTTCATCAACTCATCAACATGCTGTGTTGTTTCTTTCTTTCCTCTGACTACGCTCTCCCAGTCTTCAGTTTGGTTCTAGGGAGGAACCTCTGAGGCTCCAGCTTTCTATGCATCGTGTCCCGCCGCTTGAGGTCTTGGCGCGTGATCCCCAGTTCTTCGAGATCTTTCTCGGTTTCCAAGAACCACGTCGGTTTTGTCTTTTTCTTCAGGAAGTATTGGAAGATCTTATTAGTTAGTCTTCCTGAATCCATTCTGCTCAAATGTCCATAGAAGGTTAAGCTTCTTTCTCTCATGACATCTGAGATCCTGAGGAGGTACGTATATAACTCATCGTTATGTCTTCTCCTGTACTCCCCGTTTTCCTTAACTGGACCCAGGATTTTCCAAAGTATTTTTCTTTCCTTGGTTTCCAGTACTTCTAGCAGTCCTCATCGTTTCAATGGCAGGCATTCGGATGCGTAGAGGGCTTCGGGGCGAATCACGGCGCAAAGTGCCTCAGTTTGGCTCTTGTTGATAGGGCTTTTTTGGTGTTAAATAGTTCCGGCTAGGTAGAATGCCGCTTCTAGCTTGTTCGCCCGATGTTGTAGAGCCGCCTTTTCTTCACTTTGCACCTCTATCCATTCTTCCAGGTATTTAAACACCTGTGTGATTTTGACTCTGTTGCCCTTGAACTTCTAAGTGTTGGGAGACTGGCTTGACGTTGGTCATGATGTTCGTTTTTGTCTATGCTATGCGGAGCCCTATTTTTGCCGCCTGTGTTCCTAGGCGTTTTATTTGATTTGTTGCGGATTGTAGGTCGTTCGCGAATAGCGCTACGTCGTCAGCGAACACCAGGCAGTCAACTATGAGATTTTCTTCTTTGTATCCCATCCTTATTCCGTTTTCTACCTGGTTCCTCCTCATGACTTTCGCCATTCCCTAATTACTTTCTCGAGTACACAGTTGAACATTAAGGGCGACAACCCATCCCCTTGTCTGACTCCGGTCTTAATTTCGAACGCGTCTGATATTTCTCCTCTGAATTTAATTTTGGAGGTGGTAGAAATAATAAGTTATTTATAATAAGGCAATAAAATTGTAATAATCCATTTATATTATTAACGAAAGTAAAAATAAATAATAAAAATAAAATAATAGGGATTTTTACGTTCTGAGTGAAATATAAACATGAGTGGGTGCTTAAAATTAAATACTATATATTACTTAGCCAACATATTGTTGACACAGAGTTTACTTCCACTCATTGTTTTAATTTGGCAATGGTTATGTATCGTTTTGGACTGTATACTCTAAACTTTCGGGGTTTTTATTGTCTTGTTTCTCGATATGTTATCTCCTAGATGCTAAAATCGTAGCTTTTTGAAGTCATTATTGATCATCATTTTGGAAATATGTGACGCTGTTTGTTAAAAACCCTAAAAGTTTAGGATGTACAGTAAAAAATTATTCTTTTAGAATGTTTCACTTTACTTCTATACTGAATAACAAGATAATAAGGCGTGGCCTGAATTTCGGGGTGCACTTGCCGGTCAACAATATGTTAAGTATTGAGCAATAATAATTGCAATATCTTCTGTCCACGAACATTTTATAACATTTATTTCCACTGATTTTAAGGTATAATGTCAATGAATAATTCTTCAACAAAATTATTAAATTAAATAAGATTTTTAAGTCTTATACTGTACATTTGTGCAACTCTCTCACTAGGGGGTCTGGAGGGAGTTTAAACTACAAAATGCGGTCTATGGGTAAAAAAAATTTTGGGAACCACTGTTATACATATGACTGGACTTTGAAATTCTACCTGGAATTATGTTAAGTATTTGATTTTATTATTTCAAAGGTTCGAGCCGAAGAAAGTTTTTATTCCGGTGATTCAATGGATGAAGTATCGCGCCAATTGGAGGTTCAAACATTTTGAAAGTAAGTGTTGAAAACCCTGATTGTTTGTGATTGTTTGCTTTAATTAAAAAAAATTAATCTGGATTTGAATTAAATTTTTAAAGGTTTATTAAGTTGAATTAAATTCATTTCAAATGTGTGAAGGCAAAGTATTGGCAAAATACCGAGTTTTGTAATTAGTGTCGTTTTTAGCTCTTGTTCAATATGTCCTTTAGTCAGAATTCCGATTATTGAAACATTTTCGCCTAGTAGCGGAGCACCAAAAATCACTATAACATATTTAAAGATTTTTTATTCGTAACTTTGTTTAGGACCTTTCCAAATCTACTCTCTGAGGATGATTTAGGGAGCGTGGTCCGTTTCAAAATTCCAGGAAAGAGATTCTGAAGTGTTAACTCTTTGTTTCTTGGAGAGGAGTGCGTCTCACTGATTGTCAACATTTTTACGGAGAAAGGCGCCATTCAAAGACGTTGTATTGCAAACTTGGTATATATTTGGTGGAGTAAAATAACGAGAAGGGAAAAATGCTTTTATGACATTACTAACTAGATTTTTCGTAACTACTCTGGAATGCATTTAAATATTGTTATTGTGAATGATTGTTTTATCTCCTGTTTTGTCATAAATGGGAATCTTTGTTTATGTCGGATGTGAGTATTCGTCTATATGTATAGAAGCATTGCAGGATTTCGATTTTAGGGATTCAAATTTCATGTTTGTCTAGTATTTACTTTGGGTTTTCCCTCCAACAGCCTTTTTCAACATTTACAACAATAAAGAACAATATTTTTATTTAGAGCTTCATTTATTTACTTAAGATAAGTGGAATGGTGCAAACTAAATTTTAAAAACTCTATACTTTAAACTCCACAATGACAACAGTTTACTTAATTAGTTCATATTAAAGAAATTAAGTTAATAACTTTAATAAATACTAAAACATTCTGGTAGGCCTAAAGGTGCAGAATCTAAGGAAATCTCTTTGTGGTAACTAAAACTCGAAAAAAACTTAAATATTTATATAAATAAATTTGATTTGAATTGCTTCTTTCGCTTAAAGAACAGACTATAAGACTAGCTCCTTCCTAAAGAGGGGAAGAACCTGGCTGCCTATTTCTTCTCTTCTTACTTGTTCTCGCTCTCTGGATCAATCTCGCGAAGAATGGTGATGGAAACAGGTCCTCGAGCTCTCCGCAGCTCGTCAATCACGAGGGATGTTCCCATATACCTCGTCAACTCATTGTTAATCTGAAATCAATTTGGATAAAAGGGTACAGGGTGAAAAAACACAGGTTTGCGTTGGAGGTTGTTAAAAAAATTACCATGAGGATTCGATCTCCGGGTCGTAGGCGTCCATCTCTTGCAGCGACGCTGTCAGGGTAAACTGTACTGATTAGGGTTCCGTAATCTGAGTTTTGAAGACTGAATCCCAGTCTGCTACTCCAGCCTCTGCTTAATTCGACGGTGAGTACCTGGAACGAAGAAATATTTGGGTTCTAGTAACTAAGGGTTGAGGGGAGACCGAAATGGACGAGGCAAGTAGATTTGTGACTGAATTTTGAGGAGAAAGATTCTCTCATCCAAATTCTACATAGTTACGATATTGAGATGATGTATGAATCGTTTGAAGTCCTTGATTCTAACAACCATGAGTTGTTATTTCTATTATTTTGGGTGATGTTTCTTAATTTTTTAATAAAAAAAAAGAAGCTGGGTCACACCTGGTTGGTTGGAGAATTAAACAAAGTGTCTTCCCTCCATCTCTCTCCACGTTCGAAGATGATTCCTTTCCATTTAAGTAAGCTTTCAATTGCTCTTTGATCACTTTGGTTTGATGATTTTTTTCGTCCCGAATCCACCGTTGATCTAATCGCAGAATTAGCAGATTGATAGGCTGGGTTACTAAGCCTTGACTCTGAAGCAAAGGTCGGTACGGGTGGCATGCTGGCCGGTTCTGTCGGCGCATCTTCCTTTAAATGTCTCATCGAAATGTTTCGTAAACTTCCAGACTTTTCCTCACTATCACTCATTTCAGATTCATAATCTTCTGTGGCAGATTCCCCTTCGATCGCAGCCTTTATGGACTTCTTCTCCACGAGTGTGGCTCCCGGCGAGGAGCCCCTCAATCGACTTCTGCTTCTCGAACTTCTCGAATTGTTCGGACTAAATTTTTTCACAGCTAAATCAGAAAGCATGTCCATAGCTTCTTTTCGAAGGCGAGGCTTAGGACGGCTCACTTTGTGGGACTCTGTGGGAGAAAGGGCGGAAACAGGAGTTTGGGACGGGTCTCTATAAAGTCGAAGTGTAACTTCATCACTACTTTCTCTAAGGAATGTTACGGCTTCTTTGTGGCTCATCGTAGAAATATCGATGCCATTTACCTAGAAAATGAAAAAAATGCATCGGATTGCAAAAGCAAGCGAGGATTTCTAAAGTTCATTTCAAAAATGACAAAAGAAAATCCGGGTACGATGACTTACTGAAACAATTTTATCTCCTGGTCGTATCCTACCATCGGATATCGCAGGTTCGCGGACTAGAGCTCGGACATAATGTCCCAACACACTTTCATCTTCCCTTCTGAGAGTAAATCCCAAGCTTCCACCGATCTTTTTAATAGTCACATAAAATTCCTGCTAGACAAAGGCAAATTAATATAAAAATGCTCGCGCCTGCACCTCAGACGAGGCAATAATTGCTTGAGACACTCACCCCGTACGGCTCACCCGAAATTGGCGACATTGGTAACATATTAGAAGTGTTACTATTTTGACTAGACAAAGGAGCGTGTTCTCTTTTGGGAGGCAAGGGCCGTTCCTCCGCTTCTGGAAGAAAAAAATGGAAAACTTCGGTAGGAGGTCGAGAGATCTTAAGCACCACGTCACTTGAAGCCATCCGAAGAACTTCCAAAGCTTCCTGGAAATATCATCAAACATTTATGCACTGGCTTAACTCCAGTTTTGAGTCAAGGAACTGACGGTCTGTCCATCGAAAAAGTGACTCACATGATTGGTGAATCCAGTCAACGGAGTACCGTTTACGGCCAATATTATGTCTCCCAACTTTAGAGCTCCACATTCCCAAGCAGGTTGATGAGGAAATATCCTCTTGATTCTGATCAGACCTGGATACTCATCGTTACTGTCGATGCCTCCACTCACACTCAGTCCCAAACCTCTCGAGCCTTTTTCCAATCTCACTTCGAACGTGGTATCTGCAATCAAAGAATTATCAATTAGAGTAACATAGGAGAAGAGAGAAAAGCCAGAGATTTTCTGAGTGTTACCTTTGGTTATAAAAGTAACTTCGCTGCTTCTCCAAACAACCCCGCGTCGACCCTTGGCCACTTCAGTGTTCGATATCAAAGGCGTCAAATCATCTTCGGCAGACCAAACGGAGTTATAACGCTGACAGTTAACGCCATCTTGTTTTGGAACAAGTGTCTGGTACAAAATGTCGACGTTCTTCGAGCGCGATCGTGAGAAAATTTCTTCGTAGGTGCTGCTTCTATAAAGTGCTTCCTGGCTGGTACTGCTTCCGGAGACATCCTTGTTGTCCAAATGATTAGGAAGTGATCCACACATTTTTTTTCGATTTTTAAATTTGATTCCTCCTTCTCCGCAAGGATTGAAAACTTTTCCCACTCTTGGAACGAGGATCTTGCAGAGATTTCCGCTGGATTGTGACCTGCGTCCCGAAAGTCCTTTTCCGGAATGCCGAGAGACATTCGAGCCCATATTTTGGGGATTGGGGCGGCCCCTAGACCGCCGTAAACCAGTCACTGAGTCATTGCTAACCTTCCAGGAATAAGAGTCCAACCCTCGAACTCTGCAGCAAGCAAACAAAGCGGATGCCTCTTCGTAGCACCCGAACGGAGCCCTGTTCAAATCGAAAAGGTAATCACCTAAAAATCAGAAAAACAACTTTTTTACCGAAGGAACTTAGAGTATGGAAATCACCGCAAACGCCAATTCTGTTTTAAGTGGTATAAAATAAGAGAAAAAGGAGCAGCAAAACAAAACTAAACCGAAGAGTCATGAGCTTAAGACCTATTATCAACGTTAAATCGGGTTGTCAGGTAATATAAATCGAACACGCAAACAAAACAAACAATCCAAACCTTTTTTTTCTGTTTTTCAACAAAAAATGAGAAAGTAAATGAGGAAAGGGAGAGACGAACAATCAAGAAACTCACGAAATCCTTCACGAAGAGAAATGGCAGACCCACGAAAATTGCCCTTAATTTAGGAATTCGTAAATACTGAATCCGTTGAATCTTTTGCTTCCGAATGTATCTTTCTTTCATGGGTGTCAACCTAAGAAATTGGCGAAATATTTTGAATTTTTGGAGAATAGTGAGAAACAGAGAGAACAAAGGCGGAAAAGGGGAGGAACAAAAAAAAAAGGGAAACAATCTGCCTTTGGAAAACTTGGAAAAGAATTGTTCCGCCCTTTGAAAACAGTCCCCATTAACAATTGGTGGAGCTAAAGGGTTTCCAAGCAACAACATTCACGAGTCGACATGTTTCACTGGCTAAATATGAACCCAACCAGCTGGGTCAAGGCTTGTGTGTTTTGTGCAAACGCGGGACTTTTCAATTAATATTATTTCAATTTTCTTCCCCGATTTCCCGAGATAACCGTTCCCCTCACTTTTCCAAATTTTTCTATTCCGTCTCAAACAAAAAAAATCTACCTTAAGTTACGACAACACGTTTGAAATTAAAGACACCAAAAAAATCCGAAGGAAGTCAATGTAAAAGAAAAAAATTTACCGGCAAGAACCTTCCAAATTTTTCGCATATTCGGAATCATTTGAGCGAAAACAAAAGGAATCCGTGGGCAAAACACTAAACATTTGGCCGAAATTCGAGGCACTTGGAATACGGTCTACAGGTACGACTACTTTGATCGAAATCTCGATTCGACTGCGTGGACCTACCAACTGATCAATCAAGGGCGACCTAGGAAAACCAGGTTCGAAGAAACACACGAAGACAATTCTCATCATTACAGAACCTTGCCGAGACGCATCTTTTTACAATAAATAATGTAATTCAAGTGATGCGATGTGAAAATGGTGCAGCAGCCTTCTGTGATCGCCATTCCCGGATCTGGAGAAGAACAGGGAAAAGGGGGGGAGAAAAGAAGACAAAAAGGTTGTCCTTAAATCAAGCTCAAACATTTGAAAAGGTTTCTTTTAAATGGAAAATTTCAATGAATGGTCAATTGTTTCAGTTTCCAAGGGAACCAAAGGCAATGAGCCATGGTGTTAAAATTACTGAGGGATAAAGGTTTTGGATAAACCTGCATGTTTCAATGATTTTAAATTTGTTATTTCCTTTGTTTTATTGTTACGACTGACTGAGAACACACTTGTCCTGTGGCTAGTATAAAGAGAAGGGCATGTCACACATCCTACAATTACTCCTACAAATTTTATAGAGTATAATACAGCACACACTGGAAGCAGTGCTGTTCAGAGTTCACTAAATTTTGTGCTTAATCAGACACAAAAATTGTGTAACAATGGATTTTCAATTTGACTTTTTTCCCTGTTCACATTGTTAATGTTTTAAGCTTTTAAGTAAATTTTATGAAAAAGACGAAGGAAACACTAAATTTAAGTGAACAAACCATCATTAAATATTCCCAAAAGAAAGTCAGAGCTTGAAAAAAGTTAAGAAAAACCATCATGGGCAAAACTTGATTTCGTAGCATCACAGTCAAATTGATTTAGTACTTAATAAAAATACCCCTCAGCATTGCCAATGATCTCATCTGAAGCAAACACAGCAAACTTTCTGGGATAACTAACTCAGAATTCATAAAAGAATTGAAGTAAATTCTTTTTTAAAAGCCTGCCATTAAACAAAAATAATAATAATTGAAACACTTCTCAAGGTAAAATCTTGTCAGTCTCAATGTTTTGTAAATTCTTCATATGAATCAGGTTTACTGCAATTAGTTGCACTCTAATTAGATTAAAGAAAATATTTTTAAAGAAGATTTGAATTAATTAATTACAGAATTGGTACTGTGATAGGACTTGTCAAAGCCTATGAATTTCAAGCACAAAAATGTTTTGGTTTTTTTTCCTTGGATAAATAAACCTTTATTTATTCAATGTCAGTTGACTCTGTGAGCATAAATTTTGCGTTGAAATATTTTCACCAGCTCTAATGCGTGAAGCCCTGGCCTTATCTCTATTACCAGACAGTAAATAAAAAACTTACTCCTTTAATAAAACTTTGAGAAAAAATTGTTTTTAACAATATCGAATCTTGAACCTTAACGTAGCCTGAGCACGACACTTATTTTAAATGGCTTATAGCTGACACAAATTACTAATAATGAAAACAAAAAATAACGCACACTTTATTCATAACAAAAAAGTCTTTACATGTCACGAATTGAACACAAATGACATATCGCCGCCATGTTTGTTTACAAAAAACGACGTGGTACTAGATAAGATTTTGGTACGATATACCGAAGAGACGTTTTCAAACATGCTAAATTAATAAGAGGGGAGAGAGAAGTATTTGCCCGAGTTCACCTTTCTCTAATTAACATTAATTTTCATTCACCAATGATTAGTATTTTAACTAACTTTAATTTATGTCTGAATTTTTGTAATGAAGAGGGAAGAATGGGTCAATAGAGAAATCGGTTTTCTAAACTTTTTTTTCATTTTTGACTCCAATATTTAGTTGTGTAACTTAAAGTTTACAAAAGAAATGTTTTAAAGCCATAGATTAAAGAAAAAAAAATCTTAACTTTTGTTAAGTAATCTTTCAATACGCAAACTGAGTGAAATTTTATTGGCATGATATTTCGCTAAGTAAGTGTGGTGGAAAACCGTTGCACGTATTCATTAACGAATGAATACGATGAAATTAGTACAGCATTTTTTTTTTAGATAAAATTATTATCTTACGTTTCCAGGAATCAAAAGTAATTCGAAAATGAGTTAACCTAAAAAAATGCAATGCAATTAGACCAGCTATCATTGAGAGAGCGGTCGGGCCGTTATACATATAGCCGTTAGCTTCGTCCGGATAAACATGATTGACTCGTGGCACGCTTTAAAAAATTAATGGAAGTAGTTCGTTGTTTTACTCATATAATTAAGGGAGAAAAGCCTCGGATTAAGAACAAAGGACCCCCCCAAAAAAACAGGATTAACGCACAAACAGAGAACACAAAAATAGCGAACCGCATATGAACGTGTTCTGATAAAAAAATTCTCTTTCATTTCACACATTTTTTTAGTTTTCACTGACGGATTACTTTGTTTCAACTTCCAAATTTATACTTTTCACTCTTTCGTACACTTGGGTATAGTTGCGAGTTCAATCCTGTACTCTTTAAACATGGGGGTAAAGTAGGAAATTGGGGTTGATACAAGTTTTGCCATCATTGTACTTCACAATGAACACAGGCCGCTGACCGAGTGATCAAAATATTGAAGACTTTTGTTCATCCCACGTTCATTCGCTCCAAAGAAATCGGTAATATTCAGGATCCCCCACGGTCAAAAAGCCCGAGAGCAACTACATTTAGAAAGACCAATATTATTATACTTACTGGCAAGCGAAATAAACACCCACAGCCACATAAATTCACGCTAATACAAACCAGTTATGACCCGAACCTGCGTCGCTTACAGCTGTAAAGCGATCATTAAGGGATGCTCATTTGTTTGGGTGTGTTTCCGTCCGAAAACCGCAATGAAAGCTGCTGAACGAGAGAAAATGTTTGGACCCTGAGCACAGGGACCACCAATGGGATGGAACCTGAAGCATAGAGTTTGGCCTGAAGAAAACTTATAAAAATATTATAATATTTGGACCAACGAGTTTAAGTTTCCATTATTTGGAATAATGAGAAGAATTTTCGTTGGACGTCCTCCTGGACAAAAAAAAGTTACCAGAATGTGTGGTGCCAGCGATGAACAACGGCTGTGGTTCTGTTATGATCTGGAATTGTTTCTCTGGGCATAGAACCAGAAATTTAGTTAGAATCCAGAGAATAATGAAGAAAGACGAGACAAAAGCATTTTCGATGCAAGTGCCATTTTATCTGGGAAACGGCTCTAAACATAGTTCTGCATTATGTTAGAGCTATTTAAGACCAAAATAAGAGGAAGAAGTTCTGAAAAACTGATGAGACCTTCTCATAGCCCCATTTTTCCCCTTATCGAACTTTTACGTGAAGAGCTCGATAGAAGGGCTCAAAAAGAAGATGCGTACAGCCTTAAACAAAAGAGGAAATAATATCAAACAATAAATAATTGACAATTTATTTTCTAAAATGCTGCGACTGGTTAAAAAAGTCATTTAGTGTAAAAAAGTTTTTCCATGAAAGCTCAATGTAAAGTATTCTTTGGTACCAATTCTGTTTCCAAGGGAATTTTCCTCAAACCAGCTAGTCATTTCACATGGATGATTCGTGCTTGGACCTTTACCCGAAAATTTTCTTATTCATTATACCATTTTTACTATAAATACGTTTATTTATAAATAAGTTATTGTTTACATGACACTTTTCATTCAAAAATGACTCACGGACTCACTGACTGACCGATTGACTGACTGACCACCCGGCAAAGTGCGATCTCTTTTATATATCTACGGATAAGCTAAGAATAGTCTCGAAGCTTCCGGAAACTAGTACTCGAACTTTCTTGAATTTTATGGAAGCTTCTCTCCCCATAAGCTTTACATGAGAGAAAGTTCTCGTAGTTTCCGAACGCTTCGAGACTCGTCTAAGTTCTTCCTTTTTGTCCTGTCGCTGCCTGCACCGCATTTCTTTTGTTTACTTTTTGTCTTTGTTTTCTTTTGATTCAATAATATTGTGAGCGGCTTAGGACGCTACACATAGTGATAAGACACTTGAGTCACTCTGATTGTTTGTGACAAACAGATGATGAATTATTTTTGCACATTGTCAAGAGTGAAACAAACAAGCAGACTAATGCACCTGTACTAATGAATCCTCGTACCTCGGGTAAATTCTCACCCCCGAACAATAATACAAATACAGCCCGACCCTCATGTCAGTAGATCAGTCGGTATTGAGAAATCAATCAATTAGTAGTCAGGCAGAAGTAATTAGTCAGTGTAGTTAGGAGTATTATTGTAAGATAGTGTTTCATATTATAATAAAATTCGGTAAACACTTAAAATATATATATAGTTTAGTTTTAATCCCGTTTTTCACTCTTTTTGAGTATAACAGGATACGGGAGGAGGATTTGAATCCACGACTATAACATCCTAGTCTGGCACTTTACCACCACACCACAGACCTCCCTAAACACTTAAAATATATTCGTTCGTTATTCTCATTCAACCTTCGCTCTAGACCACGGTACACACAGGACATTACACTCGGTCACATGTCAGTATTTTCGCCATAAATTGATTGGAGAAATTATTTAAATTCGAATTAATTTTATTTGTAACGTTGTATATTTTGCCATTTTTAATTTTTCTTTGGAAACTTCAACACATTTTTGGGTTTAACTTGTTTTTGTCTTATTCTTTAAAGTAGTCTTGGCAGGCAGTGCGTGTCAAAAGCATAAGGAACACTGGTATAGAAGTTTTAGCGAATCATTAGGAAAATTTGCAGGAATTTTGGCCAACGGGTATTGAAGAGAAAGCCATCTTTTACGAATTTTTTCTGTGAGAATTCATGTACTTTAGATTCCAGAACGCTGTTGACCCTGATAAGAAATGAACACAAATAAGTGAAATTTTGTATAGGCTAGGGGTAAATCTCTCGAAATCCTTGAATAAATGATCTTGATCACAATAACCAATAATTTCTTTGAGATTTACTGGAAAAACTCCATAGCAAAAAATAGGTCTTTTGAAAAAAAAATGGAAAATATTAATTTAGCAAATGATGCAAACAATAAAACAGCCGGCGGGGAAAATTTTTTTGTGAGTAAAAGCGAAGCTTTTGCCTCTGTAAAAAACAGACCAAACAAAGGGTTTTATTTTTATCTCCCTCTCTCTCTCTCTCTAAAGAAAAAATAAGTCAGTGGAATATTATAAGTTAAATGTTCTTTGATGCTAACAAATCACAAGTTAGAAGTTTGAAACTTTTCAAGTTTTCTCTTCGAAAACTACAGTTCCATTCTTTGTTGCTTCCGCAAATTTGTAATAACTGAATTTAAAGAAAAAAAAGGAAAATTCTGAAGAGATGCGTTTGACACACAGTATCTCATTCCACTCATTGAATTTGTCTGACCTTTTGAGCCCATTTCAAAATTATTGAAAATTTACCTTTTTGTCATAATTTGGCAAACTTTTAGGTAATTAATATTGTGGTGGTTTTAATCCCGTTTTCACCCTTATTTTTTGGGTATAACAGGATGCGGGAGGAGGATTCGAACTCATGACCATTTGCGTCAAGTCAGGAACTTTAACCACTACACTACTCCTCCCGTTTTAGGTAATTAATATTACAAAAATCAAAGGAAATACGTTCAAGACTGAATACCAAGAAATAAATGAATTATTGTTTAAATCTTCTATTAATACTTTTACAAATCACTTCAAAAAATTAAATTTGATCCGAATGTGAAAATTTTCTCAAATAAATGTTTAGCCAAAGAGTTAAAGACATGGGTTTATCTGTTTATTTGACGTCACGTGTGTACCAAATTGGAGAAAAGTGAAGATTTGGTTTGGCGCAAAAACTTCACCGACTCGAATGCAATTTCTTGGCAATCGAAAGTCGCCATTCATTTCTCTTGGTGTCTGCAATTGTTTTTATGTTTACACGCGTATGTTCCCATGTGCATCATAAAACACCGATTAAATAAACTTCAGAAAAAAAGCAACGAATTGCCATTTTGTATCCATAAATATTGAAAATAAATTTTTCTGTTGTTTTTTGTTGTCGATCTGGTTGAATTAAAAAAATGACCTGCCGACATTTTTCAAATTTCTTTTCTCCTTTCTTTTTTTTTATTTTTGCTTTTTCAAAAGACCAAACATCTGTTTTTTACCTTTTTTACAGTAGAAAACTACAAGTTTTCAAATAAAAATTTACGACTCAGTTTTATTGGTCGCAGTTTTTTTTTTATAGTTTAAATATGGCGACAGTTTTAACGAGCATTTTCTAGAGAATGACTTTTGTTTAAAATTTAAAAAAAATGAAGTGACATCAAATGAGTCATTACGGTTTTACGGTTTTTCTTTTCTTTAGCTTTCATCTAAAAATGGAAAAGATGTTTTACCTCTTTCTCTCCTTTCATTCACCCATTCCTCCTCTTCCCTTACTCTCTTTTTAAAACAAACTTTCTCGTGTTATATTATAGTGAAATGTAAAATAAACTGAAAAGGCATATTTTTCGTCCAACTCATGTCCTGCCAGCCATTTTCAACCGGGTTTCTGTCATTTCCTTCTCTGTTATTACTTTTGAGATTCGGGAAGTAACGGAGGCACACAGAGTCACGCTCAAAGCTCGAATCTGCTCTTTACCGCTTTTTATTCATCTTCTTCTCGTATGTTCTTATATTTGTTTTGCCGTATTCATCATATATTGCCAGTAATTATGATTATATATATAATTCTAACTATTATATACATATATATAATATATAATATTTCTTATTCATTGTTATTGCTATTTTTACGTTCCCTCGGGGTTATGTGACTGAATTGGCTTTCGCTAACGAACGAGTTATGAGTTCTCTCCAGACAGTGTTTTCTTTAACGAGTAAACTCTCGTTATATTTTCTAAAATTTTGTTTTATTCTCCTGCAGACTCCTTGAGTTTGTTTTATAAAGAAACAAATGTGGCGGAAATAAAACCCGCTGCTGAGTGGAGGGAAATTAAGGCCTGTAATTTCATATCAGAAGAGAAGACAGCAGATTGAAAGAGAATGTAAATGGCGGAATCGGAAACAACAAGTGGTCAAAAGAGAATTTTGGACAAAGAACTAGAGGACCACCCGTCCTTTACTTTCTTTTCCTCCCTCTGTTTCTCGTTCTTCCTCTGAGTTTATGACGGGAAACTCAATGGAAATTTCGTTTAATGAAAAGCTTTGAGTTCAGCCTCGAGGTTGCTGGCCTGAAAGAAGGCGAAACGTCAGGATAAAACGATTGTTCCCTTTGGAGTCGTGATCAAATAACGACCATTGTTTACAAGAATTAAGTACGCGTGGTAGAACATGTGTTCAATTAATGGGATGGCTTAGTGAGGCCTTTGTATACGCTTTGTGTTTTTGTTGTTTGTTAATGTTCTATGAGGACCATTAAAAGCAAAACAAATCCAGAGGCAACCGCAGCTACTTCCAAGGAGGTTGGGTGGGAGGGAGAAGAATGGTCAACAATACATCTTTAAGTCACCTGATAGTGTGACTTTTACTCACTCGATCTCTTTTCTTCTCGTTGTCTTTCATCCCTTCAATATTGGTTGATTTCTAACCGGTTTCGAGTTAGAACAACTTTATTCTGTGCTCTTCCGCCTCAGAAAGAAATTTTTTTCTTTCTTAATTGGTTGCCCTCTTTTCTAAAATTTTGTTTCCTAGAAGCTTTTTCATAATCGTTTCTTTTACCTGAAGAATATTACCGTATTTATCCTAAAGCTAAATGAGAAATTGAAATGAAAATTCGATTTCAGTTTTTCGTTAGACCCAAGCCTCTCACACACACACAAGCCTATTCTCTGGAGCAGAACATAATCAAATCAGCCCTGCTATAATCAAAGCCAAAACCCCATAGGACTGACAAATATTTTAAGGGAATGACGATGCAGCTCTACCTCCACTTGAGCACAACCAGCATTTCACTTCATATCAATATCGAGTTATCTCGTAGCCCTAGATGGTTACATCTCGGACAAAGTTGCAAAATATTTTTTTGTTAAACACATGTAAAGTGAAATGAAAAATTAAATAAAAAAAGGAGAATTTGTACGCAAGAGCCGGAAGCAGCCTCTCAATTTGGAGCAACGCGAGACCTAAAGCTTCAGTCTCTCGTGAGCTTTTTCTCTCGGCGGATTGTTTTTCATTCTGTTCGCTTTCGGACGCGAGCTTTCATTCCAACTTAGCGAATTCCATTACGATTTGTTTGAATTTTTTTCTTCCTCTTTGCTTCTACTGTTTAAATATTTCGGTGCGTTAGTGTCGCGGTTTTTGGCTTTAGTTGCGCGTCACAGCGGAGGATATCTAAAGGAACTCGCCACATTAAATACACAACAGGTTTGTTTTAACCTTTTCTCTTCTTTTGTGCTTAACTTGTTTAAAAAAGCTGTTGTTCTTCTGTCGGAGAAAAATCCAAATAGTTTCTTGCAACATCCTTCTTTTTCATTCGAAAAAGATTTTTTTTTAAATATCTTAAATAATGTGCTTTCATTCATATTTCTCCTTCTCCTCCTTCTTTATTTCTTCCCTTTTCTCTCCAAACCTTCCATATCCTAGAAAAGTTCCACCGACTCCACTTAGTTCCACTTTGAGTTAATGTCATTCCATCAATGGACTTTTAATTTCTCGATTCCTGTGACTTTGAAAAGTTATTGAGGAACATATCATTCGAAAAGTTACATGTGAAGATGGGAGTATAAGAAGAAAAGTGTGAGAGTAGAAGTGAAAGAGGGGTGGGAAGAATGTAAAAAGGATGAAATAATTATTGAAGTTAAGCTTCAGCGGCAGTCAATCTTGAAACCAAAAAATTTTTAGACTGGGTTTTTACATCGCGTCGTTAGCTGAACACATCGTCACATCGGTGATATTGTCCACAGCTATCGAAGTGGACGAAACATTAGTTTCTTCTTCAAAAGCCACTACACTAAACGGTGTAATAAACCTAGAGTTTAATGTTTTTAGTTTCAAAGTGAAATAATTTTTTTTTTAAATTTTACATATAAGTCCCAAATCTATAGATTTCAAAAGCCTGCAAGGCAAAGACGTGAGACAAGGGAAGAAAAACTATTTCTGAATTGTTAAAAAGCAAGAGTCTTAGTGACTCCTTTGGCGATGTTCTCATCATTTTCAAAATATTCCTTTGTCTGTAGGCGCATACCGTTTGAACGTCGAGTTTGTCTTTCGCGCTTCCTTTCTACCTCAATTCCTAAAAGCTTGTTTTCCGAAAGTCATTTTAAAGGATTAAATTGTACAAGTTAGAAATTTGGTGAAACCGCATAGCCGGTTTCCCTATAAAAGCCTGGAGAGGAGTGAGGCACGAGGTTCCGAGAGAAATAACTTTACTAGTAGCTTTGTCAAATGAAGGATGTTGTTGAAGGATGTTGTTAATAACTCATCTGGAATTTTTAATTTTCTTGTCAGTTTTCATTTTATTCAATCAGTATGGGTTAGGTGAAGTCGGCACCTTCACAAAGTTTCAATTAAAAGTTTTCGACTTTTTCATGTATTATATATTGCTCTGTAAAATAATTTCTTATTGGTAAAATTGTTGGCAAAGGATAAAAGGCAGAATGTAAAGAATGAAAAAGGTTGAAGTCAAATAAATAACAATGGTAAGATTGGGAAGAAAAATTAAAAGGACATAAGGGTATTCCTACAATCATTGAGAGAGGGCCCTGAATAATGATGAAAACAACGCATAGTTTGAGTGCACAGTGATATATTTGAAAGAAGCGAATCACAACTGATTCCTCCTTGTGCTTTTCTACCCTTTCTGATCTTCTTTATAATTTCTTTTCTCCTTTTCAAAATTTTAGTCTGTTTTCCGAGAGAAAAGTCATCTCTTCTCCGCACAAACTCTGCACTTCTCATTATTTCAGTACTATCCCCCTTCCTCTCTCTTCCTTCCTTTCTTCTCCACTTAATGCCAGGTGAGATCATTTATTATTTATTTTTCATCCATTTCAAGTTACTCGGACCTTTTTTTCCTTTCCCTTAACCCCCTTCCTTCTTCTCTTTCTCTGTTTTTCCGTTTTATTATTGTAACATATTTGCTTAATTTTTACTCCAAAACGTTATTAATGCTCCGTTGTTTTTTCACCCCTCAACCCCCTCAACCCTTTCTTCCTGTTTGCTTCTCCTCACTTCCTATTTCATCCACTTCCACCATTTCTCTTTTTTAATACATTCATTTGTTTTTAGTCATAAACCCACTTTGTTTTCTCCTCTGTAAGCATCATCCCTTTCATGACTGTTAAAAACGTTCTGGTTTTTACTTTTTCTAATCGATAACCTCTCTCATATTCACTATTCTTCGTCGCTTGACTCAGAAAACTTAAATAAATTGAGTTAAAAAGGCTCTCACTCTGTTTGGGACTAAGCTAACAAGCAACGTCCGCAAGAAATCCAGTAAAAAAGGATTCGAAGTCACCCTCGGCGTATTCCGATAACTCTTGAGAAAAAAAGTATCTCCATAAATCCTTTTTTGAAAAGAACTGGATTCCTAATTTTCTAAAAGCCACAGAGAAAGGAATTTCCTCGGTTCGTCCATTTGGTCCCTGTAGCAGGAGGGGGTAAAAGTCGAGGGATGAACGTTTGTTTTGTAATAGCCTTTGTAATAAAATGACAAAGAAGAAAACGCACAAATACAGACATCAGTCTAAAGATCAGGATTGTTTTTCTTGCTTTAAGCAATGGACGAAGCAAAAAGGATTTTTCTGTGACACCAGAGTAAAAAGTGTCATCTGTTTGTAGGAAGGTCGTTCTTTGGAGAATGTTTTGCCTTCTTTTCGCAAAATGCTAATATTTTTTTCATTAACTGAAAGAGAAAAAAAAGAGGGAAAATCGGGGAAAACGTTGTCGGCTGTCAAAAATCAGAAAAAACATCTGAGAAAAAGTTCCCGAAGAATTTCCTCAAGTTTTCCGCCATTAAGAAGCCCTGAATTCAAATAAGCTCGAGAATTAAATTGTTCGACTAATGCCAGGAATTCAAATTTGATTTTCCTTCTGATTTCTCGACTGTACCATGGGAAGCAAACATTTTCCTTATCTGAAATAATGATTTAAGTCTGGTGGAAGTTTCTTGAGAAACAGAAATTCTCATTTTCAACGGTTTTTGTAAGCAATGTCAGTCACTCATTATAGGAACACTTTCATTACCGGAAAAACCTTAAACTAGATTAATGTGTGATAGAAAACGGGCCAATATTTCTTTTCTTTAATAATTTATTATAAAAATACTCAATTGTTGTCTTAGAAGGCTAGTCATTTAAGCAAAAGACAAAAAAATTGTACATAAAAAAAGACATTAGAATGACAATTTGACCACATTTACTATTGTTGAAATGTCAGAACAAAAAACTAGAACTTTTGGAAGCTTTTAACACAAACATTCACAAGATGACATCATCGAGAAAAAACACTGAATATAATGAAGCAAAAGGTGTTTGCCAAAAGGAAGATTTTCATTTGACGGAACAATAAAGAGAAATACATAAACGATGGCGGTTTTCAAGGACAAGGGAAAAGCGCTTTCCTTCATTTTTGAAAAGCCTTTTCACTCAATCCTCCCCCGGGACTTGCTTTTCATGAATTTATTTGAGCCGAACTCAATTGTATGGCCCGTGGGATGGGGGATGGGAAAAACACCATTAAAATAACTTTTCTCCTACAATTTCACAAAAAATGATTCACCCAAAATCCTCTTCCACTTCCTCTGTCTTTTTTAATAATAATTTTATTACTAGAACAAAGAGCGCTTTTCAAGAAGAATAAATTTGAGTCCGTTTCTGAAAGTAAAATGAAACACAGCCATTAATCTCGTTGCTTGTAAGTAAAATCGTTTTCCTTTTACATCAGAACATCAGATGTTAAATGAGAATCCCAGTTGATATCTCAAACACCATCATCTTTTTCTTTGTAAATGGTTTTTCGAATATTACCGCCTATTTACATTCTTTAGAGATTAAAAATATAAAAATCAAAGAAAATTTTCGTCTACGTTTAGGCACTCAGTCCAAATGTCTAGAAAGCCTAGACGCATTAAAATACTTACAGCAAAGAAAGTATCATAAGTGCGTTGTGGGCTTTTACAAGGACTTTTCGTCGAAAGATTATTGCACACAGATTATTGTACAAAAAATAAAAAGCCCTTTAATATTAATATATACATATATACCACAAGCCGCATCAAACCTTTGGCACTCATAACAGTAAACAAAAACACACAGTAGAATGAGGTAGATGAGGTGAATTAGGACAGAGGACAAAGGTTTTGGTAGAATGATTAACACATAGAATCAGCGCCGATTCAAATTTGAGTCATTTCCCCTACCCCTCTTGATCATTTTGCCCAAGCCTTTGTGCTCTGTTTTTTTCAACTCATCCACCTTATTTATAATGCTTATTTAACCCTTTCTCTTCTCAACCTCAAGTTCTTAAAATTCGGTCTTACTTCGAGCGTAAGTGTGCCAACAGATCTAAGTTGGCAAAATGTCCCCGTCATTACTTTTCAATTTATTTTTTCGGACTAGTACTGGTGTTTTATATGCTAAAATTGTGTTCTCTCTCGTTTTTTAGTGTTGTTAGCACTAACCCTTCGTTGTAAACAGTTTGACGCAGTTTATGATAAGCTCAAAAACTTATATTAATATACATAAAAGATAGATAACGGCCGCTAAATTTAAACAGCATTTATAAGAATCCTACCTAGGCTAAAAATATTCGGCAGGGTCTATAATGTCTTCGAATTTCAATTTCTTCGCCATCCTTTCATCCAAATTTGGTTGCGGGTCAGTCAGCAAGTATTGAAAAGTAGCTGACTCACATAATTAAAAAATATTTCAATTCATGTGGAACAAATAGGACTGGAAACGAGTTTGAAACATTGTGGTTCATAGTCGGTTCAAACGAGAAAAACCAATTAATTAGAAAACTGGTTTATCCTGCACTGGGGAAAGGCAGCGAACAATCGAACAGGTCGATAGAACGTAAAACTATTTTCCTACCTACTCACCACACCCGTACGGATTCCAGCGAATGAGATGTTTTCATTCCTAGTTGACCTGAAAACGAAGGAAAATATTTAAAATCAGAAAAAAATTTGTTTCTCACCCTTTCTCTCCTTCCGCCCCTTAGTTCATGGGGAGGTTTTCTGGCGTTGAATTCCATAATACCCAATGCCTCTTTCCTCTTCCTTGTTATCCTCCTCCTTCTTCCCTTACCTACCTTTCGCAATTCCCTTCTAAACTCATTAACGACCTCTTACTTTGTCAACAAACTTTGAGAAAAACACGATTTTCCATTTTAAAATTCATTTCGGAACATATTTCGCCTTTAACTTTGCTGGCCCTTCATCCCTTATTTTTCCTTTTTTTTTCGCCGATAATAATTGATAACGCAATACTTGAGTTAATAAATAATACTTACTTGAAAACATAATTTTTTTTTTTAAGGTGTGGTTTTACTTTTTGGCGGTCTTAAGTATTTTTTGGACCCAAACAAACCTGTTTGTTGATTCTGTGATGATTTGGAAAGACAAATATAAGAAGGTATGATGAAAAGAAAGCAAGCGAATAAAGTTTCTTGCCTTTTACATTTTCCCCAAAATTATTTTCTTTTACCTCGCCGCTGGAGTACGAAAATTTCTTTATAAATAAATCCGGTTGGCCATTAACGATTTCCGGTTTAAACTCTCTGTACTGTTGCCAAATTGAGCGTTGACTTAAGCACTGATAATCGCTTGATTGTGTCTCACATAATGTACGCGGGTTCTGCAACTGGTTGACTTTCAATTCTGCTCAAGCCTGAGTCGTGTTCTTTGTTAAAGAAAATCAGAATTTTGGGCGTTGACCAGAATTCGTCTCTATATCAATAAATAATAGTTTGAAAGTGATAATGTTATTTATGGATGTGTGAATATTTCTTTAAATGAACTGGGTATTTTTTGGGGAATAATTGACCCATGAAAGTTTAACCATTTTGTGTGCTTCAATAGAATAGTGAAGGAGTTAAATAAAGAGATATGAACAAAAGAAGTTCTAGAACCATAGATTATTTGATATCATCTAGTGCAACAGCATCTGAACAAAGGCAGAAGCCGTGAAAATCATTTATTTGGTGTTTTTTGAAGGTGATCGGGAGCGAGCATCAACATCTAGTCCTCGAGATTGCCCAAGGTAAGGCGAGCCAGAGTCGAATGGTGGCTTTGAGCTTGGGGCACTTTGCTTCGCCTTCAACATCGGGTAGAACTTTGGCAGAAACCCAAACGGAAATTTTATTTCAAGAAATTTCAATAACTATGGCGCATTCAAACTGATTACTTTGAACTTTCTCTTTTGGTTCCATTTTCTGTTTGGAATGATTAGTGAACAGCGGGCTTTTGAGACAGCAAAGACCTTACGTGTGTCGGCACCAGGTTGCCAGCACGCTGATGATGAACGAATGATGGACAACAATAATTCCGAACACATATGTATATTGATATAAAAATATTACTATAACTATAATTTAGAATCAAGAAGGAAAATACAAGGATGCTGATGGTGAGGAGCTCCGGGACTAAATCATGAATTTGGCTTCGGTTTTCGGCTGCTTTATTTCACTGTGCCCATTCCGGAATGAGGAATATGGCGAACGCCACACAAGAAAAGAGAAAGAGAGACGAAATTTTACTTTTCTTGCCGCTCACAATTAAAAAAAATTAAATAAAATCGAGGGTAAAGTCTTGCACTCACTTAGGAAGAGAATGACGGAAACTTAATTAAAGCAAAAAAAAGAAAATTTTTTTATTGGTAAAGAAAACAGAACAAAATGGCGGCCTTGGCAACATTTTTTTTATTAGGATGAGAAAAATTTAATCAAGCGTGAGGCGATTGCCGTTTTTTCTTCACAGTATCTTGAGATTAAAATCGTCCGAAATGGGATTAAGACGATGTCATCAGCTGCACTAATTTTTTAATCATGTTTTTGCGGGTGAAGTTAACATTATTTTCTTATTCTTGTTCTTCCTTCTCCCCCCGTTGTCCACCTCTCGTCTCAAATTTTTTTCCTGTCTGAATTCATTTTAATGAAAACACGATTAGAGATCACGTTTCCAAAGCTCATTCTCAAATTTGTACTTTCTTGTCAGGCCAATTACTCGGGAGTAGAAAACGATGTTCCACAAAGCCTGGTGTCGTAATGGGGTTGAATCACGTGATATTTTGACAATCTAAGCCTCCTATTTCTCTAGAAAATATCTGAGTAGAGATATACTTTGACTTTCGTCCGAACTAACAAAATTATTTTTCTAATTTAAGACACAGGGTATTAGCTCGATTAGCCGAGGGGCTTCACTACAACTGGATGTTTCACAAGATGTCACAAGATTTGTAACCGCGAGTATTTCTCTGACTTGTACTTTCTTTCACGTAAAAGAATAAATCGGTATGTTTGTCGCTAGAAGGCTTTGTTTAACACTAAATTTACCTCTACTGGTCAATTTGAACGAGTTTTGTTTTACTCTTATACCGATGTTTTCAAATTTTTCTACAACTTTTGTATTCGTAAACGTTATATCGTTACCAAAAAAAAAGGAATTTTATTAAAACAAGCATACGATAAATTATTCAGTATCTCTTTATAATTTGAATTCCCATCTCCTTTGAGAAATGTATATAATCTGTTCTACCAACCGTAGTGGGTCTACTTGATCCCAAGAGAAAATCTGATATTCACTCCTCTGTATAAATACTGAGCAATCAGTACGAGAAGAAAAAGTTATTTCAACGAGACATTGCCAATACAAAATGAACCTCCTTGTCTAAACAAGAGGCTGTCAAGCACAGTACAACTGATGGGTTAGTCTTCAGACAACGATAACGAAGAGACAAATATAAATAAGCGTTGAGGGCAGTAGAGGAGCAAGTTATTATTGAGTTCCAAAAGCGAGAGATATTTAGAAAACAGAAACAATAATGAAACTGCTTCTGATGAAACGATTTGGCAAGAAATAGACAAAATTTCCCAATCTCGAAGAGCACCATTATCTTTAGCAGTGTCCAGTCCAACAGGATATGCTAAAAAATGTAGTGTTGCGGCCGAGCGCAACCTCACGGTTGCTGGTTCACGATCCAGCTGAGACGTGCGATTTGTGATTGAAGGACCAAATGTGCGGCCCCAGGAGAGATAACTGAAACAAAAACTTACCCTTATTAGTCCTGGTCTCGCCTTGGTAGCTGAAAGGGGGGAGAGGATGGCAGAGATAGGAACCCCGAACGTTGCAATTAAGGGTAATTTTAATTGAGAGGAAGTACAGGAAAATCATAAGAATAAATTTAGATTGACACATACGAAAACTTGTCGAGCAAAATATTACTGAAATTAGAAAACTATGAAAATATGTTGGTGATTTTCCACTTTCTAGTTGAATGAATATTTAAAAATAAATTGGTTTGCACATTTTATGGAAGTTAATATATATTGAGGGACCGGTCTCGGTGGAAATAGGTATACAAGAGATACGGGTAGAGTTTGTGATAAACCATCACGAGTTGATTCTATTTTAAAGGAAGATTTACATATGAGACATAATGAGCCACACATGGTAATGCGTTTTTATTACCCTTCTTTGGAAAGACGGTTCATCCAGAATAGAAAAGGAGTCAAGTAATTTTTTATAAGAGTCATTTTCGAACGGAATGAATTGATAGAATAAAAAAAGTTCATAAATAATATTACGAACGTGAGACGGCATCGTACGGAGGCTCGCAGACTGGGAAAACGGGGATTTTATAAAAGCTCCCAATGCATAAGGAAACCGAAATTAATTTTCCAGTGTTGTTCATTTGTCTTAAAATTAAATCCCAGGCCATTTATTTGTTTGTTCAATATACATATATGTACAGAGAGGGAGAGAAAGATTCATTACAATATTTGAAAACATCGGGAAAACACTGTTTTACCGAATCTCTTGAATCTCAATTAGAATAAAAAAATTAATTTTTTTTCATGAGGATGTGGAGGAAAGAGAGAGGAGGAAAGCAAAAGAGAGAGTGAGGGAAAATTGTCTGAATTGACTGAATTAAAAACGTGGAGAAATTATAACTATCACTATTTTCCCAAGGAAAATTATGATTTACAAAGAATAGGTCTGTCTTTCTTTTTTACAGCCCTTGCCAACTGCTACTTGTCTCTAAACAAGATAACAAGTAGTTTAAAGGAGGCTTTTTACCTATGATACAGATCAATGCCATAACCTCAGGTATTGTTTAGAGGAGGAGAAGAAAAGGTAAGAGTGCAAGGAAGAGAGAGAGAGAGAGAGAGGGCTTGGATTCCACAGGTTATCTTCCCATGAGAAGCTTGTTTAGAAACAACTGGAGGTTGATGGGGGTTTTGCGTGGGTTTTCCACAAATTACAGAGACACAAATGAGTCACGATCAAATTGAAATTATTTTCCAAGATGTTAGTAGGAGAGCAAGCGTATTTGTGTTGCGATAACTTTTGGACAAAGTAAAGGAGCACATATTAATAATATATTTTGCAGAACAATTGTGCTAAAAGAAAAGAAAAAAGGGTAATGACGAAAGAAGCTGATACTATAGTCGAAGAAAAACATTAATAAATAAATGAGAGTGGCGCCAAGAAAAAGGTAATTAAAAAGAAAAAATTGGATGTTGGGAGAAGCCGAAGGTAAGCGGATGAGGATTTTACTAAATAAAGTTGCTTTTCCGCTTGATGCTCGCCTGGAATCATCATTTTAATTTTTCCACAATCCTATACAAATCCGCACAAGAAAAAAGGGAAAAATGGCTAAGAAACGTTATTTTAGCAAAGAAAAAACTGAAACGAACCTTTGCCTCATGTTATATTTTTTTCCTATCAAAAGAGGAAAGAGGTTTTTAAAAAAATATTTTGAGTGGGTACTTGAAAAGAAACCTTTTATGACGTTCGTGAAAAGTAGTGGACCATAAATCTCGTCAAACATAAACCGATTTCCAGCCTATAAACACGGGTCACGATCAGGGGAATATTTTGTAAATGAATGATCGAGACTTCGCTGTTCACTTTTGTGTTCTTAAATTCTTCTGACATTCTAATCACAACGGATGGGGCTATCAAACAATTACTTTGTCTGCTATTTTCCTCCTGAAATACTCCTCTTTACTAGCAGTTCATCCCAATCCTGTTGCATCATACCAAGAAGACTTAATGAACCACAAGACCCACAACGTCTTAAAGAACATAAACTACTCTACTCCATAAAACGCTTTTCCTAGCCTCATCTTTCTACTCCTTTTCTACTCTTTCTTATTTTACACTTCCTAAATATCTACTACGTGTCTCCATCACTTCTTCTTCTTTAAAACTACTCTTCTTTCACTCTTTTTCCTATTCTGTACTATCTTTCTCTTTCCCTCAGATCAGATTCCCAATCACATTCATTGTCTAATTCGTGAGGTTAAGATACAGAGCTGTTCCATGGAGAAAAATGCATAGGTGGCAGTTAGCAAAGCTGGAAAAAGGTCGTTTAAAATAAAAACTTTGAAAAAGGGCCAACCCAGTAAACACAGAAAAGTAATGAAAATGTTTCGACTAAAAAATTGTGAGAAAGCGTCAAAAGGGTGACTGGGGAAATGGGTAAAAAATTTGAAATTGGAAGAAAAATCTCAAACTGTTTTTGATAATTTTATCAAACAACAGGGGAAAAACTTCTGAGAATGTGGACTGATTGTGGGCCTCTTGTTTTTTCATTATTATTCATCATTATAATGTGATTTCATAATTATTCATTCTTCGATTAAAAAATGACAAAAAAATTTAGTCAAAACAGATTTTGTTTATAAGAAACGTTCAACACGTTCGCTCCTTCTCACTTTCATTATACATTCCTAGCCCTCTTTCTCCCTCGTTCTCCCTCTTCCACGTTTTCTTCTTATTTTTTCTCTCTTTCCAACACAAGATTATTCTCATTTGAATTTTAATCGACCGGCAACTTTCTAAAAAAATTAAAACAAAACTTTTATTTAATGGAACGAGCTGTAAAAGTTTGTCCCCAGGCTGAGAAAACGGTGAAGGGAAGTTGAAAGAATCAGACAATATCAGTCGCTCGGCATTCGAGTTTGACTACTCATTTGAGGATCCTTTAAGAAGGAAACGAGGGTGGGACGGGGGGTGAAGTTCTCGTTGACGGATTTACTTCACACACCGGTGGGAATACAAAGGAAAGAAAAGAAAATTTAGCTTTTCTCGCGACGAAACCACAGAAGAGGAAATAAGAAACTCGCATAGGGAAAACTACTTTTAAACAAGGGTGAACGATGAAACCTGAAACCATTTCTGAAAGATGACCTTCGGTGAGGAACGGGGAAAAGCAAAAATTTTTTTTCAAGTAACCGGAAGAGGGAAGAGAAACAACGGGTTTTACTCATAAAAAGGATTTTTAAATATTGAGTTTTCGGATAATTTATTGGCCGAGGATAAAATTTTTTGAAAATTTCTTCAAAAATAAAGTTTTCTATTGAAATGAAGCAAACCCTGGAAAAATTCCCTTTAAAGAGTTTAATTTCCGGTAAGAAAGGAAAGTCGCTGATAAAAGGTTTCGTAAGTAAACGTACCTGTTCTCCCATCCCTTTCTCTGAGTTGGACCCATCACAAATGGTCGACCTCCACTTCCTCTATCAGATTATGGAGGCAATATTATTATTTAGAGCACATTGGTATTCATCTCTGTTGTTTTTCTAAGAATACTAAAGCACAATTTTAAAAGTTTCAAAAATCATTTCTTCAGAGAAATTATAAATAAATAAAAATTTTTTCCGGAGCTCATTTCCCGAAGAGACAAAATAAAGGAATAAAAGGAAGGAAAAGAAGAGAGGAAGGAAGAAGGAAGGACAAGGTTGAGGGTGGGGGTGGTGAGTGGCGGATGGTGAAAGCAGAAAGGAAGGGAAGAAAGTCTACTTTTAATTATTGAAGTTTTCCAACCGGATAAAAAAAATCTGAAGAGATCAATGACGAGCAGTCTCTTGGGAAACCAACTCTCCGGAAAATTTAGCGACTTAAACAATTTCAAAAAGCAAAAAACTCAGTTACTTATGTAACTTTTTTAAAAAATATAACAGATATTTTGATTTGATTTTTGTTTGAAAAAAGGAAAGTGAAGAGAAAAAAATATTTTCTTTTTGATCACACTGTCCAGATGGTTGTAAATCTTAAAGAAGAAAACAATGAAGAGATGTTGAGGGAGGGGGAGGGAAAAGAAGAAAAAAAACTTTTCTGGTGACGTTTATAAGGAACTGCACTTTGAAAGAGTTCAACTTGTGCCCTCAGAACGATTGATTACGTATTAGATTTAAAAGCTAAACGATTAGCAGTTTGAATATCTCAAGAGATACAGCATTTTCTTCATTATTTCTTTCCTTTTCTCTATTTATTTCGATCTCCTCTCCTCTCCTCCTCTCTCCTTCTCACCTTCTCTCTTCCTTTACTCATATTTGGACCTTTTCAAGGAACTACATATTCATGTTGCTTTCTCCGTCTCACCGACTGCCCCAATATTTGGCGAAATTAGAGCTTTTCTTCCTTGTTCTCTTTTTTCCTCTATTTTTCTTTTTCCTTTCAATTCCTTCATCCATTTTTAACCCAATATTCTTCCTGAATTCGTCTCCTTTCCGATCAAATGACTTTTCTAGGAATTTTTCTCCATCTTTCAACATTCACATAACTGTAAACGGCTATTGGAGCCTGTTACGGCGAAAGATAATTCCAAACATTGAAGCACTCAAATAAATATCAAAAGGTAATAATTTGAGGAGTAATTTCATTTTCAGCCATGAATCACGACAAGAAAAGAGTAAAAGTATTTTCATTCAAAAACAAGTCTTTTCTTCTCCTTTTACTTGCCATCCTCTAATTTTACTCTGAAATTCCCTCACAGCTTTCCTGAAAATAAATGAAAATCAAAATTGAAAAGTTATTAAATCAAAGGAATTCGGAATAAAAAATGGCGTCGTGAGATTTCTAGAGAGAAATATTTTGAATTTCGTTGTCTTTTCCAGGCCCGTTAATTCTACCAGACGCCATTTAATTCGTTTAAGGTTATCACCAAGTGAATTTCATTTCCTTTTTCCCTACAGTTCCAGTCCAACCCAAAAAAAGGCAGAGTCAAGGAGTTTTCCTGACAATTTTCCTTATTTACTGTTGTCGTTTTGACTTCTGTTTTGATTGCATTATCACAACGTCTCCCTTGTCGTTGTGGCTGTCCCTGCAAATCGGAAAATTTTTTTATTTGACTCTTTTTTTCCACTCAGATACTAGTTCATATTTTAAAATGGTTTTCTTAGACTTTGCTTCAATATTGTGCTATTGAAATAGATTTAACGTCACCCCTTTTTGAAGAGTTGACTGAGTTTGATTTGCAAACTCAGTTTTCCAATTGGTCCTTTGATATCAAGCCTCTGTCCTTCATACAAGATTAAACGAAGGAGCTCTCGTTTTCCTCATTTTTGAAAGCTTTCCCACCTTTTTCTTTTCAGGGCCTCCATCTTGATGAAGAAACCATTCGAGCATTCTTCCTTCCTCCTTTTCTTCTTTTCTACTTTTCACCCTTTTTAATCTTTTTATCGGTCAGAACATATTCTACCACCTTTACTGAATTTATCATAACATTAAAGAGAAAGGCTTACCCTTCTTTCTTCTCTTCTTCTTTCACTTTCATATTTGAAGATTTTTTTTAATGAACAACATCCACATCATTTATACGGAAAATAACGGGGTCTAAAATCGTTATTTGGATTATTAGAATTGGCTTACAAGTTTAAAATTTATTACCAAAATGGGGTAATTAAGCTCTCATCGGTATTCTCATCGGAGCACTTTTGAAATTCGAATAATTTCAACGAGAACGCTGTTCCTGTTCTCCTTGCCCACCTACCACACCCGTGTTTTTCAAAAAGAATTAAATGGCAATGTTGAAAGCTCCTCCTCACTCCAGCCCACTGCCGCTCACTTATTTATTACCCAATTATGTAAAACTCTTCACATTTATACAAGTTTAATATGATCTGCTCTTTGTTTCTTTGCGCCTAAAATTATTAATCATTTTTGTGCTTAAAATACACGATGAAAACATGAGTTTAATCATTTTTTTAACACTTAGTCGAGAATGTGTTGCCTCCAAATATGAGACAGTAATTATTTTGTTTATCAGAAATTGGGAACAGCATCCAGGAAAGAGAGTTAGTCTCAGGAGCGAAATATTTTTAATGTTACATGTTTGGTTGCAAACAAATATTAATTGGAGTCAAAGAGAACTTTGAAAGGGTTTTTCGAGCCCAGTATCTGTAGGCCGTAACCACCTTTTCTCGGAAAAGTTCTTTCCCACCTTTCTGTCTATTTATCTCAAATTTATTCAACCCTCCGGTTCACAGTTATTTCCTAGATATGATCAAAGTGCGCAAAGTTCTTCGCTACAAAAGGTGAATTTCTAGGAAACTCCCATCTAATCAATAATTAAAGAAACTGACAAATTTATGGATGAACACGAAGATTAAGAGGGTTTTAGTGGATGAAACAATGTGAGGTGCCCGGATACAAAGGTATCGACGTGCTCCTCTACTTTTCCTCTTTTCATTTCGTTTTCCGAAATTTTCCCAAAAGGACACTTCTAGATCCTTTAATCACACTAAGAAACCAACAGCCTTGAATTAATTCAAGACGTGTCTGACAAAGATAACTTATTAATAATAAATTGATTCGCCTCTGATTCTCTGAAAGGCCATGCGCTGTTTACTTGAATATGACGTCACAAATTCGAGCTGTGGAAAAGTCCGGCCAACGAGAGTTACACTCTTCTATGCCCCGTCTCTTCACTAAGACTTTAAAATCAGTTTTCCTAGGTTGTTGCTGTTGTTTTGTGTCTCAGGTTTTGTCCGTTGCTACAACCAATCCAGACCGAGGATGCTGGGCTTTTGAAAAAAGGGAGGACAAGAAGAAAACAGCTTTGTAAAGATATGTTTCATTCATGTTTGAAAGATCTGTTAACATATTCTTCGGCGGAGTGGCATGAGTCTAAAAGAAACTGACATTTGCTTTTTAATTTTAAAACCATCAAAGACTTTGATGTCTCCGACAGCAAGCTTTCATCCTCTGTGACAAGTGTTAAAAACAAGAAAATTTTCGCTTTTTTCTGACCAAATCTTCAATCTCCCGGAAACTGTTCTTTCTCTTTTCCAAAGTTTTTACACAGTTATATAATGATTTTTTTTTAACGTGAGAGCAGAGACTTTAGATAATAATATCGTTTTCTTTCTTATTTATTGTTAAAGGAACATTAAAACATGGGTACATTAAATGTTATAAAGGAAAGGGTAACATTACAATGAGGCGCTTTCCCTCTCTTTCTGTGGCAGCGATAATCACGACGATGACGACGAAAACTGTTTTTGGCCTTTATCTTCCCGCTCACGTTTTCCGTTATTTACACAAGAGGAATGGTCTGTCCCTTCAGTTAACGTTTAATTCCACCCATTTTACTTCCCATTTGTTCTCGCTTTTCTCTTGGAGCTTTTGGGAAACCGTTCACCCTTTTCCCCATTCCCTATTAATTTACTACAGACCCTGGTTGTTCTCCTTTGCGTTGTTTTCCTTTTTCTTTTGCCACCTCAACATGCACTGTGAAGAAAACACGTATTTTATGAGTTTATCTCAAACCGCGCAAAAAAAGTACAGAACGATCCACAGAAACGCTACAAAAATGTCGCCATTTTCAAGATACTTTATGTTGGCATCGAGATAAAGTGGCAAAAGCCTCGTTTTAAAAAGAAAGATAGACATCATTCGAGCCAAAACGAGTCTTTGTCTTTCTTGTTATAGTTCCGCTTTTATAAAGAACTTTTACCAGTGTCCTGCGTGCCGTGTTGTCGATGGGATTTGGAGCCCTAAGGAAGGAATCGAAGCATGACGAAGGGACAAAACAAAGAAAACCAGAGGGAAGTTGCCTCTGATTAAAGTGATTCAAATATTGTGACGAAAATAAATTAGTTTACTTTGAAACGGTGACAGGTTTGGCGGCGACACTTTTTTTCTTTTTTGTTTTTTAATTAATTAAATGAAGTCTAAGCGGCTTTAAAGAGGAAGTCAATTTGAAATTTGTATGAGCCAAGTTTTCACGCAAAAGCACACTCGACTTATCGATCAGGCGGAATGTTAATCTGGCTCTCGGTTGATAAATACCAGGTCGATCGATCACTCGTAAATTCTTGTCCAACACTTGTACCTTCCAATGTGATTGCACTTTTATTGAATTCCTGTGGGATTGGAAAAAGTGGGCTAGAAAAGGAAAACAATAGGTTGGAGATGGAAGAAGGGGAAAAACAAAAACAAACAAAAAAAAGGAGAAGAAGAATAACTGGTAAGAAAAAAGAAAACTCAGAGACAGAGATTTTCATTCTCCCTGGGTCAAAGCTTCCGCCTCCTTAAAAGGCTGAATCGTTTCTTTTGAGACTGAGACAACTACAACTTTTTTGGGTTTCCTCTTTCTAAGGTTAGTCTGTACTCTCCACGCTTTTATGTTTTGATTTACCTTTGTTTGGGTCTTAATTTTTATTTATTTATTTATTTATTTTTCTGAAAGCATTATAAGAACTCGGAGGTTTTTAAGCTTCATTTTCTTCAATTTTCCCTTCTTTCTCAAGTTTGTTTATCTCTTTCGGTTTCTTTTCGCCTTTAATTTGTCCTCATTTACTTTTGTTTATATTTTATAACCTTTTCATTTCTATTGTTCTCCCTTTCATTCACAATATTAATACTAAACAAATTATTTTTCTGTCTAAATGAACACTCTCTCCCCTTTTGCCGTAGTTGAGCGACCTTCAATGTTGTATTCCAACGTAAAAATCGTGTTTGAACCATGTGTCTTTAACGTTCTATTTTTAGTTTATTTTAATAATATTAATAGTTAAGATGTTTCTGAACTAAAGTATAAAAGGGTGTAACCGTTCAATGCCATCCATAATGTTTTCAGTTTCAAGTTGGACTGCTTAAACGAAAAGTTGTTAAACTTTTACGGACTTGGTATTGATGTCAAAATAGCAAAAAGTCAAAAACTCATCCAGTTTGCCTCCCATTCATTATTCAGAATAAAAACTGAATTATACTATCTCTCCAGGTTTTATCCTAGGCATGGTCCTCCTTTATTACGGAAAGTTTGACTTTATTACTCTCGTTTGTGGAAACGATGAGTTTTAAAAAAGAAAAATGAGTTTTTAGAAGAAGCTTTCTAAAGAAGAAAAACTTCCTTTTGTGTTCTTGATTTTTTTTAAATGATGAAATTGAAAAATAAATTAAATATAAGGTATTGTACAAGGGATGGATTTTAAAAATTACCGAACTCGTGCTTCTTTTTGAAAAGATTAATGTAAACGAAGATGGAAGAGAGGAAAGAGGATCGCTGAGCAGGAGCGTGGCGGAAGCCGAGAGAACAAAGATGAAAGCCAATGTAAAGCTAATTTTTAGGTGGAATTTTCTTTTTTAATATTTAAATACCCACTTTTCTCTTCGAGTAAATTTCAACTTCCAATGAAGGGTTAATTGATAGAGATGTCGCGGAAATTCGATGGGCAAAAAGGACACAAATTCAATTCTCATTCAATTTCGCTTCGGTCAAATTAGATTGTACTCAGGAAGAGCTTTGGAACACGTTCTTAAAAGGCCCTCCACTTTGGACCAGGTGAACCAAGTTCATTGATTTCTCGCTTTTTCATCAATTACAAAAAGGTGGAAAATTTATGAAGATAAAAATATAAAATTTACCTCGATCTTGTTAGTTTTCCTCTTTTCTGTAAACTCACTAATAATAAAAATGTTCGAGTGTGAACCGAACTTTGAATCTGAACTTTTTTTGCTCTGCACTTGAGTGGGATAAAGTATGTATCGGCTGACTAAAAGCAGACATTCAACGAATCAACAACAAAAATCCAATTAATAACGTCCTCGTTAGTAGTTTTGGGAAGAACTTCAAATTGCAAAAATCCTGAGAGGGCTAGTGTTTCATTTTTAAGTGCACTGACAATCTTTTTAGCTGTTCTTGATTTTTAAATAAAAAATTTTCACTTTCGCGATTACTTCTCTCGATTCTTTGACTTAAAGCTTTTCATTTTTCATTTTTGAAGTTACGAAACATCCATACAATGGTACAAACATAAGTCCGATTTGTTTTACTTTGCTTTTAAATAAACTGATTAATGTTGAATGCTGTAAAAAAATGACTATTTCAGTTTTACATGAAAAAAGAGTTCAAAGTTTAAGTGAACAATATAAATAAAAATATAAAGACTAACGAACCGATTTGTGTCGCACCGAGTAGGATGAAATAATAATGAGGCTATTTCTTACCCTAAAACACAAGATTTTTCGTAAATAAAATGAACGTAGGGATCATTACAATATGTCATTCAAGTGGGAGGAGTAGTGTAGTGGTTAAGTTCCTGACTTGGACCCAAATGGTCGTGGGTTCGAATCCTTCTCCCGCATCCTGTTATACCCAAAAAATTAAGGGTGAAAAACGGGATTAAAACCACCACCACCACCACCACCATTACAATATGTCATGCAAGAAACATACGCTTATAGAATTACTTGATTCACTCATTGGGGCCATTTGACATTTCAAATTTTCTTAAAGTCGAGAAACAACAAAAATCATGAAGGATCTTGATCTGGATTAAAAGAATGAATCATAGGAAGCACAAACTATACAAAAAAAAGAACCAATATTTTAATAATTATTTACCTTTCGTCGGGTTTCTGTCAAATTTAAATATTTCCTTCTTCCATTTTCCTTCCTTCAGAAAAAGACGAGGAGAGTCCAGAAGAACGAGGATTTTATTGGATATAGAAAAAAAAATTCAAAGGGAAACGGCTCTTCGTTGAATTTTTCAATTCCCATTGCTCTCCCTCCCTTCTTCCTCCCACTACCTTCTTTTTTCCTTCTTCTTCATCTCTTTCTCCTCTCTTCTTGCTTCGGTTAAATCTCGCAGACAAAAATTCAGGAAAAAGGAAAATTTTTTATTTCACAAGAAAAGAAAAAAAGTTTTCTTGTTAGGTTTTTCGTAGTCGCGAATCCCTTTCCTTCTTCTCCGGTTTTTAATAATTTTCTCTCATTTTGTATCTGTTTTGTTTGTCTTTCAGTACTAAACGACAAAAGACACTATGTTTTGCTTTTGCTATTACACTCTTGAGATTTTCCTTTTTTAATAACTGGAATTTTGTGATTCTAGTTTCAGAGATTTTTTTTATGCAGATATTCTTTCTGACTACTTTTTATTATTTCAAGAGAAACTTGTTACAGCATCTGCCTTTCGTAGATATAATATTAAAAAAGCTTTCACTAAAATTCAGGGGTGACCAATTTCCTTTCGGCACGGCCCTCTTTATGAATACGATAAGTTTTTGGGTTTTTTTTCACCAAGCGCTTTTAACTTTTTTGTAACTGTTTAGCATCACACTATATAACGCGAGGTACACGATTTTAGTGTAGTGCACTAAAACAATTGTTGGATCTTAAAAGAATATAGAACACAGACGTTAGCCTGATAAGGGCCTACATGAGACTAAGCTGGAAAAACCTGAGGTTGAGGAGAAGAAGAAGAAAAAATAGGGTTTAATAGACAGTGTGGATGAGTGAATGAGGTAAAACAGGACAACAAAAGGTGAAGACAGAGAACGGAGGTTCAGTTTTGCCTCGACGTTTATGAAAAAGAGTTTGAGGCTATTTACAAAATCGGCCGATACATAACGTCCGCATAAATTTAAACAATATCATAGAGATCAAGTAAATATTTGAAAACTAATTTTTTACAATTTAAAAGCGAAGACCTACTTTAACTGATCGAAGCTAACATCATCACTCTTTTGATTAGAACGAGTAATAATTAAAATTTGTGAGGTCTTAAACATCGATGAGAAAATTCTTCCTCACATCAGAGTAAAAGTGCTTTCAAAAAATTAGTCTAGTATCAATTTTATTTTCATTTTTAATGAAAGCTCTTATCTAAATAATTCCCTAGATACGTGAGAATTTGTAAACCAAGTTATGGAGCAGACAAGCTACCGGCAATCTTGCTCTGATTCATGCAGACTTGACATTATTTTATTTGCACACTTCTTACACTTTTAGGTCCATTCCTTCAATCGAAAACGAAGGGAAGAACAGAATTAAAAGGTAAATCATTTGCCAGGTCTTTTCTGCGCATGAGAACTTCACAAGCTATCTTCAAAAATTTCTGTTGGCAGAACTGTAAAGACGATGTCGACCATACCTTATCTGAGCGTGACAGGACCTCCGAACGCAACACAAGATAGACGGAACATTTTTATTCGTTTGCTACCAAGATAGAATTAGCTTAAACAGGTTTTCAGCTTTTATCAAGAGTGTTGTGACACTCAATCAAAGCACTAGTCTGGAGTTCTTTTTGCTTGCGACATACCTGACATAAATGTCATCACTATGAATACTATCTGGAACTTGTTCTCAGTTATTCTTACAGTCCTGTTCACAAGGAAGCACGTTTCTTTTCTTTTCTTTTTGAATGGATGTAAACCGTAACCAATAAGAGAAAGTTGACTGATACTAGAGTTTGCCTAGTGAAAGGCAAATATATATATATATAATGGTAAATACATGTATTAATAAAAAATATGTTTATTGACATATAGTATTCACAAAATTATCATTATGTGTAGCATCTTTAAATATTAAGAAATCAACATGACCGTGTTGAAAACTGCCACAAGCGTTATTTTAAACGGTAAAAATAACTTGAAGCGTTTCGTTAAAAGGTGAAAGTTGGATTTAATAAGAGGACAAAAAGCATTAAGTAGATCTGTTGAAATGGAAAAAAGAATATGAACTGATCTCTTGATAAATGAAAGCCAAACTTCTACTAGGGAAACTGTGAATCTTCCTCCTCTTTAGAATATACACCCTCCTGCATGAGATTCAAACTTAAAAATACAAAGAAGTCAATGGTATTCATCATTCACCACTTCAAATTTGAAAAAAAGAAGGGAAAAAGTGAAAGCTGAAGCTTTACGAACCAATCTATTATCATCAAGAGAATTTCAAACGACTTTGAGCTGGTAAGGCTGTCAGAAACAATTTCTCCAAAATTCAAACGAAAGCCTTTGACAAAGGGCGAACCCGAATCAAAATCTAAATTTTAGTCAGCAAAGCGTCATCAATTCCATAAATTATTGACAATTCTTCCTTCTATATCTCAGCCGGTGGCTGAAAAAAAAGGGAAAATTCGAAAGATAATTTCCCCAAAGGCTTGCCAACCAAAAAAAAGAGGAAAATGTGTGGAGAAAATAAAAAAAAAATAGTAAAATTTATTGTCGATAAAATTTGAGAAAGGAAGCGATAGGGAAAAGGGGATTGGAAGAGGTGGAAATGTTGAGGGAGGAAAATGGCCATTGTAACTTCCGGAAATCAAGAAACCTGATTTCATTTCCTCTCCATTTTTTTCCAAATACAATTTCTCTTCTAGTTATTGATGTTTGTATATTTATTTGTCCCAAAAGGGAAAACTACTGCAGGAAACGTATGTACAGTCATGTCCTTACCGAAGGAAAGAAGAAAGAAAATTAATGAGGAAAGCACAAGACGTTTGTCAGCAGCAGCAAAGTTCCTCCCCGAGGTCGTATACCTCGTGAATTTCAACGAAAAATTGAGGTGTTGACGTAAAAAATAAAGAATGGCACATGGTGCTCGTGCAATGGTCTTTTTGTTCACCTTCACTTCAAAATAGAATCGGTTTTGGTTCTTTTTCCTTTTTCTCAAAATTATTTTTCACACCTTAGAGCAGCGGTCGGGGAACCGGGGTAAATACCCAAATGGGGTAAAAATGAAACTTTTGTGAGTAAAAAGTATATATTTTTAATTTGCTATTTTATAAACCTGTTAGTATTTTTTTCAAGTTAAACAATTTAGCGACATATACATCTCACTCCCTGTTAGTTCCGCTCACAAGAATTAAAGCTCCTTGCTTTGGTACTGCCACCAGACGGGTACGGCCAGACACAGAGTTTCTACTGAAGAAGCTCACTGGCCGCCCGGCTCCACATGTTCAGCTAATAGGAAATAAGATCAAATAAAAATAAAAACTGTCAAATGGTTGGCTACACTTTCGTCAACTCATTTTTATATTTACAGTTATATGTTACAGTACCCCAAATTGTCAACCCTCAATTGTACCCCAATGGGTTTCAATTTGTTATATATAAACACTTATATTACTATTATTACAGTTATATATTATTGGGTATTACATTGATAAACTGAGTAAATGATGTTTAAATTAAATTTTTAGTTATTATTTTTTTTTCAAAGTTATCATGGGGCTTATAATATGAAAGATGCTAAAAAGAGGCGATTTCGTTTTTGCTCTTCGCCATGGGGTAATATCAACTTACACAAAAATATTTTGGGGTAATGATTAAAAAAGTTTCCCAACCGCTGCTTTGGAGACCTGTCCGACATTAACATTCTGTGCTGAAGACCAAGTGTTAATGTCCTGTTTCCTCTCAGCAAATAGTAAAAAGTGACACTCAAGACGAGTGCGAAGCTAGATAATGAATAATATTATACTTAAAATAATAATTATGAAAAATAAATTAATCAATAGATTTGATAGTTCACAACCAAAGGGGAAGCCAGATACAACGTCTTTTGTTGCCACAAACTATTTAAATTCTTAGCACACCTAATAGAATCTCTTGAGGTTTTTCCTTAATTAAAAATAAAAATGAAAAGTGAGGGGTGGCTCAGGGGGGTGAAGGCCTTGGCCGAATCCCGCCTGATAACCCCGGGTTCTGTGACATCAATAGTGGAGGATTGTGCCAGTTGGAAGTCCTTAGTTGCTTCCCTCACCCCTAACGGATGAGCGGGTCTATGAAAAAGAAAGAGAAAAGAAATGAAAAGTTAAGGGCTCAGCAACCGACACTTGAAAACTTTCAGCAAGACTGTATGGATAACATGGACTTTTAAATCTTAGAATTTATAATATAGTAAAGAGGAGATAAAATAAGGGAAAATAATGAAGACCGTCATGCCATAAGGGAGTCAACAGTGCTCGAGTTTTTCCTTCCAAAAATTGAAACTTCAAGAAAAGTGTTCAAGGTCGTCGGACCTTTTTATGCATTTTTTAAAACATTGTTTTATTCAAAAGATATTTTTCCACTCTATTTTTATTTCCACCTTGGAGTAAGGAATAAAGAAGAAAAAAAATTGAAAAAGAAAAGAGGTTAGGTTACTCCGTTAATACGTTGACGGAGAGTATATTCTTCATCTTTACTTTTCCTCTAAAAGAAAATGCTTTTTCTCAATCATCTTTAAGTAAATATTATTTGCGTTTTGAAAAAAATTTTTTTTCCTTTTCATCCAAAATAAGAAATGGTTCCCAAAAGCTTCCAAAACAAATCATATTGAATCTCGCTTAGGGCTTTGCCTCCGGTTCTTTTTTTTATACAATTTATACAATATTTCTCAGTTCTCTCATTATATCATTTTATTTAATATATCATAATCTCTCATTATATCATTTTATACTCATAATTCATTAATTCGACACCTTCTACAATCCCGAAAGAATCAGACTCCAGTTTAATTGGCTGTCTGGCATCAAAACAAATTTTCAAACGATGGAGCATAATCATGGTAATAGAGAGAAGTCAACTGCCAAAAGTGTGCATCAACTGACTAATACACCTACACCGGTCATCGCAAGGCCAGACGAAAAACAGTCAGAGAAGTAGTAAGCTTCTTTATTCAAGACTTAGACTGAAGGAACCATATCCTCGTTAGCGAAACAATTAAAACGATTTTAAATAACTATAGATTACAGTTCCCCTTATGAGCATATATGCGACAAATCAGAACCCAACTCTATATGCTTGCACCAATTTATTTTAATGTTACTAAACTAAAAAGCCAATTAAGGGTAATGCGATTGAAAGACGCCAAATTAACGGCTCACAAAATCGTGTACAGATAGCAGAAAAACAAAATCTGCAAATACTGCAACAGTGGTGAGAAATAATCTGTCATTCACTTTATGCTTGTGTGTCCAGTTTACCGTTCCCTCAGACAAAACTACCTTTCACAGTACTGCCAACAAAATAATAATGGAATGTAGACTTAGTCAAAAACCTGACCAAAGTTAGAATATTGGTTATCTATCACTTCGTTGTAAACAACCTAAAAATCAGCAGTTTTATATTGTTATTGTTATTATTATTATTATTCCCTGCAGTTGGATTTGTTGTAGTTTAACTCAGGCAACATTTCGTGAATTTCAATTAGAAATGAGGATCATGTTAAACAAGACCAGGAAGTAAGCTTACACAGGAATTCTCCAGTGATAAAATCCTGTTATGCTTTACCTTTGTTTTTCCCTTCAAAAATGGTTACCATTTCACCAGAGTCCCAGATATCTTGTCGTAAATTATTTTCCCCGAGGGACCTTAAGCACGGAACTATAAATTTTATGATTTTTTTTGCAAAATGGTCCTTGCCAAAAGGAAAAAAATGATTTAAACTTATTTCCTAGTCGGTTTTACTTTTTTTTCCTTCCGGTAGACCTGTGGACTTTTCCCTCTGAAACAGGTCGAAACCTAAACAATATAGCAAATGATGAGGCAAAACGTTTCTCTTGGCCACGTTCAATTTGCTGACACATTAATTTAGTTTTTACTTTAAAGATTTCGTTGCCTTGAAAAACCGTCATGTAACACTTATTTATTTCCTTTGGGATTTACACTGATGCCAACGTAAACAGGACAAAACAAATTAAAAATAAGTCAAAAATGAACAGCACAAAACAAAGCTTATTTAATGTTCGTACGTGACTAAGAATATTTTGTTGAGAAGTTTCTGCTCTGAAACTTTTCTTTTCTAAAATTTTTTCGGAAGGGAAACAATTGTTACACACCTCGAATTTATTTTCAAACTAATTGCTTTTCAATAAATGATGCCATTTATACTTTATTAAAACCAACATTATTTTATTATTTAGTTACTCATTCACTCGTCTTCTGAAATTTTTAGGAGCGATGACAGCAGTATTCATTTTCCGCAATCGAATTTAGAGTAAAAATAAATGAAAAATATACCATTTTCAAAGTATTTTAGGAATAGCTAGGATCCAGATTCGCAGTTTCTGCCTCCTAGAAGACATTTAGAAGTAGCTTTTGCTATGATTTGTTTCTCTGCATCCAAAGCATGCCTTCTTCGTCCCTTCACAAAAGTGTTTTTAAAAAAAAAGAAGCTCAATTACTAATAACTATACTTAAATTCCATTTTTGTATGAAATATGTGCTAGTAGGAATGGATTCACGGGAAATTTTGTGAATTTGGGCGTACGGGATACAAGTTTGGGGTTTATCCCACTCCTTTTGTATCATTCCTTCTTGACGACCCACAAGACCTTAAAAGACATAAACCACTCTACAAATCTCCTCTACAGATTATCCTCTTCTCCCAAATATCCTCTCTCTTACCTCACAATGCTATATCACTTTCCCTTCTCTTTATAACTACTTTCTTTTTGCTCTCTTCTTGCTATTCTGTTTTGTTATTTCTTCTTCTCTAGACCGAGTATCTATTTATATTCATTGTCTAGTTCGCAAAGTTAAGCACTTGTCTGTTCTCCAGATAACAAGCCAGACCAGCTGCTCAGCATTCTGATACTGGAAACAGGTGGCAGTTTACAAGCAAAAAAAACTTGAATATATTTTGCTTTAGCTGCATGAAACAAAACACAAAGGGACACCAAAGTACTAAAACTGTTGGGGAAAAGTAGGAAGAGGGAAATTAATGAAAACTGGCAACGAAAATGTGAAATAGGGCAATACAAAAATCAGATAGTGTCAAAACGATGAAGAGGAGCAAAAAAAGCGAATTGCAGTATATTAAAAAAACGGAAGCAAAACTGGCAAACCCAATAAAGAAAGATCGATATATACGGAAAGAGTAGGAGAAATTGAAAGGACCGGAAATTGGAAATTTTCAGGCTGCAGAGTCCGCCAATTGAAATAATCAGTAACAAAAAGAAAAAACAAAAGTTGAGGCCTTAAATTAAGTTCCGATGGATCACAAAATACAGGAATAATTTTGAAAAGCTGACGTCACTTCCAATTCAAAATCTAATGACAAAAGAGAAAATAATGAAGTATTAATATGCATTATACAAAGCCTTGGATAATCACCCTCTAATTCCATAAATTCGACCAAACTTCAAGGCAGGCAAAGGATATCAAATAAAAAATATTTGTTTATATACATATATATATTTATATAAATTTCTTTTATCTACCTGCATTTGAAAACTAAAGTATTCCGAAATTTAATGTAATCCTCTTTGACTGAATCCTGAGATTTATTCTTGAGTTTGGTCTGTAACGACCACCGAAAAAGAAACAGAAAAATTAAATCACTATTTAAGTGATCGAAACTTTGAAACAATACAAAAACACTTAGGATCATTTTATAATTTACACAAATTCTTAATTTTTTACAATGTTACAGATAACAAATATTCAATACAACACTTCAAATTGGTGACTCCGATGATATGATGAAACCCAACGTGATTGTTATTTGTATTGGCCTCTGATGTTTAAAAACCCGAGTTTACATTCTTGGTTGTCTTTGTCGATTGATCTCTGTTTGAATAAACCATAAAGCTCTAAAAGTTCCTGATTAATCGGCTTCTGAATTAAGTTTTCCATTTTTCTCTGCGGTAGCATAGAATCTTTTATTCAAAGACATTGTCGAAAGTTTTCTACTAAATTCTCTGACATATATGAAGTAACAAAAATTTATCACCTACACACTTCGAGTCAAACATCATAACCTTTTGGTTAAAGAAGAAACCTTGAAGACTATTTATTTTAGTGGTGAGAAAGTCACTGATGTCAACAGCTCTCCATACCGATTCTGTATTAACTTGGAAGGCTCACATATAAAAAAATTTGTCGGACATTAATTGGCTCTAAGCAATCTAAATTCTCAGTCTAATTGAAAGATGGTCAAAACTATATACAGCTCCATATATACATAGCCATACTGAAACCCATTTGGACTTATAGGATGCATTCATGGGAAGCTTCTCTGCCAACTCTAACATTGAAATCTTTGAACCTTTCCAGTCGAAAGCCCTGCAAATCATTATCAATGATCCACAGTTCGTTCATAATTCCATCATCCAAAAGGATCTGGCGGTTACTACCGTAAAGGAGAAAATTGGCAGATTCTTCCTCAAATGAACTATATGACCAAAGACGTCTCAAATGACACAAACCTCTGGACTCAACTACACGCTTTTTCTTTTCTTTTCTTTTCTTTTCTATTTCTCAATACGTTCTTTTCCTTTTTATTATTTATTTTTATTTTTACTCATCTACTCATCTGTACATCACGACTATGGGTGACATTTGTCGGTGATCGATTTTACAGCAGGTTCCTTCTTTACATTCCTTCTTCTGATTCTAAGGCTAAGCTTGTTCCCCTTGGAAAAACCCCATAACTTTAAACCATGTATTTGTTATTTTGAATTGTTAGTACCAGATAGTTGGCAGTTACCGGAAGGATTTAAAAAAAAAAGCTGTTTGAAAAAAAGAATTTTATTGATAGGCCTACTTATTTTTGAAATAACAATGAATAACGACCCACGCGTGGCGACAGGGTGCGTGGCACACAGGGGGGGTTATGCCGTAAACACAGCCCAGGTCTTGGTAAGTCAAAGTTTTTCATAATTTATATGGATTGGATGCTTCGGTACAGCCGAGGAAGTGAGAGTTTCAGATGTAGGGACCTGAAGGTGGGACATCTTGCTTACGCGGATGACCTCGTCCTTCTGGGATCCACCCAGTCTGAACTCCACCGGGCACTCGACGGTTTCGACGCCGCCTGTGCCGAGGCCGGGATGAGGATCAGCGTGACCAAGTCGGAGGTGATGGTGATCTCGAGGAAGCCCGTTAAGTGCGACATTCGCCTTCGCGGATAGGGGTGAAGGCCCTGGCCGAATCTCGTCTGATAACCCCTGATTCTCTGACTTCAATAGCGGAGGATCGTTTCAGTTGGAAGTCCTTGATTGCTTTCCTCACCTCGCGAGCCTAACGGATAATCGGGTTTATGAAAAGAAAGAAAGAAGTGCATAACAACTATGAATTGGATAAATCAAACAAAAGTAATCTTCAACTCCTGAATTTTAAAACATGTAAAGTGATATCACATGAGTAACTTTATACAATTTATTTTACTTCTACACATAAACAATTTTTAAATAGACAATGGGCAAAGAAAAACTTCTCTTACTGCTGTTATTTTTTGCTAAGTAAATTTGTGTAATTATCAACGAAAAAGGCGATCGCAGACCACACGATCGAGGATACTAAAATTTAAAATTAAAAAAGGGGAGAAACCAACCTGATTTGACTCCGTAAAAGTTTTTGCGTTCGTTTTCAATAAAGTCAAAATAGGAATTCCCTCCTTCCTATCTCCTTTTCATTTCCTAATTCTCTTATTAATGCAATTAATTAATAAAAAAGTCAATATTTTAATTAAAGGTAAATACGAGAAAAAAAAGAGTTCAAGGGAGTTAAATCCTGATCAACGTGATAAATCCCCTTGGCGATTCCTTCCCAGCACGAGAGTAGAAAGCTCATTTCCTTTAGGTCTTGGTCAGATGGGACTCATGTTTTTGCTTCTCTCTTTGCTTTTCTTTTTTTCTTTTTTTTCCCTCCTCGCCACCTTCTTCCTCCATTTCTCTTTCCATTCTCTCACAAGTTCCGTGAATAATGAGTCCCATACAAGTTGCCATGCGAATGTATATTTTGTCGGTTCTCAAAATCCCGCTTCTACCAATTAAAATTTCTTTTTGTTCATTCACTCTAATTACTGAAAACTTCTGTTTTTTTTTTGGTTTTTAATGTAATTACTTTTGCAAAAGTTGTAATTTCTCTGACCTTTTTTTTTGTTGAGCTTTCTATCAAAATCAAACTCTGTTTTGCTACAATATTAAAAATTGTGTGGGAGGTTTGTGGTGAAAAGTTCAAAGTGCCTGACTGTACGTGAACTCGAATCCTCTCCCACAGTAGGATACACAATATGCTTTACATGATGCACATTAAAAATCCTATTACAAGTTAATTGCGTATTACTAAAACCTAAAACAAACATTTCGTCACTTATACATATATAACCAACTGTGGATTTTTGTTTATTATTCTACTAAACTACTTTTCACATAACTCTACCTACAAACGCGATGCTTCTTTTTAATTATTCTATTAGTATTTCAACAAAATAATTGGCAAAATGGGAATTACAACCTCTAACATTCAGAACAAAGCACGAATAACAATATTTTTTTCACTTCAGTTCTGAAAACTATTAGCGATATCATTTTGAAATTAAATTTTTGCGGCTGTCAAACCTGAAATTAAATGGCTTGGCAAAAAAAAGCTGAAAAGTTCTCTCCTTCAGAGGAAGTTTTCATTGGAAGACAACTGCATGCTTACATTTTCGAGTTAAGAACAAATAATATTATACGTCTACTTTGTGGACGAGGCCCTTATCGAACTAATCCGGCGATTCCCAACCGGTGGTTGCGAACTCCTACAGGTTTGCAAAAAAAAATATTGTAAACGTGGATATTTCAAAAGACCACTTTCTTTCTTTCTTTTCATGGACTCGCTTGTCCGTCAGGATCGCGAGGTGAGGGAAGCAATCAAGGACTTCCAACGGGAACGATCCTCCGCTAACGAGGTCAGAGAACCCGGGGTTATCAGGCGGGATTCGGCCAAAGGCCTTCACCCCCCTGAGCCACCCCTGCCGCGGACGGCCACGGGGTCGCTTACCTCACCGGGTGCTCCGACAGGACCCGACGAACCAGACGTTCTGGGGAGAGCCTCTGAACGTGCCCAAACCATCGGAGGATGGATCTCTCGATCCGGAGAAGAAGCGGCTCGACATGAAGCCCCTCGCGAATGGCTGTGTTGCGACACCTATCCAGCCTCGACACACCAGCCACCGCTCGGAGATACCTCATTTCGGCCGCTTGTACCCGGGATCTGATCCTTTCTGTCATCACTCACACCTCATGACCATAAGTGAGGATAGGAACATACACGGAGCGGAAAATGCTGAGCTTTGCCTGGGTGCTCAGCCCAGCCCTCCTCACTACGGACCGCCCCAACTGTTGCATCACTGCGCCAGCCTGGGCGATCCGCGACGCGATCTCTGCGTCTGTCCTGCCATCACTTGTGAACCAGACCCCAAGGTACTTGAACTTCTCCACCTGCCCCAGCGCGGCTCCGCGAAGGCGGATGTCGCACTTAACGGGCTTCCTCGAGATCACCATCACCTCCGACTTGGTCACGCTGATCCTCATCCCGGCCTCGGCACAGGCGGCGTCGAAACCGTCGAGTGCCCGGTGGAGTTCAGACTGGGTGGATCCCAGAAGGACGAGGTCATCCGCGTAAGCAAGATGTCCCACCTTCAGGTCCCTACATCTGAAACTCTCACTTCCTCGGCTGTACCGAAGCATCCAATCCATATAAATTATGAAAAAGAGGCGACAGCATGCACCTTTGTAAAATTTATTTTTTTTCATCTTCAGGCTTCTGATACTTCTCAGGAATGCTTCTGCTTGTCGACCTCTCACTCATGCCTCCCTCACTTCTCCCATTTTCCTGCACTGCACTCTCCAAATACTTGAATCTCTTCACTCTCTTCAACTGTTCCTGTCCAATCTGGAGCCCTTTGATGGGTCTTTCCTTTTTCCTTGTTGTTTTCATGTACTCACTCTTGCTTGCATTAAATTTCATTCCAAACAGTGCACTTATTTCTACCCATGGGTCTATCTGTTGTTGGACTTCCTCTTCCTTATTTCCTCATATCATCAAATCATCTGCGAAGGCCATTACTTTCATATTTTCCTCAGTTAAAATTATATATTCTATCAAATTTAATGTTTTTTACCTGTCATTAACGACAACATAAGGGTTCGTTAAATTTTTCCGGGTCTTCCTTTTGGTTCACGAGGGAAAAACGTTGGGAAACTAATCTTTTGATTGCCTAATACTACAATCTAAAACTAATATTTCATCATCAGTTTGATACTCTTATTACAACAAACTCTTGTCATTTTTATTTCAGTGCTACCAATTCTGGTTTATCCAAGATGTTACCGGAGGTGGAAAAACAAGACAAAAACAGATATGAATAAAAACTGGTCAAATCAATATCCATTATTTTGCTCCTTTCGTCTTGTATTTTCTTTTCCTTTTCACCCTCTCCATTCTCCTGCCTCCTTTTAACGAACCAAATTTTAAAAAATTAGGTCTCCGTTTAATTGGACCCGTTCCCATTTTCATGTTGCCTGTTTCGTTTTTTGTTTGCCTTCATTTTTATTGTAGCTCTAAAACTTTTTATGGAGACCCATGAATCCTTCCTAGTACTATGCCCTATATAATTATAGATACTGTAAATTCAGTTGAATCGAATTTATGAGAAATTTTCTGTTTTAATGCGTAATATTCTGATTAATAAGAAAATTTTTGGTTTTTTCTGCAAATTTAATTTGGTTTAAGATGTTGAAAATCAGAGCAAAGGAGCGGAAGAGCGGAAGGACGGATGGGCGGAACTTAATGAAATTCTCCCAGAAATTTTATTAAGTAAGTTTCTAACATGATTTTACGATTTCAAATGGGCCTTATAGGCTTTAGAAAATTTGAAAAGTCGGATAGAAAGATGGAGGGAGAAAAGGAGAAAGGAAAAGGGAAAAAGGAGTGGTATGAAGGAAGGGAATCCTTTTCATTCTTGCTTTCTAATAGATTAAAAACTAAAAAAATTTTCAGGATTTTTCCTTTGAGCTTCTGCTTCGAACTATCATGCCAGTTCAAAAGTTCGTGGGCATTTTTGGAATATTTTTATGTACTGTTAATAAAACAAAATTTAGTACTTTAATCAATGAAATATTTTCGAAATAAGCAAAAACCACTTGAGGGTAACTTTTAGGGAGTAAGCAGGATGCGGAGTGATGCTGCCAACTAAATCCGCTCATTTTTTTTTCGGCCTCGTTTGACCAATACACGGTTTAGAGTTATCATGGTGAAACAACATTTTCTTGATTTTCACCAATCGCGGGCTTTTTTTTATTTATTTTTTAAAATCGATTCTAAGTTTAAATGACACTGCTGCAATGCTGTTCGCTCTAAACATCTGCATTAATGGTTTGATTTGGTTCTTACAGCTTATAATATATCGCATCATTCGTATCCCAATAAACACTTAACAGCATCTATAATTGTTTAGCAAGTAATGACACAACTGCTATTCAAATAGATTGCTTACTTTTATCGGTCCACTACCTTTGGCCTCTGACGTTGTGATACCCACATTCCAAGTGTAGATACCTTCCTAACCTCCTTTAAAGGTCAAAAAAGGTTCAGTGAGTTGAATCCATCCTTTCTGTCATCTGATTCACTGCTACTTGCACAAGATACTGTAATTCCACAAGATTTTAAAGAAAGTCATACCATTTATGGTGACTGATTTATAATGATTGCTACGTTTACGCTGTCCTTACAGCAGTGGTGCCCAACACGTGAGGAGCGCTCCCTAGGGGGGGCGCGAGATTGTTGTAAGGGGGGAGGGTATTTAGCTGTTTCCAAAATACCATTTTCGAATACAAACCAAAAAAGTCGAATAGGTGTTTAAAAAAATAAATCAGCAAAATAGGATTCGCGATTTCTTCAGTGATACCACGGTGTGAAAAAATTTGTGATGAAAAACAAGCTCAACCGTCACATTAAATTTTTATAATGTTGTATTAAATATATATTCTTTTTTTGTATTTTTGTAAGATTTGTTTTTATTACGTTTAAAATTATGATTTCTTATAACAAATAATTTTTTTATGTGGGTCATTCCATATCAAACGGACCAGATTTTGAAAAAGTTCCAGGTCGACCATCTCCGATTTTGTTTAAATTTTACAGGAATGTTACCTCATGTCTTGGATGAAAATCCCCAAAATTTCAATTCGAAATCTCTTCGGGTTCGTCTTCTATCAGCGTCTAAAGAGAATGGGGCAGCTCCGATTTCGGGCGGAGTTGCCAAAAATCGCCAACTTTAATCGCTCGCTGTAGACTAACTGTACAACTTAGAGAGTTGCGATTTCGCATGCTGATATTGCTTAATATGCTCTTTCAAATGGTACAATCGCCAGTCGTCTACCTTGTTTGAGTGCTGAGCTATAGACGCTGGAATAGTGACGAAAAATTTGTCGCGCTCCACAAATTTCCTGTTTTTGCGCCGCCATAACTTTTTTTCTAGGGCAACGGATCTTTTCGAGATTTTGTATGTCAATAGTCTGTTATTAGTACTATGATCCTGTTTTTATTCGGCATTCTTATCCCCATTACTTTCGGAGGTATGGGTGTGCGAAGAAGGCGAGAAACTGGTTTTGGCCTAAGTTTGCGGCCAAATATCTCAACTGTGTCCTTATTCCTGTCCTTTATTCTTTTCTAACCAGTATCATTGGAAAGAACATATCTTCAGCTTTCAAACCCACCTAATTTAATTTTAGAGCGGCGACTATTAGTGGGTCAAATTTGACTCTAAAGATTGCCTATTTGAAAGAATTTAGAAACTTATCTCAACTCAACCCTTTGACGTACGTAAGGGTTGAAGGTAGGGGTTAAAAATTTTTTCCAGAAAAATATGTCTAAGGGAAGCAATAGAACACATTTATACCATAATTTGAACAATTACTTGCATAGGGCCCAAAATACACTTTGTAGTCTGTTATTATTTTATGTAAAAATCTATGTACTTGTTATGTATGTATTTTTGATTTAAACCAGATAAAATGCATTTTGAATGACAAGCCATGTTACATTTTTTAACAAATTTGGAACCAATCTCACTGAATTTGTATGAATTTGTATTAGAATACTTAATTCGTTATACGGCTTTTCGTTTTACGGCCAAGTTTCGTGGAACATATCTAGGCCGTAAAGCGAGGTATGGGTATACCATGTTAACGAAATAAGTGACGGTCTAACTAAAACTTTAGTCAAGTGACAGGGAGTTTAGACAGAATCCAAATCTTATTAGTCTAGTAGTAAATCACAACTGATTCCATACTTGCTATAAATACGAACGAAGTTATAGACTGATAAAACTTTTTGTTTCATATAAACTAGACATTTCAGTTGTGAGAAAACTTATACTGTGTTGACTATGGAGAAAAAAATTGGGGTAAAAGAGAAATAAAACAAAGTGATTAAAGTCTAAAACCAGAGCACAGATAAATCAAGAATCAGATCCATTGGTAAGTAGGTCAAAAGACTGTGCTTTCTATCTAAATATTAATACTTACAAGGAACTCGAAGAAAAACGTTTAAAGTAATTATTTAATGATTAAATTAATTTTAGGCGAAATGTAAATTCAACATTAATGAAGTGAAAAGTCATTTCTAAGAATAAAATATTAGGAGATGTAAAGGAACGAATAAAGAAATCGGGAAGGAGACGGAGTCGCGAATTCATGCTCATTTCCTCTGCTTTAATTACTGAAATGAATTTTTGGATTGTGTTCCTCTCATTAGATCAAATTATTAATATAATTTTTATAATTGCTTCCTTTTTTATTGAAGTTAAGCTTCCGCGACAGTCGAACTTGAACCTAAAAACTTTGTACACTGGGCTTTTACACCGGGTCATGTTTAATAAACTTACCAAGGTTTCTTACACTTCAATAGCTGTAGACATAGTTCGGGTGACAGTGTTCATAGTTATCCGGTTGTGTTAGTAATAAGAGTGGTGACTATTGTGGCTATCCTTTCAACCTTTCCTAAAAGCCCCTTCCCCACCTCACTCTTAGTGGACCAGAATTCTATGACTGGTAAGATTCTTTTTTTTATTTTTTTGTTTCCCGCATCGCGACCTACCTAAGCAGAACCACCCCGCTAGTTGTGGACGCCACAACGCCCAGTGTGTAATGTTTTTAGTTTCAATTTGCTCTTTCTTCTTTCCACCTCAGATTCAGCTATTAAGTTTAAGGATTGTCTAAGGTGACTCAATTTTTACACTTATTTAAGTCTATCTGTCACCAAGTCGAGAAGGACTTCACAAACTTCCATTCACCGAACGCTTTTCTTTGTTTAAGAAAGTCCCATTAAAAATCCTGTTTGTAATTAATTTGAGGAAAATCCAACAAATCGCAACCCATTTATCCAGTGAGGAGATTAAGAAGTAAGAGAGCGTGAAAAAGACGAAAGAAAATGTCTTTAATTAAATTTATCTAACATAATTAGATAAAAAAAGTTTTCCATTTTTAAAACACATCTGGAAGCTTTGGGTGTTTCCTTGACACTTTGTACGTCCGCTTTTTTCCTGGGAATGTAAAAAATTTCTCTTTTGACTAGATCACTCGTTCTTCGTCTTTTTTCTCAGCAAGAAATATTCTTGGTGACTAAAAAGCTGGAAATCTATTTTTTATTTCCTTTTCTCTTTAAACATTTTTATTAATTTTTCTCAATTAAGGTTTCTATTTCGACTTCTCCAGACTCGTGTCGTGATTTCATTTACATATTGTTAATATTAGTTCGTCCGAGTCATTCAATCCAGTATGTAAACATACTGTATTAAATACCATCATATAATAATACGGGCCTAAAAACGTTTTGAGGCTTCGAAGAAGAGAGCAGACCTGAACGCTCTGATTGGCTCTCGAAGTTAAATTTCTTTTGTCCAAAGTACAAGACCCATTTTTATTCGTAGATCTATATTAACCCATTAAGTACCGAATTTTTTTTTCTTTAATTTTTGATTCATTTAGGTTTATTTACATCCCAATAGTAAGGAAAAAATGTATTTTCACTTTTTACATTATCACCGTTTTCAAAAATTGCAATTTAAGTTCGATCCCCAAATGGGGATCATGCCACATGCCATGTACTTTTGATACTATGTCTGAAAGCATTGCGTACGCAGGCTAGCATCACATATTTCACATTGTTTCCTTGAATTTCTTTCTCTTTAGATCTGTAGCCTAGGTTAGTCTAAGACAAGGGTCTAATATGTCCATGATTAGTCAAGAATCTTATGCAACTGTTGTCATTCTATGTGACAGCCAGTGTTGGAAGAATCAAATCGGTGGCCGTAAGTCCTCCTCGTTGTTATTTCATATCTTTGTCTGCTCCAATTTTTCATCGTGTTCCATGACAATTGTTCATCCTGTTGTATAGAACAGTTCCTGTTGCTCGTACATTGATATCTTGTAAGTGTTTCATAAGAGAGGTTCCGGTGAAAACACTGTCATACTTCGTGTTTCCAAAATAGAAATCATCTTTAGGACAACAGATGTTCCGAGTCCGCTCATTGATGCGTTATCGTCAATACCTCTTGGCTTGGCTTGGCTTCATATACTTGCACTTGATAACAACAGCCAGTTTTGGGCAACAGATCGCCCATTACTTGAATCCAAACCTTATAGGCTTACACCGAATGTATTGCTTTAGGTAATGACGTCCATAGCATTGAATCATTTGCCTATTGATTCTGACATTTTCTGAAAAGACTCCAAATGGCAGTAAGTTCTTGTTCAACTGGTCAACCAGTGGTCGAATTTTCAACAGTTTATCACGTCCCTGTGGTGCCATGTATTGTAAGCCGGAGTTTTTACTAATGTGAAGGTACCGTTCGATTTCTAAGTGTCTTTTACGACTTATGCATTTTCTCACGCTTTCAATGTTTATACCATATCTTTACACACCAACAAAGCTTTTCTTGAGGAAGATAATAAGAATGCCCAGGGACAATAAGAATTCCCAAAAATTTCGAAAGCATTCGTTTGAAAATAGAAATTTCAGCATCTATTCGGAATCTCAACAATATCTATAGGCTCTTTGTCAGCACCCCCATGTTAACAAGATAATAAGACATCACAGTGTATTCAACCATCGATGTTCCTTAAAGAAATAAAACGTCGAGAAGCCATAACCCGCAGAATACAAATCCAATATACAAAATCCCAATATACGATAAAAGTACACTGCATGAGGCATGATCCCCAAATGGGGATCGAGATATTGGGGCCGTATTTCCCACTTAAGTTACAGTAGCATCATGGAACCTCTACTAAAGTATACAGTACTCATCAACAATTAAAAATAATTGGCCACTTTGGAAATTAAGCCCCGAGAAAATAATTTTTTTCGCGTTCGAAATTCACGAAACTCACTAACGACAGAAAATCGCGACTGGCCTGATAAAATGACCTTTTCTGACCAAGAGGATGCATGTACGTGGGCAGTTTTGGTGTCTTTATATTGGTAAGATCCTACTGAACCACATGAACGTCGAATTTTTGTTCCTCGACGTCAGATGGATGTTGTAGGTGCGTTTAAGCACTTGATCCCCAAATGGGGATCATGACACGAAATGGGTTAAGGTGCCATACAACTTTCTTTCCTTTTCTATAATAATATGAAATAAATAAACAATATTTCCTTTTTTTATATTCTTTTAATTTTGGTTAGGTGATTAGGACCATAACTTTGAGAATCCTAGTGTCATTCACTATTTCGCCCAAATTATATTGTGAATTTTACCATCCATGGCCCTGATGAGATATCGGTTTTAGCCAGACACTGTGATCTTCATCTTCGAGGTTACAATTTTCCCCTCTAAATGTTTTGGACCAATTGCAAACGGTTACAATAGTTATACAGCATCCCCATACATAGTACAGATCTCGTCGACAGGATTCTTTACACTAGCACCTTTTTTGAAACAATAAAGCATAATCGCCACCCATAGTTAGAGGACTTCGTTAGTCATTCGAAGTAACAAACTTCAAGTATGGTATTTTTCTTAAAAATATCCTAAAATTTAAAGAAAAAGGGTGACAAATTTTAAAAACCGAGAAAAGAAATCGAGTGCCATTAAAAAGAGAGAGATACTTTATGAAGAGAGCTGACAGTGAGCCTGTTGAATAATAGAAAAGGCCGAAATAAGGACAGAAGCTAGTCGGGTGGAGAGAAGAATAAAAAAGAGAAAATATTGACAACACTGTCAGCCTCTAAAGAAGATTAAGTAAGTAGTTATGGTTAAACCTTAGCAATTCCTTTCTACGTTTGAAGCTTTTCAAATTTAAGTTGCGAAAATTTCGGTCGCGGTTTCCGTAACAAGCATTTCAAGTTTCTCGAGTTTTTAGCTTTTGTTAACTCTGTTTAGTCAGCAAAGAAAATCTGAATGTATTTTCATTTAAGATTTCCTTCAAACTCTAAGGAATAAAATTTCCTTATTGTTTTGCTAATATGCAGTAGCTCATTCAGTTGTGCTCTTACACATGAGTACCATGGGGAGAACATGTTATATCACGTGTATTTCGCTCTGCTCGTAAATAGCGTGGTTTCCGGTTATTTATTTAAGAACAAAAACAAAAATATGAAAAAATCGTAAAATGGAATAATGATTTCTGTGCTTTCGCCATTACCACTTCATATTATACATTATATTGACATTAAGGTTTATAGGCGTAGTAATAAATCACAACGAATTCCACCTTTAGTATTGGAGCCGAAATGTGTATTTACTGTAAAAACTTAAAAAACTAAACATGAATAAAATTGACAAATGACCTTGTGTACGTGGAACTCCACGACTGAAATGACATTTTGTGGCGACTTAATTATGCGAATCAATAGCGTCCACTGACCTGATAAAACAGAAAACTGTTCATAAAAGATGAGTCAAGACCCACTCCCTGTCAAATGGGAAGTTAATTCTAACAAACTGGAAGCCTAATTTTTTTTAAAGTTCTTCTCCTGTAATTCTTTCTCCCAATCTTCCTTTAGTTGGGGCTCAAAAAACTTCTTTAATAATGTACTGACACTTAAACACACTACTAAATACAACATTAATGAGGGGGGTTTATCAGATCAGTAGAGCGTATGTTGGTATGATAACGTCTAGTAACGTAGAAATGTGTCTTAAGGAAAAGGGCAGAAAGCTTCAAAACAAATGAGTGCGATGAAGTGTGATGAAGTGCTTTCATGCCTGACTTCCTTCAGTACGTATGATTAGTTAATTACTTTTCCTAAAAATTAATTTTGAAATGCAAATTTGGTTTGAAAGTTATTGAAGTCTTTGTTATAATTAATTCATTAAAATTCCCAAGGAAAGACCTAAAAATTTGAAAATCTTCAAAAATTATGTTTTTACGAGTTCTATTTGGAAAGAAAACTTTTTAAATAAAAAAAAGGGAAACACAATGCATCAGTTTCCGACATCCGATATTATTCCTGAGTTGAAAATTAGGGAAACCTCTCAAATGAAGTGTCAAAGGGGATGAAGAGTGAGGAAAACGAAGGGATGAAGGTGAACACGAGGCCAACTTCACTTTTCCTTTTAACACTTGAACATATGTAAATTTGACAATTTGTCTTAAATGTGTTAGCATTTAACTTTGTACCCGTTTGCTTTTGCCTTGATTATTTGAGACTTGTGAGAAGTATGCTGACAAGAGAAAGAATGAACCCGAGAAAACTCGACATCAACGAAACATCTGCTTCGCAATTGTAATAAAGGAGGAAAATATTTGTTCTTATAAAAAAATACGAATATTTTCTAGTTTTTAGAATATCTTCACAGATAGTGTCATCAGATATTAGGTGTCTCTTTCAGTGCCAGGCAATATGGTGTCATTCAATGAAAAACTACTTCTAAACCTTGACGTTCCCGATTATTACGTTTTTGATTTGATAGAATTTAGGGTTTTCAAAGTGCCGCAATTTTCCGCACTGAAGTCACCCACATGGCTCGAAATGGAAATTAATTTTAATGTTTATTCAAAGAATTGTAATCCTGACAATTCGTTTTTTAAGCATAGTACACAGGAAATTGGAGAGTAAAAGTTCTGGAGTAAAAGTAGATTAATTTTTTATAGAAATACATACTCGAACATATTACTAAGTACCAACACTTATGTGTCAAAGTTTGAAAAATAAAGACATTAACAGATTTTTCACTTTTTGTAAACATTGGAAGATTTTTTGGGTTTTAAAGGAACAAAAGTTGAAAATCAGGCCAGATTCTTTGCTTTTCCTTTTTCCAAATCTTACAAACCTTTAAATCACTTTTGAACCTTCAAAGATTAGTCATTTTAATATTATTAAAAAAGTAAATGTTAAGAGTTTGCCAGTGCAACCGATACATAGTGACATATTGCCGAATATTAAGCTGCTTGTATTATAAGTGGTTAGGCTCAAAGTAATTATTCATATTCAAAAACAAGGACTTAGGAAAAACGACACAGGCAACGGACAGTTGGAAATAACGAACTAAAGTGGTCAAATGACTGATTTTTAAGGGTTCAAACGAGCTTTCTGTTGATATTAATATCATATATCAAATAAAACTAAATTAGAGAAAGTTCATTTTGAACTTTGCATGGAACACAACTTGACTGTCAACTGTGACTGTATATTGAATCAATGTCAATCGGAGATGGTAACCAACATCTTAACGAAAATCACAAAACGAATACGACCAAACAGACGGAATGATATCAAAGTTCGCGCTCAATAATATAAATTTAATTTATTGTCGTAATTAAAGGGTTGAAGTATAATTAAATTATGTCAGCTATTGATGCTTGAAATGATTTAAATTAATATAAAACTAATAAAAGTTAGGAACAAAGCAAGATTGTTATTTGTGAATTCATAAATTAAACGGTTAAATTAATTAGGTTAAGGTGAAAAAGTTTCCTACTTTTTAACGTCTTTCTTACCCTTTTCTGTTAGATCGAAATTCGAGATTTATAGGAGACGTCAAAGACAGAACGGCTTTAATGGTTTTCTTCGTGGTTGATGACTCTAATCTAAACAATGGTCGACCAAAACATTTTCTCATGACTTTTTCGCTTTTCCTGGCAGAAAACACATCAGAAACAAAGATGATATTTTCTAAAAACTTCTCCTTATGTGCATTTTTACAATTTTTCCCCCTTTTCGGCCAATTAAAGACCACGCTGCTTCTAAACCTTTTACTTATTTTTCCGTGTTTAATGATTTCTGCCTTTTTCTTTCAGCTTCTATCAATAATCCTTCAATCTCTCACTGTCAAATTTTTCTTTTTCTTTGACCACTTTGCTCCGCTCTCAGTTTTCACTTTTCTGTGAAGTCTTAGTGGGATTTCAGTTTTCTTCTCACTGTCTTCCTACCTACAAACATTTCTTCACTCAGTCCTGCCTCAATAATGTCTTTCTGGACCTCATTTAATCACGCTCCTTTGGTTTTCTTCTTTCGCAAAAGGACACTTTTTTTTGGTAAGCCTTCCACATTATTGTCTCCTGATATGAGCCCAGAACGCTAATTTCGAACTCTGATCTCATTTCAGATTTTCTTGTTCTATTGACACAACTCTGAGTTGTCTTCGCCTGTAATGTCCTTTGAGAATATTTTAACCTTTACTGAACATTCGACGTCCAAGAACGTCATGTACTTCTTCATACAAAGTTTTATATAAAGTTCTGACACATCATTCAAATTGGAAAAATATTTAAAATATTGAACTTGGAATGTTTTCTCGCTAACAGTGGAGAAGCGCCTGGAACTGGTGGAGAAGGCCAAAAGGTATCGTTTGGACATCCTGGGTGTCTCCTCCACCAAGAAAAGGGGCTCCGATACCGTGGATCTTCCCGACGGATGGAAGCTCTTCTGCTCCGGAGTCGACCCCGCAATGGTGCCGCAGGCGGGTGTGGGGATACTCACGAGCCCCCGGCTGTGGGACCGGGTGATTGAATGGACCCCGTTGGGGGGAAGGATGGCGGTACTGACGCTTCAGTTGAAGACGTCAACTCTGGCTGTTCTGCAGGTGTACGCACCTAACGACCAGTCAGAGTGTACCGCCTTCCTGTTGGACGTGGAACCCGCTATGAAAATAGTGGCTAAAGCGGACAATTTTATCCTGATGGGGGACTTCTCCTCTTCGAGGAGAGGGCCATCCTCGCTCGTTGAAGAGAGCACTTCTCGGAGTTGAGTCGTGAAGGACTTCCAAGTTGGCTGTGAAAGCAGCCAAGGAGCGGGCTTGAAGGAAGTTCGGCAAGCAGATTCAATCCGACTACGGATCTGCGAGGAAAAGGTTTTGGTAGACCATCCGCCGCCTCAGAGGGGAGGGATCCGGGTGCCGTTGGAGGGGTGAAATCCAAAGATTCTCCGAGGAGAGGGCCATCCTTGTTCGTTGAAGAGAGTACTTCTCGGAGTTGCTCAATCCAACTCAGGGCACCTACGGTGGCAGAATCGGCGCCACACTTTGGGCGGAGAATAGTCCCACCGTGGCCGAAGTCGCTCGGGCGATTAAATCGCTCAAGAGCGGCAAAGCTGCTGGTGTGGATGAAATTCGGCCCGAGATGTTGAAGGCGTTAGGGGAAGAGGGAGTCCTTTGGCTCACTCGCGTCATTAAGGTGGCCTGACAGGGAGGAACAGAGTCGGAGGATTGGCAGACCGGGGTGATTGTCCCATCTTTAAGAAAGGAGTGATTGTTCTAATAGGGGCATCACCCTGTTAAGTCTCACCGGGAATGTCTTCTCGAAGGTGCTGGAGGCCCGTTGCAGATCCGTGGTCGAGAACTGGATGGGGGAGGATCAATGTGGATTCTGTCCCGGAAGAAGCACGACCGACCAGCTCCTGATCCTGAAGCTGATCCTCGAGGGGTCCTGGGAGTACGCCCGACCAGTCTTTGCGTGTTTCATCGACTTGGAGAACGCCTACGACCGGGTCCCTCGCGGGAGACTCTGGGAGGTCCTCCAGACATATGGCATCGGTGGTTCCCTCTTGAGGGCCATCGGGTCATTGTACGGGGGATGCAGGAGCTGCGTTAGGGTAAATGGCGTCACGTCGGAGCCTTTCGACGTGTCCGTTGGACTCCGCCAAGGGTGCATGCTGTCGCCTCTCTTTTTCATAATTTATATGGATTGGATGCTTCGGTACAGCCGAGGAAGTGAGAGTTTCAGATGTAGGGACCTGAAGGTGGGACATCTTGCTTACGCGGATGACCTCGTCCTTCTGGGATCCACCCAGTCTGAACTCCACCGGGCACTCGACGGTTTCGACGCCGCCTGTGCCGAGGCCGGGATGAGGATCAGCGTGACCAAGTCGGAGGTGATGGTGATCTCGAGGAAGCCCGTTAAGTGCGACATCCGCCTTCGCGGAGCCGCGCTGGGGCAGGTGGAGAAGTTCAAGTACCTTGGGGTCTGGTTCACAAGTGATGGCAGGACAGACGCAGAGATCGCGTCGCGGATCGCCCAGGCTGGCGCAGTGATGCAACAGTTGGGGCGGTCCGTAGTGAGGAGGGCTGGGCTGAGCACCCAGGCAAAGCTCAGCATTTTCCGCTCCGTGTATGTTCCTATCCTCACTTATGGTCATGAGGTGTGAGTGATGACAGAAAGGATCAGATCCCGGGTACAAGCGGCCGAAATGAGGTATCTCCGAGCGGTGGCTGGTGTGTCGAGGCTGGATAGGTGTCGCAACACAGCCATTCGCGAGGGGCTTCATGTCGAGCCGCTTCTTCTCCGGATCGAGAGATCCATCCTCCGATGGTTTGGGCACGTTCAGAGGCTCTCCCCAGAACGTCTGGTTCGTCGGGTCCTGTCGGAGCACCCGGTGAGGTAAGCGACCCCGTGGCCGTCCGCGGCAGGGGTGGCTCAGGGGGGTGAAGGCCTTGGCCGAATCCCGCCTGATAACCCCGGGTTCTCTGACCGTTTTTTTCTTTTCTCTTCTTTTTTCGTGAAGGAAGTTTCATTTTTCATAAATTAATATTGACTTAAGATTATTTTTTTGATGTTTTTCGAGCGGATTTGTCCAGGTGTCCAAGTCATAAATTGAGAGGATCCATTGAAGAAAAAAGATGATGTAATAATAATAATGGAATCTTTGCCAAGACGAAGAAAACGTAGAAAGAGTAGAGAGAGCAAAGAGGAAAACTTTTAAATCTTAAAAGACGTGTAGCTGTAAAAAGGCTTTTCTAATAAAAATTTAATTAAAAAAAACCCAGTTCTCAGACCTATGTTTAAATTATAAGAAATAATGGTAGGTAAAGGAGAATTATTTCACAGCCAACAAGTCCCATGCTCATGTATAGAATACGAAAACGAAATTATTAGCTCCCCTTTAATGCCTCTCGTAAATTTCTTTCAAAGAGAAACCACAAAGAAAGGAAAATTTATTTTTTAACAAAATCCATTTTCCTCCCAGATTTCAAGGTAATCGATTTGATATTTCAGGTAAACAAGGTTTGTTTGGGATTTTGAATTTTGTTCTGACAAAAAGAAAGAAACCAAACTAAATTCTCAGCAAGGAATTCCCTTCTGAAAAGGATTTACTTTATTAAGGAAGAGTCTTTTCAAAGGAATGATTCAATTTGCTTGCAGGTAAGACGTCGAAAAGGGATTTTCCTTGCTTTCCAACTGTTTTCTCCTCTTCTGCTCTTCCTCCCACCCCCGATTTCTACCACCGAAAATCAGAAACCCGTCGGACAAACAACCCTTTGATTAATTAGTAAGTTAAACAAAGAGCGCGTAAATATTGGTTCATGTGTTATCGTTAGCCGGATGACAGAAGAACAAAGTCTCTTCCTCTCTCTTTTTCCGCCCACCACCAACCTCATTCCCTTGCTCTCCTCTAGTCCTTTCTTACCGACATTGTAGAGTCTCTTCAGCTGACTTAGTTTTGGGTCATCTTTTAGTCTACGTGCAATTTTTTGCACACCAGCGACCAAACGCTCTTCATACAAGTGCTCCAACAAGAAATTTATCTTCTGTGGCCATCTGAATGACATTTGCAATCGTTCAAATTCCCATTTATCCATCAAAGACGCACACAGAACACATTTAGAGCTGACTTACCTGGGACCATTTGAGGTTTTAAAACGCGTCGAGAAAACTTTTCCGACAGCTTCGCCAAATGGTTTACAAACTGTGTCTATTTATTGCGTAAAACTTGCGTTTTTACATCTCCCAACTCAAAACAATACGTCAACTGTAAAATCGGCAAAATCTAAGCCAACAGAATCACGACCACCATCTCCTCACCGCACAGCTCACACATACAATCGATTCAACTTATGAGCATATTTTTGTCACTGGCGTGAGGGCCCTGTGATAAACCTGTGGCGTTTGCCGAAAATTAGTTGCAGCACTCATTCAATAAATCCGTTCCTGAGCCGGGAGAAAAACTTTTCCTTTCAACTTCACTAGCTTTCACCTTCAAGTTTTCAGTAAACTAAATGTTTAAGTTTTGATAAATAAGATTCAGGTCCTACTCGTTTTCGTAAAATAAATATTAATTTAATTTTTGATATTTAGTTCCTTCATTACTCATTAATTCATGTTCAGCATTGAAGTCAAAAGTCAACATTTTTCTCATTTTGTTTAAAAAAAACATGAACCATTTAACGTGAGGAGTTTGACATTAAATTTCAAAGGAAAAGTAAGAAAGCAATCAAGAGTTTGGATACTGAAAAATGTTGACGTTTCCTCTCAGAGTTCTGATTTGCCAGTTACAGACAGTCTTTGAAAACTGAAAAGAATTTTATCAATTGGGCTTCATTACATGTTGACTGGATTTCATTCTTTCTGAATCTCAAGTATCTGATTGACGTTGTTCTCCTAAACATTTTTTCTCTCTTTAATTTTCAGATAATGAGGTGACGGATATCTGGTGCCGAATGGACGGCGAAAATCGAATAATTCTCAACGTCGGAGGAATCCGCTACGAAACATACAAAACTACTTTGAAAAAAATTGCGGCCACGAGATTGTCTCGACTGACAGAAGCCCTGGCCAATTATGACCCCATTTTGAATGAATATTTTTTTGACCGGCATCCAGGAGTCTTCGCTCAAATTTTGAACTATTACAGAACGGGAAAACTTCACTACCCGACCAATGTTTGCGGACCTTTGTTCGAAGAAGAACTCGAATTTTGGGGGCTCGATTCCAACCAAGTAGAACCATGTTGTTGGAGCACCTACAGCAGGCATAGAGAGACGGAGGTAAGCTTCACTGTCTGCCAGTAATGCAAACAATTTTCTCCCCATCCACCGTCTTCTTGTTTCCTTGAGAGTAAAGAAGGAAAAGGAAATTCCCTTTTTAAACCCGCTGGCGAAGAGGCAAAAAGAAACCAGGCAGAGTCGGATGTTTCTCTTCATCTACCCTAAAGGAGTTTCTTTCAGTTTTCCTCTTCAGTCATCATTTAAAAGAAAAAGAATTTTTAAATTCCTATATTACGAAGCAATATTTACTCACAAATTTTCATTCACACATCTCGTCATTTTCTCCTGATTATGTTTTTCACTGAAAATATTGGAAGTGGAAGAGAGAGAAACAGAAAGAGAAGAGAAGAGGAAGAGGAAGAGAAATTTTCCATGCAAAGCAATTAACGAAGCTCACTCTAGTGTTTTACGGCAATTTTACTGCTCTTCCGGTGAGAAAGCAAAGGGTTTCGGTAAATTGAACAATGTTCAGTCGGAAATTTATGAGGAGACGCTTGCATACAACCATACATGCATGTACGTATATTTCATGTAGTGAAGGCGGGATCTTCCGTAAAATTACTGATGAGTTCCAAGTTTTACAAGCCGTTTAGAAAAAATCTCGCATTTTCATGAGAGTTGGATGGATTCGTTTAGGAAATCCAAAAAATAAATCAAAATTAACCTTTGTGTTATTAAAAAAAGAATTAACACTTATTGTTTTCGAGTATTTTGAACTCATTTATTTGTGGTAATTCCGTTATGATTACCGAATTCAACAAGAATAGATCTTAATTTCAAAAATTACTTGAAATTCAAGTTGGTACTCGGTCTTACTATTTATACTCATTTGAAAATAAACAAATTTTAACTGAATTTTTGGCACTTAGTTATTTCGTTATCCATAGACAACATGAACCCAACAAAAACCGAATATTTAACATAGGTTTAGTAGCGTTGAAATAATTTTGTTTATACAACACTGAATATACCTTTAAATTTAATAAAACATGTATTTACAATTTAAAGAAAAATAACGAATAAAATTCTAAACTCTAGGTTATTGTAAGAGAGTATTTAGAAATTAGGTAATCCGAAAGACAATTTTGAAAAATTCTAAAGAACACAATTTGTACAAATCAACTCCTTTGAGGATATGATGGAAGCAAACTTTGGAAATATTGACAATGAAGGAGGTGGTAAGACGACGTTAAAGTTGACGTTAAACTGGATCCAAAAACTACCCTGAAATGATTCAAATGTTAAAGGCGAATAAACACCATAAAAAATTAAAGTATTTTTTTAAAGAGAAGGGGATTTCACAGAGAACATCTCACTACATTTTGAGAGATTTTTTAAAAATTTCCTTGAGTTTTTTAAACAATTTACATTTTCTTTATGATCTCTTTAATGTCATCTTAAATTACTTCAAATACCAATTCTGTAATTGTCACCACTTCATACAAAATTTCAGAAACATCATTTCCGCTTCCCTGAATAGAAGATGAACACAATTTTTTATGGAACAGAATTCAATTGTCGTCGACTTACTTCTGAACATTGCATTTGAATGAAAAGGATATCTTCCATCTACAGTATATGTCAAATTTATCTTTGTAAAAGGTTTTCGGTGTCATCGCTAATAAGAATTGGCATGATTCGAAACATCACGCGAGTGTACAGTTTCATAAATTTCTCAAAGTTCACACGTCTGTTCTAAGACAGCTGCACTACAAAGTGTTAGTCATCCGAGCTGTTTGTTAACTGAACAGCCACTACCCACAATGCCCACGAGCCACGTTTCCTCAGACCAATTCACTGTTTACGAATACCAAGAAAAGTCAAACTAATAATAGTTACTGTATTTTTTTCTTTTACTAACACTCTCTCGTGAAATGAAATCATTTTGATGTTGAGTGAAAACCCATTCAAGTGAAAAGGACCCATTCCAAGCTTTGTGGGCGGTAAGTTACCCGCGGAGTTTCTCTCCGGTTTTCTCGGAGAAAAGCTGACATTCCCGTGACAATTATATTTGTTCTCAATCACTTCGTTCCTCTCTTTTGCCTCGACTCAAGACTCTTTTTTTCTCTATATTATATGAAGCTCAGTCATTAATCTTCCCGTTCTCCTTCCCTTCCCTCAGATATTTTGTTTCAGTCGTTTCGCTTCTTCATCATTTTGAATTGTCCTCTTATTGTATTTTCTTTTTTATTCAGACTTCTTTTTATTTCGCACCATGAATTCCTTTCATATGGCTTTCCTCTACGTTTCAACTTTCTTTACATCTCAAATTTACATTTTTTTAATTGCTGTTTGTTTACTTTTCTAACATATTTCATTCACTGTGTATTAATGTTTACTCAAACGAATCAATGTCATTTTTTTGCGTTTAACGAGGCGTCGATAACTCTTTTCCAAGTTTTCGTATTTGAACAGTAGTTGTAAATCCGTTCAGGTAACAAAAAAAAAACCATTTATTAATAGTTTAAAGTAACAAATGACACCCTGTAATTGGTCAGACATATTTTTACAATTATGCGATACGTTGTTAAAGAAGACGGAAGTTTAAACAGATTAAAATGCCTTAATAGAAAAAGATTGACTGGTTGAAACTTTGTTTTAACGCAAACATCCACTTATCTGAATAATATTGTTTAAATTTTCCACGGCGTTATGTATCATTTTTTACACATTTACAATAATTTTTTTTTTGTATATGTATAAAAAACATTCAGTCATCCTCACTTGAAAATTTTAGGGTACACTAACTGAAAATTTTTCAACCATTTTAAGAAAGAAGAACCGTCCGAAAAATATGCCATATTTCTCTGTATCTTGGAGCTTTTCGTTCACTGTCTGCATTTGCGATAAAATGTGTATTCTGTATGAGTGTTAGAAGCATGAAGTGCCTTTCATCATCAGGGCCTTTAGACATCAACGAGGTAATGTCGTCATAATTTATTCTCCCTATCATATGTGACTATCCAAGGATAAAATTTCACATATTTGACACGATCACTGAAACTAAAAGGCGCTAAAATTGACACCGACCTTTGAAAGTACAAAATACTAACGAAGTGTCATTTACAAATCAATATTCGTGTTTTATAAAGTAGGAGACCTATTTATGATGAAGCATTCATCTTGTATTTTTCTTCTCGAAAAGCCTGAAGGAACTTTTTTAAAGGCCGGATGGAGGCTGTTATTAGGAGTCTTAGAAATTTGAGATCGGTACATGTCTAGAATATAGAGATAGAGGCATATGAATTAGGAAAACTAAAGGATTAAAATAAGAAACACAGTAGGAAGTAAATACGCTCAAGAGAAATTCAAGCTAATCAGAACCTGACAAGACACCTTAGCAGGGCGATAGCATGGCTCAAGTTGAGTGGATCCTACTGGCAAGGAATGAAGAACGTAGACAAGTTCAGATATTGTCCGCGGGGAGGCAGACTGGATAGAGCATAGGCCTACTCTGTTTAACTGACCGAGGAGCACAAAAAAAGACGAACTGGATCATCTAAGACCAGATTTGAACAGCACAGAAGAAAGCATGGTGGAGACACCTCAAAACGAAACGGAAATTAAAACCCGCCAACCTTAACTATGTGTTAGTTTATGTGTAACTTACATTTTCTTGTTCACTAGTCTGTAAGAGACACGTCAATTAAAATAAAAATAATAAAAACAGGAGATATTTAAAACGGAAACCACTTTCTTTCAGTCTTTCTGAATTTGATTGAAAACCCAATCGAAAAGGTTTTCCCTCTTTTTTTTTCTCCTCCGGCAAACAAAAAACTAATTTTCTGTTCTACAGGCAAAAATCAAACTTTTAAAAAGGAAAAAAAATTCAAGTCAAAAACAAGTATTTGATTTTTTTCATGGGGTGGAAGGAGAGCAAAAGGAGAAGTTGAAGAAATAAAACTCAAGTATAATTTGAAAAGCAGGAAACAAATCTCGAAATCTGAAAGCTTTTCCAACTTTTTCCAAGGAAATCCTCATTTTTTTGGTCAATCATTTTCTTGCAGGCTACCCTCGCCATTCTAGACAAATTGGATATCGATGCTGAGAAACCAAATGAAGAGGAAATTGCCCGAAAATTCGGATACGAAGACGATTATTTGAACGGCACTCTCACAAGATGGCAAAGATTCAAACCTAAAGTTTGGTCTTTGTTCGACGAACCGTACTCTTCTTCGGGGGCTAAGGTAAGTGGACACTTCTAAATTTTTTTAAAATTTTGAACCTAAGTCACATCGTTTATTTGAGTTTGGTGTTTGTTTTTTACGAATTTAAATTCCGAGGACAAAAGACTTTGAAAATGAAGTTGTTTCCTCATTTTTTGTTACAGGTAGTTGCCGTCATGTCCGTATTTTTCATTTGCGTTTCAGTTTTGTCATTTGCTTTGAAGACACATCCGGACATGAGGGTTCCCGTCATAAAAAATATGACTGTAGAGATATCTTCACAAGGCAATGCGACCGGATCGGATGTCCGATGGAAATGGACCCTGGACAAGATTCGAACAGTACCTCACGAGGCCTTCGTTTATGTAGAGCTCGCATGTAATGTTTGGTTCACGGTCGAACTCGTCGTCAGGTCTCTCGTGAGTATTTACTCAATTTCAACGCATTAATGCTGAAGGGAAAAATCATTTTCCTTCTTTCAAATAAAGATGACAACAACCGCTTCTTCTTTCTTCGTCTATTCAATTCCGTATGTTTTATTTAGATTTCTTTTTTTCTCTTTAAGGAAAATGGGCACTTCAGCAAAGTGCTTCCCATTACAAATTTATGAATTTGAATCTGGTTTTCAGTATTTTTTTTTTTTTGAACGGTGTCAAAGGCATTCGTGGCAGAAAGCCGAACGGGGAACCAAGTAACCTTGGATTTCTCTCATGACACCGATTAAAGTGACAAGATGAGGATCGGTTGAAAGGAAGATTTCGTGGATCACTCGTGCCTCACTTGTCCTCAGGATGTCACTCGGTAACAGTTGTTTTCAATCAGTCTGAACAGGCAATCAGAGCAAAAAGATTAGTTCATCTTAGGGTGTTCAACATGTTCGTCCTAGGGTTTACGAACAAACATTCAAAACTAGAAACTAAATATTAAAAAGAAATTGAATAGGAAAAGGTGAGGACATTTTATTCGAGAACTTTGTTTTCCCTAGAGAAAGGTTTGCAAAAAAATAATAAATTTCATTTCTGGTTAAATGGCCTCAATAAAACTTCAAAATAAAAATGGACTTTGGTTTATTATGAAAACGTTCCTTTTATTTATTCCCCAATACCTGGCATACCTGACAGACCATAAAACCCGGAATGAAAACTGATTGAGAAGAGAGGAGAAGAAGGGAGGCAATATTAACCCAATTCTCAATTATTTACGCAGATAATCAGTCAAAATCGTTAACCGATAGCAAAGTTCTCATGGTCTTTCAACCCCGCTTGTGCCTCTCTTTCTCCTTTCTCTTTCTCTCTCTCTTCACGGTTTTTCTCGTTCCAGGGCTCCAGTTTAGAGCTGACGCTGTGTATCTAGTCAATTAAACTCTGTTTAATTGGATATTTTGAGGTTCCGTTCTGAATGTGAATTACTTTTTCCTCGCTCGAGCCTCCCTTCACCAGTCCACTCCATTTTCTCACATCACTCGCTGTCAGGTTTACGTTTTGGGGTTTGCTTGCGGTTCACCACACCAATTTAGGCTGTAAAGTTAAAAGTTAACTTATTAGATTTGACATGTAAAAAGAGGAAATCTTTCTATTTATACTCCTTCAATTCATTCCGATCAAATCACCTTCTTTTTTGTTTCTCACATATCATTATTGATTTTCTTTCCTTTAAATTCTATTTTTACTTAATAACCATACCTTTTTTTATCTAGCCTTTGTGAAAGTCAGTATTTACAATTTATAAAGTAGGATTTGCAGGAAAGGCTTTTGGAAAAAAGACAAGTCCAAATTTTCAGAATTTAATTTCAGAAATTAATTTTTTATTTGTTTAAATTGTTAGGAGATGATAAATATGAAACTGTAAACTATTTTATTTTATTCGATAAGCCTCTTACAAGCCAATGATGAAATAAAAAATAAACAGAGACGACAAAAAAACCCGGGTAACTAGGGATGGCAGTGTTTGCCGGATTTTAACATCTTGACTCCGCTCCTGAACCAGCCCAGGTTTCTTTGTATGCTCTCCTCCAAGCTGTTCTGAACCTGCCTTCAAGTGATTTACTTCGTCTTTCTTCTGTGTTCCTCTACGTTCGGACAACTAAACGGAATATGTGCTCCATCTCGTCTGCTTCCTCGCTTAGCGACATTTTTTATACCAGTCTTCGTACTTCACTCCCTCCCAGAATTACCCGTTGAACTTAACCTATGCTATCGCATTTCTAAAGTATAACCGTAAAATATTTTGCATGAAAAATACTCAACGCGAATTCCCTTCCCTTGGATTGAACCAAACTAAGTTTTTACTTTATACAAAATAAATCCTAATTAGCATGATATAAAGAAAGAGAGAGAAGACAACCGAGAAATAAAATTTTGTTTTATGTTCAATTCTATAAAGATCCTGTTTGATAATGTAGTTGGATTTCCCAAACCTCACCACCGCTCAAATAAAAATTGAAGAGAAGAAGGAAGAAGAGGCGGGATTTGAATGAGAGAATTCCGAATAGAAAATAGAAAACTTTTTGGAATTAAACGAGTTTTCTCGTGAGATTTAAATTCAAAGGAGTTGGTGTATAAATTCCCAAATGTTTTAAACTCCTCATGCAAAACCTTATAATTAAAATGACTATAAACAAGGGTAATGTAAGTGGGCTACCTCTGTTTTAAAAGTTTTCACAAATGAAATTTCCTTCGTTCACACACTAAAACTATGGCATATCAGTGACAAGAGTGCGGACTCAGACTCTAAGAACACCACAGAAAGAATAGAGCAAAAAGACCAAAATTCAGTTTTTTATTTCAGGTGAGTCCAAATTTAGTTAATTTCATCAAATCTCCAGTTAACATGATAGATTTCGTAGCCACGCTTAGTTTTTATACTGACGTTCTTCTAGATATACATGACTTTGAAAAAACGGAAATTCTAGAATTTATTAGGTAAGATTTGTTTTGAGAACATTCTGTCAGGAAAGGAAAATAGAACAAGAAAGAAAACGATTATGTGAAATTTTGTTTCTCATTTCGAGAGGATTTTGAGTTTCGAGTGAGTTCTTGTCGTAAGGGAAATTTTTATTGGCTTCTTTTCAGCATCATTCGTATTCTTCGCTTATTTAAACTGACTAGACATTCTCCAGGATTGAAAATTCTCATTCAAACCTTCAAGGCTTCGGCCAAAGAATTGACACTTTTGGTATTTTTCCTTGTACTAGGCATTGTTATATTTGCCAGTTTGGTGTACTACGCAGAAAGGCTGCAGGTGAGAATATTTTGTAGAGCCAACTTAGAATACTGTAAGAAAGTGAGAAAATGACGTCAAAAAAAAACGAAAAATCCAATAATGTTCAGATCAAAGTGAAAACAAGAAAAATGAAAATCGCTTTAGAAATATTGGTTGTAAGTGCAGCGGGAACTTCGAAGCTCATTCTTTCTGTAAATTTTTATTTTTAGGCAAACCCTCAGAATGATTTCAAAAGCATTCCCGAGGGTCTTTGGTGGGCCATTGTAACAATGACGACGGTGGGCTATGGTGATATGGCCCCAAAAACGTACATCGGAATGTTTGTCGGAGCTTTGTGTGCTCTTGCAGGTGTTCTTACAATAGCCCTTCCTGTTCCTGTTATAGCTTCGAACTTTCTTATGTTTTATTCTCATACTCAGGTAAGAAAAATGTTTCTTCAGAACTGCTTATATCCATACAAATATTAATACGAGGGAAAAATTGTCAAAGCCGTGAGTCAGAGCCTAGAGAAAAAACTGTTTAAAAGTAAAATTCATAGCCATTACATCATTGAATCTTATTGAATTTCAAAATGTTAGTCTTCGCGTAATTCTTCAAACAATACACGACTATTATGTTACACAGAATTTTACTTAAACAAATGAAGTCTTCAGCGTCTCGAGCATGACCTCTACTTTTATAAATTCTTCAGATCCATTTTGAAATTGAGATGACGAACTCTTGCTGTCATTTTTTAAGGCGCGGTCAAAGTTACCCAAAAAGCGAAGACGTGTTCTGCCAGTGGAACAACCACGAAGAAAATTGGCTCTCAGAGACAATGCTATGAACAGGAGGGGAAACGCCATGAAGCATCCTCAACTATTCAAAGACGCATTTGGTGGTGCTAAAATCGGTAAATTTTAAATTCTTCCTTTTTTATATAAGAAAAAATTTTTTAAAAATTTATTTGATGAGAGTTGTTTAAAATACATTAATTGCAATTACTATGATTTTATTGCTCTGTGGAATTTTTAGGAAACGTGAATGGAGTGAATGTATTGGGTCTGGCCTTACAAGGTCCTTCGGTGTCAGCTGGACTACAAATGCTAGCAGGAGCTGCTAAACCTCCAGTCGTGCCAGAAGTAGGTTTTCCCGAAGGTGTTATGCCAGCTTCACGTTCCAGTACAAGTAAGTCTTCATTTCTTGTTTATACACTTGTAACGTAAACAAAAAGTAAGGTAAAAGTGATAAATCTGGTACAGCATTATGTATTATTCCCTGCGATCATTCACCAACTCACAAATTTAGAATAAAAGTTGGACCTAACAGTTGAAACATAACCGGGTATCCTCCGTATGAAAGGACTCAGAGGAAAGGTTCTCAAAAAAATTTTCAATGAAAAATCTTTAGAAAGTTGCATACATCGTGAACCTGAGAATTTTTGCGATTTTTTCCTTGCCAGATGGTTTTTAGTGTAGTATACAAAAAAATCATTTTTTTTTGCCAATAAATACGTAACATCGTGTGACTTTTCGAGGCCGTTAGGTATTTCTCATTTTATATTTATATACAAAAAAACTGTTTGGGTTTATCAATATTACCTCGATCCTGATGATGAGTTGGTGGAGTCTGACTTGGTTGGTTTTTCCAGTGTTTCTGTGGTCTGTGGAGGAAGGAGTACTGTATACACAAAAATGGTGTTATGAGTCCTAAGTGTTGTTTGTGAAACATTTGACTCCGTTTATGATAAACCCAATAAAATTTTTTGTGTATGTATATATATTTCTAAAAATGTAGAGGGACCAAAACCTTTGATTTATGCGAAATGTTTAAAAATGTTTTAATTCGTTATTACATTAATAGATAAAATAAAGGAAAAGAGAACGTTTGGGATTGAGTTAGCGTTGGTTAAAAAATTTTTTAAATTCCTAATGTTGTAATTGCTACGAACGAATGAAAAATACATTCAAAGTAAGAAAAAAGAGAAATAAAAGGCGAGTTTTCCGTATAAAAAATCGAAAGAGTCGGAAATTCAAAGTTAAACTTTAACGAGCTTAAAATCCCAGACGTTAGTGTCCCATGAGAACGACACTCACTGAAAAAACCTAAAATGCTTTGCAGCAAATGAACCAGGGTTGCCACTACTTCCCCCGAGAATCATGATCGCTGCATCATCCAACCCTCCACCGCTGCAAGCAAGACCAGCTACTATAAATAACATTGATTTATTACTTCCGTTACAGGTATGTACACTGATTTATGACTACAAAATAAATGTTCAATGGCGTAAATGAATAACCAAGATTTAAATTTCCTTTTCCAGCCTCGTTTGCTTCCGGGAGCCATTCCCATTTCTGCAGCAATTGAAAACACCAAGAAGGAACAAGAAAAGGAAGGTTCTGCTGAAACGAGCTTTGGAATACATCCGGCGGTGGTAGAAGTCGTCCCTGTCCAGCCTGCACCCGATACTTCAAGGCCAGTTCTAGACAAAAGAGTGTCAGAGTCTCAGACGAAGACGACGGAAACGTCAGATGACACTTCACAGGCCAAATATTGATCGAGTTCTCTTAAAATCGGCAAGTCATCCTTGATCACGAATGGAGAGAAGTCGTGCCAGAAGCATTTACATTTACATCGCCATTTGCATTTTATCTCTCTCAGAATCAGACCAATTTTTCCCCCGAGTCTTTCACCAAACATCTCAACTACTCAACAATGGTGTTTTAGACCAATATGCTTTCACACTGTTTAATACGACCAGGTTGTTCGAAAATTAAATTTCACGATCATCAGTTTTCATTTTGTTTTGGTGAATCTGAAATAATAAAATAATTTTTTAATAATCATCCTTTCTCGCGTTGGAAAATTTCATCCCCTTTGCAGCTCAAAAAAAATTTCAAAGCAATAATAAAATGAAAAAAGTGTCCCGGTTGGCTTCACTAACGAAGCGTCTGTTCTGAAGCGAACGGTTCGTCCCATTGTTTGTTTTTTATCGAGTTTATCACAAAAAACTCTTTTATCAAATCTTTTTAAGTGAAGGCTTAAACGGAAATATGTATTTCCTTTGTTTACAGTTATAAAAATTGAAAGTCACCAATTTAACAATGGATTTTCAAATTTTGAGAATTTTCAAATGTGATTTCTCTTATCGGTCCATTTTTCTTAAAATTCTTTGTTCCAAATAAAGAAAGGATAACCAAAGTGACAGGGCTTAAGAACAATGAATAGCTTAACGTTAACCTTAAGAATGATTAAAGAGTAAACTGTTTTTAATTAAGCAAAACCTAATAGTTTCATCCCTCTAAAATATCTTAGTGAAAACTACAATCATGTACTGACAATCATTTTAAATATAGATATATATATATAACGCTAAAAGTGATAAATTGGGCGAATGTATATAATTCCCGGCCACTATTCAAAATCTCTAACCAAGCTTGGGAAATGTGACAAATTACTGAATATTTACCATAGTCACCGGCTAGCTTACAAAATGTCCAACTCGTAAAGAAAAATTTAATGACAGTTTGTTCAGATGTTTGGCTTCTGTCACTTTTTTGATGTAACAATCAAGCCAACGAGCTACGCTCTCTAGTAGCTGTCTACAAACCCGCGAATAAGGATCAGCGAATACATGAAATGAAGTTGCATATTTTTCAGTAAAAGTGATAAAGATTCAGTTTTTGTCACATTCACCAAATTTAGTGATTATATGAATAATCGCCGGAAATTATAAATATTCGCCTGATTTATCAATTTTACCGTAACATACGCATCAAAATACTTTTTTGGGTTTATCACAGACCGCGTCAACTATGTCACGAACGCTTAGCACCCACAACATTAAAAAACGCGATGGAAAAGGATTTTGGCGCATAAAGCGCCACCCGTCCGAAATTTACATAACCGTTAGGGATAAACTCAAGTAAACTATAACCGATTACTCAGAAAAAACACAGCCTATCCTCTCAAACTCATGCGAACTCGCAAATACTCGCCAAAATCCACACAACCACCACCACTGTTCACCCTGTGAGTCATCCATTGACGTCGCATCACGTTCACCACCACTTGGTGCGCCGACTTACAACCATTCGCGTACATTTGTCATTAACACACTTAAAACATAACACGGGAGTTTAACATAAAACATAATAACTTAGGAAGAGTTGCTTTGGTATCATCGGGGTCGAGGTAAGACCGAATTTGAAAAACTTCAGATTGAAGAAAGCAAAGGAAGGTGACAAACCATTACAAACTCAAAAAGGTTTTTTGTGGATATATTAAAAATGATATATAACGGCCGTGAAAATCTGAACAAAATTATACATCAACAGTGTTAAAACAAAAAAATCTTCTTCATTCAATAGGATGACGAATTTTGTGATATTCAATAGGCGCCATTTGTGATCAGTTCTCATCATCGCAGGTGTTGATGGCAATGACTTTTAACGGATAATGGGCAACTCAAAACGCTTACCAACAGACATGAACGTGTGATTGATACCTTGGCTCGCATTACCAAATTAATGACAGTTATTCAGAACTAGCCACTGTTTCTACATTCACAGGATAATGGACAAAGTGAGAATAAAAAGCGTACAGAGTTGAGAAGTCGAACCACGTTTGCACCGACTCAACAACAGAGTAGGAATGCCAGAAAACCTGGGCAAAAAAATATATTTTTGTAAAAAAAAATTGTGTCAATTTGAAAATTATAATAAAAAGATTATTTTTGAAAATATTTTTCGTTTTTGATTCCAAAGTTTCGCTTTGTTCAAAACATTCTAAAAGGCGTTTAAAGAAAAAAATCAGAGAAGTAACTGAAATAAAGACAAATGATATTTTAAACCAAAACAATAATTTTGAATTTATTTTACACGCAATTTTATAAACTATATTTTTATGAACCAGTTTTGTTAAATTTTTTTTATACAAATGTATATACAGAACTGAGTATAATTTATAATATTATGGCACTAGGATCTTACGTAACGCTTTTGTTGGCGATTAGCATAACAGTCATAGGTCAGATAATGCAACATGAAACTTACGATTACTGTGACCCAAAATTGAAATTATGTGAAGTATTCAGTGATCACACCATGTGCAAATATCCGGTGAGTATACACACATTAGAGCAAGAATGGCAGATTTATGACGCCTAAAGTGAATTTTGAGAGTGCCCCTAAAAAACATGATTTTTAAACTGAAATTTGGTGTCGGTAAAAAATTTTTTTCTTTAATAAAGATCTTCGAATTATAATAATTTTCGTTTAAGAGTGAAAGAAAAAGACAAAGTAGAAGCGTCATGGTTAGTCCCGTTAGATCATTTTATAAATTATGGCACATAAGTAATTTCGTAAGGATTATTTGCAATTTGTGGTAATTTCCAATTGTGAAAATGGCTCACCATATCTGCACTAGAGTGCCCCTTATTTGACCAAAAAAACTTTCTTTCTTTTTAATTATGAACACTCAAATCCTTTAATTTTGTGTATTTTACAAATCTTTACTCAAATATAAAATTTTTGCTTCGTACTTAACTGTACTGGAATACTGATACAATAGTACTGAAATTATTATTCTTCCAGTTTTCTTTTTTGCACCATTTTTGAACTGCTAGTGTGATGTGTTGAATCTTTTGAAGATGAACCGAACACAATTCGGAAAACACAAATTTTAATGACGTCTACACCTACATCCACATCTGACAACGTTGTAGCTTAAGAAATAACAATTAATTATCCTTCGCCTCGCTTAACTTTCAGCTGATTATATTTATTTCAGTAACTAGACATTATCTGAATTAAAAGTGCCAATAAATCCAGAAACAAACAACACAACACTGATACACTTCTAGCGTAAAGACTAAAAACGATTGAAAACTCCTGGAAATGTTTTCAGGTTGCAGGACTTTCGTCTCAGTGTACCTCCACCGTTCATGAACCGTTAAGCCCCAGTGAAAAAAAAATGATTTTGTTTTGGCATAACAAATTTCGAAGTAACGTGGCCAACGGAACGGAAAAGAACAAGACCAGAAAACTGCCAACGTCGTCAAACATGAGACAAATTGTAAAGTAGCATAATTAAAAATTTCCCTTATCATCCTAAAAGGATTTCTCACCAGTTTTTTGACTTCTCCCATGTTTCTAGTATTGGGACAAAGAATTGGAAGCTATAGCTACCAGATGGGCCGAGCAGTGCACAAGTAGCACGAGTACCAAGGTCTACGACAAATGCAGAAACACAAGTACGTTTATGTTACTTAACCTTTTGCGGCCACTATCCATTTTGAGGGAAACACTTAGAGTATGTATTTTATTAATGACCTGTGACTTCTTTTTAAGTGTTTTCTTCACAAGTGTATTAGCCATTACGTGTTCAATAGTTCTATGATTATGTCAACTGACTGTCTTCATAAAATATAACTTTTAATGTTGAATTTTTCAGAAAGATTTCAGGTGTCGCAAAACATAGGGACTAAACGAGTGAATGGCACTTCCATTGAAAAACAAGCACCTCAAATAGTTGTAAGCTGGTTTAAAGAAAGCAAAGGTTTTGATCCAGCTCTTGTAGACAAGTTTGTCCCGTACGTAAATTTATACTGTTAACTATGATTTAAACTCGATAGGCAAGTCAACCCTTCTCCAGACATACTTTGTCTTTTGCAGTACTCAAAAGGTCAATGAAACCAATTTTTATTCTTTAATTTTTCATTTATTTTTTAATTTAAGGGTCGAAGACGACAAAGAATCAATTAAACAATTTTCCAACATTATTTGGGCCGACGTTTATGCCATCGGGTGCGCTCGAGTGATTTTCCAAGAAGCTTTGCCTGTGGTAAGTTCTTCCTGGCCTAAATAGTAAGCGGTGGGCTCGACCCAGCTATACCTTCAACCCTTTTCCCAATATCCTCACCGTTTTTCCTCTCTAAAGGCTGACGAAAAATTAAAGAGAAAAACAATTTGGACGATAGAGCGGCTGATCTGCAACTATGGACCAGGAGGAAACGAAATCGGAAAACCTGTTTATAAAAGAGGAGTCTCTTGCGAGAATTGCCCCAGTGGAACGCACTGCAGTCTCATGTTCCCTGGATTATGTGCTATACAGAGTAGGAATCATGTTGCTAAATTTTACGCAGTACGATTGCTGAACATTTATCAGATTACTAATCTGATTATTGATCACTTTGTCTTATCCAAAGTTCTCGGACCGGAAATCCTTTGTCAAGGGAATTATTATTAATGAACTGTTTAAATTAACTGTTTTAGAATCCGATAAATCAGAGAATCAACAAAATGTGGCAAATCAAGAAGCAAAAGAAGAAATCAAAACAGAATTAGAAGTATCTACTCGAGAATTAGACTGGACTTTGTCAAGTTTAGGTAGGCGCCAATCAAAACCTTGGAGAACGTTTGAATTTTGCGAAAAAAACGGAAATTACAGTAAATATTCCCTTTGATTTTAAAGATGCAAACAAGAAACAAAGGCCAAACAGTGGTAAAACCAGACTAGAAGACCAGGAAGAGAGATTTCTGACTCGAATAATGACACCCAATGAAGCCGAAGGCATAACAGTCGAAAACACATCAGGAGACACGAAAAGCCAATTTTTGACGACGAGCATTTCGGACAATGTTCGACATTTCGACGACGAAATGAAACATCTCAGCAGCCCAAAGCCAACAGGTGGGAAATATTTAATCAAAAACGGACTTTACTTTAATGGAAAATGTCATTGCTCAGATTTATACAGATCACGAAGTGAAAATCTGTTAAAACTATCAAACATGATTTATTTACCAACTTTGTTGCTCTTGTACGGATGTCGACTGACCAATTTACTTCTGTCGTATTTTTAGCGGGTAAAACATTCCGAAAGAAGGTTCACAGTGACAGGAATGAAAATGAGATTTTAGATTACTCAAAACGAAAATGGTTGGTCGGTAAGAAATCCATCAGGTCCGTGAGCAAAGTTCAACAAGCGGATGGCAGCCCCTGCAAATGCGATGACGTTATATTTGGCGATTCTACTAGGGCTAAGGCTTTCAATAAACTTCATTTTCTCTTCCTTTTCGTTATTTATTTATTAATACTTTGAAACTAATTGTTCGTGCTTCTAGTCTGTATTTGGACTGAATAAAATCTTGTTCGTTACGCCTCTTATCACTTTGCAACTTGTTTCGCAGGAGATTGAAAGCATTATCTTTACGAATGTTTTACGTCTACCAGCTAAATCCTCTCGGTTGACATCCTCGAACACGCTAGAAGGAAGCCGAAAATCTTATTGAATATTTCTGCAGCCACTCCTCCCTTAAAGACACTTTTCGCATTCATCCCTCTCTCGGAATATTTTAGCAGACTGACTCGGCCCCAAGACAGACCAAACGAGGATTTAAGAAGACAGCCTTGTGACGTTTTACTCTCACCATTTACAAGGCTTCCATTAATACTTACTCAAAATTAATTATTTCCTACATGAACTAGGGAAGTAAATTTATTGATCGCCATTCGCATTATTCCTCGATTAAGAAAAGATTAAAAGAAACTGAAAAGAAGATACTAACTCTGTCTCAAACCAACGTGTGGGAGACATGATCCTACTTCTATGCCTAAAATGAGAAGCTCGTAGCAGACGCGTGATTGTTTTTACGCAGGAGAAAAGCTATAATCGAGAGTGGCAGACACAGCCGTCGTTCGATCCATAAGTCAAGGGGCTAATTATAAAAGAAGAAATAAATTGGGTTATTTATAATAATGTGTTTTGACTCATCGCAATCATGACATACGAGTCGCCACTGATTGCAACTCAAACAAGTTTTACGGACCGGTCCCCGTGTGCCAGTATTGGCGCATTCTAGTCTAGTTTCACTCACGACTTGTTCACAGCGGAACGCGTATTTGCTTTGAGTTTCACTCATTTTGTGGATTTACGTTTCTTTCATTGCTTTTTCCTTTTTTTTTAACACTCAGTTTCACGCGAAAAATTCGTTTCACCAATACAGTGATTCTCAGTGTATAGTCTTAAGGGAAAGCAAAATGGCGGAGGGAGTGTGTAATTTGCCAAAAACGCGGATCGAGCTGCATGTTCATTTGGATGGTTCTATACGACACGAAACAATTTGGGAACTTCTGAAAGAGAAGAAGATGAAACTTCCAGGAAACGGAACATTTCGAGATTTGAGAAAAAGTTTGATCGTGAAAAATCCAGTTGACTTAAACCATTTTTTGGCTCCTTTCGGAATCATCTTACCTTCCGTTCAGGATGACTTCAAAGCCCTCGAACGAATAGCCTATGAGTTTTGTGAAGATAAATCGAGAGAAAGCGTTCTGTATGTGGAAGCAAGGTATTCTCCGCATGCGTTCCTCACCCCCAGGAACACGAACAAAGAAAACCTTGGAGAAGTGATCGCGGCCATTCATAGAGGTTTCCAGAAAGGCGAACATGATTTCAATATAAAAGTCAGGTCTATTTTATGCACTTTGATAGGGAACAATACCTCAAGAGAAGTTCTACAACTGTACCAACAGCACTCGAGCAAAGGACTGGTGGGTCTCGACATAGCTTCTATTTTCTCAGAGACCAACAAGCAAGACGAAGTTCCGCTGAACACGGAAGAAGCATTGGTTTTTCAAGAAGCTCAAAGACTGGGAATACACAGAACGATTCATGCAGGCGAGAGAGGACCTGCAGAAATGGTTCGAAGAGCAGTGGATATTTATCACACAGAAAGAATAGGACACGGTTATCATGTTTTAGACGATGACAAAATTTACAAAAACTGTTTGTCGAAAAATATTCACTTCGAATGCTGTCCTTGGTCAAGTTTTCTAACGGGATCAGTTCCCTTAGGAGTGAAAAAACACCCGATAGCAGTTTTTTCTGATGACAAAGCCAATTTCTCGCTGAATACAGACGATCCTGCCATCACTGGCTACGAATTAACTGATGATTACGGCCTCACTCAAAAGTGGTCATTTACGGAAGGGATTTTTGTCAGAGCTAATTTAAATGCTGCCCAATCCTGCTTCTTGCCCGCTAATGAAAAAGATGATTTAATAAAAAGGTTAAAAAACAATTTAGGTGTATCATGCTAATTCATAAGACTGCCTCAAAAAGATGAGGTCAACAGTGTTTTGTTTAAAAAAAAATCAAGGTTATGTGAATATATTAATTACAAAACAGAAAATGTCTGACGTCGGCAATTATTGTTCCTCACTGTTTTCCACTAACTTACTCCGTGTTTGTTCTTTGTATCCTTTTACTGAATTTTTTTCATTAATTTATTATAAAAAAAAGAACTTCAATACATTAATTAATGTCATTAGAAAAAGGTTTTTGCACAATACACGAAAGGACGAGACAAACGAGTAACATTTTCAACATCTGACTTTTATACGCAATGTTATGTGACAACGTAGCCAAAAGTATTTGAATCAGTTGTCTTAACCGTTGTTCAATTCAAATCGAGAATGTGAATCCATTTTTGGTTCATTTTAATAACAATAGATATTTCTCCAAGGGTGCAAAACCATTGAATACACGATTACGTTGATTTAAAAACCTCTCAGGCAAATCTATTTGAAATCAAGAGTGAGTAAAGACAGATGTACAAATGTGAGTAAGAGTTTGTAAAACGAAATAGTTGCAATTAAAATTATTTATTTTTGTAAAAGTGTTTTCATTTAATTTAAATACCTAACAATCTTGCCACGTACGATATATTCTTAAAGGAATATCTAAATCGGTTCAACGGTGTTGTTATTCACCAAGGACAGAAAGGTTGTTAGCTTTCACTTGTCAGAGAAGAAAAATTTGTTCTATTTCTATTAAATAACATTTTCCTCGTAAATTTATTTCTCAATCTTCACTCTATTATTCAAATCTTTACGTAACAGCTCCACCAGATATTTTTATATTCATTACCTAGTCAACTGTCACCTGTATCTAAGCGAGACAATAAGTATTAATAGTTTGGCTTTAAAGGAGCTTTTTATAAAGGAAACGACCAGTGTCTTAACCCCAGGTATAGGACAATAAAAATATTACGGTAAAAGCAGTAAATTGGGTAAATCTCTAATTTATAATTACCAACTAGGCTAAGTAAATGTGAGAAACTACTGAGTCTATCACATTTATGGACTAGTTTATAAAATCTCCTATTCATAGGAAATATTATAAAAGCCAAGCAAGAAACGCAGCTCCACTCGTTGGTAACAGCCTACTAACCTCCTAATTACAAATAGAAGCGGCGAATATATGAGATGAGGAAATGGCAGAAGCCAAGCACTTGAGTAAACTTTTATTAAATTCTCTTTTACGAATTGGAGATTCTATAAACTAGTCAATAAATGTGTGTAAATATTCAGGAATTTGTCGCCTTTACCGAATTTAGTGGGAAGAAGATCGAAGTAATAAAGAAAAAAGTTAAAGAGAGTAGAAAGTGAAGGTGGGAGACGAGTGTTATGAAGCCCAGTGTTTTAAGTCTTTTTAGGCGTGATTGGTCTTGTGCTCGTCAAGAAGGAATGAAGCCTGGATTTATAGTGTGGTGAGAACCAGCTATATATATATATAAATATTGTTTTTTAGTTCAATTCTTTTTAGTGTGAAAATAACCAAAATGATAATGGCGAAAAATTTTTTTGAAACTCATTTCAAAAACTTTTTATTTTAGGTTAATAAATTCCAGGAGGTTGTTTTAAGTCTAAGCTTGGCTCTTCCTTTTGTTTTCAAAAGCATTTAAATGATGGAACAGCAACAGGTTAAGTCTTGAAGAAAAATTTTATGACTTTTTAATTCACTAAATGCTAGTTAAAAGAAATTTCACGAAATAAATCCTACGTAATGGATTTGGTTCCTACATACACTATACAACTCCACCATCATTTACAGTAGAAGCCTACGTAACATAACCAAATAAAATAGTTTAAAACTTATATAATGAGAAATATTGATAGTATAAAAAAAATTTTGATTGATAATTAAATTAAGGCCAAGAAAGAAATTACCAAATAAATAAGTAAATTATAAACTTATTCAACTAGGTGCTAAGCTTTTTTCCACGTAAAGATAAGTTTTACGAGGAAATTATAAAGATTATAAATTAAAAGCAAGTAAAGATTTTTAGCTTCAAATAATCAAAACTATGCGTTAGTTGAACTGCCTTTGATAAGGGTCTCAAGTATTTTTAATTAAAAGTTTTGTCTTAAAATAACGGTAATCGTCAGGCAGCACAATGATTTTATTTCAGACATATTGATAAAAAAGTTTTAATAAATTACAATGTTATAAATAATAAATAGTTTACAAAATACTTAGGCGAACATGAAGCGTTGTTCACTAAAAAAAATCAAGGCCATCTGAAAACAGGTTTAAAAGGTAGTTTGCATATAAACTCATGCAGAGGAAACGTAGTTACTCCTGAAAAAACTATTCCAAATGTATCTGCAACACTTGCTATACTTAAAGCAAAAACCCTATGCTCTTTATCTATCTGCAATTATAAAATCGAGGCAATGCATGTACCTTATGGATATTAAAAGGACAACATTTAACATTTTTAAAATTAATAAAACTTACCTGATAGGACATATTATAAAAAGTGTTTACATAAGCAGCGCCCCCTAATAGACCTTCCCAAAATATTAAGATAAACATAATCCACACATTAGGAATAAATCCATATATGGTTTCGAAAAATAATAAAACAAAATTAATTGCCTGAAATTAGATGATTTTTAGTAGTTGCAGGCAAATTGTGTAACAAAGAAATAATTCAATGTTAAAACCTTACCTGAAGAAGAGACATGACCCATATTTTATGAAAATGAACCCAAGTAACTGAGGATCGAGAAACGAAGACTCCAAGTTGGTACATAGCATTAAACCACCTGAACTGACTTCCCTTAGTCATTGATGTGTTTTTAAAATCGAATTTGTCAAACTGTAAGTATGTAACATTTCGTTTAAATAAAATTTGTTTTCACTAACAATTGTAAATACTGTATTTGGGTGTCTCTTATTTTTCAAACCTTTTATTTTACAACACATACTCTTCAAATATGTCCATTTTTTCCTGAAACATCCCAAAATAATTTTTTCCCACTTTTTAAAAATACTGGAACCCGTGCCGACAAAAATGGGGAGTCACCGCTCCAAATAGACATTTATTAATAAATAAAAAAGGGCTTAATGAAATATGTTACTTCATACAGCTATATAGTACCTCCGAAAATTCCAGGACGATTCCTCAAACTCTGAAGGAAGTCTGAGAGAACCTTTGCCCATCACCTCTCAATCTTTAAGTTCTTTAACTACGATAACAAAGAAATTGAGCTAGTATACTTTTAGAACAAAATCTAGAGAGACGATTGATAATTTTGGCTTCTTGTCATCACGTGTGCGATTGATACTCAAAAATGTATTTGAATCCAGTATACAGTTCCAACAAATCAGTTCAAAAATAGTATAATAATGACTCTCGTAATATATACATACACTGATTAGTGTATCAAATAACATCTGTGTGACGCGACCATTATTCAACTATGTACGTGTGAATTATGAATTAATAAATTATTTATTTTCTTTTCAATAAATTGTCTAAATTTATATATCTTTCAGTATTTATCTTAGGTTATGAATATTTGGGATAATTTACATATATACTAAGAAGTGGTCAGAAAGAGGTATTGATCTAAAGCTTTGAGACCATGCCAGCACGGGTAACATAAACGTGAGAAGCTAAAATTCTATAATATATTTCAGTAAATACTAAAATACACAAAATCAAATTTTCTTAGGTCAAATAACGGACACCCCAATATATATATGCTATGATAAAAGTAATAAATCTGATGATTATACATGGTTGGACCATTTTAATCTCACCCGTCAAATTCCTCAGAAAAAATTTTTTCGACATGCAACCCAGCAACTGATGTTCAAAATCCCCAACCACACTTGCGAAATGTGATAAATTATAGAATATTTATCACATTTATTGTCTGGTTTATAAAACCTGCAACTCATAATGGACAACGGAATGGAAGTTTGCGGAGGTGCCTGGCTTCCGTCACTATTCTGAGGAAGGGCAAGCAAGCCAAGCAGCTGTGGTTGCCAGTACCAGCCTATGAACCACCAGCCCACGAATTAAAAGCAGTAAATAAATGAGATAAAGTGTCATATTTTTCAGTAAATGTGGTAGGTATTCGGTAATTTCCCAAACTTGGTTGGGGATTTTGAATAACCACTAGAAATCACAAATATCCTTCGAATGAATCACCTTTACCGCAACATATAATTATATATAGTGATATAATATATATATATAATCACTATATATATATAGTTAAAAATAAAAAAAGTTCTCACCAATCCACTATTGATAAGGTACTCAAAATAATAGACCAGACCCACTGGAATCATATATGGTAAGAGTTTAGGGAAAAAAGTAATTTTCTTCTTTAATTCTTCTTTAGTTCTTTCGCTAGAAGTACCAAAAGATCGATTAAAAGAGAAGAATTCAGAATTTTTTCAATTTTAATTGAGAGCATAAATACAAAATTTCTTCATTTGCCCAGAAACCTGCCTCAATAATGTTGTATGTTGTAGTACTTACATGGAAAATTTTTCAACCGGCTCTGAAGTTCTAGTAGAATTACTGGAGCAAATATTTGTATAACCTTTAGGGTGTTTTAAAATGACCCAAAATCTAAAAGCATAAAAAGCTCCATCAATTTTAACAAAATTTTAAGACGTAAAAAGCGATTCGCCTCAAATATTTCAAAGTTAAACAAAGCTTACGAAATTGCTGTTAGTACTGGTATAGAGATACTGATATATAACGTCATTTCAGGTGTCAAACCACTTTCTATCATTCCAGCATAAGCAAAAGAGCCCGCTAAGCCTGCTCCTCCTGTACCAGATGACCATCCAGCTATTGCAAGCCTAAAATGAAAAAAAAAATTAACGCAAATAACTCAAAAAGTTTTTGTTTTGGGAAGTTTAAGGTTATGAGGAAGGCTTACAAAACAAAATTAGTTGAATATGCTAATAACGTAACCTCTCCAAGCCCAGAATTGAAAGAAGCAAAACAAACTCCAACAATTGCCATGAAAATAGACTCGGAAGTTGCAACCAAAACAAGAGAAATGATTCCTGTTGTCACAGCCGTAAGGATCCGGAAACTGTAGGAAAAACAGTTATAATCAGCGGGTCATTTGAATCCTTAAAAGAATTGAGTGGTGAGGCCAAAAATTAAAAAAACAAAAAACGTACTGAACCAAGAAAGGTAGAAACGGGCAAAGCAGTTTAACCACAAGAGTTGGTATAATGTCTGCTAAAAGAATGGCTCCTGTTGTCAGCTGTGTACAGTTTCTGCCCTCTCCGTTTTCAAAATAAGGCGCCACTTTATTCGTTTCATTACTATGGATGCCTTCCTGAAAGTTTAAATGATCTTCAATTCACAGTCAGTTCAATGCAAGGTGAAAGACACAAATCACTTTTTGACATTATTTGTTCCCTAACCGCCCCTGGGGTGATGACGATGGTCCTTAACTCAGATAAACCCCATATATTGACATACCAACTACTTGGTGTCTCCGCTTGTAGACATGTGGTGGACAGAGGAATTAAAAAAAAAATTGTTCCTCTTTTCAAACACATTTCCATCACCATAGTTTTACTTCTCAAGTGAATGACTTTTCCCTTTTTTCCTCAGAAAACAGGTTCAACCTTATCAGAGCTTGGCTTTCTTATCCATTACTCAGAATAAAAATTGTTTAATGGCTAGCACTTGGCTCAAGAACATTTATGGGCCAGGAACCGATCAACAATGATTTACATTTTAGAATAGAGGCTAATTTTCATCTTTTGGGCTGTTAGGGTGCTACGCACTACTGAAGAAGCAGTAAGAAAGTCGATAATTATGTAATACTTAAAAGAAAAGAAGTGAGATTTTGAAAACTTGGAACTTCGCAGAAAACAAATTAGTTAGACCAAAAACTGACTTAATAATAGTGTTTAAATTTTCGCGGTCGTTTTCCATAATTTATATACACATATAAAATTTTGGGTCTATCACAAACCGCGTCACTGTCTAACTGAAACCCTGATGATGCTAACAGCTGAAAGTTAGCGAAACGTTGAACATTTTTCTTTTTTCTCGGCTGAGACGGGTAGTGTGCTCTACGCGTTTTTTTTGTGTTTTGAGTGCTGTGCGTTTTTCCTGGGACAGTGACGCAGTTTGTGATAAACCCAAAAATTTTATATGTGTTTATAAATTACAAAAACTGACTTGCATTTGCAATATAATAAATAATAATAATATGTCGTAAAACTTAGATACACTCACTTGATTTTCAACTCTACGAATAATATCTTCTGCAGCAGTCAACATAATCACATAAATGTAATTATTACATAGTCCAAGAAACCAAAAAGCAACCACGATACGAGCCAAAGTAAGCTTTGAAGGAGGAGGTTCCTCAATAGCGGGCTCTTTCTCTGTGACACTTTCACTCATGTTGCCTCTTACTGCTCAAGTGTATCACCTGAAACACAAAAACGAAAAGTGTGCAAAAGGAAAAAAGCAAAAATTCAAAAAAGAAATTTTTACAGACTGAAACTTCTGAACTGAAGTCGATTATCATAAATTGTCATACCAATCACTTGTAATCACAATGTTTGTACTGAAACATTCTACGTACTGAAAGAACTAGCGAGTTGTTTGTAAGCGCCCCATAAACGGGAGATGATAATCAACAATCACCAGTCACGAAGAGATTTTACTGACAAGCAAAACAAAATGAAACAAAACGGGTGGTTGGTGCATGCATGGGGTGTATATGATTGGGGAAAATCATCCCGAACTTACTAGTTGATAAAAGACCAAGTCGGGAATTGTACAACAAGCATAATGCGTACTGCGAGCTGCACTTAAGATTGCACAAGAAGCTGAATTCAGAAAATTTGGTCCTAGCTCTCGCAATTTACGTGCTCTTCAACAAAGAGTTTCCAGTTTGAATGAATAGGAATAAATTTGGCGAGGCATTAATGCGTAACGCACAAAGTGAGAAGAATCGATGAAAATTGTGGTTTCTAACCTTCAGGATCATCTCTCCCTTTAATTAAAACTTTAAGTAGTAAAACTAACAAAAGTATTTTACCGGTCCCTCCGATTTTCAGAAAAACAAACATTCTTAGAACTTTCAACTAAAATCCTCCTTAGATATAAATAACATTTATTAACATAACTCTATTAGCATGTCGGCCTTCAAAGCCTTTCACCCTTCTCACTGGAGATGGAAAATTTACGAGATTTGAGATTTTACTAACTTCAAAAGACTATCTTACATTTATTTGTTAAATCCCCCTTTTTTTTAATTTCGAGCATTTTATTTATTTAATTTTTTTTTAAGTCACCTCGGTACCCATTCAGGTCCTGAAGACTTTTTCTCTCCCCCTCCCGCTCTTCCAGACACTGGCACAAAAATTCCAACTGAAATAATCGAAACCGTGTAATTTACACAATTTTTGTAACAATTCTTTGGCCGAAAGAGCTATGAAACGTCTCAAAAATGATCAGCTGATGGGGTCAATAATCGTGGAAGAGTATCCTGAAGCATTGATGACTCTGGGTTAGGGTCATAAGTTTAAAAGTTTGAAGGTAAACCGGAAATAACAGAAAAGCCATACCTTTCTTTAGTCTTAAATTGATATTAAACGTTTATACTCTATTTAGGTCCATCAGAAAGCACCGTACGTGGGATCGGATCGGTATCAAAACTCCCTTTTCAAAATTTTGAAATAATTTTGACGAAAGACGTCATTCCATCCAAACGATATAACGGCACGAGAAGTTCTATAAATCGAAATTGTAATTTGGCAACTTCTCAGACTTGTTGCTCGTGGGAAGAAAACGACGGATTATAGAGATGTGAATCGCACAATAAAGTTAAAAATACTTTTCATTGAACCAACTTTTCAAACATAAGAACAAGCAAAACAGATAATTCTGTACATTAATCATGTAATAATCTTCAAAACTACGAAAACCTAATTATTTAATTATCTTCTTCACGGGAATAACTTTTTGTTATGTTAGCGAACAAAGGTCAAGGGTTTAGTAAAACAACAATAAAGTACAAGAAAAATACCACCTAAAATATTCCAAGTAAAATACACATCACTTTCCCCAAATAATAATTAAATTTGCGAAAGTTATGACAACTCACTGGTACAACAAAGATAGTTTCATAAAGTCCGAATAACTATCCTTTCACTGTACTTACTTATTACTGAATTAATCTGTAGTGTTCCCAATCCTTCATGAACCTTTTTTTCTATCTAAAGTCTGATTTGGCCAATGTATCTCTACCGCTTTTCCTATAAATTCCTCAACAACAAAGTAACTTATGGAAACGATGGCAAACCTTTCCCTTTGCAGACTGCAATGCAATTTTGTGAGACCTTACCAATTATTTTCTAAACAATGCCATTTCCTCTTTGAAATGCAGTAAGTTAATTATTAAAAACTCATGAATCTGGACTGATTTACCATTATTATTATTTTATAAAGTATTTAGGTCAAAACTGAAATACGTGTAAGTCAGAATGTGTTGGGAAAATTACTCACACGACGAGTAAGTGTATACTAAGAATGACACATGTACAAATATCAAACCCAAATAACAAGGCTGCTAAACAACGTTGTAAATTAATAGAAAAGTCATGGGACGTAAAAAAAAAGGATTAGGTAGTGATAAATAGAGGATATTAAAAAAAAAAGAAGACAGAAGCAGGAAACTGATAAGTGAACTCCACAGTAAGTTATTATTACCAGGAAACACAAAACATATCTTACCCAAAGCACGTAAAATGTCTTAAAATAAAAAAGACATCCATCGAGGTCACAATGACGAGCACACGATTACATTCAAGCTCTGACTAAATACTCTGAACCGAGTCAAACAAACAAAAAAACTCTTTTAAAAAATCACACGCTCCAAGTCCAATTAGGCTAAACAAATGTTACGCAGTAATCGATAATAATCATCGGTTAATTAACTAATAATTAGCAAAAATTTAATTGGAAATTGTCAAATAAAATATTTAAAGAAAGTAGAATATTTAATGATGGGTTATTCGTGTATTTGACTGACGTAGAAATCGTCCAATTAGTTTCCGTTTTGGGGCCGCCAATAAAAGGGTTTTAAGGAAAGATTATGCGCCTTCGGTTGTTACTTGAATTATTAATTTAATCCCCTTAATTCTTGTAGACAAATAACACCGATCTTATCTGATGAGGAATTTGTTTTTTCTTAGTTTATCTTTTCGATCGAATAACTTTTACTTGTCTACCGAACCTCACAATGCTACGCTATAATTTTTAAGTTTTAAAACAATACTAACTTTTTCCTTCATAATTTTGATAATATAGAAGTTGTAAATATAAAAATTTTTAGAGACAAATTGTTGCAAAGTCTGAAAATTACAGTCAACGCCAATAGGCCCTAATTCGTCTCTTAGGAAATGTTCATATGTCGAGGTATTGTGTGTGTTGACCTCTTAGGGTTTTCAATTCTTTGTAGCCTTCTGAATATCCACGTAGGACATCAATTCTGTAATAATAATAATAATAATAATAATAATAATAATAGTGTTGTCTACTTCCTATTTGAACTTAATTCATCATCAGCGTGTGCCGTCTCCGCGTCGAAGGTTGGCAATCAACAGGGCTATGGCGACCTTGGATGCTGCCGCTCGGAAGACATGCCGAACTATTCCCGAAGATTCTTCAGCCACGAAGTTTTTCTTCTTCCGGGGCGTCGCTTCCCCTCTATTTTTCCCTCCATGATGACCTGGAGTAGTTTATATTTGTCATTTCTCATTATGTGTCCGAAATACTGCAGTTTGCGGTGCTTAACCTCGTAGAGCAGCTCCTTCTCTTTGCCCATACGAGCCAGAACTTCCGCGTTTGTCATTCGTCTCGTCCAGGCAATTTTGAGCATGCGGCGGTAAAGCCACATCTCAAATGCTTCGATTTTCCTCTCTAGGGCCTTCGTAAGCGTCCACCCTGAACTTAATTGTATAAGTACAATCTTTTCTCACAAATTGAAGAGGAAGTGCTGTATTTAAAAGCTCTAAAATTACCGCTACAGGGGTTCTGTACAACAGCTGAAAGAGTTTTTATTTATCTAATCTTTGGCATAGGATTGCGTTTGTCGATTGTAATTATAACCCACCAACGATATTACCATGAACAGCTTTGTTCCACATTTCATTTTTTTTTAAAGTTTATTGAACAAAAACTATAAGTCACATTAAAGACTCATACAATACAACAAATAAGTCATGTTCATTTTGTTTAATGTCAATCAACACTTGTGTACATAAATGACTTATGAGCTAATATTAATATCTAAACTTATGTGTCATAATTTGGTAAGCAAAAGCTGAAAAGTTCTATCTTTCAGAGGAAGTTTTCAATAGGACATTAAAAAACGTATCCGTCTTATTATCTTAAACTTCTTTCTCAATTGTGACTAATTTGTGCAATCTACAAGTACTCAACGTTATCAACCTTGTTCAGGTTACAGTTGCGGTAGGTATTACATCCAATTATGGAAAATTTGTTGAGATACTCGGCAAAGTTTCCATGTCCTGACAAAATTTGGGTAATGAGGTAGTTGACATTAAACCATTTCATTCGAAACCTCTCCCTGACATCGGGAAAAAACATTGAAGGGGTGCGACCTTTTGTGATTTGAATCCAGCGGTCCCGCCATTGATCTAGGCCTGAGAATTAACTCGACTTATTATCTTTAAAACTTAATCAAAATTCTGTCCATTATCGAATTTTGTACCATTTTAGTCATGGTCAATTGTGTTAGCCTTACACGTATGCTACTAGATTTGAGTTCAGTCCACTTTGGCTTCGGGATAATGGTGAGGACCCCCAGGTAGGCAAATACAAACTCTAAATTTCTTCAATTGATTGTGAAATTAAAAGTCAAGGGTATAAATGAATAAATCCAAATCCTGAACCAGGTATTGAATGTACCTTATCGAAGACCTGACGAAATAATCACTTAACGTGACAAATAAACAAAACTCCAATTCGTCATACAAGCTCAAAATGAAATTATTAAGGGTTTTGAATATCTGATTTATGACAGTGTTTATGGATACCGAAGAAATTTGACCGTCGACATCAGAAAAGAAGCTCCTGAATCGTCGGGAACACAGCAGTAGCTTCAGAGGGCAAATGATCTTAGACATGGTGTTATCTCAATATTTTCTTCATCTTTAATCCCCTTATTTTTGTTTACTTTTGTGATCTGGCCTTTTTTTCTTTAATTCAAATAAAGTATTGCACCAACTAAAGTACCTCAGAGTTACATGGAAAAATTTCTTGCACTTCTGTTACTGACGTAAAAAAACTACTGGAACGATTATCATACGTCGTAAAAAATTAAATCCGTACACGAATATTTATTCTCGGGCAACATTTCAATTTTAGGAACGAGTACTACCCACTAAATTTGAATTTATTAATTCAATAGCTTTACTATTTATGAAAAGAAAAAAATTTCATTAATGCACATATGTAGACCACAACAGTATTCTTAACCGATTAAAATAATGAGTTAATTAACAGAATTAAGTAACTGAGAAAACAGACAGAAAAAACTGTATCTGCTTAATTCACTCCATGATTGACAACAATGTTTGCCATAAACAAAAATTTTTGTTCAGTCTGACATAAACCTTGACACCTTTGTGTTTGTTAAACATATACTACAATGCATAATGGTTATGTCATGGAGTGAATGCCATCTTAAATAAACAATTAATTAATTAATTAATATTCACCCTTAAAAAAAATGCCAGAAAATACAGACCCAATAAATAATATTAACACCCATTGTGTGTACACAAAATCCTCTACTTTACACTTCAACCTCCATCAGTCTAATTCATAACATGACAATTTTGTACTAATAACTTCTGCTATACCTGTCACATGGTTCTACCAACACCAACTGCAATGAGTTGTTTACTTGCTTGGGCCATAGACGTTAACATTTGAAACCCACATACAAACTCAATGTTTTCAACTAAAAGAAAAATCGACTTCTTTAAATCTATTAAGTGTGACTAACTTTTTTAAACAATATTTATTGAAAAAAAAGAGGAGAATAAGAAAAACGTCGAAAAAGAATAATGGTGAATGACCTTAAAGGTTGTCTGGTTTTAATAATAAATTACCAGAGTAATGCCGCTTTTTGTGGAAGGAGAAGGGAATTGAAAGGGGATGTAATGGTCCTGGCAATCAGTGCCCGAAATGCCCTTTGTTTTTAATGTTGAAATAAATATAGATAAGGGTTTTGAGCCACTTGTTTGGGTTATCCTCAACAGTTCAAAAATGTTGAATCAGCCATGCAACCATGAATAAGGGTTGTTTATATGACTGGATAAGGGATAACTCGGTGATGAAGGATGTAATAAGCCTTCATCAGCAAGAGATACAAGTGATCCTCAATAAGCCCTTTTGTTTTGAATGAAATGAGAGAAAGATAAGATAATACTATCCTATCTAGTATCAAGGGTGAGAAGACAAGTGATAATCACGCCTTGAACCAAGATAGGGAGCAAAAGAGAGTAAGTCGTAAAGTAGACTCGGTAGGAAGAGGTCAGACTCGAGAGCTGGAATTAGCTCGGGAAACCGAGCAGCTGAGCATAGGCCAGCTGAAGAGAGTTATTCTGACAGTAGACTCGGAGGAAAGAGGTCGGAATCAAGAGCCAGCTGACGATAAGCTGAAGAAGGGCAAGAATCGCAGCAAAAATTAAGGGCATCTGTAGAATTGGTGAAAGAAAAGAAAGGGAATAATAATAGAAATAAAAGTTTGGAAAAGAAGTAAAGTATACGTAATTCGCCTATCCCAAGAGTCGTCCACCCGTTCATTGTTCACCTTCTTCATTACAGGGATCTTGTTTCTACTTGATAAATACAGTAAGAAATTTTTAATAAAAATCTTTTTGAACAAAGACCATTTTTTTATAAGCCTTCAGCTTAGTATTGAATACAGGTGCAATATTTTTTCAAATTTTTTTGTGCTTTTGACGGATTACAGATGTTCTCTCTTTATCTTAATATCTGGGGAAGACTCCCCCAGACTCTCTATCAGCTTTGGTTGTTTTATATGTGGCTGTCACATTTCTCAGTATCAGATAGTTCATTTTAATGACAAGACCTCTTATTAAGAAAAATAAGTAAATATGCAAGTTCTCAAGACTTTCCATAATTTAAGCTGAAGGAAATCCAAACCTGATGAGTATGACTCAATGCTATTCACTTCAATTTCTTGCTCCTAAGTCAATAAGGCTTTGAATAATGACATCATGTATTATAAATTTTATATATTTTCTTCTCAAATGGTCCTTGAATTAAGAGTCACTTATCTCTCATGCACTACTTGCCTGCTTTAATCAATAATCAGCAGTTAATGACTAATAAACAATCAATTGGGTTTTTGTTGACTTGTTGTTGAAATTTTACACAACCCAAACTTGCATTTCTAGTTTAATATAAGCATTATTACAGTTGAATATAAAATTGAACTTATATATTTTGTAAATTTTGCTCTGCATGTAAACAAGGAGATATAATACTTCAAAGTCTTCTGATTCATTTTATTTTTATCCACAAACCTAGGTTGCAAAATTTAAAACAGCTTTATAAATTTAATGCATGGTTTCTGAACAAATAAACATATGAAAAACTCAAATGAGTGCACACTTGATGCTTAAAGGAAGATATATCCAGTTTAATAATAATAAATTAAAAGTTTCAATCCAGTTTTTCACCTTTGTATAGAAGAGGAACTCTCAACCTCAGATTCACTGACCACATTTTGACATTGTTCTCCTTTCACAATAAATTTAAGATTTTAATTAAAAAATGTGATTTATTAAAATAAAGAGAACATTGCTTTTTAACTTCATAAGATCTTATTAATCAACAGCATTTTAAACAGTCAAATATGCTTAATTCAAACTATTCCACTCAAAATGTTTGAACATAGTTGTTTTGAAATTCTGGTATGGCAGTTTCTTTAACATAAGTAAAAATGCTTTTAGCTATTTCTTCATGGCTCATATTTTGATTGTACTGATATTCATTTAAATCTGTTGCTCTGGAAGATAGAGTCTTGTGGAGCTGAAAATTTTTGAAAAATTTCCTTCAGATTATTATATCCATTAAACAAATTCATATAAATTACACACTTTTTTATCTCTGTATCTTCACTGGGTCAACAGTCTAATTATCAGTGAGTTATTAATTTAAATTTTACAAGTAACAACTACCACTATCTAGTTATTTAGTCTTACTTATACACATTAAGAGAGCTATTTTCAGTGTTTTAATTACAGGTTAATTCATAGTGAATTTGAATAATGAATTTTAGTCTTATTTTGATTAATACTCACAGCTAAAAATTGAAGATCAGGGCTATTTTCAGGATAATCCAATGGAATGTGAATATTTAAAACACAGAAAAAATTGTTGAGCTCAAGCAGAAAAGTAACATTTTTAAAATTAACATTATCTCCACTGATTAATGAAGGTTCAAAAAACTGTAAAAGGTATGAATAAAGCATTTTTCGGTGATGAAAGTGATCTATTATTTTTTCAACCTGTAAAAATAAAGATATAATTAATTTTCTCCCTTCCAGTTGTATAAATTAGAAAAATTTTAACTCACCTTTTCCTGCAACAAAGTCTGTAAAGCAGGAACATAATCCATTAGTGACATTTCCACTGTTAAATCTGGAATTTCAATAGGACCACCTAAAATAAAAAACAAAAAGTTTTCAATGATAAAATTATAAATTTTGAAAATAAGTAAACTGCTCTTCAATATAATGTTTCAAACAATTACTCTGCATTATGTACAAAAAACTTACCAAAAACATCTTCAAGTTCAATTCTAGGCAATAACTGTATAGTGTTTTTAGAATTGTCTCTAAATTCAACCATGAGAACAGTGAGATTTTTACTATCTGGAAGTGCAGTAGGCAATTTTGAAAAATCTACATTTAGGTGGATTAAAAAGACAACCATAATCGTCCTTTAAAAAAAGTAAAAAAAAAGCAGTCAATAAACGGCTACAAACTACAATATCTTATAAACTAAAGGTTATTTATTATGATTAATTGTATTTGAATAATGAACAAATAAATTGAAGAAAATTCATTGAAATATAAACAATGAACAAAATCAAATGCACATGCCTGTTTGAACTTTGTATGCAGACTTCAACATCATCTACCTTTACTTTGGCCATTGATATTAGTATATCATATTCAAACAAATATCTTTGAAGGCTATGATTAATTTTTAACAGATTAATCTGAAATTACAAAAAATTTTAAAATAACAACTCTAATATCTCAATGTTTAGGAAAAATTCTGAAAAACCAAGATAATGCCTAAGAGAAAATAACTTAAAAACTGAATAGCAGGGCACAAGGAAAAAATGAATTACACCTTTAAAAAAAATTCAGGTTCTAAACACAAAACTAAAAGGAAAACAAATATTACCTGGTAACTTTTATACAGTTGTAATAATTCTAAAACAACATTCAACAAACATCTGACATCTGAAGGACACCAGTTTACCAGACTAGGAACCTTGGTTTCAAATGTTTGGTATGCAGTGGCATCAGCTAAAAAATTTTCTTCCATAATAAAGTCTGGGGCCTTTGTAACATCATCTCCATTCATTACAACAATCCAGTTTAATGGCTTTCTGCAGTATAAAATTCGAAGATGAAATCTGTCCCCATAAAGAATCTCATTTTTTCTAATAATGCTTCCACAATGAATGCTATGAATTTTTGGCAAATCTCTAAGTAACCCTGTAAGAACAGTATTACAAAAAATTTTATATCTCTACAGGATGAAAGAAAGTCAAGCTCTTTAAGTAAAAACTCTAAACCATTGATTCCCAAAGTGGTTTATGTTGACTCCCAGGGGTCTGTGTCCCTGAAAAAAATTTAGGGGTGCATGAAATGAAAATATAGACCAACGATAGTGGATCTCTAACACATATGTACACTAATAGTGGCTATTTACTTACATTATACTATCTTATAATTTAAAGCCATATACATTATTCATAAAAGTACCTATAAAAGCAAAAAATTTATTATATATGTTTATAAAACTTAACATGCGTTTTTACTTTAAATTTTTGACACTAAACTTCACCATAGTGAGAAATTTACAAAGGTCAATATCAGGGGGTATACCCAAAACTGAAAAACATGACAAGAGGTCTATGACACAAAAAAGTTTGGGAATCTCTGCCCTAAACTGTAAAGGAAATTTGAGTGACATTATTATTGTTAAACGCAACATTGCTAACTATAATCAAATCATACCAAATTCGTGTGTCAGCAAAACCTTAACGTACGGTCGCAATTTTGGATGAAGAAAATTTAACTGTTTTAAATCTACTTCCTCAACCATTGTTTCTAGTTATACTTTTATAACATGCTACGAAGAAAGCATTGACCATTAAATAAATCCAAAAAATCAACAAGTCTTATTGGAAAATATCACTCAGTGCTCAACCATTGAAACTACACTCATTCTTGCATATGAATCTGCACGAAAGTAAATTTTCTATACGTTAAACATATGGTGCGAATACTTCTATTAAAACAATTTATATATATCAATTTAAAAAATTTCGCCTATTTTTAGCCTAGCTTGCTAGACGTTGGAAACATTTTCTGGTAGATTTTGTGGACATGTTACGTTAAAGCAGGGATACCAACTCTAAAATGACCGCCATTTTCCCTACGTTTTGAAGTAAGTTGGACCGCCATAATACTTGTTTAACAAACTTGTTAACTTTGAAAGTAAAATTTATTAAAATCTCTGAAGCTTTGTTAATATACTCGGTATTTTAAAATCAGTTATTCATATAAATTATTTATTTTTTTATTACGAGGTTTTAATTGGTATTAAACTTTTGTGTGTGTCTCTCAGTTGGAGAAATACAAACAAGAGCACAATACCAACTGTAGCAATCGGGAGATTACAGGAATGAAGAAGAGAAAAAAATTTACGGAAAAAAAAAATTCCTTAGAACGTGCAAATTAACTAGAAATTATTTATAATGACTTTTTAAAGATACTTACACATTACAAATCTCAGGAAATTAAAAAAAAACTTATATGTTATCGTTAAAGTGCAAAATCCGTGAATATGAAAATTGATGGCTCCCATTCTATTAATATTACAGTTCAAAATCCTGTCTCTCTTTTTTTCCCCTTACTACTTTTTTCGATTTTTATTTAGGTAGTAACTAAGTGAAGATGATCATAAATGCGAATGAAAATAAATCAGAATTTTTACTTGAATATTCAAATAGTTCCGTTATTGTGGACGACCATCTTTCATTTAGTTTCTTCGTTCCGTTAGCATACTTTTTATTGGCAAATTTCCTTTTTCTTAAAATTTAAAATTACTGTTCAGTTTGGTAATTTTTAATCCCGTTTTTTACCCTTAATTTTTGGGTATAACAGGATGCGGGAGGAGGATTCGAACTCACGACAGTTTGCGTCCAAGTCAGGAACTTAACCACTACACTACTCCTCCCAGTTTGGTAAATTTTAAATTTACAATTTACATTGTAAAAACTTATTCATTTATTTTTTTTGCCAGTAATCACTCCTTCCAGAAATGGATTTTGTTTCGGAAGAAAATCGCAGATGTTAATTTTTATGTAATTCTAAATGTCTTTGATACTTGTAGTGCTAAGTAACTGTAGTGTGATCATATGTTTTGAAAATTATTTAAACCATTTGATTTTTTAAATTTAACTTTTCAATTATTTTAACACGTACTGTTTAATTGAATTAGTTTGATTTTTGACATTGAAAATTAATAAATTAAATTGTATGAATTTGTTAAAAGTGTAATTAATCTGTGGTTATTACTCCACCACATATTTTATTTTCACTTAAACAATTTCCTATTAATAAATGCTCATATTTAACCACAGTATATACAAAAACCTTTTCGGGTTTATGATAAACTGCATTAAGCTGTTTGACAAACGCTTAGCATCCTACACACTAAACAATTTGAGGAGCACGATTTTAGTAAATGAACCATTGCTAGTCTGAAAGAAAGGCCTAAAAAATGAGACAAAGGTTTCGCTGACGTAGCAAGCTGTTAGCAATATCACAATTGAGGTAAGACTGATAAAACCAAAAAAGTTATTATATATATATATATATATATATATATATATATATAGTCATTGTTTCTTTTCTGACTTTATTCAGGGAAAGTGCACATTTCCCTAAATAATATATATATATAGGGAAATGTGCACTTTCCCTGGATAAAGTCAGAAAAGAAACAATGACTTCTACTTTAATGTATAACGTAAACAATCACATCTGTACTAACTAATATATGGATTTTTACGCCTTAACAATACACATGTATGATACTTTACGGTCAGATTTTCCGGATACACCAAACCTACAAAATTCACGATTAAAGCTTTTTTTTTTAACTCAGGCATTATTTTAATAAAATTATTTTCCTTATTTTTCTGCATAATTTTCGTTTATATAAATAGTGGTTGACAAAGTTTGCGGAAGTCAGACATGTCCAGACTAAGACTCAAGCGTAGGTTTAAGAGGTGCATGACGCAATGCGTAACAGCTCGTCTCTTGCTAATATATTGTTCTAATAAGCACCACGAAAAATCGAAATTAAAGTCGAAGTTGAAGCAAATGTTTTTAAAGCTCTAGTATAAGCCTTTAGAAGGCTGAAAGTTGCACTCCAAACTTGCTTTGTAAATAAGAAAAAAGTGAGTACTGAAAATTATAATAAAAAGTAGAGTCTTTGTCAAATACTCTCACTTTTGGAATAGCATGACTATAGTCATGAGAGAGGTTGAACGAGGGCCTCAATGTGCGCCTATTTTAAATAAGTTGCTAGAAAAGTAAAATAAACCTTAATCTTTCAACAAACAGAACACTTGAACAACAAAATTTAAACTGAGAATATGTAAAATGATCGATTAATATATACAAATATATCACATTGATTACGAATCAGCATCTCAACATTTACGACTGCCAAAAAATGAAGAATTCAATATGTTCAATAAAATTTCCTAGTTTACATTTTCACCGAATTTGATTTACGATATGTGCACATGAAGACACGAAAACACTTTTATAAATCTGAAATGGTGTTTGTGTTTGCAATTTTCTGAGTTCCGTTAATAATGCGGTTTGATTTATCGCAGCGTAAACTTCCAGCAGTGTTTTTTGCTGGATAAACCGATTCTCAGGTTTTGTCTAGATGATAAACTGCTGTATCTGCCGTTACGACAGAAGCTTCATCCCAGTTGCAATTGTGTCGCCGCATCGTGCTTCCAAAATGTACCATTGTATGCGCCGACGTTTCACATATCGTGGCTCCTCTTCTCTCGAGATCAACATCAACGAAACAACAGAATAAGTATACATTGAAGTATTTCCTGTAAATAATTATAATCAATTCAATGTTAGTGTCGATATCGTTTGCCAATAAGTAAAGGAGCCAAGCAGCGTTGGTACGGTCAGAATTTTGTGCAAAGGTAAAAGAAATAAATGTAAAGCTGTGTGCTGACCTGAAAGTTCCACTGATAAAGTAGAGAGCTATCGGATTAATACAAGAATTAAAAAAAGAAAGGCAGAACCCTATGATTCTGAAGGCGTTCCACAAATTGTCGAAATTATTCCACGAATTTGGGTTCAAGTGAAACCATAGCATGAAAATGTGGTAAGGTCCAAAACAAACAACAAAAATAACGACAAACACTAACACCAGTTTTGCCACTTTTTTTCGAGCACGAATCTGCAACAAAATTCATTTTATCATTAATTCACCTATGAGCTCTGGCTGGAGAGTACAATTTATATAAAATATATTTGATTCCATTTTAGCAAATTATTTTCTGTTTTTTCGTGGCATTCCTGTCCAAATACAACCTAATTACAAATACAACTATTTAAAACTGGTTTTCGAAGAATTTGCGAAAAAAAGAGGAAAATTGAAAGATAAAGAAATTGACTTTCCATATTTTACATTATTGAGTAACTCATCACCTGAGGTGCTTGTCCCTGAGCTTCCCCTGGCATGTTTCTGGTGCTTGCTTCCAAATGAATTGCCATTAGAATGTAAAAACATGCGATTACGCACAAAGGAAAGGCGTAATAGGTGAAAAACTTGAACAAAATTATAACGTGGCGATATTTGACGCCATAATCATTCAGAAACTCTTCGTCTGGAAACGGAGTGCAAATCTAAAATACAGAAAAAAACACCTTTTAATGAACTATAGGTAATATTTAAAAAAAAGTTATTTAAAGATTTTACTTCAGATTCTCCAAATATAGAGGAACTAAATATTTCACAATTCACTTATCTGATTCAGATAGTTTGACACCTACTAATATCGTGCGATTAAAGCCCAAAGATTCAACTCTAACGTGTGAAAATAAAACAGCAGGTAGGGCGATGGCAATCGCTAGCACCCATATAAACAGAGCAGTCAAAAAAGTAAACATTTTTGCTCCAAATCGTCCACTAGCCGCGTGTCTCCTCATGGGATTCACAATGGCACAATACCTTTCGGCGCTTAGAGCAGTGAGAGTAAACACGGATACTCCAATGGAAACATCTTTTGTCCATTCTGAAATCTGAAGAATTTATTATATACATTTAGTTCAAATTCTATTTTAATACGTTTAGTGAAGGAACTAATCCTTAAACTGCTATCATGAAAATACAGGGACGGAGTTCAGTGAAAACTTTCTCGTGTTACTTGATTACAGTTCTCTCTAACTTTTTATCCTTCAAAGTCTTCTGTAAAGGTCTGTTTCGATGAAGAGCAAATATTTAGTTTTATGCGTAAATAAACCTTGTTTATGGTTGTTTAAATGGGTTGTTTTCATAAACCCAAGCAAGTCAGGCAACATTATTGAGTGTAGCAAAGGGAACTTCTTAGCGCGTCTCAAGCTTCAAATGAACGTGATGAACACAACTATTTACGTAAATATCTTTGAGGAAAGCGAAAAGAGAAGGGAAAGGCGGAGCTTTTAGAGCGATCACTTCAAAGGAACATCATTACTTATTCAAAGAATTTTGACTGCATTTTAGAAAAGCGAACGCCCTAAATGTTTCACGCGTTCTTCCCTATACCCTCTAGTATAAAACTCTGGAACTCCCACTCCACTGACAAAGACTTACCTTACAAATAGCGTCGCCATAAGGCCAACTTTCTAGCGTATAAATGGTCGATGTAAATGGAACGCAAAAGAGAATAACCAAAAGGTCTCCCACGGCCAGACTGAATATGTATGTGTTTGGCTCGTTCCTCATGCTTCGGTGACGCAGGAAAATTAGAATGAGAGTTCCGTTCCCGAACGTTCCGATCTGCAAATAGACGAGACGACAGACGCCGGTCAGGCTCGGTGTTGGCCTAAATCTGATAAAGCATATCTTGGATCTTTTATGTGAGGCCTACATTCAGTTAATTACTGCCTTCAAATGTGTAAAAGTTTCTTTAGGAAATCCCGTTTTTTCTTGAATTTTCTCTTTGCCAACTTTCCTTTCCACCTTTTCCATTTTATTCTCCTTTCATTCATTTCAATAAATCTCTCGTCTTGTTGTCACCTTTTTTTTAAACTTTTCTAGTAGTTTAAGACTTTGTCTTCTACCTCCACCTTCTGCCTTTTCCTCTTCAAAGAAGGCTTTGGGGAATTATGACCCTTAAAGGCGAAGGTAAAAGAAAAAGATACATTTATCAAAAAGATATGCCCTTAGAATAAGTGATTCTGACTCTCTTCTGATCGTGCAAAACAATCAACAAAGAGGGAAATTTGAACCTGAAATATTTCTAGAAAAATGTGAGTAGCGATTTTTGAGAAAGGAGTTGAAGCAACAGATGAAGAAAAAATTTCACGAGTGGAAATGATAAATCAAGAGGGTCCATTCTGTGTTCCTACCACAGCGGTTTCTTTTAACGGCCGTCAAATGTGCTGGAAAAAATCACGTGGCACTCAAAGCATTCATCACAGAGATAAAACCCCCAGCAGCAATTTGTTACCACACGCAAGGCTCCCAAAAAATGTCAGCATCGTCCCTTTTCTTTCAACCAGAGAATTTTCCACATTTTTCTTTCTTGATCTCTGTATCTTTTCATTAGTGGAAATTTCTCTTTGACACAACCCTTGCATCATAATTAAACTTGATTTATTAGAAACAATTGAAAAAAAAATTTTAATGCGTCTTAAAACTTAAAAAAAATTTCAAATGACTATTTATGATTAAAATGATAGCTTGAAAGTCGTAATTAGTTCCTGAAAGTGAAATGGAAATTCACCAATAAACATAAGCTCAAGTATATTCGGGAACTTTAGCAAGGTTTTTCACCCTTGGACGTAAAAAAAAAAGTAATTATTTCGGACTTGTAACGAAACAATCATTGGAGATTCACTTTAGATATTCTTGATCGTTTGTGAACACAACATTTTGCTTTCATAACGAATTCCACCGTATTGCTCTCTTCAGTAATTTAGTCCATTTTAAAAAAAATTTCTCTTCTTGAAAATCTTTCATTTTGTAAAATTCTCAAGTTTTAGGTCCTCTTTGTCTTCTTCCTTTCAAACAACTTACCACAAATATAAGTCCAAACACGATGGGAACGATGTAGGTTTCAGGACGCTTAGAGTAAGGCATGTAGTCGTCATCGTAAATATCGGAACCATTGGCGTAAAAGGAGGTATTGAAGCCATAGATTTCCTCGTCCGACATATTCATTCTTCGACGGATCTACAAAATAAATAAAATGGAATAAACATGAAAGAGGAAGTTTTCTTGAAAATGAAGAAATTTTTTTAATGTTACTCAAAGACCTATGGAAGTAGGCAACTAATCCACGTTTGTTAACTGAATGTTATTAAAGTGATAAATACTTTGTTGAACCTTTGCTTTATTTCTGGTAGTTTTGAACCCAGTAGCCAAACTGGGTCCAAAGGGTTTAAAGTCGTTAAATTTTATTATCAATATTTCCAATGTTTGGTTTCATGGTATTCTCAAGGGAGTTGATCTCGGTTATCATCAATTTAATTGGAAATTTAACTTATTTTGAGTATTACTAGGTTTAAGTATTGTGTGTTGTGGATTTCTAAAATCCTGATGCCCCTCTCGACCGGGGCACGTGACTGGGGAAACCGGAAATATCTTGTTTAACAATTAAACATGTACATACAAATGTATTTGTTAATACTGCATGTATTAACATGAACATTCACATCCATAGATTCACTAGAAAACAGTTTATTGTTAATAACTCGTTCTCCGATCGCCCCATAGTCTTTGGTATAGTCAGCCGAAGGATGCACGTCCTGCCCATCACCTGCCAAATTTTTGCCATGCCCCACGTTGGGACGCATAGGGTTAGAATTGGATCTGTAATTGTTATCTAGCTTGTAAATGTAGGTTTTATTAAATTTAAAAGTATTACGTAGATAAAATAAAATAAAAATAAAACCATTAAACTCGCTGAATCCTTTTATAAATAAATAAATAGTGGGCCAAAAAGTTTAGGGTCAATAGGTGTTTTTTTACAACGCAAAGTTCAAAGCACTATACATGCTAATTGCTGCCATATTTTGTTAAATTTGCTAAAATGTTTCTTCAAAGTGTTGTCCGTTAGAAAAAAATTCTTCTTCCTCCGCATTCTTTATGGTCAGCTTTTCCATTCACTATTTTAAAAACTTTCTTCTTTTTCTCTTTTCAATTTTCGTTAAAAAATGAAATCAGAAAAAAATGTAGTCAATTAACAAAAAGAAGATCGAAAGATCGTGACTCTTCACCAGCTTTGACACTCTTCTTTACTTTTGTTTAATATCTCATTGGACTGAGAGCCCTTTACTTTCTTTTCTACTTAAACATTATTATAAATATATAACACTCGGTAACAATAAATAATAAATATCATAACAGTCGGTGACAGGACACGGTTTCTGTGTTAAATTACCGATCAGTAACGTCTCTATAGTGATTACCGTGACTAAGTTTTCCTTTATTATTTCACATTCGTCTTAATTAACTTTACTTTGTTATTGATGACAAACTAATTCGGCTCTACAGTTTAGGTTACAATCGAGGCATTTAGTATAAATTTATATTTTACACCATCAACTTGAAACCAAAGAATCAGTAACTAATTCCTTGAGAAATAAACATATTTCGTGCACTCCTCACCATCTTGCTTCTAAACATTCCTCTAGTGAATTATGTTTATAATTATTTTTATTTTACATTTACGTCATGTTTTGTCTTTCTATTTACTAATATAAAGTTAAAATTAACAGTAAGCTAAACTTTATTCGTTCCTTTCAAATACATTTTTATATTCAATATAGGCCTATATATAATCATACAAGATATATATTCAAGTATTTTTTTTTATAATCCTCTCTTTTTACAATTTAGTTTTAAGATTTTATAACAAACAAGCAAATTTCTTTTTTCATTTTTTGAAACAAATTAAAAAAATGGAAAGGAAGGTATAGTTTAAATAAAATGATATTAAGAAGAATTTATCTCTTTTGCGTCATCCTTTTAGTTTCCTCGGTTATAGATCCACCATTTTTTCCTTCAAACTAAGAAACAATTTAAACAATCTGATTCCACTTTAAATTGATTTTTGAATTTTCATTGTTCCATTGTATATATTTCAAAAAAATAAATATTTTATCTTTCTTCTGTTCCTACCGTCGTTTTTCTTCCTCCCAACCATCCCTCTTCACTCCACCATCTCATCTTCTCTTTTTGCTTCTTTTTCTTCTCTCGTTGAATGAAAGAAAATAAAAAAGCTTAAAAATCGGTTAAATGCGAAGCTTTTAAAATATTATTTTCCCGTGATAAAAGTTGAATCTGACTGATGAGTTGCCATTGAAATACTAAGAAGTGGAGAGAAGGGTGAGGGGTCAACGCTTGAAAAACGAAAAGAGAGAGAAATAAAGAAGAGAGAGAGAGAGAGAGAGACGTAGAGTTTGAATACAACAGGCGATAACTTAGCGAAATTGAATCTAAATTTTCGTTCTGATTCGCGGTCAGACCGAAATGCCAACGGCATTCATAACCAACAGCCCTTCAGAAATCTTCAGAAATAATAATTTAAATTAATTATCTCTGCGATTTCCAAAACCATGGGTGTCCATACCTGACATTTGTCCGTTCCAGTGCAAATTTAAGAATTCTTGGGATGAGTTTTAACTCCTTTATTTTGCTTGGATTAAGTCGATTTCAAGGTGTTTTTCAATCCTTAGCTGCTGAAAACGGTCGTAGAAATAGTTTACTGTTTCTTAATTGTCTCTGTCTCTTCTATGATTAAGTACCCAGCAAGGTCATAGTTACAAGGGTGCTTAAAGCAAAGAAAGTTTCTTTCTCTTGCCTTTATTCTCAAACTATTATTTTTTAATTCGTTATTTATTCATTCATTCAATGAATCTAAGAGATGCGGAAAGATCATGTTCAAAGGTTCGTCAAAACCGAACACAGCTTTAAAAGGAAAAGTTTTCAAAGGGAACAAACATCTGTTGATTGATTGCTTAACTTAAAATCTCGTTTTTTATTTCAGCTTTCTCTTTGAAATGCTTTCACACTCATTAATTTATTGATTTTGGCTTTTTCGGTGAATTTCCTCACTCAGTCTACACGTCTTATCCATTTCGCCTTTGTAAGAATATTATACAGAAGAGGGACACATTACCCTTATTTCTGTCCTGGTTAATAATTTATATAAACAAGAAAACTCTGTTTTTTAATTGACACATTTATTTTAATGCAGCCAAACAACGACTTCCTGGTTCCTATTTCTATGACAAAACCTGCAACAAAGTTTTCCTCCGCCATGCCCGATTGCACCGCTCACTCGGGGGCAGACCCAATTATACTAATATCCAACAGCCTTCTTCTTCTTCTTCTTTAAATACTTACAAAAATTCTTATATATGTCACGGTAAATGTGATAAGTTGGGTATTATGCACAATTCTCAGCAATTATTCATAATCACCAACTAAGCTTGGTAAATGTCACAAATCACCGCACATTTATCAGATTTGCCGGCTAGTTTATAAAATTTCTAGCTCGTGATGAGGAGCCTGATAAAGCTTTACTCAAATACTTGGCAAACCTGGTAAATGTGCAGTAATTTCTAATATTTGCCAAACTTAGTTGGTGATTACGAATAATCGCCGAGAATTATCGAGGATTCGCTCAAACTATCGCTCGTATCTGATCATTTACATAAAAGAAATCTAATTTTCACATTACATACATTGAAGGAGAAAGGAAGGGAAGGGAATTTGAAAAAAGAAAACAAATTTTACGGTGGAAACATTTAGAATATTCGATATTCGATTTGATTATTATCTAAACTCATCAGACAATAAACGTTTATGACGATGGAATCATTGCAAATAGGGAAAGTAAAAAAATTATTAGATAACCGGTAAAGAACGGATCCCTTACGTTGCTGGTTTCCTTCTAACCTCATACCTCCTATCTCGTTTGCCACTGTGAACATTCTTCATTTCTCTTTGGTTTATATTTATAAGTTTCCCTTAATTTTTTTGCGCGAAATCATTTTATATAACAAAAGAGCCAGAGTAATGCGAAATTCAAACGAGGGGAGTAAACACATCGTAAATTAAATTCAGTGAAAATGTAAACGAAAAAATTTTATTAAACATATTAAATTTTTTGCTTTTTTATCGACTGTAAATTTTGAGATACAGAATTTCTATCCGATGTTATACATTCGTAAATATTGATCCATTCTTTCGGTAACTTAAAATTATTTTTGGCATTCAGGCAGCTTTAGTGTTTTCACCTAAATTTCTCTGCTGCTTTGTTTAATCTTGGTCAGCTTTTTGGCCTAACGGTCTCCGAATGCTTTTGTTTATCGTCTTTTTTAAGATCTCTCACTTGTTACCTGACCATGTACGTGCTCTTCAATTTTCTACCAACGTCACATTTCAAATGTCTTTCAACCGTGTTCTCGTTATTTATACTTTTCACCGATGATAGGTCTAGATGAAAAGGAAGTCATCTAAACTGGCAAGGTACACTTCCTGATTGATAAAAGTTGAAGAAGATGATTCGAGAAATTGCAAATAGGTGATTTTGAAATTTCTTATAAGCCACGCTCTAGGTGATCATCTTTGATCGTCGACGGTACTGTCAAGATCTTTTTTGACAACATCGGAGATTGCCGTTGCAGAGTCATAAGTAACGATGACAACTATAGGATTATTATCAAACAAATATATATATATATATATATATATATATATAGGATAAATATCAAAAGGTGTTCTTTTTTATTACTCAAAAAAGGAACAGAACTTTCCGTAGACCCTTTTCGTTTGTTTCTTTCACTTTTAATTTCCGCTTATTTCTACGCAAATCCCTACGGCTTATAATGTTTTATATCAGTTCCGATGTAGAGCTTGAGTCAGAAAAATGAGTAGTCAGCTTTTTTAATTTCTTATTTCTACTATTCTTTTAGTATAACCTTACATAAATAAAGTTTAAATGATTTTGGGTTAAAATTACTTATTATATTACATAAAAATTGGTCATAAATGAATATAAAGCAATATATTGTGTGGCGTTTGACACAGTCCTCATTCCGGAATGGGCACAGTGGAATAAAGCAGCCGAAAACCGAAGCAAAATTCATGATTCAGACCCGGAGCTCCGCACTATCAGCATCTTTGTATTTTCCATTTTGATTCTAAATTATAGTTATAGTAATATTTTTATATCAATATACATATGCGTTCGGAATTATTGTTGTCCATCATTCGTTCATCATCAGCGACACAACCTTGTCCCGATATATATTGTATATGTAAATTAACTGGATAACATAATAACAATAACTATCTAGACCTATATGAATAACTAAATAAACTTTATTGTTTTGTTGCTCTGCCAAAAGAAATGGGAATACGTTTTCTGCAATGACAGGAATTAGCTGCGGGTTAATTGTCACATTTAGTTCAAATCTTGATCATAAGTTTTTGCTCTTAGACTCTCTTCGCTTGTTCTCCTCATCCCATCAATCTCCTCCTTCAAACTTTTCAACAAAAGATGGATTAAATTAAATTGAGGGGGAAAAAATTTAAAAGCATTAAAGATCTTTCATTAAAATTGATTAAAATCAAGTTGTCATTTATTTTTGGAAAATAAACCCTCTTTGACAAATCCCTCTCATACCCCCCCCGGTCCTTCTTCTCTTCCACTTTTCAAAATGAAAAAAAAATTCCAATTAATTTTTCTTGAAATGAAAGCCCAAATACGTGTATTGTATGTCGAATATCTTTGAGTGAAAACATTTCTTGATTCCCCCCAGGCCTGTGTCAGTCTTGCCCCTCTCCTCCTGTCTTCTTCCACTTCCTCCCGCTAAAGAGGAAAACAGAAAAGAAAAGTTTTTGGTAAACTCGCTTGTTGATTTTGAAACCCGGAGCCTCCGAACTTTTGACGCCATTTTTGATTGAAACCCATTTACTATATTTGTTTACAAGTTTTGTTAATTAAAACACCGTCTCTGTAATTGATTATTTAGTCATGTATGCAGTGACGCCATAGAAAAAATTTCCCTCACATAATTTAATTTTTCTAAAAGGAAAATGAGTAAGGAAAATGGTTTTTCTGAGAAAGACAAAAATGTTTTTTAAAAAGAAGAAGAAACCACAATTAGGTATATCAATCAATGTCTTTTTTTTTTTATACTTGTTTCTTCAAAATAAATAATAAATAGATTATATAATCATTAGCTAATAATTAATGTTATTTTCTATTTACATTTGAATTTCTTCACAGTTTTTCCTTCCATTTTCTTTTTTTTCGGATTTTTTGCAGGAATTTCTCTATAAGGAAACTTTTTGAAACTCAAAGTACTTAACAACACTATAAAACTAACAGGCCACAAATTCTGAAAATAAAACGACAAATCAGTGAGAGAAAAGGAAAGGTTTTGACATCTCTTACAAAACTGACTTGTTGACTTTTGTACTAATGAAACTTTGTGTGGAAAATTTTAGGGAAATGTGTTTTACACTATAAAACGCTCATTCATCACAGTTTCTACAAAATTTTCTTTCCTCTCACCTCTATCTTCATCCCTTTTTTTAATGTGGGACTTAAAAAATAAGACTAATAATACATAAAAAAGTAAGCTAACGCCCTGTAATGGCTTGATTGCTGCTGGTGCTGCTGGACTGTTTGCTCCTACTCCTGACACCAATTTTATGTGATGATCGGGTGGTGCGGGTTCTTAATAATTAGCAGACTTTCTTCCTTTTTAAAACTTTTTATTTCTCTCTTAACTTTACACAACCTCCGGACTCCTGGATATTCTTAAACCTTTTTTGTCTTACTGACTGACTAACCAACTATTCGACTCTGAGTAAAACCTGACTCTGTTCTTCAAACACAACTGACTTCTTCAAAATCTAACCTCATCTGCACTTCTTGACAGACTAACTACGACTCTACTGCTCGACCGTCTCTATACGACTTCCTGAACACTACTGACTCTTTCGGCTGCCTAAATACGACTCACTTGTTCGATTTCCTGAATACAACTGACTATCGATGACCAACAAGGGGACTGACTGATAGTCTATGTGTTTTGTTGCAAAATTTTAGGCTAAAGATCCTGGGAATGATAACTCCCAGATGATATAATATGGTATGGTGATAAAACACGTAGATTCTTTCATCTACAAGGAATGGCAGGTAGAGTGGAATTCTTTCAAAAAAGGCCGAACCCCTTTTAGGTTTTTCCCAAACATTGGAGATAGAAACAAAAACATAAATATAAATTATCGTCCTACCTCCACCGTTTCCGCCGATCCCTGACTCCAAACTGTCCTTGCGACAACTCCTCTTCCCAAACCTCCATCCACATCCTGACGGCCTGTCCTCTCTTCCTACACTACACTGTACCCATTTCCCAGGAGCTCCAACTTCCTTCCCTCCTCCCCTTTTACGATCCCGCCTTTGCTTCCCGTTTCAACTCCGTGTCCCAGACCATCATCACCCACCTGCCCGTTATACATGTCCGTCTCACCTTACAGCTATCTTTTCCTTCCTTCTTCAGCCTCAAAACCCCACACTATCTGGGCCAACTTCCCAGATGCCTTTTGAAGGTTCCTCACTTCCTCTATCAAAAATATATATATATATATATATATATATAAATTATCACTCCTGCTAAGTTTTTGCTGGGCATGGCAACTTCGCCAGCTAGGTTTCAGCTGACAGATTCAGACAGATGCTTCGATTGCAACTCTAACTGTAGAGACGATCCAGTGTGGTCGGTACAAACCAGTACAAAATAGATGAATCCTTTTTAAACATTTGCCAGAAGGATTATCAAACCTTAGGCAGGTTTACAGTTTTTGTCTCATAAGTCTTAGCTCTTAAGCACAAACACTTTGGGTGTGCCTGTTGTATCCGTTCATTCATGTGACATGATTGTGTTTTCTTTTGTAAAATAATAAAAGTAAAAAACTGACGACTAATGAATTATGCTTTCTCTTAGAGTGCAAACAGTATAATGCATTATAACTTGTATGTTAAAATCTTTATCTTAAATGTATTATTATATGATTACTGACAATCCTACAAAATAAGCATCACTATTATGTATCAATATATAATGTATATATGAAAATTGTTCAATATAATGTTATTATTTAAAAAAAAAATCCTAGAAATACAATAGCAAGAAGTCAACAGATAAGAGGACGATAAACATTATTCATGTAGTTGCCAATTTTCGAATGATTATTTTATGTTGCGACGCACGATAAGCGTATATAATATAAATAAGTTATAAAAATATAAATAAATACCAGTAATGAAGGGGCCTGGTAGGCGAGAGGTTAGAGCACTCGCCTATCACTCCAAGGGTCGTGGTTCATGCCAAATCCCACCTGGGTACAAAATTCGCAGCCAGTTTTTCTCCCGTTCTTCCTTACCTTAAATGTTTTCCTTCAATTTATCCACAATCCTTTCCCCAAAATTCCGTCCAAGGCTCACAACCTAGGTAGTAATGTTCAGTCAGCGAGCAAACCTTCAACGAAAGGTAGCTGACTCATAATCAAAATCTAACTTCAGAAAAAAATCCAGCCATTTATGCAATGTTTAAAGTCACGTACTAACGTGGAGGAAAATAGGTAGAAAGCCAAATTGTTAGTTATAATAGAAAGGTTAAAAACGGTTTCGAAGATATCTGTCTCAAAGCGGACTTCTGCTTATCGATGAAGAAAAAAAATGAATTTTTGAATTTTAATGCTCATTAAATTTCTATTCCAGCTTTGTAAGAGAACAGGCGATATCAGAGAACGGAAACAATAAAACGGAAGTGGAGATGAGAAGGAGAAGAAATGAGAGAAGTAAATATGAGAAGTGAATCGAGATAGCTTCTACACAAAATATCTGAAGGCTGACATTTTATTTTCACAATGAAATAATTTTGTTTTTCTCCTTCTTCTCTCTAGACACATTTACCTCCAAAACGTACACAGATGTGACATACTGATAAAAAAAGAGATGATTGATTGACTGACTGACTGATGAAGTGATTTTCTCTCAATGGAGTAAAAATGCTGGGCAAATCGCTTTTGAGAAAAACATTTTTTTTGTTTTGATCCTTACAAAACATGAAAAATCAGTAATAATTCTTACATATGTTAAAATTACTTCATATTGCTTATTGTTTAAGTTCACTTCGTAACTTTATCAACTTTCTTCTTCCCATACCGTTATCAAATGGAACCGAAAATTTTATTTAAATTTGAATCAATAAAATAAGTGCTACTATTTCTGATGGACAGTTTTATCTTTATACTGATTTTGAACCCCAACGACCAAATTTAATGTTTTATAAGAATCGTTCTTATCTTATTTATATATCTCTTTATTATAGAATAAAAAAAATAAATGAAATAAAACTTTGAAAAAAAACTGACATCTTAAGAATTCGATTTATGGCTAAAATTCGGAAAACTTGATTTTATTGTGTAATGGTCCGGGCAATCAGTGCCCGAAGTGCCCTTTGTTTTTAATCTTAAAATAAATATAGATAAGGGTTTTGAGCCACTTGTTTGGGTTAACCTCAACAGTTTAAAGGTGTTTGTATGACTGGATAAGGGATAACCCGGTGATGAAGGATATAATAAGCCTTCATCGGCAACAGATACAAGTTACCCTCAATAAACCCTTTTGTTTTGAATAAAGTGAAAAAAAGATAAGATAATACTATCCTATCTGGCATCAAGGGTGAGAAAACAAGTCATAATCACGCCTCAATCCAAGATAGGGAGAAAGAAGAGAGTTAGTCGTAAAGTAGACTCGGTAAAGAGAAGACAGTCTGAGAGAGGACTCGGAAAAGAAAGGTCTGAATCAAGAGCGAGGGTAAGGAAAACCAGCTGAGAAAAGGCTGAAAAGGTCAAGAATTGCGTATAAAAGAATTAAGGGCATCTATAGAGCTGGCAAAGGGAATAAAGTTAAATAATAATATAGAAATAAAAGGTTTGAAGAGAAAAGAAGTAAAGTATACGTAATTCGCCTATCCCAAGAGCCGTCAACCTGTTCATCGTTCACCGTCTTCATCGTTATTACATTACAATTGTATTGTAATGTATTTCTTTTTATTTCTCCTAACGGTGCACTCGTGACATTGTTTCGAATCATTGGTTATAAAAAAGAAGAAAAAAGAAAATCTTTCTCAAAATTCTTGTGTTCCCAACGGTTTAAGAGCTTCTTTCAAGAGATTCCTTCGATATCCACAAACATTGTCACAAATCAGCTTATGCAAAACCCATAGTAATTTAATTTTCTGCAACTAATGGCAAACGGATTGGAAATTTTAAGCTCATTGTCAATTGACAAAGTTGAGAATTTGTACCCTTCCACGAGGGAGATCTCCATCCTTCATCCCAAAGTCAAAAAGAACTGAACTCCAATTCTGATAGTATAATAAGTTCACTGGTGGCGTATAAATACTACCAACAGATAGAAGAAAACTCAGCTGTCGGACAGAACCTCCGTAGCCGTGATCGGGATTTCAAAAGTTTTAATACAACACTTCTATTCAATTTATAAGAAAAGATATACTCAGTGCAATCAAGTTGAAAAAGGAAGTAGTCAGTGCTACTATTATAGAATCCATGTCACGCGTTGAATATCAGGAGATTGCAAACAAGTGGAAAGTCCCAAGAGGTCACAAATAACAAGACGCAAACCTCAACATGTAATAAAATCTTCTTTTTTTTTCATATTAGTGAAGAGGCAAAAAATGTGGGAAAAAAAAGAAAATCCAAGGGTAACTGTTCACTGTAAATGAAAGCTCCCTTAGGCAATCTCTTCCCTTGATGTGGAGACATCAACACTTCATCACTTCAAGCAAAGATTTACTCCAATTTGAAAAGAATTTAAAAGATATCTTGCGTGTGATTCAACATTCAAAATGCAAATGTATGTTGGATTTTAAGGGTGGGATAAATGTGGAAGCTTGGCGATTTTTCGGGGATGAGGGACTGGTATTTCAGTGGAGTTCCCTGAGGCTTTTTAGTTTTTACCTTTATTTTTATTGGCGAACAAATAAAAAAAATTCAAAATGTGGATTTATTGAATCGTTAATTAAAGCGAGATATTAATTACATTGAAGAAAGGGTGTCATTTCCGGTTCAGCGATTTTTACCGATTTTAATGGTTTTCTATTAAATTTTAATTAATTGTAAGAAAAAATTGCTACAGTCAACCTTATTTTTTGTTATTTCATGAATTTTTCAAGGAAATGGGAAATCGTTGGCTTCGTCTGGCTGGAGAATTGGTTGCCATGGTCTCGTTGTCTCGTTGAAACATTTTCTTTCTTTTTCACGAAAACCTCTAACGAAATAAAATTCACTTCGTTTCACCAAAATCCAATTTCCCTAATGTTCCACATACGTATCAATAATGCTCACTTAGTTAGACGTCCAATTTTAAGTTCGTTGATTTCATTTTCTAAATTTCCTCCCCAAGAAACCGTTTCGATTGAGGCAAAACGCGGTCGCTGAATTTTCATTTAGACCTACTTAAGGAACAAACTGAAAGAAACAAAGCTGCAATCTCACGGTTCACCTGAGCCCGGTTCACCAAACTTTGATTTAATTCTTATCAGAAAAAACAAGAAGGGGTTTTCCTTGTGATTTTTGGTTTTCTGCCCCCATGAAAACCCCATGGTTAATGAATTCCAAGTTCATTGAGAAATTGATAAAGTGCGCGTTTCCGCCGCTGACAAGAAACTGGACAGGAAACAGTCAGAGCCCCTTCCCCAGTAAATATGTCAGCGGAATTTTAATTGATTTCGTTTAAATTTTAACAAGTGAACTTGTATTCTGTTTTGTTTTTCTTCTGATGTTTCCCAACGGTATCTTAGACTCTTTTCATCCCTTCTTTTAATTTTTTTTCGTTTCTGATTTACTAAGGACCACTGTGCTTCCAAACATTGTTGCCGCCTTTACTTTCTTTTCCTATTTTTAAAGATTTCTGCTTTCACTTTGAGCCAGTAATCTTTTATTTTTTCGCTGTCGGCTTTTTTTCCCATCTTCAGTACATCTCGCTTCAGTTTGACCATTTCTGTGAAACCCTGGTGGGATTTCAATTTTTCTCTCACGGTCTCTCCTTACGTTACCATTTCCTCACCCAGTCTTATCTCTAAATTCTATATAAATTTATAAATTTTACGCAATGAAGACATCATCATGCTTTTGAATAAAATTTAATTTTCGAAAGAACAAATTTTTCAATAAGGAACTTTAAAAATTATACTGTCTTCGAACTTATCAGACAATCAGGCCTGGGGAGGCCTTGGGGGAGAGAGAAAGAAAAACCTTTTGATGTAATATTAATAAAATTTTTAGCAAACATCACGAAAAATCGGGCAATTTTTTAAAAGCCGATATTGGAAAACAAATTTTATGTGCCGTACTTGCTCTTTGACGGTTTTACACTGAATTTTTCTTGAACCTGCCTAAGACATGTTTCTTTCATTTTCATTTTCATTAAATGGGCTTTACCTCCGACGAGAATCCTTTTTGCAAAAAGCTGAGCAATATGTATTCCCCGTTGCCTTGTCCCACGACATTTATCCGAACAAGAAATGAGATACTGTTAATTAATTATTTTGCCTTTGTTATCTCGAAATTCCGGGTTGACCCCAATTTTTCTATAAGGCACTGTCTCAAACATGTTTGTGCGAAACCAAAACTTTTTTCATACTTGAAATACATGAAAAGAAAAAAATCAAAATTAAACTTTTTTCTTTTCTCCTCTCCTTCCATTTCTTCCCCTTAAATCTTCCAACGTCATTAACTTTTCTTCTCTCTGTTCTTAGACCTAATCCCAAATGCGTGATTCTACGTAAAGTTTAACAATACTTGTTAAATTCTCTTTATTTATCATCACCTAAATTTTCGACTTAATAAACCTACCGACATCTTTTGAATACCTATTCCTACTTATTGTTCCTTGCGGCCAAATAAATCCGCTGTATAGGTAGGATAGATTACTCAGCTGTTCTCGAAAAGGGGGAAAAAGAGAAATCAAATTGTAACCAAATACTGAAAACTATATTTTGTGCATGTTTTAAGAAAAATCAAAAAGTTGGTAGCAGTGTGATAACGTTTAATTAAACTGTCGAAAAGTTTGAAAACTGTCAAATTGACCAACAGTGGCAGGTTTTGTGATAAAATGATAATAATTTTTTATAATGAAGCATATATCTGCCTTAAAAAAAGAGAAACGAATGAAGGGAACTCAGCTGACAGTAGCTGACCGAATTGTTTTGAGTAAAGTTTGCCATCTTTCAACAGATTTTGAAAGATAGTTTTTCCAGATTCTTCCCAAAAATTTTTAATGAAAACAAGAAGAGAATTTGTTTACCTCTTACAATTAAAACTTTTATTTTGATTTTTATTTGAAAATCATTAGATTGTAGTTATGCAATAAAAGGCTTAAATTCCGAGATTAAATAAAGCCAAAAAAAAGGCAAAATTGTTTTCTCTTTTTTTTTGTTGTAGAAAATGATGGATTCGGGTAAACATTCGACCAAGGCTCGATCTTCAGAGGATTTCCTTTTTGCTGTGTATCATCTTTTTCCACTTGGTTGCTTTCTAAACAGAACGCCTCGAATTGAAAAAAAAAGCGGAAAACGGCCGCAGGGGATGTGCTCAAGAGCTCAAGAGTTGTCTGTAAGCCGACGTCGAAATTGAAACTTTTCAACTTGGCAAAAATGAATTTAGCTACAGCGAAGTGAGGATTTGTGGGATTTGCCAGAATTTTCTTCACGTTCACTGATGCGAGTCGGTTTCAAATGACAGGAAAGGCGCTCATTAGGTCGAACCATGGGAGGTGTAAATCAGATGAGAAACAAACCCCTTCAAACATGATCCGTGAATTCAAGGTGTTAACTTTTCACTTAACCTCACTGTTGAATTGGGATTTTTAAAAGTGCCGTACATACTGTAGGTGGGAGGAGGAATGAAAAATTAACAGCCTGGGCACGTAGTTGCAAGTAAATTGCCAATTCTGTACAGAAGGGAGAGGAAGTGCAAAGAGAGGGAAACAAAATAACAAGAAAAAGGAAAAGGTACATGATGTTACAATGAAGTGAAAGAAAATTTGTTTGAAAAGTGAAATTAGAGGAAAAAGGGAAAATCGAGTGAACATGATTTTAATTTATTTCAACCATCGCTCACAAGTTATGTTCAAAAGGCCAAAAGTTGCTTTTGTAGCCGGTTTCAATCAATTACTCGATCTGTTCATGCGAAAAGAAAACATGTTCAATAAATAACAGTAAACGCACCTCGGAGTTCGAGAACCTTTATAAAAAGTATTAAAGACAACCTGTTCACCTGTGTTTCAGGCCAGTATACGGTATATTTAAATTGATTTTGGTGGTATTCATAATTTTATCAAGTATCTACAAATGCTTTAGTAATTAAGAATTCATAATATATTTATATCCATTAGGGTGTCACTATTTATCCAAGTTTTTATTTCGCTGTTTGCACACCTTAAATTTGACCTAAAACACTGAAAAATATCTTGTTATATATTTTTTCAAGTACTGAAGCCCGTACTCTAGCAAAGAGGTGCGCAAACTAGGGATTGCAACCCCCGGAGGGTCGCCAGATTTTTCTAAATTTCGCATTTATCGCCGAACATGGATGAGGTAAGTAGAAACTTCCAGTCTCATATATCTCATTAAAGGAGAATTCTATTGATTGTTATGTTGTATAAAAAGTACTTTCTTAAATTTATAAATAAAATTAGTCTGTGTCATATTTGATGATGTTTTTATGCCATGAAATGAAAGAAATGCGCGAACTATTCATGGATTTTGTGGATGTCTACCTCAAGGGGTCGCCAAAATATTTCTCTCCACTGAAGGGGTCGCGGTCGGGAAAAGTTTGGGCACCACTGCTGTAGCAGCTTTAAAAAAAGTTTAGAAAAGACGAGAGGAATAGTAATTCGAATGATATATAAAACACTTATTTTGTGAAATAGCATTGATGTGACGCGACCATTATTGAATTATGTACAGTACGCATGATTTATGAATTAATAAATACACAGAATGAAAGTGTGTGCATTTTAATAATAATTGTTAGAAAGAAAAAAAAATTTAACAAAAACTGGACACCCTAATATCAGTACACCAGTAGTACGAAGAGAGAACGAGAGTAAATAAATTATTTTCATTGGCTTAAATTTTTGGAAATACACCTAAATTTAGGGAATGTATAATAAAAAATGGTTCCAGCATCAGCTGTTGTTATTAGATTTCTTTTCCCAGGACCGTAAATACGTTGTATTTTAAATGTAAAATATTTGTTTAAAAAAGGCTTTGAGCGAAGATGGGGTTTAAAACGAGCTATTGCTACGAGAATATTCTTTTGCCTTCGGACGATTGGGTCAATGGCCTTCAACTAAACTTTGGGCTTTTAATCAAAGACCATTTTTTTTTGTTTTATATACTTACCCTAAAATAGTTTTAGGAAAATTACAGTTTGAAAGTTTTCTTTTCTATTGTACTTTTGTTTAAGAATGTAACTGAAGCTTTGTGAGGTTGAATTTCCGGTTTTATTGTTTTATTTTTCAAGGCTTCTTTATTTAATTAACAAACCTACCTTATTACACACGTTAAAAAACTAGATTTGACGGTTTGGTTTGTTAAACTCTTACAGATTTGTCGGCATTGTTAAAAAGGAAATGAGATTTTTTTCTTGTTAGATTTTATTTTCCAATTTACATTTTTCATAAACTCCACCCGCGAACAGATTTACTTTCTTTTTAAAATAAACCTCAGGCAAGTCGACTTCTTTTTTCTATAACTCACTTTATGAACAAACCTCAATTCGTTCTTCAAGCTTCCATCTTGTGAATTCTCAAACCGTCAACATTAGCGATTCTAATGAGTTCAGAACTAAAGTACAGTTATTTTAATAATCCTGGAAAAATAATAGCTGAATAAGAAAAAAATTCCCAAACACGGTCTACAGTCATTTCCGATAGATTTCGTGCCATATTTTATAATATTTTTACTACTAACAGAGCTGTTAGCATCATTAGTACGTTGAGGTAATGCTGGACTGGTAGAGGAAACGATTTAACTGTAAGTCAGCACTGATTCACTATACTAACCTTTCTACCTAAACTTTTGTCCTTTCTTCTGTTCTATTTCAACTTATTCACATCATTTGTACTGTCCATTGTGCCCCATTCCTCCTTTTCGCCCTGTTAGTGATAAAATTTTTAAAATTCAGCCTTTTCTCAATCCTAGCGATCCCACCAGGTTTAATTAAGCCAAACGTCGGTGTTTTTTAAGTGTTTCTTTTGAACCAATGCTACTTTATATATTAAAATCGTGTCCTTCGTGTTTTTTAGTGTAGTGACACAAATTGATGCGGTTTGTATATATATAATATATTAAAATAATATACAACGGCCGCGAAAAGTGAACAAAAAGATTTTCATATATTACTGACAAAAAATGACGTTTTCCAAACCGCTCATTAAGTTATTTAGTGAAAATATTGGAAGATGTATTGCAAGCTATTGGGTAAACCAAAAAGCCTATAAATTGCAACTAAAACTTTTTAAAATAAAATTACACGAAATTGTGACAATTTAAATGTAAAATGAAAACACAAAAAGACAATAAAGGAAACGAGAATAAAAAACAATTAAGGACTAGGAGATGAGGAGAAAGGGTGAGGAAAAGAGGATCATTAAAAACAAAAAAGGAAAATAAATAGAACAAACGGAATAAAGACTCTTCTGCTGACTTTAGAGGCTTAGAGTTTGGCGACAAAGAAAGTTCATTAAAAAAAAGGAAAACTCGAAGAAAAGCATCGAGAACAGAGGTAAAACTATTCATTAAAGGGCTGTGGACCATGAAATTTGGCCAAACAGGAGTTTTAAAAAACAGAAGAGAAGAACAGGAGGGTAGAAACCGGACACCAAATTGGCGACTCTTTAATAGCATTTACGGGACGTGTCTTAGTTTAATTGGTTTAGCACTTTTTGCACCGTAATAAACCGACGACCATCTTTGGGGGCCACACAATGCTGATCCTTTTAAAAAATTCAAATTCGCGCGAAAACTAAGTTATAACGAGGTTTAACGCCTAGCAGTGGTTAACTGATTTATTTTCTATTCCTTCGTTAGGAAAGAAGGTTTTTCAGTGAATTCATAATTTTCGTCTGCTTTTTTCTCTTTCTTCCTTCACTCTATTAGCCCACTGACAGAGAAATAATTTATGTGTGAATTTTCGGAAAAAGCAAAAAATAAACCTCAAAGCGGGAAAGCAATTGCGAGCCCAGTAAGGTGTTCATTTTGTTTTGCCACTTCGTTTTGAACGCCACTCCTATGTCTATTTTGAGAATGTTACATCTGACTACAACATTACTCTGTTTTTTACCAAATTTGGTTTTTTTTAAGTCTGCCTTTGTATCATAAAGGCAGAGAACCCCTTAAAAAAGATAATTTTCAAATGATCAATTAAGTAGAAGAAAAAAACATGTGAAGAGGGTAGAAGGAGAGAAGAGGGAGAAAAAATGTTTCGTTTGAACTAAGTCGAATATCGTATTAAGCTGCAGAAAATGGAGTAACTGATAAATTTATAATATGTAACAAATAGAAAATTAATTTTGAGAAAGAGATGTCAAAAGTTGAAATTTCGTTTGTTAATCTGAAGTTTCAGATTAAGGTACAGGAGAGAAACCGGGGCAAGTTTTTCAAAGCCCATTGCTTCTAGAGTCATTGAGTATGTACGTACTTTGACTGTATCCAAGGTAAATCTTTTGAACTTCACCCATCTTTTCCTTCTATGTCTTTTACTCAGTCAAAGTATTGTTGGAAATTTTTTCCAAATTTTTGTATTGAAAAGAAGTCGGGGCTGATGACGATGACGAGGAAATTCTCTGGGATTTTTTTCGTAACATCTGACGGGCTTTGAAAGTTTTCAAGAGGAGGTTTTCAAATCCCTGAGATTACGTCGACAATAGAATCTCGTCAATTGGGAAGCAGCTAGAAGATACTCGGCATGGGGTTATGCGTGTCATGTGAATTGAATCTATAAAACAAGGGTCTTCAACCCGCGGCCCGCCGATATGTTTTTTCCGACCCACCAACGACTACGCAAAAATAATTTTTAGAAAAAAAAAAGAATTAACAAACATTGAACAACTGCATTGGACTGATTTTTAATTTGCCCCTTTTGTTGATGTTGGCTTAATAAATAAATGTTTTCTACTTATCTACTTGTTTAATCATCCTGACCATTGCCAAAAATTTTATAAAATACCTATGGCCCGGCCCGCTGTGCAGAAAAAAGAATTTTTTTTGGCCCTTAATGTGTACAACGTTGAAGACCCCTGCTATAAAACATAATTTAAATTTTATTCATGTCTTTCCTCTTGATTTGAGGGAGAAGACGAAAAAGGAGAGAGGTGACTGGAAATCGAGGTGTCACGTTTTGTTAAAACTTCTTTCTAAATTGATTTTTTCCTTTTCTATCTAACTAAATTCCTTTATTTTGCTGTAAAATTCGCTTAGTGTTTTATCAAATTCAATATTATCAACTCGTATTCAACTTTCGTGTTTCCCCATAAGTTATCTAATCGGTTTTCCATTATATTTTACTTATAATTGAATAATTTAATCTTGTTCTGAGATTCTCACTAAAGTTGGTGTCTCGATTCTAGGTCTAAGGTAGTTAAATATAAATTTAAAGACCTTTTGATGTCAAGCCTAACTCTAGTGGGTTACTTACAGCTAACTGAGATAGTAGGAGAGAGCGTAAGTTTAAATTGAGATATTGAAAAAAAGGGATTGAACATTGAAATTTAAAAATAAATGTGGAAAAACTGATAAGGCAAAAGGAGAAGAGAAGGGATTAGTGAAGTGTCATGTCATGAAGTGACACCTCTTATCTAAAAACCTGCCATTGTGATAATGGCAACTTTTTTGTTAGGAAATCAGAAACAAAAATAAATTTAATTTTCATTAATAACACTTTTTTACTTTTGTCAATATTAAAACTTGAAAAAAAATGGTCGGTAGATTTTATACTCGAACTGTATGAATAGTGTTACCATATGACTTTGCAAGAAAGGGTAGTGAATGGAAAGGAGGAAAGAATACACTAAATATCAATAGTGCAATGAAGGTTTGTTTCAGTACTATCATCGAAATATAACTGCACAGTACAGTAGTCGAATCCAAATCTATAGACTCACCCAAAGCTCCCTAACTTATGACTCCAATGAGTGAAATAAAAAAAAATCAAGCTACTAGAGGCCATAAAAGACCACTACTGAAATAGTTTTAAGTTTTATTTGTAAAATTAAATTAATTTTTTTAGCGTTTAGTGATAATAATGATTTACAACAAAAGAGGCTGATAGGCTATTTGTGTATGATTATACAGTATAAAAAGCTAAAGATTTTGTAAATATATGTAACAATTTATATAGTCCATATATCCACCCATTTCACTGGTCAAGCGAAAGAAAAAAAGATCTAAAAGATTTTATGGTATTTACAATTACATTGTACCAACTTCTTTCATCTTTTAGGAACCCTCATTACGTCTTTTTTGCAAAACTGTTTCATGAAAAATAAAAAATCTTGAAAATTCGCCTTTATTTCGCTGATGGAACGAGACCTGGAGAGTGTGCAGGAGAGCTTTTCTCTTGTCACTCATCTTTAACGCTGCAGATGAAAGTTTAAATGGGGCTTTAAAACTAACGAAAAGTACTTTTAAAGAGCTCTGGAACGCTGAAACCAATGACATTAACGGTTAATGGATAAGTCTGCATGTTTTGCAAGCAGAGAAATGGGAAAGAAACTTTTAAGACTGGTAATAAATAAGTGGCAGGTGAAAACAAGTACAGTATTAAAAAAAAATTAAAAAAATCATTGACAAAAAAATTAACTTTTTGACTAAAAATAAAAATGAATAAATAATGTTAGGGGAAAATGAAAAGGTTGACGCAATTATTTAGCTTTCCTTTATTGGGACAAAATTGTTGAGAAAATTAAAAGAAACTATAAAATGAAGACATTGATTCAAAAGCCCCGAATGAGGAAAGAACAAATTAGAAAGTAAAAGTAAAAGAAAAGAAAATTTAAAGTGGGAAATTGTGTCTCACAAGAATGGTAGAACAATATTGCAAAGCGTTTTCTTAGAACTAAAGAAAATTTGGAAGGAAAAAGTTTCTAAGGGAAGAAACAGGGAAAAGAATAAGTCGTGAAGAGAATGCTCCAACAACACTTTCTTTCCTTTTCCAAACGTGCCACAAGTAAAATTTTATGAAAAACAAAATTATTATTTTTAATAAGTTATGTTTTTTGATAGAAATTAATTAAAAATTATTGCATGGATTCTCTCGAAGTATATAAAGATGCGCATTAGATAAAATTGTTTAAAGAAGATTTGCTTTTACTGTATTTGTTTATTTAATTATACTTACGCATAGTTTCACCACGCTAGCATTTCAAATGAAATATTATTGTGGCACGTCACCTATTAAAAAAATAATTTTTATGACTATGTGGCATCAAAAAAGGTTCGCTATTCCTTCACTAGAATGTTCTCGAACCCCACAACAGGTGAAAAGCTTATAAAAATAAAGAATCTTAAATCCTATGACTCGTTGAATTCATAGCACTTATTGGCTTTCCACCAATAGTATTGTATAAATTTTCGAGGCCGTTTTATATTATTTTGGCACAAATCATTTCTTGGACTTATCAAAAACCGCATCAATTCGTTTCACGGCACTCTTACCACTCACAACACTAAAAAACACGTAGTGTTTTAGTTATAGGAGTGGTGAGATTGTGGAATCCTTTCTTCCTTTCCTATTATAATTTAATTTTCTCCCCTCCGCCACTGCGTTTACAGACATGTGTATGTCGTGAAGAGAACGCTCCAGCAACACTAAGACATGAGTAGTCTGTCCTACCTATGCAACCGGCCTATTTGACCGCAAGGGACAATAAGGCATTGACTCCTTTAAATACATATACAGCCGGCACGAAAGAAAAGTTATCTGACATTGAATACATTGAATTGATGTATAAGTATAAGTTGGTACGTAATTTTATGGAAGTTACTCATTTACCAATTTATTTGGAAACAAATTGGCTATACAGTGTCTAAGTTTAATTATACAAACAATTACATCTTCTTAAAGAGTTGTCAAAATGACCGAGCTTGGTAGGAATGGATATACAAAATATGTCTTTATCTTAGGTTTAGTGTTAAGAATGACTAAATATTCTATTTTTTTCTCATCTTTTTCTTCTGCTTCAAAAAACAAAGAGAAATAAAATCGTAATCGCAGAAAATTAATTGAACTCTAATTTGACAGATTATTTTCCTTTTTTAAATTAAATAATTGATTTTTTTAATTAAGAAGGAATAATTATAAAATAAAAGATAATCTTAAATTCTATTCTTCCTTCCCGCGATAGAATCAATTCATTTTATCTTTCAAGAAAGGCCAGAGCAACTAGTAAAGAACTGAAAGAGAAGAGTTTGGTGAGGAGGAGGAGGTGGTTGTTAAAGGGAAGATTTGTTCTCGGAAAGAGAAATTCAATGACATAGAATGAATTTTTTATTAGCAACCTTCTGGTTTTACGTTGCCTCTGCTTTCTGAGACTTGGAATAATAAGTTCATTTAATTCTGACACTTTTCAGTATTTTTTTCTTTTCCTTTTATACTTTTTACCCAGACATTAATTTATTGTTTCGTGAGTTCATTGATAAATTTCACAGCTTTTAGTTAATAAATTAAACAAATATTTGATTTGTTATCTTTTATCTTAGATAGGCCAAATTAATGTAGGGGAATTTTTCACTCGAACAAACTCCTTCTTGCCATACAATCTCGTTTCAACATTTCCCTAAATTAAAAAATTAAAATCGATTTATATAAGTCCTTAAAAGTTAAATGTTGCATCTTAGTATCTTTAATGAGAAACTGAGAAAAAAGAAAAGCTCGAAAAAATATGAATCAAAACATAAAAAAGAAAATTAAAATAAAAAGAATTTTGAAAAAAAAGTTTTAGAAGACTGGTGAAAGAGAAAAGGAAAAGGAAGGCTTCTTTAATTTACTGACTAATGATGACCGATGAGAATAAAGAAAAAAATATAAGAGAAACGTAAGTGGCTGAAAAAAATTTTAAAATACCATAACACAAAAATAAATGTCGAGTGAGTTTCCAGATCGATATTCCATTTCCGTTTTTTAATCTGTGATAAGCAAGTTACTGGAGATTCAATTAAGATCACTTCAATTGCACATTTATCCGAAGAATTTGTTTAACTCTTGGTCCTAGATTTGGGAGGATATACGATGTAATATTATTGTATATTAAACAATTTTTCTGGGTCATTCCACGTCAAACGGACCAGATTTTGAAAAAGTTCCAGGTCGACCATCTCCGATTTTGTTTAAATTTTACAGGAGTGTTCCACTAGTGTTCCAGTTCCAGTGTTGGATGAAAATCTCCAAAATTTCAATTCGAAATCTTTTCGGGTTCGTCTTCTATCAGCGTCTAAAGAGAATGGGGCAGCTCCAATTTCGGTCTGGAACTGGAACACTAGTGGAACACTCCTGTAAAATTTAAACAAAATCGGAGATGATCGACCTGGAACTTTTTCAAAATCTGGTCCGTTTGACGTGGAATGACCCATAATTATTATTTGCTATGAAAAACTTTCTTTTTTGTTTATAAAAAATGCTTTACGTTCCGTTATAGTCTTTGATTTATGGCGTATACAAAAAGACAGTAAGAAAGTATTCGAAATCCCTTCCTCTTTCAACTTCCAAAAATTTTATGCGAGAAAACGTTACAATTTTCGAAAATGAGCCGCTTTTCTAGGACGGTATTAGAATGGTGTTTTTAAAAAATCCTTAAAAAGTATTGTATCTCTGTTGTTAATCTCTTTCTTCTCTCATTCAACTTCTGGTTTCTTTCCATTAATACTTCAGAGTAAAAGAAATTATTTAAAGATTTTAATTGTGATGTAGTCACTTTTACAAATTTTTATTATTCTCCAACCTTTCTTCAACTTTTTATTTTTCCTTGAAACTGTTAAAAACAATACAAAAATTCTGTAAGTCCTCTTTTAATAAAAAATGGCTTCCTAAAAAATGTGCCGAATAAAGCGAAAAGCTCTCTGAAAACTCTGAGCCGAGAAAGCCGATTTGGTTTTTACACTTCGTCACGCTTTTACTTTGAAAGAACGATTTTCTCTTGCCTGGTCCGGACATTTCGTCTACGAAAAAATATGACAAGGCTTAATAGTCAGCATAATACCGACACGAACAATAACAGTAATAAGCGGAAAAATTTAACTTTCCTCCCGCCTCCGTTCGGTTTAATCTCTTATCCATAATTATCAAATATTAATGGCCAAAGGCAGCGTGTGATGTTATCAACGCCCTCCTCTCCCTTTCCAATTGGTTTCTCTTTCCTCTGATGGATTCTATTCTAATTCCATTCGAACGATTAAAGTTTCCCTAATTTTCTTTTTAAATCTGAATGAGGACGTTTTTGTATTGCGTTGCTGTGAGGCATCAGCTCGACTCATACTCACTTGTGATTTTCGAGGAAAAGTTGAGCCTGTAGCTCAGTTTTGTCTGTTGCCACATGTTGACTTTATAATGCCCAGATACATTTTATTCTTTTTATCATTAATAAAATTACATAGCATCATAAATGTTATCAATTGATATGGAAATATTCGGAACAAACAAAGAAATAAAGAGAAGAATTGTTGCCTCATTAATTAATTGTTTGTCTCTTGTTACCTTTACTTAAATTTCTGGCTCTGTCACAATCGTTTTTGGTGATGGAGAGGTGAGAGGGGTCTTTAAGAAATGAAATAAAATGAGAAATTTTGTACTTTTGTCTTGAAATAGACTTCGAAGTCGACTGCTAGGATCATTGATGAAATTGTTGTTTCTTAATGATAATTTTCCAGTGAGCAATTATTTATAACTCTAAAGCAGAGACCGTCAAACTTTTTCGGATGGCGGGCGATTTTCAAAATAAAATTTTTTATGTAGGCTGCAGATTTTAATGTAACTTAAATAGTGCTTTTATATCATACACGTGTATAAATATTGTTTAATATAAATAAATAGAGAACAAATTAATTTTTATTGATATGCTACAATGTTAGAGAACCAGAATTTTTGGAGGAGGGAGGAAGTATGTCCGAGTGGGACTCACACCGACTAAACCTCTGAGTGGACATCCTAAGGGCTTACATAGAAGATCCGAGAGGGCGTTAAAAATCATCCGCGAATTTCTCAACCCTGCGAAAGTCAGAAAAGTCCCTTTCATCAAGAGGTTGTCTACCCCTGCTCTAAAACATTTGATACGAGCGTTGCCATTCTTAAGAGAGGGAAAAATTTGGGAGAATAAAAGAAGAAAGAGGAAGAGAATTGTGAAGCAAAAACAGGATGAAATATAAATGATTGTTAACCTATCTTTCAGGGTTTAGACAAAACAAACAACGGTTTCTTTAAAAACAATACTCTTTGCCTTCCAGTTTGAGGTTGAGTTGGATTCATCTTATTTTATCCTTGACGTTTTATTAACAAATTCCTATATGTAGTCTACTGAATAATCATCGAAATCTATTTTTAATAAATACGCAAACTGACCAATTACTTAAGGAAAAAAAAAATTTTTTTCTAATCCTCATTCTTACTGAAATGGGTTTCAGTCCCGTTTCTTCGCTTGAATGAGAACTAAACTCCAACTCTCAACTATTACAATACTTTACTAGTCCTAGGCGGACGATTTTGATCACTTCACTACAGGGCTTCTAAACTTATTCGAACTTGCAGCGAACTGTTGCGAGACTGGGTTAGAATTTTGAAAACTTAAATTGGGATGGAACATGCAGGATAGAGGAGCAGGAGAATAGAGAATTTATGATAAACAGCTTAAATATGGCTTTTCACATTCTCTAAAAAATACTCGGAAGTAGTGAATGAAAATGAAAAGATTATGAAACTTCCACCTATTAAGGAACCATTCCTGTCACAGCAACCACAGGGTTGCCTGCCTGTTAATGTAATCAGCAATGTATTATATAATTATTTTTGAACGGGACAGCCGGTGTCCCCACGCGTTTCGGATTGAGTAGACAAAAAATGGAAAAATTAAAAAAAATAAAATAAAATAAACAAACCAGACTCACCGTTTGGTATCCTGCGTACGGTTCCGCCAGTTGGGGAACCGGGAAAATAGGGAGAGGAGGAGGTCGGGAAAATAGGATGACACAACTGACCTTCCCAGCGTGATTCTCAAACGCATGAACTGGTTGGCGGCGAAAAAAAACAGATTGTCCACCACAAAAAAACAGAAAAGAAAGCGGCACAAGCGGAACAGCGAACAGACAAAAGCGAAACAGCGAAAAGCGCAAAAAAAGCGAAACTTTGTACTTAAAAATAAGCGGTGTATCCCAACACGGTTGACGATAGACTGGCGCACGCACCCGAACGCAGCCGGAACGTGCAAACCTAAGGCTACCTTCAACCTGCCGCACCCTGCTCGTTTCCTAACTTTTAATTTGTACAAATCGGCGCGAACAATTTTTAAAATATAATTTAATTCTGTTAGGCGTAGACATGTGGCGACCCCACCGCCCAGTGGTTTTACACTGCAATCAGAGTCCCAACCCTAAGGTGTTAGGCGACCCGTGCTGAGGGGGTGCGTGGTACAAGGGAGTTGTGTCGTGAACGGAGCCTCGGGGATACCTGGCGCCTTCCCCGAGGGATGAAGCGGCTTGGCGTGGCGGCCGGTGGCTGCAGGCGGACTCCGTGGTGGGGAGACCCGGAGGTCCGGCGGGCCATTAAAGAGAAGAAGGAAGCCTTCAAGATGTGGTTACACCGGAAGGACGAACTCTTTCGAGGCCGGTACTTTGAGACGCGAAGGACTTCCAAGTTGGCTGTGAAAGCAGCCAAGGAGCGGGCTTGGAGGGAGTTCGGCGAGCTGCTTGAATCCGACTACGGATCTTCCAGAAAAAGGTTTTGGCAGACCATCCGCCGCCTCAGAGGGAGGGATCCGGTGCCGTTGGAGGGGTGAAATCAAAGATTCTCGAGAGAGGGCCATCCTTGTTCGTTGAAGAGAGTACTTCTCGGAGTTGCTCAATCCAACTCAGGGCACCTACGGTGGCAGAATCGGCGCCACACTTTGGGCGGAGAATAGTCCCACCGTGGCCGAAGTCGCTCGGGCGATTAAATCGCTCAAGAGCGGCAAAGCTGCTGGTGTGGATGAAATTCGGCCCGAGATGTTGAAGGCGTTAGGGGAAGAGGGAGTCCTTTGGCTCACTCGCGTCATTAAGGTGGCCTGACAGGGAGGAACAGAGTCGGAGGATTGGCAGACCGGGGTGATTGTCCCGATCTTTAAGAAAGGGAGCAGGAGTGATTGTTCTAATTATAGGGGCATCACCCTGTTAAGTCTCACCGGGAATGTCTTCTCGAAGGTGCTGGAGGCCCGTTGCAGATCCGTGGTCGAGAACTGGATGGGGGAGGATCAATGTGGATTCTGTCCCGGAAGAAGCACGACCGACCAGCTCCTGATCCTGAAGCTGATCCTCGAGGGTCCTGGGAGTACGCCTCTTTGCGTGTTTCATCGACTTGGAGAACGCCTACGACCGGGTCCCCGCGGGAGACTCTGGGAGGTCCCAGATATGGCATCGGTGGTTCTCTTGAGGGCCATCGGGTCATTGTACGGGATGCAGAGCTGCGTTAGGGTAAATGGCGTCACGTCGGAGCTCGACGTGTCCGTTGACTCCGCCAAGGGTGCATGCTGTCGCCTCTTTTCATAATTTATATGGATTGGATGCTTCGGTACAGCCGAGGAAGTGAGAGTTTCAGATGTAGGGACCTGAAGGTGGGACATCTTGCTTACGCGGATGACCTCGTCCTTCTGGGATCCACCCAGTCTGAACTCCACCGGGCACTCGACGGTTTCGACGCCGCCTGTGCCGAGGCCGAGATGAGGATCAGCGTGACCAAGTCGGAGGTGATGGTGATCTCGAGGAAGCCCGTTAAGTGCGACATCCGCCTTCGCGGAGCCGCGCCGGGGCAGGTGGAGAAGTTCAAGTACCTTGGGGTCTGGTTCACAAGTGATGGCAGGACAGACGCAGAGATCGCGTCGCGGATCGCCCAGGCTGGCGCAGTGATGCAACAGTTGGGGCGGTCCGTAGTGAGAAGGGCTGGGCTGAGCACCCAGGCAAAGCTCAGCATTTTCCGCTCCGTGTATGTTCCTATCCTCACTTATGGTCATGAGGGTGATGACCGAAAGGATCAGATCCCGGTACAAGCGGCCGAAATGAGGTATCTCCGAGCGGTGGCTGGTGTGTCGAGGCTGGATAGGTGTCGCAACACAGCCATTCGCGAGGGGCTTCAGGTCGAGCCGCTTCTTCTCCGGATCGAGAGATCCATCCTCCGATGGTTTGGGCACGTTCAGAGGCTCTCCCCAGAACGTCTGGTTCGTCGGGTCCTGTCGGAGTGCCCGGGAGGTAAGCGACCCCGTGGCCGTCCGCGGCAGGGGTGGCTCAGGGGGGTGAAGGCCTTGGCCGAATCCCGCCTGATAACCCCGGGTTCTCTGACTGCGATAGCGGAAGATCGTTCCAGTTGGAAGTCCTTGATTGCTTCCCTCACCCCACGACCCTAACGGATGAGTGGGTCTATGAAAAGATAGATAGAATGATAGATTTAATTCTGTTTTAAACTCAATGTGAAAAGTCGTTTAGTTTTTTATTTCAAATACCGCGCCTATAAAAAGTAACAAAACTCAGCAATGATAAATTTACTGTGTTTCATTTCCAAATTTGTGAGAAAGGGCCAATTTAGTGGATTAAAATTTTCATCACAATAGATAACGCTCCTAAACCTTTAAATAAAACCATCCCTCATGTATAATTTCATGAAAATGATTCAGAACGTTTTCATTAGAGCGTGTAAAACCAAATAGAACTATGAAGTAGGGGTGCTCAACCACCTACGTTTATATGGTTAAAATAAAATTCAAAGCGGATTAAATTGTAAATATTGTAATAAAGAGAGTGAAAGCCGCTACAGAAGTGTTATTTGCTTAAAGACCGTCATTTCATAGGATTTTTGAGTAAACGCTTTATGCCTTCCCTCTTGACTTTGTTCCAAATATTATGGTCAGGACGCTGGGTCCAAATGACACCCAATATTCTTTACAGTTTTATTCATTTCCCACCTCCCTTATTGGTCAAGATTTTTCATGTGATTAACGAATTTCTTGGGAATACTAACACTGGTCCCTTTTCTCATATGCTGAACTGAGAATAACCCATAATATCATGTTCAGTTTTATTTTCTAATGTTCTGTTAGAACAATAATGATTTTTTTGTCTGATCCTGTCCTTTACGACTCGGAAACCAAAATGTACGACTTTTCAAATAATAAACTTCTGACACCAGGACAACACATATGATTATTTAGTTTATTGATGTTTTGTTCCATTCATCAGTTCATATAACAGTTTTTGTTATAATCTACTTGCAACTCTGCCTGTATACAGAATTAAAAACATTATGTTTGTGTAGAGCCAAGTGTGATGGTCTAAAAATTTGAATATAATTTTTCAGAAAACAGAACCTCAAGATATTTGCAATTTAAATATTTGTCGGTGTCTTTTGACTTGCCTAACTTTTATTAGAAACGCCTGTATTTATTAACACTCGCGTCCATTTTCTGTACGTTTTAATTTTGTAGAAAATTTTAGAGTTTTGTTTAGAGTTCGAGGAGTCTCCAGTGGGAGATTCAAAAGAAATGTAAGATAATCCTTTTTGTCTTGGAATTTTTATTCTTTAGCTCAGTAAACGTTAACGATTTTCGAAAGCTCTCTCCAATAGACATAACAGTTTCCTCCATCTTCCCTGCTTCTCCTCTTTCCATTCCGAAAAATTGTTTTTGGGGCGATTTTATTACAACCGAAAAAAAGATTTTCTTCTCTGGAAATTTTTCTTAATGAAAGTTTTATGTCGACTAAAAAAGGAGTTGGATGATTATGGCGTATACATTGACATCGATTAAAGCGTATTGATTAAAAAAATAAATAAATAAATAAAAGAAAAATTTCAGTCTTTCATTTGGATGACAAGATTTTCTCTCATAAACTTTTAATTTATTTTTATTATTTTTTTTTACGATTTTCGCTCTAGTTTCGTAATAGTTTACTGTGGACACGTATATCCACTCTCTATCGTTCTCCGCTCCCTAACATCACTATTTTTTTCAAAAAATATTCCATTTACATCAAATCCTCTGGTTTTTTCGTAAGTCAGTGGTTTCACTGGCAATCCTGTTTCACTTTGATAATCGTCATCAACGTGTCGATTTACATAAATTGACTGATTGTTCAAATGAACTGGTGATTGAAGAGAACTCCAAGTTAGCTTGGTTCTCCTTTCGATTGATCCAAACACATACGTTTGATAATTTTTAAATAATTTACTTAGTTTAACAAGAATAATAAATAAAATTTAGGCCCTCGAGAAAGGAATTGAAGCCTTTGAGATCTGGTTTTACCGCCGCATTCTCAGAACATCCTGGACTAGACGAATAACTAACGCGGAAGTGCTAACTCGCGTGGGCAAAGAGGAGTTGCTGTACGAAGTTAAGCGCCGGAAACTACAATACTTCGGAAACGTACTACGGAACAACAGATACAGACTGCTCCAGCTCATTATGGAAGGGAAAATAGAGGGAAAGCGACTCCCTAGAAGACGGAAAACTTCGTGGCTCAAGAACTTAAGAAAAAGGTTCGGCATGACATCCGTCGCGGAAAGAAAGAGAGAATTCGGCAAGGTGCTCAAGTGCAAACAGGACTGTTCTTATGAATGACTGTTTTTTTCGGGCAAAGTGGGAAAAAGTAAAACTGTTAAAAGTTATTTTCTAGTTTTATACGGTCCCTTGACGAACCACAACGCCAACGACGTCATAAGAGGTATAAACCACTCGACTCTATAAAACGCTTCTCCTAACTTCATCTCTCTACACCTTTTCAATTCTCTCTTCTTTTTTCTTTCATTATATTCATTCCTTCTCTTACTTCTTATTTCCTTAATATCTACTCTATGTCCATACCACTTCTCCTTTCTCTCTATAATTACTTTCCTCTCACTCCCATCTTCCTACTCTGTTCTATCTTTTCTTGTCCCTCAGGGCGAATTCCTAGTTAAATCTATTATCTAATTCCTGAGGTTAACAATAAATTACAATCACCATCCGAATTTTTAAAATGGCTGCAAAGAGCATGAAGTTCAATGACGGATTCAAAAACAAAATTCAGGCGATGTTTAATAGTGTTCCTTTTGTCAAAGGCAAATTTAAAAGCCAAGATTGGTTGTCGAGAGTCATTCTTTTTGAAAGTTAAAAATATTAAAAAGTACAGTATTAAAATGCAAAATTTCATTAGGAACACTGATATAAAATTAAAATTCGAAAAAGTGAATTTTTAATACTTTTTGTCTCTTCCTTCTTAAATAATTTAAGTCGGGTTAAAAAAGCTGAGAATGAAAAAGTCAGTTGCCATTTCGAGATGTAATTAAATTATTTTTCATCAACGATTACGGGCAAATTTTAGTTTTATGATGGGAGAGGAGGAGACAGAGGAGAGGAAGGATGAATGAACTATTAATTTTGGTTTTAAAATATTTTAGGAGATAATGAAACATGAGCGCTTAACTCTTTCCACAAAATTTAACCTTCTTCATCAATTTAATCCTTGGTTGCTCCAATTTCGGGCCTCCTCACTTTTATTGCAAAATAAACCGTCCAAGAAAAGGCTTTTTTTCAACAAAGCCTAGAGAGAAACAAGGAAAGGCTCGCTTGGAAGGGCATTTTAAAATAAAAAAAGTTTACGTTATTGACGTTTGAAGTGATTCCGCGGAATTCAGCCGCCCAGACTCATAATACCTCGAGTTCAACCCTTCAACTTGGATTTAAAAAACGTGTTAAGCTCATAAATCCTTAAAAATGGTGGGAATTAGGGTTCGACTCTGTTGGATTTTCCTCAAAATGTTCTCCCTTATTTTTGACAAGAACGAGAGGAAATTTGTTGAGAAAATATCTTTCGCTCCATTAGGCCTGTGGGCTAACCTCTTTGCATTAGTGACGATTGGGTTTGTAAAAAAATAGTCACCACAAAAACCAAAACTTTTTTTTTATCATAGACAGCTCACATTTTCTTTATTTTGTAACCATTTTCATTTTGTTGCTTATTTCCCGGAGGAAACTGTAAAACTAGTGTTAAAACGTAAGTGGTCGAGGTGGTAGACGAGGCTCTTCTTTGATCTTTTTACGTGAAATATTCTAGAAAGCTTTTCTGTGGGAAGCCTCGTCCTTACAAAAGCGGTAGAACTTATTAATACGATAAAAGGAACTGAAATTGAGTGTTTGATGTTACAGTAAAAACAACGAGAGAAAACTTTGACAAGAAATCGTCAAACAAAGCCAATAATGATAGTTGAGGACCTGTTCTCATTTTTAAAAAAGGCGACAAAATTTTAACAAAAAAAAGTAGAGTAAAATTGTTTAAAACATTTTCTCACTTTCCAGGAGGTCATTGAATGTTTTCACAAGGAAAACTGAATGAAAAACATTTTCCCCCGATTTTTCCGATGACAATAAAAGAATAAAAGGAGAGAGAGAGAGGAATTAAGAGGAAGAGGCGGATGATGCGCATTTTTTTAAGAATAAAAATATTAAAAGCGTTTTATTATATTATATTGAATGGATATTTTTTATTTTTAAAATCCTCCGTAGAAAATAAACAAAAAGAAGGCGAAAGACAAAGTCTTTCGAGAACATGGGAAAGGGGAGCTTTCCAAAAGAGAAATACTTAAGTTATGCTTTTAGAAAATACAGTGAGCTTTCATGTTGTAAGTTGTTAATAAGAAGAAAAAGAAGACGAAGAATGGCTAAATGATTTTTGAAAGGATTTCCGGTCAATTTATTCTTCTCATTAAAATTTTTCTTCTGAGCGGCAGAACGACTTTTCGAATTTTCTTTTTTTTTTTAAATTTAAATTTGTAGTTTAAAGAACAACGAACCTCTCTCTTCCTCTTTTTCTCCTTCCCTCTAGAAATCTTTATTGGATGTTCGTCTTTTGATTTTTGACTTGGAAATATTGTCTAAAATTATTTCACTTAAAGTGTTCAATAGACAATAAAAACTATTATAACATCTGCGCTTACATCTTTTGGCACATTTGTAAAGAACATAGGGTGCCTGAATTACCATCGAATGGTATGAGCATGAACCGAAGGAGATCACAAAGACTGAGCGGAGAGTTATGCTTTGCACCTAGATTTGTACGGGTCAGAAGACGGTCGCCAAAAAAAAAGATATAATAATTGATAGCATCTTTAGGAATTAGGCAAGAACACGTAGACAAACAAAGGATTGGCTGTAACAGAAATGCACTCACGAAGCCACAGCACGAATCCTCAGGATGGTGCTGTGAAAACCCATGTCACCCTATACATTCTTGAGGATGCTGGTTGCGTCCTAGAATTTTCCAAAAGTTAAATCACCCACAAACAGCATGTGCCGAAGAAAGAAATAATAATAACAACAATAGAATGTGATAGTAATTTCCTCTAACGTTTTCATCAATGAAGAAGAAAATACCGTTAATGGGAATGGTTTTCTAAATTATCACACAAACCCGAAGACAAATCACCCCATAGCTACTTGGTTTCATAAATAAAATAGAAACAGAACTCAAAAACCTTTTGTACCGGTTGGACTGAATTTTGTCAGCCATTTAGATTACGACTTCGGAAATTATTTATAAGTCAAGATGGTAATCACGTGAGATCCCTGATATTCTCCCGCCGCTTTCTCGAAATAGTCAAAAACTTTTTTGAAGTCCAAGCCAAAAAAATTGCTTACTTCTTATAATGTATCTGACAGATTTATTTGTTTTAATTTCTTCCGTTTCGCCCTTTTATTTATAATTTATGTACTTTTTTGTCGGTTCCTAAATAAATATTTTGTTTTATATATACAATATAAAATTATTAAAAGTGAGTGTGTGCGAGATTATTGTTAGTGCAGCTGCGCATTACAAATTTCGGTTAATGATGTCTACAAAATGATAATAAAAGAAATTGAAATTTTTCCTTTTTTTATCATTTATAATAAATGATGTGTCAAATTTTTCTCCAAGATCTTATCTCTTCTTTCTCTTTCGTCTGACATGATTGATAAAAGAAAAAAAAAGGTTTGGAAAGTGAAAAAATTTAAAGAGAAGCCTCAAATTAGGGAAAATATTTGGAAATACGGGGGAGTGGAAAACCGAGGGAAAGCCATAATTACCTGCGTTTAATTTCGAGAATGTTAAGGACCCATCGAGTGTCTACACTCGGTCCCATTCCGCCTAATTAAGCTTCGCTACTAATTAATTAAAAACGCCATTGCAAAAATATTCAATTTCAATTTTTTATTCATTCTTTACTTCCTGATCGAAGTTTGATTAGCGCCTCTTGTTTTTTCCCTTCCTTCACTTCTTTCTTTCTCTTCCGAAGTTATGTTTTCTTTATTAAAAGAAACGTGGAGTTCTCGCTAAAAGAAGAAGCTAATGGAATTATATTGAGAGTGTATTATTTAAGAAGAATTATGATGACAACGATTCCAACCCATTTCAACTGTGAAGACCGATTGATTGGTTGGTGTTATGTCAAGAAGGAATTTTTCATCTTTTTTTGTGTTAGGCCTCACACTGAGGTATAATTTAGCGAGGGTGTTTCTACAATATTATGGAACCTGTAATTTAGATTATGATGAACGGGAAAGGGAATTCAGACAGGACAAGGGAGAAGAAGAGAGGACGTAATTGACAAGAAAAGGAAGAAAAATATTTTTCAGTTGAAAAAACTATCCTTGAAACCACACCAACGAAAAGAACAATTTTAATACAAGTGTAATACTTGACCATTAACGTCCTTCAAAGCCGTATTTTGAAGAGAGATCCGTCAAGTATACAGTACGTGCAACCCATGTGCGCATATGTGTGACTGTGACGTCCTACATGCATCTAAGCAACTGGAAGCGTTTTTTAAGAAAACAGAAAAGCCTTCAGCTCTGTCAACAGTTGCTGTTCCGCGGCATTTCTTGGTTTTCAGTACCACTTGTCCGAAATAAACAGTTAAAAGAAACACCGACGTTTTGCCAACTTACATGTAATTGGCTTCTTCAGCCTCGACGTAAGCCGGAAATTTGAAAAATTTCAGATTGCAGAGAAGAAGGAAAGGTGGGTCAATGGATAGTAAAATTGAGGTGGATAAGCAGAAATACGACACAGAACAAAGGAACATCAAAGCTGATTCTACTCGAGCCCTTTCCTCTTCCTGCTCCGCACAAATTTTCTTCCTCTACACGGCGATGAAATACCCAACAGGCCATTTTCTGCTCTAACTACTTTGTAAATATACATTTTTTATTAGATTTAGAAATAAAACCGTCAACAAGAAGCCTATCCAATAACAACCCCAATGTTGTTCCTGAACCCCAAATCAATTTTTATTTTCCAAAGCCCCCTAAATGATACCGGTGACTTCTGGGAATTGTGGGACAACATTGGGAAGCACTTATTCAAAGTGAAAAGTTGTTGTCCTTCCTCTTGTACTAAGATTCATATTTGACTCTAATAAATAATCTGAAGAAGAGGAAGGAGTGATAAAAAAGATAGCAATAGTCAAAAGGAAAAAAAGTTGTTTTATCGCAAAAACTCTTCGTTGTTTAGGGGAAAAAACGAAACAAAACAATAAACAGAGTTAAAGAAAAGAAAATAAACAAAAATTGGAAAGGTGTTTGGCTTTGAGAAGAAAGCAAAATCAACTTGGCTGACACTAAAAAAGTTATAAAAGGGGGTTGTCAAAAATTATCGATAAATTCTGATATTTAGTGAAGCGTGACTGAGGAAAAAAATTTGGGTTAAAAATAGTAATCTCATAGTTTTCCCCAATATGAGCTTTGTATTCTTTTAACATGATTCGGTTTTATAACTCCTCGTGCGTTTCGAAGCGCCTGACCACACAAGTTCGTCTTCTTGACTTGTTCCTGACAACTGTTCTTGCTTCCATTTCAACTCCAAAATATTTTAGTCTTTTTTAAATATACTCCAATTATAATTTCCTGTTTGTTTCCCCCATAGATACAGAAGTCGGTCGTATGTTCTTAATGCAAAACCTTAAATCTCTTTTTTTTATTCTTTCTATTGGGTTACAGGGCATGTGAGCCATTTTTTTCTGAAAAATAAGGTTTGGCTCACATGCCCATCTCCGGTTTCCTCAACACGTAAACAAGGAATCTAGAGACATTCCTTTTTACTTTATTTAAAAAAAATTTTTTTCTTCCCAGAATACAGTTCTTGTTTTGATATCGTCCCCTGGGTTACAGAAAGGTTCAAATTAAAACTTTCATAAGTCACCGCTGATCACTTTCGATTATTACAAAAAATGAGCTTTCGCAATCCATCATTGAGTAAATTATTGACAAAGGTGGGTAAAAAAATATATATTTTTATAAAGCCTGTCATCTATCTTCCTAATGTCGGAAAGTTTTATTTCCTTCGAAAGGAATGAAGGGTGAGAAATATGGAAATGAAATTTTTCAGAAGACAAAAATGAATTTCTGACTACCATAAGGTAAATTTTCCGCGTTACGAACACATCTTTTGAGAATCATCTTCTTTGTGTGAACAGGAGGCGACGAAATCTATTAGAAATATTAAGTATGAAAACCGAAATATTGATATACAGGTCAGTAGGTTGAAATGAAGGTAAAAACACATATTAAAAAGCACGAGCATAATTTGAAGGAACGCGAAAGGTAAAGCCAGTGACATTTCATGACATTGAATCAATGAAACTAAAAGGCTAGTGCCACGGGATCGGACCTGTTCTTCCTAGAGAGTACACGAAATTCTGTTTACACAGGTACAGAAATGAAAGGACAGAACAGAGAGGCAGAGAAATGAATGATTGTCCTTTGTCAATGAAAATCTGAATTCATCTGGAGGAGCCACAGAGTGAATTGGGGGGAAACGTAAGGAGACCAAAAGTTCTACGCAAGGTCGCATGGACTCATGGCGGCAAGGGTTGAAAAGCTTTCCAAAAGAAAGTAATCATCCTGAAAATTAGCCAAAGCCTTCAAAAATTGGTTTTCAGGTTTTTCACAATGAAAATTTTTTTCCTTTTAAAATAATATTTTTCCTCTTCCTACTTAAAATTCAATTTTTTTTAAAGTTCAATTTTACATTTTTTTTTTGAACTTTAAACTTCGAATTTCATTTGTCAAAATTTAATTCTTCTTTCATCTTTTTTCCCACCGCCGCCTTTTCCCTTACTTTCTTCCTCTTTTTTCCATTGTCTAAGAAAAAGAAATTTTCAATTGAAAAGAACGAGGAGGTGGAGAAGGAAGGAAAAAGGTCACGCTCTTAGCTTACAAACTCGATAAAACATTTGCTCACTTCAGACGCCATTTTTTATTTATTACTCTGCATTCTTATTACGCTTCTCGATCCAAAAAACTTTCCTCCTCATCTTTTCTTCCTCTCCCGTCATTCTTTATTCTTCTTTCTTCTTCTTCTTCTTCTTCAACTTTTTTAAAAAGAATTTTCCTGTCGTTTTTTACAAACTACTTGAGTCACTTACCAAAAAAACTTCTTTTAAAATGCATTAATTAAAATTAGGAAGGAAATATTGTCCTCTAAAGTGGTATCACTAATTATTCTTTCATTAAACATAACCCAGTCTGGCCTGTAACAGTGGCACCTCTACAAAGCATCCATAAAGTTGAGAAAAGTTCTTAAAAAAAGTTCTGCTCAAGGTTATTGGAAAGTCGAGTATCCTGCAATGTTCTATAATTAGTTTTGAAGTTTGTCGCTTGTTTTGTATATATTGATATTTCTATCGGATGGTCCAATCTCTAACGCTGTCGACATGTATATGCTCCGGCAGCGCTGTCCAACTGGCGGCCCGCGACTACATTTTACTACGAATAAATTTATGTTACTAAATTATTATTGTTAATATTAAAAGTATTCTACCATAATGCTCTCATTAATATATTACGAATATTTCAAAGTTTTCTTTTTAGTATAAGTAAAATATTTTTTAATTAATGTAAACTGACTCTTCAGTTATCAACGTGGTTGGCCGCCAAAATGTTTGGTGAACAAAACATGGCCCACGAGCTATGATAAGGTGAACTGCGCTGTGCTACGGTAAAAAAGATAAATCGGGCAAATATTAATATATTTTAATCCCTGTGATCATTCATAATCATCCCCACGTTTGGTGGAAGTAAAAAATTAATTAATGTTTATCACTATTTTATGAAATATTCAACACGTGATGGGGAATTTAGTAAAAGTTTCTTTAGATACTTGACTTCTGTCACTTCTTCATCTCATATATTCGCCGTTTCTTATTCGGAGATTCGTAGACTGTTGCTGGCTAGCACAGCTGCTTGGATAGGCTGTTGTCAAGTCTTTGTCAGATTTTCCTAAATTGCCCATCACGATTTGGAGATTCCATAAACTAGCCAGTAATAGTGACAAATATTCAGTAATCTGTTACATTTATCAGGCTTAGTTGGCTATCGTAAATAATTTCTAGTAATTATACATTATACCCCATATATTACTTTTTTTCGTAAAAGATGCAAATTTTTGGGGAATTAACCCTATTTGATTTGTTGAAGTTTATGTAACCACTTTATTACAAGAAGAAAAAATTATATAAATACCTGAGCGACGCCCTAGAACTTTAAAAACAGGAGCAAGGAAGACAAAAGAGAGAAAAAAATTTAACAGTGCGACAGTGATGCAAAACAGTTGGTCCTTAGTTGGCGGAAAGTTAAAAAAAAAACCTGAGCAATGTCCCAAACAGAAAATTCTTTTCTCTATATATGAAAGTAAATCCCTTTGTGCAAAGTGATCACACGTCCTGAGTTGCTTCCTTCTCCTTCTCTTCCATTTCAACGAAAAACGTTTTTTCTCAGTTAGGCTGAACAAAATTTTTAGAATGGAATTGGAGTTGGGGAGAGAGGAGAAAGATTGGGAAGTGCTAAAGCCGTGGCAGGATCTTTTGAGGGAAAGTAGGTCAACGATTGAAAGATTAAATTGTGAATGATATCGTGGTCATAAGGGTCCGAATTCATTTCATGGTTCGCAGGAATCCTAAGAGCTTCCCTTCCTTTCCTCCCTAATTAGTTTAAAATAATGAAATCCCTGTATCTAAGGTGGCACTTTCCATTAAAGTTAAAATGAAATATTCACGTCCTTTCTCTTAGATTTTGTTTTATTTTAATCTGATTGCCTACCAACAACAGTGCTTCTGATTGATTCGTCAAGCTCCTGTTCTTTCAATGTGCTTTCATCGAAATTTCTTGTGATCCGAGGGTCATTTTATTTATTTCTCACCTCTTAATTATTCATTAATAATTTCAAAATCCCTTTTATGACACTAATCAAACAAGAAAATTTAAAAACTTTACTTGTGTGTCGTATAAAATTTCTTCGCTTAGAACTAAAAACGTGAAGGGGCCAGTGGAGACTGTGACATTATACTACACTATAATTGTTAAAATAATTCTGTTATGAACTGGTGGTACGAATTGTGGACACACTCACAAATACAGGCTTCTAGGCGTACTCCCGAGAGATTCTAATCAAATCATAGGGCCACACATTCTTATAAATTTGTCAATTTTGTAATCCTATTCACAAGTATCCTAAAATTTTCCAACAGTTTTCAGTCAGAAGAAAGGTCGAAATTGTATGGAAAATCTTTATTTTATGAAATTGTTGCTGATGGAGGCACAATTTCTCCAGAAGTTGTCCCGGTTTTTTGACAATTTGACTTTGGAAAAAAAAGAAAGTTATTTCCTGTGAGTAAGAGAATATAGAGGGATGAGTGCTTGGGAAGAATGAAGAACATTTTGAGAAATTGAAAGTTTTAAGCGGAGTTTAAGAGTAGTGTAAAGAGGAGAAGTTAATTTTCCGGCTTTCTGCGGAAACAGGAGGTTGAGGTTGAGGTTTTTGTGTGCACTGGAATTAGAGAGTTAATTACAATTTTAATGATGATTAAAGAATTTTATAATTTATCAAGATTAGGAAAATGAAAAGATTATTAGCTGGCAGTTGACATGAATTTTTTTCTCTTTTGTTTTGACAGCTATAAACTGAATGCGTGAGAAAAATGACTGGTACTTCACTTGGTGTAAATCAAGATCCGAAGAGAGAAATGACCAAATAAAAATTTTATAAGAGCGGTTACTGCTAACTGTGGTTGTTCAGTTTTGAAGTTCTATTCTAGAGGGCAGCTATTTCCGATGACGCAATAACATCGGACGGCAAAATTCATTTTTTGGAGATAGGAACTATCATAAGGCAGTGGAATTTATTGCTCTACTACAAGTCCTACCTGGTAGACTACCTTCCAGACAAAAGCAAATATATTTCTATAAAAAAAGGGTAAATTCTAAAAAAAAGAAGGGCTATCGGGATAAGTCATTCAAGTAATAACGGTTCGTAAATCTTTTTCGGAATGTAAAAAGTGGACAATTTCATTTAATAAAATATTCTAATTTTAAGAATCAGAGAATGTGTTCCTTTTCAACCTTGCCTCATCATCATCACTGCGAGAGGTAGGATTCAAAGAAGTCAACCTATTTGCAAGGTTTGGGTAATGGTTGAAAATTTCCTTTTTAAATGCTTCATAGTACTCTCACTCTACAGGCTTTCTCGAAAAACATGGTGCCCTTTTAAAAAACTATACTTAACATTTAAGGGGTGCTTTAATTGCGAAATTTCTTTTCAGTTATTTAAACAAAACGTCGAAATGAAACGAAAAATTTCCAGAGGAAAAACAAAGGCGAATGCCTTGAAAATTCTCTAAAACAATACTTTTCCCTCACATCCCACACCCACGAGTCCTCACATGAACTCAAGTGTATGCTTCAAGAGGATTTTTCTCTAAAATACGGTGAGGCAAAAGCTCAAACATGATAAATACTTTGTTTCAAAAAGGTTTTCATTTCTTTAATTCTCAGTGTATTCTCTTGTTCATAGATTAATGTTGTAAAATGATAATGAGGTCTAAGGACAAAGTAAAAGCTAAGGGCAGTCGACAGTCGACAGACGTCAATTTTTAATGATTACAGACAAAAGGCTGCGACGCCCAATTAAAGATACTGTCTTGCGAGCTTCGTAAGCTACATTAAAAACTTCACTTTATAGATTTTCATAATTTTATATCTCCTACTACTGAACTTTGAACGCTTTATAATTATTGTTATCACGGCAGTTAGCTCCGGAATTAATTTATATTCACTATGAGAAGCCTTCAACCAATTCCTAGTGTTAAGACACTTAAGGTCTGTTTCGTAGATAAAAATTCCTTTTATGTTAGTCCAACTGCTCTGTGCCTCGCTTATAGACAGATGGTAGTTAACATGAGGTAAAAAAAAGCTATGAATTTTGTAATTCACAGTTCACATAAAAAGACCAAATCCAATTAGTTTTAATGGTTCGAGAGAAAGGCCCCACCCGAATTGAAAGCCAAAAAAACTGGGAAAAGCAATTCAGACATAATGCTTCTAGGTCCTGATTTTCAAATGCCATTCAATCCATTTAAACTGATGCAACCTCAAAATTCCCCGTCCATAAGGTAATATATGACCTACAGAACTATCGGAACAATAATCCAACAAGCAGTATCAGCTCTTGCTTGGAATACTTTAATGAACCAGTTCATTTTTTGGTCTAAATATGTAGTGTCCATTTCAACATCTTTGACGACGATCAATCTTTAAATGGACAGCCTTTTCGATAAACAAATTTATTGTCATTAATTTTGCAGTTTTGAGTTGTTTAATATTGTAAAAATGGAATGTTATGTTGTTTTTATTTACTTCAGAATAGTAGCTCGGGAACTGGGTTACACTTCCGTAATGCCATGAGGGACAAGAAAGAACATTAAATGACGTTTTAGTAAACGCAAAATATTAGCTTTGAAATCGTTAGAAATAAACAAATGTTAAATATTAATAAATTATGGATTGACAAATGAGTTTGTTTGAATTCAAAGTGCAAGTTTTTTTCATTTTAATTCTTCATTTCTGATTTTCAAGTGTTTTCCCCTATTTTCTTTTTTATTCCATTTTCTCTGACATTATCCACTTTTCTGATAAAATATATCTTAAATCGACTTAAGGCTTTCTCTTAATTACCTTCAAAGGCTTCTTTCTCACTTAGCTAATTAAAATCGTTTTTGAATGGAGAAGCCTGGCCGTGGATGCACCGGGTCCAACTTCTAAATTAATTTGTTTGTGCTTTTTCGATTTTTTTCCTTCCCACAGTCCTATCCCTCCCGTTCCCCTGACCCTATTCACCTTCTGTCCTTCTTTCTCGGCGTTCTCAACTATCCTTTACAATTTCCTTCTTTATTTCTTTATTTTTCTTTTTTTACTTAACTTTTTTTCTTCATTTATCTTTTTCCTTCTTCCATTACGCACTTTTGTTTTCAATTCTGGATGTTTTTTGTCAAAGGACTTCCTTTTTACTTGTATTAATCATGTCTAGTCCCAAAAAGTCGTTCGAGGTAGAAATATTCGAATGTTTCATTTGCAAAATTGAAAACGAGATTTTTCATATTAAATTTTTCATTTAAAATATGTTTTGAGGCTTGTAGACAAGAAGTAAAGAAAAGAGGAAGAAAATGAGGAAGTACGTCAATGGACTACTCCTCTGCCTTAAGATCAAGTGTGGTAAGGTTAAAATAAGGAGACCACTGATTCCTGATTTCGGAATGTTTTATTAAATGAAACGGAGCAGTATTTATACCTCAAAAGGGGTTGACAAACAAAGACTTTCATAGAATGACCCATCCGAGTGGTCCATTAAAACAATGAAACATTTCCTTAAAATACCTGAGCCTTTGTCCGGATGGGTCATTTTACAATTCGGGAATATTTACAGGTATAAGGAGTGATTCATTCCGGCTGCCTTTTGTTCCATTTTCCTTTTCTTTTTGAGTCTCTTGGCCTTGAGCCGAATGAATCACTTTACATTGAATTAAATAACTTTACATTTTGTGGCCGCATATACATATTTCACGAAACTCTTGCAAGAACTCTTTATCAAATTCATCCCCTAACTGATTTGATAAAAAACGGCGTTTTGACACTGAAAAGAAACGCAATAGGTTCCAGATCGCAATGGACTCTTCATCAAAAAGGTGTCTTTTGAGTTGTCGGTAAAAAGGCAGAGAAAAAATCTGTTTCGAAGAGGCAAGGCATAACCACTTTTATTTCTCAATCGCTACGAGACAACGGTTTGTAACGCATTCATTGGGAAGGTTTTGGTTAACAGTAACATGAATTCACGTAAAATTCTTCACCACCTACAGTTTTTTGTTCAGCAGGAAATCAAAACGAAACCCCCTTTTTTCCGAAAGGCTTGGATGTGGAAATGACGAATCGAAGACGATGGAAGAGGAAGGAAAGGAAAAGACGATGTTAATCACCGCTAGCAAAGCCTTTGAGATTTAATTTGGATTAAATTTGCCGGGCTGACAGACGCTGACAGGAGAATCGATGAAAAAGAAATCTAAATTAATATCCAAATTAAAATTGTGTTTTAAGAAGGGTCATTTTCCTTTTCTATTCTCTTTCCTTTTCCACTCTTCTTTTCTTCCCTTCCATTTCTCTTTATTCAAACTAAGTCTTTTCTTTGATTTTGTTAAATCTTCAAGTGTTTTAGAATCTGTTCTACTTTTGCGCTCATTTTGAAAATTTAATATTATCTCCAAAAGGTTTTCTTTTACATTACTTTGAGAGTCCTTCTCGTATCCTTTTTTTTTGAAAATGAGTTTTTTATTTTTAGTAATAGCAAGTTAACGTTTTGGGGATTTAAAAACTTCTGTTTAACAAAATCCAGATTAATTCACGAATAGAAAGAGGCGTTTTGCCCGGAACCAAAGAGGTGAAAGAGGAGAATAAATTAAACACAAAATTTGAGAAAGCAAAACAAATAATTAATTGGTTTTATGACCGAAGGCAGGTCCTCGTACCCCCATATTCTTCGCCTCTGAGACCCTTACCCTAAGGGTGGGACATTTAAACCCTTGACTTTAAACATTTGTTTTAAAAATAAACTCTAAAGTTGTAGCCGCAGGTTGTAATTCCACATTTTTCCCAATCAAAAAATCCTGATTAAGAAAAAAGAAAAGAAAATTTTATAAAAACCAAAAAAATTTTCCTTTTGAATATTTTTAAAGATGAAAGCCAACCCCTAACAGTCTTATCGCGCCCCTATTTCATGAACCCAAGTCAACTCCAATTCCAAAATTATTATGGAAATTCTTGATCTTGTGTTTAACCCCACCCCATCGTATCTAAGTAAATTCTTGTCTTCAAAAAAAATCTTTTTTGGGTTTTCAGTGACAACTTTTTTTTTTTAAATAAAATTTATGTTTTTTCAATATTATCAACTTTTCTGAGCACACACTTACACACGTACAACGTATTCAAGTTTCTCATTTGAAAATTCTTTACTGTCGACTTTTAGCGAACCAAATTGTAAGATCAAAGCCAAATCGGATTTTCCGCTTGGAAACTTTTTTTCCCCTCAAAATGTACTTTAAGTTGTGAACAAACTCGTCCACTGGGAAACCGTCTTAAAGGAAATGACGATGAAAGGCTCCTGTCCTTTAGGTAGGAGGGGACTCGTTAACATTGTTAACTAGTCCTTATTTATTGGAAGAAACTGCTTTAGTGACCACTACCACACGCCCGTCAGCATTGTTTACCTAAATCTATAATATAAGGTTTGCCCTTTCACTAAGAAAGGGAGTAAAGTAAATTTGGAACACTTTTTTTAGTGTCACATTAATCGTGATTTTACCTGTGTTGTGAAAAAAAAATTCATTACGTACCTAAAACATGTTTGTTTTCATATTTGTTGGAATAATTAGGGAGATCAAAAACGGCAAAAGTTTGGTGGAAATCCAAGGCTCACGTTTGTGATGCAATTATGTAGAGAGAAAGATAGAGAAAAGACGTGAGTGATGATAAAGGGGGTGGTGACACATGTCGCTACGCCTTATTAATTTCTCAGTTTTGATGAATATTTGGCCGGAGATTGAATTACAAACTCGATCAAAGTATATACTCTCCTAAGTGCGTATGGAAACCTCGCCAAATCAAGAGGTCTTCTCCTTTTTAACAAAATAAAAGATGAGAAAGAATGATCAGTTGGATAAAAGAAGAACAAAGACAGAGGAAGATTATCACGAGTAATATCGCGAATCGAAAAGGCTTTTATCGAACGTCGACTGTTTGGTAGCGAGAATATATACATGACAAGAGTAGGAGAATGATAGAGAAGCTGAATTTGAACTCAATTTTTCAATATATCACTACTTATTTGAGCCAAAGCAAAAATACATATCGATGTTGACGTTGTACTTTAAATTTATTATGGATACCTTAAAGCAGGGGTAGGCAACTTGTGCCATTTGCAACTTTTTGTGCTGTCCGCCAAAGCACCAATATAATTATATTTAATGAAGCTGTGCCACGTTTTTTGGCGCCTTCGGTGTTCATCGGATCAGTTGATGGCGTTCGTCCACTTCGGGATTTCTGCGTGTAGAAAGAGTGATGTGCAAAACAGTACTTTCCGTTTCAGGGTAGCGTGAAGAGCGTATTTTATATGTGTATATAAATTATAGAAAACGACCGCGAAAGTTTAAACACTATTATTGTGAAGAGTGTAGTCTGGCTCGCCGCTAGACAAGTACTGTCAACAAAGGAACCTCTGCTATATGCAATAGTAATTAAAAGCTCTTGCACATCACCAGAAAGATAAAATTTTCCCGCTAAATAGAATCTGGTCTCTTTCTATCTGGTTTCTTGTCCTCCAGAAAATTTTCAAAATGTGTACCTTTTTGAATGTTTAATACGTCAACAAATTCTCTTTCCACTTGCAAAATTGACTGTGCCAGAGCAGAAGATGAAAATTCAACAGAAGAGAGACAATCAATCAATCAAATTTGTTCGGGTTCGCCTTGTTTCCTCTCCTTTCTTTTCCTCCCTCCTCATGCACATAGTTGACCTATTAGGGTGCTTGTGCTGACCTGTTTTGGCCATAAATACAAGAAAATGATGATTAGAGCCCGTCCACTGTCTCGAGCCATCAATTGGCCCCAATTACAACAAATTATGCTTGATAATTCAAAAGTAATTAACTTCTCTTGTTTCTTTTGTCTTTAAAACTTGTGTTTCCTTCATTTTATGGGAACGCATTTTAAAAAGTTCGAGCCCACGCCGGTGTTTCCATTTTGGACCAGTTGGGAAGACTTTCAAAAACTTTCCGTAACTCATCCTTTGGCTTTCAGTGATCGAGTGTTCAGACCTGAGAAGCAGGAAGGGAGACGATGAGAAGAAAGAAGTTTTCTTGCTGGCGTTTCCTTACATTTCCTCAGTTTCTCCTCTCGTTTCTCTTCTCCTTTCCTTCTTTCTCTTCTTGAATTATAATCTATACTTCATATTCCCACAGTTATTATCATTATTTATATGCTAGAGTTAATTTAGGAATTGTTATTTTGTTTGTTTCTGAAAAAATCCCGATCACTCACTCGCCTTGGTGAAATACGAATTAAAAGTGAACAAAGAAGTTAGGGAAAACAAAATCCAAGTACACTCGTTTAGTCTACATTTCCTTTGCCTGACTTTAACCTCCCTCATCTGCTCAACATTGATCCTCAATCTTCAAAAATGATTTTGATGTGTAATTTAACACTGAAGCGTATTGTTTAGGTCCACGAACCCATTTTCCTTTAATTTTCTTTCCAACTTTTGTTCTGAATTAAAAAAAAAATTTTTTCTCCCTCTGTACTCTATACAATCTACATGATCCTGTACACATACACATACACACATATACTCCTCTTCCCACCAGCAAAAGAATAATAAGGGAAATAGGGACGATGGGGACATTTCCAAAAAATCTATAAACTTGTAACTTGTTATAAACTACAAAAAGCTAAAAAAAAAATAAAAGTAAACTGCCCGGAGGAACTCTTTCTGAGATTTCTATTTACGATAGTATTTGACTAATTAATAAAAAATTAACTCAGTAACTTTCAGTTAAAAGAAAACAGGTGACGTACGAAAAACGATTTTAAAATACTGTACACTTAAACCGAAGTCAAAGTATTATATTTGAAGCCGACTAGCCAATAAATAGATTACTAATACGAGCTTGAAGAGTTAAATTTATTAATTAAAAAGGAAAAAAGTTTTAAAACTTACATTTCGGATTTTTTGTGTCGTGGCCGGTACTTGATTCGAGTCGGAAACTACTCGTCTTATCCTCGATTGTATACTTTGTTACTCGTGTTGAAAGCAAGGAAACCAGATCGACGTAAATCACATTCCGAACGAACTGAAACTTCAACTCTCGTTTGCTTGACGATACGATTTTCTCTCGTCAATGAACTTTTCCAACAGCGCATGATTTTTAAAAGGTTTTTCTTGACTCCCGCTCAAACCGGGAGTTTTGCACGGAAAGTATTTAAAGACTTTGTTCAATTTTTGTCTTTTCTCATCAATCGTGTCTAAAAAATACTTTTAATATCAATATAAATTTTACTCCATTGATCAGAGCACTCTTTAGAACATACGGCATCAGGGCCCATCGGGGAAAATGACTTATAAGGCAAGAATACAACTCAAAGCTATATGAACAAGGCAAGAAAATCTCAGATGATACGAAAGTTGAAGGCTTAACAACGGAAAAGTGTCTCAGTTTTTCTTTACACTGAAGCTATAAATACTGTATACTAAAAAAAGTTCTAATGAACAGAAACACAGTTTAATACTTTTAGAACAGCGCTGTCCAACTTATAGCCCGCGGGCCACATTTTTCACCAAACATTTCGGGGGCGAACAAGGTTGATAACTGGAGAGTCAGTTTACATTAATTAAAAAATATTTTACTTATACTAAAAATAAAACTTTAAAATATTCGTAATATATTAATGAGAAAATGGTGATAAAATAATTTTAATATTAACAATAATAATCTAGTAACATAAATTTATTCTTAGTAAAATGTACTTGCGGGTCGCTAGTAGGACAGCGCTGCTTTTGGAACATATTTGATATTGTTTGTTGTTAGGCAAGTCATCAATATTCGGTCAAATCTCTTGAGCTGATGCAATTTAAAAAAAATTAATATGTTGATGAAATATATTGATTAGTTATTGTTAATCTTTCTGATTTTTTTTTGTCACTAAAGAAAATAAATGGTTAGTATAAGCGTAACAACAATAACGCTTTATAAAACCCAAGAACAGGTAAATTCTGTATAAAGTTAAAGAATTCCAACTTCCATACACTTGTCCTTCAACAAAAAATCACAGTTAATTCCATTTTAAGTTTCTATCTACAATTTAAATATTATCTAGGAAACAGAACGGTGTCTTTACTCTAGGAATAGGGCAATAGATAAACTGGGAATTCGCTCTGGAGAAGAGGGTTAGATACGACAAAGATTTCGATCTTCTATCGAATTCCGATTCTAACAATTTAGTTTGGTGAGCATATTCTGTAATTTTAATTTTGGTGATTTAAGGAATAGATTAACGGCTTTTAAAGTGATATAATTTTGCTTTTTTTATTTGTTTTCGCCGAAGTAATAATTTTTGTTTAAAGGCTTGATATTATCATATACCAATGTAACAACATGATATTGGTCACGTTATTAATCGCATAATCACTTGTAATTTATGGTGAGAGGAGTAGTGTGGTGGTTAAAGTTCCTGACTTAAACAAAATGGTCGAATCCTCCTCCCGCACCCTGTTATGCCCCCAAAGGGTGAGAAACGGGGAAGAAAAAACCACCAATTTATTTAAACTGCACACTGCAACTGTGTTAAACTGAACTGCATAAAAATACAAAAAGTTAGTTTCAAATAATAAATTTATACCTACAGTATTATCAAAAAAATTTTGAAACGTCTCACCGCGTCGCGCCTTTGACATGCCCGTGTTGTAATAATAGTAGGAAAAAAGAAAAATGTTCAGCTTTTCTGCTGTTTAAATGAAAGTTTAAATTTTACTCAGCCCATCCAAGGGCTCTTGTTTCCCACTTATCTTTCATGTGTCCTTCTTCTACTTCCTCTCTTTTCTCAGTTTAATTACTCCCAAAAAATTTATTGTTTTTTCAGTGTTTCAACAACGATTCAGGAAAACATTTTAGAGTGGAGTCGGGGTCAAACTGTGGAACAAATGAGAGCTGAATATGTCTGAAAGATGCATTGTTAACCGCCGCAACTTCAAAAAGATGACTCCAGTATATTAATTTTTCGTTGGTACGGTTAGTTCGCGAATTTATGTGAACCAAAGTCTGATGACTGTTATCCATTGAATATAAGAGTGGTAATGGTGGTGGTAGTTTTAAGCACGTTTTTCACCCTTTTTGAGGGGGTATAACAGGACGCGAGAGGAGGATTCGAGCTCACGATCGTAACCTCTAAGTCAGGAACTTTAACCACTACACTACTCCTCCCATAATTCACTGTATATAAGAGTGTGCTTTCCTATTTTGGTTATAATTCCCTGGCTAAAACCCAATACTACTGTTGGAGAAGAATTTGTGTCAGTACCTCGTTCTGATTATTCTTTTATAGAGATCTCATCGTTGGTACTGCTTTTCGCCCTAGCGAATGGGCTGGATAATGAAACAATTAAGTTTGAAGTTGAATTTCGGTGTAAATTTACAAGCGAATCCCATTTCTCAGTTACTAATTCACCTTTAAAACAAGTTTAGCAACGTAAATTGTGAACACAAAGTGGAATATAAAGAGTGGAATTAAATGCGCTTTAGCATATCCCTGGAATTTAAACTTGATTTCAGTGTTGGTTAGTTCGCATTTAGTGATCCCTGGTCAAAGTCAATTAACTGTTAATTCTCACTGTGTTCTCTCACACTTTCCATTTTGAAAAGTGGCCTGTAGAAGGTGTATAATTCATAGCAAGTAACATTTCCCAAATATTGTACCATTCATTTTAACCCCAAATTCTTCTCCTATGCACTAACGAATTTTTGTTCTATATGAAAAGCATTCTCTTCAAAAACTCATACCAAACTCAACTGACCCATGAGTTCGATTTTCATTACTTTTTTCAAAATTGAGAACTATAGCTAAATAACCAAACTTCCCTTCTACAACTGATATCTAATGAAATTTATAACAGATAAGTGCTTGAAATATTCTGAATGACGAAAAAATCATTTGCTACTGATGAAGGAGGCACAGGAAGAGTAAGTTAACAACTCCAAAACCGAGACAATTGCAAAATTCCACATGGCTTCTTATCGGGTCAGTTCAAAAGTTACTGTGAATAAAAAGAAATTTAATATTTCAATCAGTGAAATATTTTCCCAACCTCCTTCAAAGGCCGAAAAAATGTACAAGAGAAAGTACAAAAAATGTCAAGTGACAATGGGTTTGAACCGGTTCTAAATCACAGGGAATTTCATATATGCTACTAATGCACAGCTAATTAGCTGGTGCTAACTAATGCACTATGAGTTACAGACTGACCAGATATATTATTATTATTTCGCTAGTTAAAAGTTCAAGTCTTATATGCAATGCATACAATTAAAAAAGAGACTGGAAAAGGAGAAGTGAAAAGAAAATGAAGTTGTACACAAAAATACAAAGTAAAAAAATTAAAATTACTGAACGAAAGAGTATAATAACAAAGTTATATAAATGTAATTTCCATGCTAAACCCATGGAAGAAAACTCCAATATGAAGCTTTAAACATAAATCTTTTAATCACTTAAAATTAAATCATTTTTCAAAAATGAAACCTATTAAAAAGCATTTAACTGCTTTGAATAATAATTAAAATGTTTTCCATTGTCAATTTTTGGCACTTTTCCCTCTTAAGTCTCTTAACAAGAAGAAATTCCGATCATTTCCTCTGTCATCACCTATTTACCAAAAATAAGCGAGGAAATTGTGGAGCAACATGACCTTACCCTCTCTTGACTTACGGCTATTAATTAATTAAACAGAGTTTTCCACATTTCCGCGACCTTTCTTTATTACATAACATTACAAAATTTTATTTCTAACGAAAAAAAAAGCCGATACTTTGAAAAACTTGCAACATAATCCTCAATAACAATTAAAACATCTCTAATAAAATTTCAACAGAAATAATGGAAAACAATTTTTTTCTAATAGTGTATTTTCCTACAAGAAGTGTCATTTCATGTAACAACATGGGAATTAAAAACAACTTTTTTTACATCTTCCATAAAAATCTTTTCCCTAATTTTTAACACTCTTGCTAAGCTTTTAATAAGATTTTTTTAAGGCTTTTTCATTAAATAAAAAATGACGAAACATGAGAATTTTCTCTGCATTAATAACAACACGTCAGATCTGGAAAATTTAATTTCTCGTACTCGTTAGTTCTCTTACCAAAAATTCCAGCCTTCGGAAAAAATTATTTTCCTCTATCAAAATAAAATTTGTTAATCCTTTAGGCAACTCATTTAATAATATTTTAAGTTAACTTTAAAAAATTTATATTAACCTAGAGATTCAGAAGTAATGACTTTAACACAATACAAAAAAACTGCGACTAGAAATGTTTGAATAAAATATGTTCGAGAAAGAGAAAAAAGCTCCAAAAATTTAATATGTACACGAAACATTTTGTCAACATTAAAAACGAAAAAAATCATCTAAAATCTAAGCATTAAATTAAATAATATTATTAAGTTTCTATTTTTTCTTAATACTTTGTAATCAGGGGAAAATTATTTGACTGAACTCCTCTTTGATAAAATGTAATTATTTCACTTTCTATTTTTAAATATTCTAATTTTTATTTTAGAAAACGTTTTCCCATTCATTGTAAGCTTCAGCCTTTGCCCTCATTTTAATTTTGTTCCCCTTTTCCTTGCCTAAAGCTCAGTTACACTTAGTTCATAAGAAACTCGACAAAATATAATAATAATAATTATTATTTCAACATATTCTGTATAAATATTGCGTTCTCTTTGTTAATATTTCATGAATCATCCTCTCTTTGAAATCTTTCATAAATCATATTTTCCGATTGGGAAGACATATATAACTCCCTAAATGCAATACATCCTCATTCAATAATATACGTTCTCTTCAGTAATAAATTTTCAATCAAGAAAAAAGAGAAGCATTTAATTCAAAAAATTCGGAATCACTAGCTCATATCACAAACACAACAGGTGTCTCAGGTGTAATTTAGAATTAGTGCAAAAGAAAACTGTTAAATTAAGTGACTGAAGTTAAGCGCCGAAATTTAAAGCATAGCATAGAATATTATTATATTTATGGCTTTGGTTCCTCGATTAATTAGTGTCGATACACATCGGCTGTCGTTTACAATAATTAACTACGCGTGAAAACATTCAATGAATAATGAAAACATTAACAATTGGCCTTCCTGTTATTCTCACATCCCCTCCTCTACTATTTTGAAAGGCAACGAAAAATGAAGAAAATACCGCAACTTTTTCTAAATCAAAATCTGATATAAAAACGATAAATGATAAAAATTGAACACTGTAAGCCCCAATTTCACTTTTCCTAAAAACTACGCCATGAAAATGAGAGTATCGCTTAACAGCTGTAACCACCCCCACTCCTCACCCTGCTCTTTCATTTTCCATATAAAAATATTTAGAAAACCGCTTTGAGTTTAACATTTCGTTAAAAATCATGACGATTTTTGTTGTCTTTTTAAAAGATTTTAGTTTTTTCAAATTAAATGCTTCTTCAGAGCTCTCAATCCGTTCTTCTTCATCTCCAATAAAAAATTTAAACATTTCGCTAATTAAGCTACACTTCGTTTGTATTACTCATATTTCTTTTCCTCTGTTTTCTGTTTGGCTCTGTCAACGTTTTGTTTGTCTTAGTTTTTTTTCACTATTTTCTTGATTGTAAATAAAAATATTTCCACGGTTGACTAGAAGTAGAAGTTACTTTGTTTTAATTCAAATTCGGTGGTGATACAATACATAAAAACCACAAAAAAATAAAACGAAGGTTTTTTTTTAATAAACCGAGCTTAATAAGATAAGTATCGCTGTATTTATACTGAAAAGTTGAGAGTAAGAAACAAGTGTGAGACAACATCCATCAGCCAGGTTTACTGTTTAGGAAACATAGCGAGAATGGCTGCACAGATTTCTTGAGGTTTTGTCTCGTTCGGGTATAACTGAAGGACAGTCCTGACTTGCTCTTCCGGAAAAATGGACGCTAGATGATAATGAAGTTTCCTTCGAGCTTCTTCCTTAGAGTATGACTCGAACTGAGGGGGTGGCTGAGCGGGAACAGAAGGTAGTCTGATAGGATTTGGAGAATATAATAGAGAAGCATGCGTTGGAAGCCAAGAACCGGATTCGAAAGGATCTGGAAGATTCGAAGAATCTGGAACGCAAAGGTTTATCTGAGGATCCGAAGTGCTACTTAGCCTCTGCATTTGACGTTGTGCGGATGCTTGTGGCGGAATGGGACGATACGAATCCGGAGCTGAAGCTATTCGTGTAACGTTCTGATGTTCCCAGTACCTCCGGTCGACGAGCATTTGCCCCATATATCCCCGCCCCATTTCGTACATTCTCTGGTCGTATGGATTTAGAGTGAGCTGTCTTTCAAGTTTCTTGTGAAGGTTCCTGGTGGCACCACTTTGAGTGGCTTCCGGATCGGAAAGTCGCTGGGCAACAGCAGAATGACACCCCCGTTGGCCGATAACTTGAGTGTACTGCCAATCAGGAGCATTTTCAGGTTTCCAGTACACATTTTGAGATTGACTGTGGGAACAACTTTTTCCTCCTCTACTTTCACTCAAAATGTTTTCCACGCTTTTACTTTTTTCAACTTGATCATTATCTGAGGTAAGAGAAGTGACAGGACAACCCGGAATCCCGGACTTTGTGCGAGACAAAGGAGTTTTCCTCACAGCTCCATGTTGCTTCACCTGATCATCTGAGCTCAAAGGAAGACTTAACGATTTACCTTTGAGTTGCCCCGCTCCAGAATCTCTGCTTCCCCTTGCTTGCCAATGTTTTTGTGCGTGTTCCACAAGTCTTTCCGTCACTGATTTATGAGGCAGAGACCCGCGTTCTGGATGGTGATATTTACATTTATTCCCGTACGTGCATTTCTTTCCATATGGGCAAGGTGGAGCTGGATCACTTCTTTTCGACTGAATTCTCAGGAAATTGTCTAAAGTAGGACCTGATCTTCCCAATGGATCATCAGGAGGCATAAACCTACACATATCAAAGTAAATTTTTAGAATGAGTTGAATATGGTTTTTCAAAAAATTATTTGGACCCCGGTCACGAAGTTAGAAACATAACGAGCTTATTTAGTGTCCGCAGTCGTTGCCTCTTAGTGACTCATAATAAACCACAACAACAAAAATTAATAAATGGCAAATAATTTTTGTGAGAATTACCTATCATTAACGAACGAGTACATCAATGTCCGTTCTTCGACCACTTTTCTAAATTCCACGCTCTCCTGAGCCAGATCTCTGTAATTATCGTTGGATACGACGATTCCATCCAACTCGACGGCCAGTCGGAGTATGTATCGGTCATCGTAACAAATTGTTCTTTTGCCACCAACCAGTCTAGACGGTGTGAACACCACGATCCTTTCTTTTTCCAATTCGTTTAATATTTCTTGATCTGAAAAATAAAAACTAGGTTAATTGATACCATGTCGAGTCTTTTTCCAAAACCCGACTATTCGAATAAATATCACTGTTTTACAGACAAAAGTGTGACACAAATGTTGCACTCGTGTACTTGTCTTTTCAAATACATTACTTTTCAGTTCAGCTATTATTTATCGAAACACAGTCCTACAACTTTTGATTATAATAAATCGAAGACTACAAGATTGCTAAACGGATCAGTAGTGCTTTTACCTGCAATAGGATTGTCTGGTCGAGATGCTTCCTTCCGCCATTTAGGAACGAAAACAGTTATTTCTTTGTGCCCTCTATTTTTAAACCAGTCTACACAAATCTTTATTCCTCTACAGGAAAAAACTTCTTTGTTCCCGTGACTCATGGCCACATTGCTGCCGTCGATGACAATCGGCCGTAGTCTGCCAACATTCTCGTCAGCAACAGCTTCTTCTCCTACATCTTCACTATCGAAATCAGCTAACTTTGGTGATTGGGCACCTAATTTAATAAGCTCAGCCAAGAGCTCGTTTTGACTCGGATTAGGACCTAGCTTGCATAAAGCTGTTTGGACTAGTTTTTCCGTATAACCCAATTTCAAACCAAATTCAACCTTTGCGGTATAACTGCTGGAATTCGGTCCAGAAGCAGACACATATTCGGCAAATTCTTCAGCTAACGTATCCGAAACGGTTCGACTGACATCCTGATGAGATTTCAATTCTTCGCCATCGAAATCGGAATCGTAGCTAGAGTCTTCTCCTCCCAGAGAGGCCTGATCTTGGTCTTTTTCCTGGTTGCACAATGAGTCCACATAGCTCTAAAATGAAAATCAAATCCCAAGGGTTGATTTAAATAACTAAACTTGGTGGAAAAACAAAGCTGATAAAAAAGGGAACGAAAGAACCAAGTTTCATATGACAACAAACTGACCCAAAACACACACAAACCCATCAAAGCTTCGCTAGTTTTCTAAACAAGTCAAAAAATAATTTGAAAAAATTCGATACCGGATCAGTGAGTTACTAAAAGTATAAGACCATATTGCTTACGGCGTTAATCTAAGACTGGAAGAAAAAAATGAATTATATCCAAGCATTATAATAAGGCACAAAAAATATTATTCTAGATGATAACTCATGTAAAATCTCTCTCGCCGACCATTTCAAATTGTATATGTATACTAGGAAAACCTAGAAGATGCCAAATAAACAAAGCCATAAGTTTCGATCGAAATAATCAAAAGACAAAGGAAATAAATTGTAAATGAAAAATGACGGTTATATTTATACTGTATTCCTTAGATGACCGAAAACACAAATTAAAATTTTTTCTTATTGATTTTATTTATTCTTTCTCTTTTTTTTTATAAACAAAAGGAAATCAAAGAATTATGACAGATTAAAATGACCTAAAAGTTGTAAAAATTAAAAATCAAGCAAATGTGTAAACTGGCCAACTAAATATTTAATTTGGAAATTAATTGAAAAAGCCAGAAGCAGATAAGTGGATGGCATCGCGGGTCAAGGAGGATGTTACAAGCATAACCGGATATTTTTCTTTTAAAATGATATCCAAATATCTTTTACATTCTCCTAGCTATAATTAACGAGCCATTTTTGTTGACTGCATTCGAAAACTTGCTATCACCCAATCAACCGTTGCGAATCCCGTATCACCATTATTAAATGCACCAAGTTTTTATTTTTAAATTTAAACTCGTTTTTTCTTTTATGCTTATTTTGTATGCAAAAAGTAAGCTGGAACGATTCCTCCACAAGCGAAAGTTAACAGAGATCCGGTTATAACGGCAGCTACCAGTGCAATGGCATACAACAGGTTTTCCTCCAGCCTTTATGTCCGATCATCCAAACTGATTATTTCCAATGATAAATCTAGGTTTTATCCAGAGCACCTGGTAAACATTTAGATCAAAGATAAGCCCCCTTCTGAATTTAGTATCTATTGATACTCTCACATACTTGACTGATACACATTGATACTCACACTCGCTACTAGTGTTTCCGACTGATATTCGTCAACAACTGCTCTACGAAACATGCAAGTCATAGATAAATTTAATAAATTTTTTAATATCAAGAATCATCAATATCTGCGAAAGACTGATATCAGTGAAAGACAAATCTCAATCGGTTCCTGTCACACGTATTCTTTATATAATAAGTTAGAAAACTTAATATACATGCCGGAGGCCAAGGTCTCCCATTCACACATACACAGCACACGTAAAAAAGAAAGAAACAAAGACTCGAATTTCATGGATTTTTACAATACTTAAATTCATGAATAAGGCGTTAGTCAAAAATAATTACCAACAAGACAAGTAAGTTCAAGATTTTTTTCCGCAAATCCTTAGTGGAAATCAGTAGGATCTAAACATGAAAAACGTACCAACAACCGATTACAAATTTACTTGAGAGTAGGTGATAAAAATAAGTATAACCCGAAAAGGGTTTTTGAAATTTAAAAAAATGAATTTAAGACTTGTTAACAGCTCTCTTTACCTACTAAATTATTTATTTAAAATAGGTCTCTTAATCAGATGAAAAAAGGAACGCTTGACATAGGAACATAAGTTCCATTTATGTATCTGATATTTATTTCCTTGTCCTTAACACACAAACCTACGAGTGATTATGTAACTTCATTTTAACACATTGGAAATTGTTTAATTGTAATGAGGAACCTTGGATTGGGAGAATCACCACAATGGATTTCATCGGCGCCTAATCTGTCGTAGAACAAAATGGCTTTTACATAAAAAGATAAAAAAGACAAAGAGGCGGAAAAACGGTGGTAACGTCACTATGGAAGTCAGAAGTGAAAGTAAGGGCCGATGTACAGGTTACAGGAAACTAAACATCCGGGTTTTATCCAATTTATTTTCGTTGACCTTTTTCTCTCTATTCATCGCAAAGTGGAGTGCATTGTGATCGAATGCCCTCAAATCTTGGCCTGTGTGTCAGAAAAGATAAAACTTTGTCAGAACATTACACCACTTAATGAAGGCGTGAGCTTTAATTTTTAAGCTCATCTTAAACGTTTTCAACCTTCTATTTATTAGGTTTCGTTTTTTTTATAACTAACATATTCACAATTTTTACAAAATTAACTATTAGTAATTGCTTATTGTGTGAATACGTTAATAAGCTTACTTTACATTCGTGCATGTATTTACATACATTTTCGAGATTCAGCAAGAAAACTTATTTTTACACTTATTAAGTAGTTAATACATTGGCCAAAGAAAAGAAACCTGTTTTCTATCGACAAGACTTCAAGAAAACTTAGTATAAGTTATATATAACATTCTACCAGTGAGAGCTACAACAGGTATACAGGCTTCCCCTTCGTAATAAAAAAAAAATAATTGAAAACTTTTTAGGTTCCAAAGAAAGCAAAAAAAGACGAAAATTTTCGCTTAAAAATTGAACAACTTTCTCATCTAAGCCATTAGTAGTTCCTTCACAAGTTTTGATGACAATGACTCTTCAATCGACACTTTTTCATATTTTTCCTCTAGAAAATCTCATGAATGAATCACAGTGAGAAACGACTAGGACTAGGTGGGCTCCTAATCAGAGTACTTGAAATACATCCGGCAACTATAAGCATTTATCGCTATCATTTGTCTCGAATGTGGACCATTAAAACTGCATTTTAGTTCAGGACTATATCGATTCTCGTCATTAAACGTTTTCTTTAAATTTCCTTTATCCCGTAAGGACAAACGAAGATTTTATTAAAAAAAACTCAAGTTGAAGTTTCGTGCCGGTAAAGGAAGAACTTAGTACCACTGGAAAACATTGGAACATCAACTAAAATCAAATTGTCAAATTATAAGCATTATATTTTTCACAAAAGGATCACCACGGGGCCAAACACAAGGGGAACTAGTTTGTTACAAAGCAATATTATAGGTAGGAAGAATTTAAATCCTGGTTGGGCGCCATTTAAAGTTTCTCTTAACTCGAAGAACTTTCTCTTCGTGTAGACTTAAAGAAATTGCCAATTGTTTCACCCTCTTCATTTACAAAGTTTCCTTTACGAGATTTTAATTTTTACATTTTCAAAGCTTCTCTAATAAGTATTTTGGAAAAATTCCCCAACATTTGTAACCGGATTTTACTCGCTCGTACCTTGATCCCCTCCAATCAACTTAAATCTTATATATTTACCGTGTAAATAGTCATGTCCATTCATTCCAATATTATTTTTAACAAAAAGACACTTTCTTCGTCGTTAACCACTTCAACGCATTTTTACACTTCTCGACTCTTCCTAGCAAAAGAATATATATATATATAATCTATAAATAAATATAAACAAAATCCTTAAATTAATGAAAATGATCAAGTGAAAGAGTTGTTGCGACGACGGTAACACGCGAAGCACTGAACAACATTGAATTGTACATGAAGGAGGTCTGACGTCAGAGATTGTGTATCCGGGAGACGGTCCGCCATCTCTCGTTGCACACGCGGACGGTGACCTGGTTATCACCTCATTCATTATTGTTGTTCTTCAGGAGCCATAACTCGTCTTTCCGTCTTCCATGTCCGGGTATAAGTCGTGCCAAACCTCCGTGCTATTCTCCAAACTCATCGATGGATACTCTTCTCTTTGCCCCATATCAGACACAGACTGATCGCTCGTTAGACCAAAACTAGGAACAGCCAGCAAACGAGTTATTGTCTTGTATTCTTAACGAATTCTTTAGTTCATTTACAACCAAAAGAAAGAGAACGCATCGTAATTGAGTACGACCAGTAAGTTTTCCCTTGTAGCAGTGATGTCTATACTCCTTCAACCATGAGAGCTATTACCTTCCATGAGATTAAAGACTTCATTGTTCATAAATAAAATATTTTAATAAGTTCTTTCTCGATAATGTTCTACACAGAGTTGACTTCCGATACTAGCCCTTCCCCCTCCCATCTACGTTTCGTTTTACTGCCCACCTTAAAAAAAACTTAATTTGTAGTTCTCATCTGTGCAAGAAGACTTCCGGGTTTCAAGGTTTTTAATCACGTTTAATTACAATTATGTTAAACTCGAGTTCGTCTAGCAAGTCATAGGGATGTCCCTACTCAATTTATTTATTTTAAGTAAAGAACAGTTATTTTTCTTCTTTTTACTCTGCAAATAGCTTAATTACAAAACCAAACTAAAAGGAACAGAACAAAATTGGAGATATCAGACATGGTAACTATTAATAATGTAAAAAGGTCACTTTCAGGCCTTGCCGTTTTCGAATACAAGCATTATTTTTATTTTCAAAATAATTTTTAACTGGTATGCGACCTCTATATGATATCAATGTCTGTTTCAACAGAATACACGTGTGCAACTGTTTCCATTTTTGACCTTATATATATACATAAATATATAAGACTTTAATAAACGTTTGCTCAGATGCTTAGCTTCTGTCACCTCGTAATACCCACTAATTGGAGGTTCTTAGACTGTAACAGACAGTCTTGACAGCATAGATATATTGCTTGCTTGGCTTCTGTCAGCAGTCAGTTATAAACTACCTCCCAAGCTTAGTAGGTGATTATGAATAATCGGCGAGGATTTAGCATAAGGCCAGATTTATCAATTTTACCTAACATATATATTATATATTCGGCTTAAAGGCCTACGCAGGGTATAGCTAAACCTTTTTTTTCTTTTACCCCTATTCTGCATTTATTTTCGAAATCTTGAAATAACAAAACATAAGATTAGAGGTACTAAAAGTTCACAAGTTAAGGAAAACTTTTAAGTTCAGAAGAAAAGGTCGTAATGAAAATAATGCGTTAATGCCTCAGAGAAGGAGAAAAGGAAGAAAAGATTAATTTCCAGATATCATATCGGACATCAACCATGTGACGTCAAATTATGCGAAATACATTAAAACTAAAATTCCCAAAACCAGTTTTTTCTTTTTTTTCGGTCTTGCAAGATTATCATCGACAGATTCCTGGGCTTGTAGAGTATCGCCTATACCTGGCTAACTTCTTATCAATTTAAAAAACATTTTCTAGCGTCTTCTGACCTTCTTTTTTTCTATGAAACAGTTTTAACAGAAAACAACGACCAATGTTTTCATCCAAAAGAATAAAACACAGTTTTAAGGATATTTAAGTCTCGCTATTAACAAATTTACGTAGTGAATTAAGAAAAATAAATGTAAGCAAAACAAAAACAAACTCTGGTTAAGAGTATAGCGCGTTAATTTTCCCAAAATTAAGACCTGGGAACAAGGTGGGAGACCAAATCAGTTTTAAAAGCAATGAAAGCTCATACTCTAATAACCTAGATCCTTTCATACTCTTCTTGCTACTCTGTCCTATTTTTCCTTTCTCCCAGGCTGAATTCTTGGTTATTGTCCAATTTTAGGGGTTAAGACACTGGTCTGTTCCCTAGATAAAAAGCTCCTTTAAATCTGGATCCATTACGTGTTGCCTTGCTTAGAGATATGTAGCAGTTAGCAGGGGGAAAAAATAATAATCTACATGATATGACTAATGGAAGAAGAGTGGCAGATATAGCCATGAATAAAATTTTTCTAAGTTTCTCCAAAAGTAAGATATTGCTTTTTTTGCCTCCAAAATTCTAGTTATTACAAAAATGTTCCCTACAATAAAAAGTTTTCCCACTTGGAAATAAAATTATTCAATATGAAAGTCAAGTCAGCAGTTAAGTTGATTGTTATTCTCTGTATGTCTTTAAAAGACTGCAAACAATAGTATATAACAATATCTGTAAATGAAGAATAAAAAAATAAGAGATGACATTAACTGAAAATAAGAACTCAAGTTTATTTCCTCTTTAAAAAATACAAATAGCTTATAAAATGGATCAACTTTTAAAAATAGACAATAGTATTGAAAATATTTATTTTGCCTTGAAGGCCTCTATGGAACACATACATCATTACAGATATGTGTGATCAAATTTAAAAATTCTTTTGGTAGACTAAAGGTTGAATGTGAAAAATTAATTTAAATAATAATAGTTTTAATGCAATGAATAACTGTATATCATTAATTAAACTGTGTATCAAAATACTGGTTAAAAAAAATACTTGTTCCTGAGCCCAAATTATTTACTGTATGTAATATAATAGGTGTCACTTACAAGCACCTAAATGAAATGGTGGTGTTTTAAGAATAACAAAAAATATGTGAAAATGAAGTGTAACACTAATAAATTCAATTAATGACAGAATTTGATGCATGATTTAATTTAAAAAGTTAAGTTTCAATTAACACATAAAACTTTTCAACTGCTCATATAAAGAGAATTATAGTCTACTTAAATCTTTTCAAATTTGAAACATTTTGTAAAAAATTCCAATATGTTATACTTTGCTTTAAACCACCAAACTCGGTATTTCTCGCGTTTTAATAGCAATGAACTCTTGATCTTCTTTCATACTGTCTTTTATAAATCAGTTAATTAATGTACTGCGTGAATAAAATTATTATTAGCTAAAACATAAATTTGTTATGGGAAAATATTGAACAGGTCAGTATTTTCATTTAGTGATAAAGTAGGACCGTTTCTACAAAGGAGGATGACTTATTTTAAACAGGTCTACCTGATTATTTAATATATTTGTATTTTACTACTTACTTGCAAGTTTTCTGCGATAGCAGACAATTTGTCCACCGGTACTTCCCCCCCATCCACTGATATATGTACGAAATTCGAATCGAACTCATCTCTCTTTGTTTTATCGGAAACACGAACGGAAAACAAATTGTGTATAATTTCAGAGTGCTCTTGAATATATCGTACATACTTTCGCTTCACTCGTACTGTAGGATGATGAATAAACTCATCCATTTTTTGAATTCGTATTCCCCATTTCTTATACTGCAAAAATTCTCATGACTCACGCGAAATCAAGACAAAAATCTGAAATAGTTTACAAACGAGTCCGGAGCCATTTTGTATATTTCACTGTGTCAAGTGAAATCGAATTCGGGCGACATTTAAGACGCCTCTACCGGCCATTTCAAGAACTAAATTCTTCAAAATTATTTCAGGACTAAACAATTTTAATTGTTTTGAAGGAAAACTAGTGTATACAAGCTTCAGATTGAGAAATATATTGTAAAATGTTAGGTCTTAAGAGATTAGTAACTTTTATGGGCAGGTGGGTATTAAATTTTATATATCTGTTTTTTTAGACACAATCAGTTTTAATTTTTTTTTTCTTACCAGGAGTGGAAAGGGGGCTTTTGAGAATCCAGGAAAAACACACTTTGCCCAAACTGCCATATGAATATAACGCTTTAGAACCAATTATATGTTGTGAGATAATGGAACTTCATCACACAAAACATCACGCCGCCTATGTGAATGGACTAAATGATGCAGAAGACAAAATCAAAGCAGCTTCTCAGAAAGGCGATTTTAGCACAGTCATTAGTTTAGGTGATAATATCAGATTCAATGGAGGTGGACATATTAACCATTCATTGTTTTGGGAAAATATGTCACCTTGTGGAGGCAAACCAAGCAGTGAATTGGCAAATGCCATTAACTGTGATTTTGGAAGCCTTGATAAAATGAAGGATTTGATGTCCCAAGTTGCAGTAGGAGTTCAGGGCTCTGGTTGGGCTTGGTTGGGGTACAATCCCTTGACTCACAAACTTCAGTTAGCTAAATGTCCCAATCAAGATCCACTTCAGCCAACTACAGGCCTGATTCCTCTTCTAGGTATTGATGTTTGGGAACATGCTTATTATTTACAATATAAAAATGTAAGAGCTGACTATGTTAAGAGATTTTGGGATATAGTTAATTGGGTTAAAGTATCAGAGAGATATGCTAGTGCAAAGAAAAACTAAATATTTTTCAGCAGTGCTTTGTATTGTATTTAAAAAAGGTGTAAATATATAAAATTAAAATGGGATAGTCATTATCATAGGGATAATTTTGTGAATTACTTTCAGTTAAAAGTGCTTTTAGTATAAAGTTTTGAAATCATTTTTTCCAATGTTCTTTTATTATTTTTCCTAAATTACTTTCACCCTTTTCATTCTTAGAATATCATTACATAATTCATAAGAGTGAACTACATCAGTGGTGGCCAAATCCATGGCACATGGATGGTTACAAGTGGCATCCAGTTATCTTGCCAAATGAGCAATGGATGATCATTAAAGGATCACCATTTTGAACAGGAAACTGTGATTATTGAAATTGAACATAAACTAAGTTAAGTGTGTGATCAAGTTATTCCTTTTCCTTTCTTAAGTATGCTGTATTCCATCATTACTTTACTTATCTAAGTCATAAAAAAAAAGGTTTAATTTTAATTCATTTAATCAGTGTTAACATGCTTTGAGAATAATCAAAATAACTTAAATAATCAGGCTTTAAAAAGAAACCATTTAAAATTCAGTCGTAAGAGAGGGATTACAAATAATGAAAGGCAGCAATGTCAAGGGTATACAACATTTAGGGAAAAAAGTTTGAAAAAGTACTCTAGTTATATTGCACTTCTGAAGTCCCATATCAACAAAATTTGTGGATGATGTACAAAAGAGACAAAGTGACAAAGAAACTTTTGACTACATGAGGAACTTAATTCTTGCAATAGGTTTCTAGGCATTTGTGAAACACTGATCGGAATTTAAGGTTAATTTTGCAAAAAATCTTTATTTTTAATGAAGTTGTTAAAAGTAATAAAAATGTTTTTATTGAAAATTACCAAGAAAATATAACATAATAATTCAGTTACCAGAAATGAATACTAATTTCATAAAAACTAAAATTTTTTATGTTAGAGTGACATGAAACAAGTGAGATTCATCATGGTTTTATTTTAACTGAAAACTACATGATAAGTGTTGCTATGATGTAACAAAATATCAAATTTCTATACCATTTCTATGCAATACTGGTTTTTACATATATGAGTTAATATTTGTACATCTGATAACTTTGATCATATCTACATAAACAATTCTATAAACGCTAAGTAACTATTTTTTAAATTAACAGTGAAACAAAATAATATTGAAATTGAGAACCACCCTAACCTATAAGTATTTAGATTTTCGGGGCGGTTATTTAAATTTTCTCTAAATAATTTTTGACTTGATGTGAAAATGTCGACGCGGGATAAAAGCCAAAAATTATTTATTAAAAAAAACATAACCTATATTGGTCAAAAAACGATTTAAATATATAGACAAATTACTAAAGACGATTTCCCTGGGTTTAAAAATCACTAGTACATAATTAAAATAATAAATAAATAAAAACAAAAAACTAAACAGCCAGCATTCTAATTAAAACCAACAAAAACTTTCAAACATTAAGCATTAGACAGTTAACCGCGAATCCATCGAAACCACAAAATTCATCTCAAAGCTTTTATAATCTTTAAGTTAAAAGTATAGTTCATTTATAGACGAATTAAAATTACATTTTAATTTACATTAATTTCTTATTGAAAATGTTATTCATAAAAGTGAAGTTACTAAGTAGCCAACTTAAAAATATTAGAAAAAATTTATTAATGACTCTAGTAGTGAGTAAAGTGCTCCAGCCATCAGAAATACGAAGACAACACTGACAAGAAGTAGTATTTCATTTAAGTGTTTTCTGATCAGTTCTATTAAATAATTATGTTTTATTGCTTTCCATGAGTATTACCGTTTGTGGTAGTATAAAATCATTCAGTGAAAAGAACGTCAAATAGATGTAATATTTATAAAACACTCCTAGAACATCGTAAAAACTCATTTTAAGGTAAGTAAACAAAGAGAAAATTATTATAATTTAGTAGAAATTTACATTTCATGTTGCCAATCGATGGTGTTTCTTATCTGAACACCTTAAACTCTTAACGAGTAAGTCCACGCTGATGAATATATGGTAAAAAATTTGTAAACGCGAAAAAAAAATGGTTCAACCAGTGCAATAAATTATGCATACACTGGAACCATCTTGTATGACTCACAAGTTGCGAGGAAGCGAAATTGCAGGCGCCAGGAAGCCCCTATTTAGCGTGAGTCACCCTTTGAGGTTGACCTAATTGAAAGTTTTCGTCATTTTCTTTGTTCTGAGAAAGGTTTTATCTTTTACTCGGTTTCCGTGGTGCATAATGAACATTATAATTAGATTTTTTTTTGTTTAATAGATTAAGTAAAACCTATGTAATTGAATTTTTATTTATTTTAATTTTTTCTATTTCATCCTCGCCCCTCATTTAAAATGTGGCCTAGGTTAAACAAACAGTATGTGTGTATATATATATATAATTTCGAATTTTGAAATTGCATGTAGCTAAAGTTTTGCCGGGGATTAAGCTTTTCAGAGGCTTTGAAATGTGGAACAAAAACCTTTATTTTTCAGACAACCAAAAACCAAAAGACTTTTATATATTAAGATTTATAGATTCAACAGAACACTTGTATTCTTCTGAACAGATAGAATTATTACTGATAGAATTATTCTTATCTTATTCCTAGCTACGAGTAATATAATTCAAATTTTAAAAATTCAACTCAAAGGAGGTGTTTTAAATAGTTCTTTTAGATAAAAAAAAGTTTCTTCAAGAAGGATGTACGCTTTAGTTCATGTTGAGTATCGATTTCTCGACATTCTCTATCCCGCTCGGTTTTGATGTTGCCCTCTCACACAGTCTTTCTCATCGTTTTTGCGTTTACCCAAAAGTATTTCTTGTTATATTGATTTAATAACAGTTTGAAAAATGTCATTTGAAAACTTTCGCTTTAGTTTTTGAAGTAATTTACTTCACAATGATCGACATTCTTTCATAGCCCCCCTCCTCCCACCTCCTCCCAGCTCTGTATTTCAAGAAGGCCTGGAAATAGTTGAGTAAAAATAAAATTGCTGTTAGAGAATTTAATTGAATAATATTCATGTTAAGAATTTTACGGGAAACAGTTATTTTCTCAAAATCTTGGGGGGAAAATAAATAGAGCTTGGGGAATGACGGCAGCAACGAATGACGTCATTTCATTCGTATCCCACCCCTTTCAAGTAAAATGTTGTTTCTTACTTTTGCGGCCTAAATGTTCTTGGCTTTGAATAAGCCTCTTTTTTCCTTTTATAATATTTATGTCATACTCGTTTCAAAAAATCTTACAATTAAACGAATTCAAACTTATTAATTTTAAGGTTTCCGTGTTACTGAAAGTACAGAACGAGGTTTATTTTCTTTCCTAAATTGAAAGTTTCGAAACAAGCAAACTGTTGCCAAAAGTAATTCCTGAAAGGGTGGCAGGAAAAAAATCACAAAAAATATTCTGGAACATTACTCAGGATATAGTACTCAACACTTTGAGTGGAAAAACTGGTAACTTTCGTGCTTAATGTGATGTTAGGCGTAGATCGAGTTGAGATGCTGTTTCAGGGAATAATTTCACACGCATGGGATTTCTTAAATGATGATGAAACTCATCTCCTCTTTCCCTTCCTTCAAAGATGTGATTCATGGGGACATTATATCACTTATGTTTTATAAAATGATAAAAAATTTTTTGTATGATTCGATCGTGGGATCGGTTATCTCAGTTGACTTTACCCCATTTTTGAACTGGAGCATTATTACGTAATTAATCGATCGTAAAACATTGAACTTGGGCCATTACTTTATCAATCATTATACCATCCCGAACAAATGGAAATCAGTTACCAAAGGTCGCGTTAACAAGTCTTCCTTTTTTCATCAACGATTAATTTTCGCCACCAAGGACTAATAATCGTGTTGTGGGATGGGGGCCACGATGACTCATATTCCAAAAAAAGCAATGGAGAAAATGTGGAAATTTTTTGGAAAAAATACTTATTGATCCGTTTCGATATGGATTGGTAGGCGTTTGTACCACGTGAGCAACCCTTTGTGACCTTTAAGGTTGCGCAAACTCGGGAAAATTTTTTCGTCTTTAACCCTTTCCATTTTTATATTCTCATTCTTTTCAGTAACATCTGTCTATTTTCTTTTCTTTGGCTGATGACATTGTGGTAAATATTTTGTAGCAGTTGTGTACAGTGAATATTGTTTAGTTAGCTATTTAGCTTGAGGTATGGTTTTAGGTGAGTGTATAAGAAATAAATTTTTTTTTTGGAAAAGAAGAAGTTTTGCTAGTGGAAAAATCCATGGCTTTACAATGAACAGATTTCATTTTATAAAATTCATTAAAATTCTAAAATATAATATGTTTCTCTTATTGAAGAAGCAGGATGACGGAAATTAAAAGAATATTTTCTGTTTTATCTAATTTTGAGCTTTTCTGCTACCTGTAAAAAGAAATAATATTTAATGGTTTATGGTTATTATTATTGCGTAGTGTTTCTTGCACCTTTTTCGATTAATTTCTGTCCCATTCTTTTATTTTAAATTTTCTTAATTTACCTCATCTTCAAATCGTTTATTTATAAATTGAAATTTTATATTGACATATCTATCGTATCCAATATTTTATTACGGAAGAAAAAGTAGATTATTACACTTTTAAAATCAACAAATTTATCAGTAATATTAAGATTATTATTATTATTTGATTTAATTTTCCTCGCCGGTTTATTAATGTCACATGTAGATGTAAATATTGTATATATAGATAACTTCTTAAAGAAGATGAATATGAATTATGCTATCTTCGCTAATTTTATTATTTCAGTTTTATATAATTAGTTTACATTTAAATTCGTTTCTATCATAGAATCCTATCGTATTCATTTATATTCGTTTGGGTAATGTTCGTTGACATCCAATGATGCAAATAAATAGAAAGTTACCATTGTCACTATCATACTATTAGTATATTACTTTAAATGATTTGTCTTTTATTTGCGTTTGAAACCTTTATTGCTAATGCATTTCGCCATATGAAACTTAGTTCTTTGTTTCTTTACAGATACACATTAAATAAAGAAATGTCGTCGGTTAAGGTTGCGGTAAGGGTTCGGCCCTTCAACAACCGAGAAATATCCAGAGAATGCAAGTGTATCATAGAAATGTGTGGAAAGACAACATGTGAGTTATCTGTATATTTTGTTTGGCCAGAATATAACATGATTTCAGTTGGATTTCCCATAATTCGTTTTTATTGTTAATCATAATCAACGAGTTTTCTTGCTTTTATCAGCCGCAATTGAACCTAAGTTCTTTATAATGTATGGGTCAAATGCCTAGTCACTGTGAAGTTTAAACTGAACATCTACAAAAAGTTTTTCAACTTTTTTTTTCAGCCATTATAAATCCTAAGGCTCCACCTGGAACCAAGGAAGCTGTCAAAAGTTTCAATTATGATTACTCTTATTGGTCTCACGATGTAAGCTTTCGATTATCTGTAATTCACCTTTGATTTTTAAACTTTTTGCTTTTACTTTTGCATAGTGGGTTCGTTGGACGTTGAGTCTAGAGAGCTTTTATTTAAAAAATGCCATCCACATTCGTTTATGTCTCTTAATTTTCATTTTTTAGAACACGGATCCTGATTATTCTTCCCAAACAATGGTCTACAAGGACATTGGAGAAGAGATGTTGGAACATGCTTTCGAAGGATATAACGTTTGCATTTTCGCTTATGGACAGACGGGAGCTGGAAAATCTTACACTATGATGGGAAGACAGGAAGAGGGTCAGAAGGGAATCATTCCAATGATATGCAAGGATCTATTCGCCCGGATCAGGAAAAATACATCAGAGGATCTGAAATATTCAGTAGAAGTTAGTATCTTCATTGTGTCACAAGCTTTCATGTTATGTCTCTACTGAAACTTCATTATGAAGTTTTAAAGCTCAGAAACGTTGATAAAGTACCAACATCTATTAAAATACTCCTTAAATAAATATTGATGATTTACTTTGCAGTTAAGAATTTTGTAATCATTTACTTATGTATATCTAGGTCAGTTACATGGAAATATACTGCGAACGAGTTCGGGATTTATTGAATCCAAATCCAAAAGGGAACCTGAGAGTAAGGGAACACCCCATACTAGGTCCCTACGTTGAAGATTTGTCCAAATTGGCAGTAACTTCTTTCGAAGATATTAATCACCTGATCGATGAGGGAAACAAAGCCAGGTTCGTTTACTGATTTAAAAGAAGTTAATGTGAATAAATGTCAGTTATCAAGTCATCTCGAATTCTTCATGTTTTTGTGAATTTGTTTTTAAATTAATTTTTTGTCCTAGAACGGTGGCGGCTACAAACATGAATGAAACGTCGTCACGATCTCATGCAGTTTTCACTATATTGTTTACACAACAGAGATTTGATTCGACAACTGAACTTTCAAGTGAAAAAGTCAGCAAAATATCTTTGGTGGATTTAGCAGGATCCGAGCGAGCCGATTCAACTGGAGCAAAAGGCACAAGACTGAAAGAGGGAGCTAATATTAATAAGAGTTTGACAACGCTGGGCAAAGTTATATCGGCTCTTGCTGAAATTGTAATTTTTTTAATTTTGTATAATGATTCTTTTTTTAAGCAGTTTTGGTAATTGTACCAAGAAAAAGATAAAAGAAAATATAGTCACAAAAGGGTAGAACAAATCCATTGCTTTGGAAAAATTTTAATTTAGTAAAATTTAAAATTAACATTTTTATTTGTACCTCCAATTATAAAATTTTGCAAAACGATATTTCCATTGAGGAAATAAGATGTAAAGTTAAACATACTTTTTAAAGACTACACCTAATACAATAATAATTCTTTTTCTCTAATCAAAATTTTTTTTCACATTCCAACTTTTTGGGAATAGTCTCAAAACAACATGGTAAGTAATGATTCCCTTAAGTCTTCTCTAATTTAAAAACTTTCCTTTCAAGCACATGAATTTTTTTGTTTTCTGTTTAGACGTCGAAAAAGAAGAAGAAACAAGATTTTATACCATACCGCGATTCAGTTTTGACTTGGTTGCTTCGGGAAAACCTCGGAGGGAATTCCAAAACAGCCATGATTGCTGCCATTAGTCCAGCCGATATTAACTACGATGAAACCCTTTCAACTCTACGCTATGCAGATCGGGCTAAAGCTATTGTGTGCAAAGCTGTCGTTAATGAAGATGCTAATGCCAAGCTTATTAGAGAACTTAAAGAGGAAATTCAGAGATTAAGAGATTTACTTCGGGCAGAGGGCATCGAAGTGCAAGAAGGTGAGATGTTTGTCTAACCAAAACGATTATGTTTGAAAATTTTGAGCTTCCTTAAACTTGGCAAGACGTCCTGCCCTTTGAAGTTACTCTTTTTGAAAATTAGGTTTTGGCTTTTTAAAAATATTTTTAAAATTTTCTTTCCAAATGGACCCATTTTTTTGGCTTACTTTCGCCTCTTCTCTTTGTTCAGTTTTATCCTGTTTCTTAAGGTTTTGAAACTAAAATATTACTAACATTTCTTACAAATTATTTATATTACTGATATGAAGTATAAATCTACTGTCGGGTTAAAAAGTGTTAAGACCAACTTTTACAAATTTTTCCTTAACATCGTTTACGTCCACAAACCCTAAAGGTTAATTTTTTTGTCTTTCACTTGTTAAATTCTTTTTCGTAAAACTTGTTCAGGACCAGATGGTCGTTTGATTGTTGAAAAAAAAGATAGCAATCGTAAGTAAATTTTCAGAAGCCAGTTTCAAAAGTCCTTTTGACAAAAGTAAAAGCACATTGCGCGGTAGCTGCTGCTTCACCCAATTGTTGTCTATTAAGTTTTTTAGCCCGGTTGGACGTGTTTTTTTTTCAATATCAAAAAATATACTTAGATAAATATTTAGCGATCAATTTAATAAGCAGCTACGTTGCCCTCAAGATGTCTTTGCAGAGTGAAATTTTATGTCTTTTTATTATAATCCAGCATGTTTATTCAAAGAGCTTGCTGTGTGGTGCAAAGTAAAATGTGTTTCTGCTCCATTTCACAATTAATTAAAATTACTTTGTTTTTGAAAGTTTGGCTTTGAAAATTTCTATTGGGATAATTTTGCATGGGCTTATTTCTACCGCCGCTTACCAAAAGAATTTAAAAAAGAATTATCTTTAAACGCTCACGCAATTTGACAATCCGACTTTATTAAATGTTCCTTTGAAGTGGGCACAATAAAATATAGGAAGTTTTAATATTTCAGTTTTTTCATAATTTTATTACTTTTTTTCAACATTTAAAATTGTTATTTAATTACAGTGGAACTTCTCATAATGGGTTTAATTCGTTCCGAAGTTTTACTCGTTATGCGAAACAACTTTTTTCATATAAATTAATGTAAAATAGGATAATGCGTTTCAGGCCGACCAAAAACTGTTGGGGGATTTCCCATGTACAAGTCGCTCACATGCCAAAAATTGCTCGCTATGAGGAACATTTTTTTTGCAATTTATGTTACTCGATATGCGAATTTTTTGCTATGAGAGGCTCCGCTGTATTACATACCTTTATCAATGTTTTCACAAAGTTACACAGTCTTTGTTAACCGTAGCTTCCACAGTATTCACTTTGTCCTCATTCTAGTCGCCTCCTTCAAAAATTGTCCAAATTAAATTTATTTTTTATTTTCTATTGTATCTGGACTTGCCGGCCGCAATACAATATTTAAGTGGCAGACATTTTCCGCTTTATAATTATATTAAATCTCATTTCACTTAGTCTCCGTTTTGTTTATAAAGTATTTAATGTTGAATTTTCAGGCGACGATGGCGTCAGAGTTATGAAAAATAACGAAATCAATCACGAAGTGAACGCTCCATCAAGTTTTGCTGAAGAAGCTGTTGACCAACTTCAAGCAAGCGAAAAACTCATAGCAGGTAAAGAGGAAAATTTGTGGCTGTTCTAAATATAATATAGGTGTATTCCATGAGGTTCTTTAGCTAGAAGAAAATTTGTAACTGAAATTTTTATTTTCAGAACTCAACGAGACTTGGGAGGAAAAATTGAAGCGAACAGAGCAAATTCGACTTCAGAGAGAAGCCGTGTTTGCAGAAATGGGTGTTGCTGTAAAAGAAGATGGAATCACAGTGGGTGTTTTCTCGCCGAAGAAAACTCCTCATCTCGTGAATCTGAACGAAGATCCTTCCATGTCTGAATGTCTTATTTATTACATCAAGGACGGGACGACCCGAGTTGGATCGGCCGAAGCGAGCATTCCTCAGGACATTCAATTAAGCGGATCTCACATCTTAAGCGAGCATTGCATTTTCGAAAACAAGGATTCAGTGATAACTCTCATTCCTAAACGTAACGCTCTGTGCTACGTGAACGGAAGAGAAGTCGTCGAACCGATCGTCCTAAAAACCGGATCACGCGTTATTCTTGGCAAAAATCATGTTTTCCGGTTCAATCATCCTGAACAAGGTTTTCGGTTTTCCTTCTGCTCTATGCTGCTCTTTGCTTTCAACTCTCTCTCGTTGTTTATTTTATTAATACCTTTTATTCTTTTAGCACGTGAGCGACTTGAGAAAAGCGAAATAGAAAAACTTTCCCCGGCTGAAACTCCAAACAGCGGGGAACAAGTTGATTGGAATTTTGCTCAAATAGAATTACTTGAGAAGCAAGGAATCGATTTGAAGCATGAAATGGACAAAAAACTTCTCATTTTGGAGGAACAGTACAAAAAGGAAAAGGAAACGGCTGATCAGTTGTTTGAAGAGCAGAGAAAGGTAAAGAAGGCTCAGGCAGATCGACATTTCTCGTTGATTTAAAATAGATATTAATAACAGCTTACTTCAGCTTACTTATCTATTTGTTTATTAATTTTATTTTTTAAGACGTACGAAGCTCGAATTGATGCTCTACAAAAACAAGTGGAAGAGCAAAGTATGACCATGTCTATGTACAGTTCTTATACTCCAGAGGATTTTAATACGGAAGAAGATATTTTTGTAAATCCTCTCTTTGAGGCTGCTTGCACGTGGAACGACAAAGAACTGCAGCTGGCTGCATGGGCTTTTCGGAAATGGAAATACCACCAGTTCACATCGCTACGAGACGACCTCTGGGGCAATGCTATTTTTCTCAAAGAAGCAAACGCCATTTCTGTGGAACTTAAAAAGAAGGTAATCGAACTAGACTGTTTTGTCTAATTTGCACATTATTAACTGTAGGATTATAATTTTCTATTCATTTTTTTTGTAGGTTCAGTTTCAATTTACATTACTCACAGACACTTTATATTCTCCTTTACCTCCTGACTTACTTCCTCCTGCTGATGAAGAAGAAGAGGAAGAAGACAGGCCATTCCCAAGAACAATTGTTGCTGTGGAGGTTTTGGATACGAAAAATGGAGCTACTCACTATTGGACGCTGGGAAAGTTGAGGTAAAAACATAAATTATGCATAAACATATACTTGTGTATATGTATGTATATAAGGTTAGAGCGATGAAAAAAGGAGGCGAACGTAAAAAAAAGTGTCAACACTTGTTACTTTAACTTTGTTACTTGATAAACAAATTCGGGCACTTGTCAATGGCTAATGGGGGCACGTTTACTTTAGCGTTGTAGACAAAGTTTGAATTTGATTTTACCAAACATTTAGAAATTATTTTGAATCTTTTCATTTTTGAAGCACTTTTATTTGCTGGTTCTTGCATGATTTTCAATGTTTGAGTAGTTTCAAACCTTTGGGATTGTATTTGAGAGTGCCTTAATTTATTTTATACATTTCGCAGTTTTGTATAATGAACCCCCGTCATTTTGTACAAGATAATCTTGCTCCATTGTTGCTTTCAATTGACTTTTCTCATTAGTCTTCTGAAATATTCACATGTGCTATTGTTCATTCATATTGAACTACTCGGATCTTGAATCCCGAGAATTATTTTCTGGCTCATAGCTTTGCCAGTTGTAGCTTGCTCACAGTGTTTTGAAATAAGGAAAATATTCTGTTATTATTTCACTATTTTTGTTTAAACAGAGCTTTTGGTTTTTTAAATAGAAATTAGAAATTCGTTTTGTTGTAAGTAAATAAAAGGGGACACAAATCTTTTAAAGTTTTTTCTAATAATAAGTCTTCTTCAACTCCAAAATAACTTTAAATCAGTTTTTTTTTTCAAATTTTAAGTGAGAGATTTTTGGCATAACCTTAAATTTATCACATAGAATATATATATATATATATAGAATCTCCGTTGGTTTCTATGTTAGTGTAATCCATCGTAAATAAAATTTTTAAATGGTTAAATCTTTAAACGATCTTCCTGTTCAGAGTTTCTCTAATATGGCACCTTCATTACAACCTTTTTTATTACTTAAATCTTTTGCACTTTAACAACTCTGATATATCAATGTTTTTTTATTCTATTTAGTTTTTCTTTGTTAATTTTTTAATTGTTCAGATGGTTTTTGTCTCCTTTTAAGTTTTTGGGATTCAAACTTTGTCTGCAATCGGTAATAAAAATTCCATTTTATTTAATATTGCAAATCGTCCCATTGTAGACAACGTTTGGAACTCATGCGACACATTTACAATGAGGATTTGAGCCCTCAGTCTCCTGATCAGTTGCGTCAAGACTTTTTTGACTGTATCTCCGTCTGCTCGTCGCACAGGTTTTCATTCGCCAATCTCATACCTTCAAGGTTCGTGCTTTTTGAGCCATTTTTTCCTTTTGTACTCTCGCTTCATTTCTTCTACTCCTTCATTTCAACAAGTTTTTGTCGTAGTTATATAATGACCCACTACATTTGGGGAGTTTTCATCCTTAGAATGGTGTTTTTTTATATATAGCATGTTTTAAACGAAAACCAATACAAAGATAAGCTTCCTCATTCTTCATCATTGCTTTGTAATTTTTCGCTTTCTTTATAAATACCTTGAAAAGCTGGCCAAGAAACACCTGATTTTCGATTTGCGTGTTGTTTCAGACAAAGGCTGGAATTGATGAGAGAGATGTATCACAATGAAGCCGAATTGTCTCCAACGTCTCCTGATTATAATGTAGAAAATCTTACAGGAGGGGATCCATTCTATGATAGGTTCCCTTGGTTTAGAATGGTCGGAAGGTCAGTGTTATTGTGAAGTGAAGAAATTGTGTTAAATTTCTGTGTCAGACTATTAATAATATGTTCGCGTTAGTTGTCTCAGTGAAATCATGATAGGTTTAAAAAATTTTTTCAGGTCTTTTGTTTATCTTAGCAATCTCATTTACCCGGTACCACTAATACACAAAGTTGCAATTGTGAATGAAAAAGGAGATGTTAAGGGTTATTTGAGGGTCGCCGTGCAACCTGTTCTCGGTTAGTTATTTTATAGGATGTATTTATAAAAAGCCAATAATCAAAATGATATTGAATTATTGTAGTAATAATAATGGTAAATTCATATATCTAGAAGAAAACAGTGAGTATGCAGTTGGAGTAAGGCAGTCAGCGCGAATCGCGTTCGATAGTGAGGTGTGCGGGCCTAAAAGTATGAAAAAATTCTCCGAAAAATTGAACATAGAAGAACGAGTGGTGGAAGGCAGCCAAGATTCTTACAACAAAAACGAAGGTATTTAGTAAAACACGTGTAATTTCTTTATAATTTTTACATATTTCAATCTGATTTGTTCTTATTTAGATAATGATTGTGATGGAGATAGTGGGAAAGGAGACAGTTCGGTTGGTTCAGACGTCAAAGATGAAGAAATTCCGGATCATATGAAAATTGGAAATGAATTTACCTTCAGGGTTACAGTTCTGCAAGCCGTTGGGATTCCCACCGAATACGCTGACATTTTTTGTCAATTCAAGTGAGCTATAATTTCTTCAATTTCTATGAAGTGAATATAACATTCCTTTTTATCACCACCAGGAGAAGCTGATTTCTTTTATTTTTATCGAATCAAGTATGCGTTGATAAGGATTTATTGTGTATTCGTTATTTTCAGAGTTGCAAAAGCTTTCCTTTTTTTACAGAATTATTAATGAATCGACAGATATTAATTTGAAAAAACTGAAGCATTACATTTAACATTTTAAAATGTGTTATCATCATCATCATCTATTACAGTTTCCAGCCACTGGCACTACCGGTCTGTCCTCACTCTGTTCCAGCCCACTCCTTTCTTCTGCACACTCTCTTCCACTCCCTTCAGCCATCTGTCCCTTGGTCTTCCTCTTGGTCTTTTACCTTTCACCTCAGTTTCATGCATCTTTCTTGGTAGTCTGTCCTCTTCCATTCTCATTACATATAAGTGGCCATATCACTTCAGTCTTGCTGTATGTATCCTCTCCTGTAACGGGTCCTATTTCACAATTTTCCTGATATTCTCATTCCTTATTCTATCTCTTCTTGTTACTCTTATTCTGCTTTTAAGAAACTTCATCTCACTTCTTTGCATTCTACTTTCATCCTTTTTCTTCATCGTCCATGTCTCTTAAGTGTAAGTCAAGATAGGGACGTAATAATTTCGGTAGATAATTGTCTTACTTTTCTGTGGAACATCCCTTCTCCAACCAGGCTTCTGACACTTCTCAGGAATGCTTCTGCTTGTCGACCTTTCTCACTCACGTCTCCCTCACTTCTCCAATTTTCCTGCACTACACTCCCCAAATACTTGATTCTCTTCACTCTCTTCAACTGTTCCTGTCCAATCTGGAGTCCTTTGATGGGTCTTTCCTTTTTCCTTGTTGTTTTCATGTACTCACTCTTGCTTGCATTAAATTTCATTCCAAACAGTGCACTTATTTCTACCCATGGGTCTATCTGTTGTTGGACTTCCTCTTCCTTATTTCCTCATATCATCAAATCATCTGCGAAGGCCATTACTTTCATATTTTCCTGACCGATTTTTCTGGCCACCTTTATCATAACCTCATCAATAACTGCAATGAAGAGTAAGGGGGATAGGGCACTTCCCTGCTTCAAACCACTTCTTTGTTCTATCCAGTCAGTCTTTTCCCTTCCTACTTTAACACAACTCCTGCTTCCAATGTACATTTCCTTCACTCTGTCCACTGTGCATTTCCTAACTCCTTTGTTTACCAGGGCCTCTCATACAAAAATGTGTTATAATTTACAATATTGTATTCAATGTATATTTATATTCCCTACAAGACCCATCATCTTGGTAATACCATTCAGTTAGCAAGAAATTTTTAACGATTGGTAGGTAATAGATAAAAATAGATAAATTGAAAACAATTTTTTTCTAGTTTTCTTCACCGTCATGATGAAGCATTTTCTACAGAACCAGTCAAAAACACCGGAAAAGGCAACCCTCTGGGATTTTATCACGTGCAAAATGTGAGTTCAATATCTTTATTTCATTGTACTTGTTTTAGACTGTCTTTGCTCGGTTATAAACTGACTGTAAGGAGTTTTCTTCATTGCAGATCACAGTAACAGTAACGAAATCTTTCGTCGACTACGTGAAAACTCAGCCGATCGTTTTTGAAATATTTGGTCATTATCAGCAACATCCATTACACAGGGATGCCAAACAGGAAGGCAATCAGTAGTAAGATTATTTCCTTATTCGGAATTATTAACTTTGTAGAAACAAAATTTATTTTAAAAAAGTCATTCGATCTATTTTAGCGTACGACAACCTCCTAAGAGGATGCTTCCACCGTCGATCCCCATCAGTCAACCCGTGAGATCTCCGAAATTCGGAGTTTTGCCTTCTCCGAGTACAAGTCATGTCCATGCCAAATATGATATTCTCGTTTGGTTTGAGATTTGCGAATTGGCTCCCAACGGTGAATACGTTCCCGCTGTCGTCGATCACAGCGACGACTTGCCATGCAGAGGATTATTTCTACTTCACCAAGGAATCCAAAGAAGAATAAGAATTACTATAGTTCATGAACATGCCCCTGAATTGCACTGGAAGGATGTAAGAGAACTTGTTGTTGGTAAGTTTTGACATTGTGAGAAATTGTGTCATGAAAAAAATTTGGGTCGCACGAGGATTTTGTTTAAATGAGTACTATTTCAGGTCGCATTCGAAACACTCCGGAGTCAGACGAAGAAGATAATGACGGTTCGGTTCTCTCACTTGGCCTTTTCCCCGGTGAATATGTAGAAAATGTCGAAGATGATCGGTCCATTTTTAGGTTCGAAGCAGCTTGGGATTCTTCTCTTCACAATTCTCCTCTGCTCAACAGAATTACAGCCTATGGAGAACATATTTACATGACACTTTCGGCCTATGTCGAGGTGAACATATTACTGATTTGTTCAGATTTATCCTCTTTGCGATTTTCCATGAAAATAATTTTTGTTTTCTTTTTAGATTGAAAACTGTGGTCGACCGGCCATCATCACCAAAGATCTCAGTATGGTATTGTATGGGCGTGATGCTAGAGCTGCTCCGAGATCGTTGAAACATCTTTTCACAGGAAATTATCGCAATTCCGAAGCAAACCGATTGTCCGGAGTTTATGAAATTGTTCTTCGAAGAGCATCCGAAGGTAGCCCAGGTTTGTTGTCTTCCCTCTAGAGTAGCCGCGCTTTTTTAAATTATTTTTTAAACTTGCGTTTTAATTTTGCTAAAAATGTAATCTATCATCTAATGAGCTCCAAACAAGGATTATTTTATTTAATTGTGTGAATTTTATAGGCGAACGGAATAATAAAACCTTCTGGTAATGTTTAAAATGAACAAAAAGATGTTGGCTAGTCTTCTTGAACATTCCTATCAAATCGCTAAAAACAGTATTCTGTCGGGTTTCTTTTCAAGATATTGTCTAAAAATTCGGTCTTAAGGTTTGCGAAGTAGTCTTGCCAAGCCTTAGTTCTTTTTTATTTACTTTAAAAAAAATTTATTTTTTTCATTTTATAATTTAAGCATGACATCCTGGTACCACTTTGCTGTTGTATGTGGCAATGCCACATTATGCATGTATTGTGTTAGTTTGCTAAATTTCTTTGTTGTTGGTAGCATACTAGACTTTGTGTTTATATTATTAAGTAAGAAATGTGTAGAAACCGTTTTAAGAAATCCAATAACGGTCTATTTTTATATATAAAACAAAAAAAAATAGTTTTTGTTAGAAATGAATGTATTAATATACTTATTTAGGTGTTCAAAGACGCCAAAGGAGGGTTCTTGATACGAGTTCGACATATGTACGAGGCGAAGAAAATCTACATGGTTGGAGGCCACGTGGCGATTCCTTAATATTTGATCATCAATGGGAGCTGGAAAAGCTGACTCGTTTGGAAGAAGTGGAAAGGGTTCGTCACATGTTACTGCTGCGTGAACGTCTCGGAATTGACAAAGGTCCCTTCACAAGATCCCACGACTTCACCAAGTCAGAGAAGGTACGAATTTAGGATATACTCCCCGTTTCCATTTTAAACAAATAATATTCCCCCAGTTTTCAAATTTATTTGGTCAAACCATAATTTTTCACGATGATCACTTTGTTTTTGGATCACCAAAACTTCCCTAAATCAGTTTACCAACTCATGACTAACTGATGTAAATGTTTATAGGAGGTGTGCAATATGGTGGCGAAAGCCAACACCGAAAACAAGTCGAATGCAGCTTTACGAGGAAATGACGTGGCTGATCAAACCTTCATATATACTGATCGAGAGAGGCAGCTTTTGTTGAAATGTATCAAACTTATTCAGGGCAATATTCCTAATAAGGTATTCATTATGATGTTTAGATTTTTACTTGGGAAGGACTTAAGAATCTTTTCCCTTCCTACCTCCTTACCTTTATTGAGTTTAAGGGAATTTTTATTGCACTGTTATTTATGTAAACAATCCTGTAAAATTTTTATCATTTATAAGAAAGACGACTTAAAAGCTGAAAAAAATTGTTGTGACCTATAAATAATTATAAAAACTTAGTTAGCATTACCTTATTTTTAGGAACTTAACATACCGAAATTGTTGTCTCCATCAGACGACACCGAGCTAACATCAAGCATGCTTTCCAGCTATGTTTCCTCTTCATCTCAGGAGTAAGTAATCAAAAAAGAGTTATTATTTGGCTTTTTAAAATTTATTCTTAACCAAGTATTTTTTACTTAAATTATGAAATCATTTTGAATTATTTACTGTAATAATTCATATACACATATAAAATGTTTGGGTTTATCGCAAACCACGTTACTATCCCAGTAAAAACGCACAACACTCAAAAGACTAAAAAACGCGCAGAGCACACTACCCGTCTCAGCCGAGAAAAAAGAAAAATGTCCAACGTTTCGCTAACTTTAAGCTGTTAGCATCATCAGGGTTTCAGTAAGACCGAATCGAAAAACTTCAGGTTGGGGAGACAAGGAAAAGAGGACAGGATGAATGGATTTGTGAAAAGTGAAATAGAACGAGCCTCTCTTGCTCATAGGATGAGCCCTCCCTCTACCTGTTTTCCTACCGAAAACCCTTTGTCCTCAGGAGTAAAACAAATATAAGAGTAATGACAAATTCATTCTTCCTGTCATTTTGTTCATTGTCTCCTCAACGTGAAGTTTTTCGATTCGGTCCTACTGAAACCCTGATGATGCTAACAGCTTAAAGTTAGCGAAACGTTGGATATTTTTCTTCTTTTTTCTCGGTTGAGACGGGTAGTACTCTGCTCGTTTTTTAGTGTTTTGAGTTAATTTTGACCCTCGAAGTCAAGTTGTCGATCTGAAAATCTCAATGTCGGTTTTGTTGTTTTAGGTGTTTTAAAAATATACCCACCCACCCATCCCCACCTCCTAAAAATCTTTTTTCCTGCTATATTCGTTAGAAAATTCGTGCTGCATGGATGAAACACAAAAATACATTTACAGAAACCAAAGCAGTTGGGTCTAGATTTTAAGTGGCTTTCAAGTTATGGGGTTTTTGCTGGGACAGTGACGTGGTTTGTGATAAACCCGAAAATTTTATGTGTATATAAATTATGAAAAACGACTACGAAAGCTCAAACACCATTATTTATTGTAATGTTTGTTTTAGACTATGCTCTCCCGAAAATAATCGGACTTTGCAGGATCAGTTACCAAACTCAGATGAAGGAGTTGTGGCCCCTCAGCCCTTGCCAGGGAATGTTCAAAGTCCTAATGAACCGTTGGTACTGTATGTACCCGAGGTGGAAGAAATTCGAATAAGTCCAGTAGTGGCTAGAAAAGGATACCTTAATGTTTTGGAACATAAATCGAACGGATGGAAAAAACGTTGGGTGGTAAGATTGTCGTCATTCAGTTTTTTAATGCACTTTTATGGAGCAAAAATGATTTCTTAATATTTTTTTTTAGGCTGTACGTAGGCCATATGTCTTCATATTCAGGGATGAAAAGGACCCGGTGGAAAGGGCTTTAATAAATCTTGCCACGGCTCAGGTAGAATGTTCAGAGGATCAACAAGCTATGGTTAGAGTTAGAAACACATTTAGCGTCGTGACAAAACATCGTGGATATTTGTTGCAAACTTTTTGTGAAAAAGAAGTTCATGAATGGTTATACGCTATAAACCCTTTACTCGCAGGACAAATTAGGTGCGAAACTTAAATGACTCCTTAAATTTTTCTTTTTTTTTAAAAAATGTTGAAAAGTAAGCGGTTTTTTCTCATTAAAATCATATTAAGACTATGTTTTCTTTTTTAGATCTAAATTGGCTCGAAAAAGGCCAATGATAAGTGGAACTGCTTCTCAACAGCAATCACCACAACAGCTTCAGCAGGTGAGAGAGGAAAAGTAAATATTTTTCAAATTATCTAAATCAAAGGATGTAAAGAAAATTCAGGACGGAGAGCAAGTAAATTAAAGATGGAGCAGACACATCAAAAAGTCACTTTTAAGCACAACTTTGAGCCCCGCAGCTTTTGTCTTTAGGAAAAGTATATTATTATTTGTTTATATGAAGCTACAGTCCAAAACGTTTGTTCCATCTTTTGTGCGCCCTGGTTCAACGGAATCTTCTTTAGTAGATTAGTGTAATGTAAACTTTTTTAAGACCAATCACTTTCGTTGATCTCAAGCATTTTATTGCTTATTAAAATTTAAAATATTATGAGTTATTAGTTTAATAGTGATAGTGAAGTAAAAACTATCATGGAAAAGAAATAAATATATGAAAATGTAAATCTTTACCCCAAATACAAGCAAATGTCTTATCAAAAATGCAGCTTTGAACTCACTGTGCTAAAGCCAATAATGCTTTTTAAATATCGAATGCTTTTTGTATATTTAAATCAATACTCTTTGATAGATTTCTTGGGGCTGAATTTCATACTTTCGGTCGTAAAACATATGTTTCATATTTTATAATTAATTTATTATATTAGTTAATTTCTTCTTTAGAAATTATCAGAGGTTTTCAAACCTGGTTTTCAGTGTTTTAAATTTTACTTTAGAAATTTATTTATTTTTACTTTCTCTCATCGCCTAATTACTGAAATATTTTGAAAGTTCCCATTGTTTGTAATCGTAGAGTGTAGCTTTACTCCTTGTTCGTTTTAACCTTTTGGCTACACGTTTATTTGAAAAGGTTTTGGGGGTTTTTGCGAAATTGAATTGTGTACCCAGTTTCAAATTGTTAAAAATATACAACACCTATTTTCTGTCATTTGGGTTGTGTACCGCTAAAACAGGGTTCATCAAAATTCTAAAAATATTTGTTCTGTTGCAACCGATACAGGTTTTTCTCTAGAAGATACAACAACAAATACTTAAAATAATTGTACAATTTCAATGACCGTATCAGAGTGTTAAGTCAAACTTGAAAAGGAAGGCGGAAAAAAAATAACAACATGCATGACGTTTTCTTACGTCAAATGTACCCAAAGGGTTATTGGACAAGGAAAACAAAAAACAACAACAAAAAACTGAACTAAGATAAAGCAAAAAATATCAAAATTGTTGAGGAAAAAGTGCAATTAAAAATTGAAGGAATTTATATTATCGAGTGAGATGCGTTGCCAAAACTTTTCTCATGTTTGCTGCAAAATTATTATTCCGCCCATTTTAATATAGTTTTTCTCCTTTTGTTTTCTCCCTTCTGTACTTACGTCTTACTTTCAAGGATTAAAACTTTAGATATTAGTTTTGTGAATAATATTTTGTTGTAGAATTATTTGCAATAGAATTACTAAAAAAAGAATGAATGCGATTTCAGCCCCAAAAAATTAATAAAAGCATTTTGTAAATGAAAACTTTATCATATATTGCAAACGATATTTTATATTGTATTGAGAAAACTTCATTTTTTTTTAATTAAATGAAAGGAGATGAGGTTTTTATTATGGTCATCATGACTGCTTAAACCTGTGTGACGTTGTTGAGAAAATGTTCGTTTTAGAATCGTCGTAGGTTTGACATTAAATAGTTCATTCACCGTAGGCAAGCAACAGATTATATGACTGAAAAAAGGCAGTTAGGTTATTATGTTCAACTTTTTTTCAGTTGTCCGCCCATCTTTCATTTAGTATTACTTAATAAATTTATAGGGGTGTGTTGCAAAAAGGAAAAGATGAAGTCTTTATTATATCATCCCTTTTACGTAGGTGAAAATAAATGCACGGCAATGTGCGTTCATATTTTAAATCAGCCAAAGAAAAGGTTAGTGAATATAAACCCAAAAAATGAAGTTTTTCTCAACTAGTATTGTACTCAAAAGATATTGTTTTTATTTTTATCTTTTGTTACTCATCTAGTCATGGTTGTACCCCAGCAAGCAAATATGTGTACCTACAGTTTTGACTTTTTATTTAACAGCTGTTTGCATAAAAGGTACCATTTGCTGTTTTTTTTCATTTTTTGAGTGATATTATTGATATTAATCAGAATGTGCAATAAAATTCAAGAGTAGCTTGGTGAATCAGAAAAAAAAAAATTAATTGAGATTCAAAATTAAACCTGAAATTTATTATTATTTTTGAAAAATTGATTCGAGAAATTGCTTTTGTTCGCTTTGCTTTTGAATAAATAAAAAATTATCTGAGTTAAATGGGAAGGCAGAAATGGTGTGGAAGAGAATTTTTTCAGTGATCAATAGCAAAGTTCAAATAGCAGAATTTAATTTTTTTAGTGTCATACAAAACGAGCCTTTTTTTAAAAATAAATCTATTATTAGAACAAAGATGATTTGAAGGAGTATTTCAAACTATCGTACTTGCCGAACATAACGAGTTACAAGTGCATTTTATTTGTTTCAGGTTTAATTTTTTTCTGTCTATTTGCAACAACACATGTTTTAGATAAACTTGTTGTTTTTAAATTAATTTATTAATTTATTTAAAAATTATAATGGAAAGAAAAGGCAGGCCTATGCTATATATATTATTTTTGTCTAATGATTAAGGCCTTGAATTTTTTTCTATTCACCTTTAAATCCGATTTCATTTCTCTCTTGGAATGACAACTTTCTTTTTAAAAGTTTATGATATCCACCCTAAGTAACACTAAGTAGTAGACACTTATTTATTATTTGTTGAACGGAAAAGAAGAGAGGTCATAAATGAAAACTATTCGATTCTGTATTGCATTTATTAAAAAACTAAAAATTTGAACCTCCTCTGAGCTGACATTCTGCTTCCCAGTCTTCTGGAATGATCGGCGTCACCAATTCTTCAAATTTTTCCAACAGACAGTTTTCTTCACATCCGGGTATGACCAGAGTTTGAAGTCCTTCATTGTTTTTGTATAAAACCCTAACATAATATTGATCTTTTTTGCTGCGAAGTTCCAAAATGAGTGCGCTGGCGTAAGGGGGTAAATCCACGTTTAACAAACTTAAACACTGGCTAAGACCGACTATTGTTATGTCGTGGGCCGAGTACTGCCACATTTTTACTTTTAACAGACCTGCCGACTTTAATTTTAGGTGTTTCAAAATGTTTTTGACAAGAGGGCCGCAAGATAAACGCTGTAGAGGTCTGTTGTAAGTTGGCAATCTCAACATTAGGGATCCAATTTTTTGCAGAGGTTGAGGAAAATAGGCTTCTGTCCATTTAGGAAGCGTAAATCCGGTCATACTCTGTACATTGAGTGAATCGTAAACCGAAGAGGCGACGTAGAAATTAACTAAGGGGTCTGTACTGTTAAAACCAGAATGGTACGCTATTTCGGCCAAAGCTGGAGACATGGAATCCAATAGATTGCTTATTTCCTTCGATGAAAGTAATTCAAAAAGTAACTCGGAGTGTTTCGGACAGGGTTTCGATGCTGCCAAAACGTTGTCCATGCCTCTCGGAGTGGTGTGGACAGGAATTGGTTGCCATCCTATTTCCGGGTTCCAAACATCGCTTCCAACCGGTTTGTACAACCCGGCAAGCACCAGATATGCAGACATGAGAGTCCTTCTCACGTCAGTTGATAGAACCTCGTAATCATTCTTACTATAGACTCTGGAAAGGAAATCAGAGTACCTCGTACGAAGCCATATCCCAAGTTCGTATGCATTTTGTTTTCCCGTGTTGATGAGCTCTCCCCATCCGTTGTTCCAAAGCGATTCATTGCCGTAGGGGTCGGTGGGGTAGGTTCCAACAGGGGAACGATCCCCATGCCTGTGAACAAAGGTGACAAACTTGAGTTGGTATTCCCCGAGTGAAACGGCTAGCGATACACTCGCGAAGCTCGCCAGAATCAAAAACCTTATCGCGCTCATTTCTCAAACGATACTTAACACGATTAAGGCTAACTGAAAATTTTCCGGATTTTTATTGAAAAATGTATCCCAAGTTAAATATTTGATTTGAATTTTTTTTTTATTATTTACCTTATATTAACTTATTATCTGACTTGTTAATTAATTTTGATAAAAATCTGCTAAAAGTGACATGAAAAAAAGTTTTGTTGTCTTAATTTAGGCAGTGGAATGGGAAACCAAACTCAATCACGAGAGACCAAACTAATTTTTTTATTGATATTTCTGTTTAGCTGTTGAGGAGTGAAAGGACTTGCTGGTGGCAGCTTCTAGGTTATATAGAATGTTGGGCTTCCATGGCCACGTTCTACCTATTTGTTAAGACGTGGTAGAGTGGCTATTGCGCCACAATGACATACGTCATATCATCAAGATAGGTCGTCGATTCTCGGTATATTATCTCCTTTGTCAATTTCTTCGTTGTGACTCCTGTGACTTTTGGCTCCTTTGCGTGCTCTGGTGAGGTCTCAGCTAGAACTTCGCTAGGCTGCTGATTTTACGGGCAACCCACCTAATTTTTATTTATCAATATATTTTTTTAAAAGCTAGGAGTAAAGATTCTGTGATAAAACTAGATTGAACCAAGTCGTTTTCAATAATTATTCACTTAAATGTTTTTAATTTTTTTTTAAGTCGCTTAATTTTTGTTCTGCTTCTTATTTAAATTGAAAAGATTTTGAAATATTTTCTGAAAAATTGAAAGAGTTTGTGTACAGATAAAACCCTCTAAAAGAAGATTCATTTTTGGAATTTGAATTGATGGCTATTTTCGTTTTAAAGAAATAAAAAGGTAATCAAGAACTAGGCTATCATAATCTACCTTTTCAAAATGGCCTCTAAGTGCGATAGCTTTGGAACTCTAGATCAAACACCATAGAGTTTTCTCCATTTCGTTATTTCATATTCGTTTCTAATTATCTTGTCATTATTATTGAAGGTGATGTTTTTTCTTTCCCTGTTATTATCGAAAATATTGATTCGTGACTGGAAATTTTCTTTGAGAAGTTTCTTCCTTGAAAACCTACGATATCGAACATTGACAGTATTGCCCGAAACCGAGAAATCTGTTTGAACATTTCAACAAGTTACCTCATTGAACTTTTAAAAAGGCTGAAATTTGTTATAATCAACTGAGATGACTACAGCCGAGAAATACGTTAAAGAGTAGTGACCCTGATTGTAGCTGTACGAAATGATTTCTCTCTAAATTTTTCTTTTCTCTGTATCCCTTTGCTAAATTACCACCTGTTGTCAAGTTGTAGGTCTAGAAGACCGGTGGAAAGTAGTGGCTATAAGTGGAGAATGAGAGGCTATTATAATAGTGGTTTTAATCCCGTTTTTCACTCTTTTTTGGGTATAGCAGGATGCGGGAGGAGGATTCGAACTCACGACCATAACGTCCAAGTCAGAAACTTTAACCACTATACTACACCTCCCGCATGAGAGGCTATTAAATAACAAAACTTCACATGGGCCCAACACCAGTTACCAACAGCTTTTTGGATTGAAGTCCTCTCTTTTTGAATGCAATCCTGTATCTCACATTAAATGGAAAAAATGACAAACATGAAAAGAATAATAAAAGAGGAAGAAAAAAGATTAAAAGGAAAACTAGGAGAAGCGCGTTATGGAGTCGAGAGGTTTATGTCTTTTGATGTCTGATCAAATGATTCAAGGAGTTGGGAGAATCTCCACATTTTGTTCTTAACAGAATAACTTGCGTTCAAGGTGAATGCCAGAATATTTACTTCTGTTGATCAAGAAATAGGCTCACCATTTAGGTGATGGATCAAGGACATTTTTGTGGAAGGTAGGATTCTGTCTCATTTACTTACATTTTTCAAGTAGTCAACCAGTTTCTGACCATCAGAATCGGTCCACATATCCACAGAACTGTCGAGTGGAGATGAGGGGATCACTGTCGTAGGTCAAAATGACTATTGTTAGGCAAATGGTTCAAATAATTATAAACGAGAAGCAAAACAATGTGTTCTTTACAATTCATGCAAACGACTACTTGTCACGTGTGGTTGTACAATCACAATCAACCATAGTGGTATGAGTTGCGATTTCGCGATTATTTTTCCATGCTGTAATGAATTTTCGAATGTTTCTCCTGTGACTCCGACTAATATCAATCCGAAATTTCAGACTTTTTGTCTTGGAACCTATTTTTTTCTGAACATTTGAGATATCACGTAACATTTAGATTTTCGCAAATTGGGTAAGAACAAGTATATAAGTGTAAAATCCACCAAGAACTTTTTTATTTATTTTAATGTTATATTATAATTACGTTTACATATATCGATCATGAAACCTAAGCATGAATACTGATAAAAATAAAACTTAGTTTACTATCAAAACAGCAAATTTCCAAAGAAAAATGTTTTATTTCCCAATTGACCCGAGAAAACCAGTACAGACTTTTTTCTTAGTTTTTATCACTGTATTTAAAAACTCCCAGTGGTCTCACTTTGGGAAGACCTGTGGTTCCGTAAAAACCTTGACTTCCTATCCCGAATGGTAAATATTTAGCATAATTTGAAAATAGAAGAAGAAAATACGGATCGATCGGATGAACGGAGGGAACAAATAAATTGCCATTGAAGGGAGTTTGTGCATCAAAAAGCTCAGATTGATGACTCATCAGGTAAGGCTGACCATTTCCTAATCTCAGAGAATACGGGTGAAGGAAACCGTTAGATAAAAGAATGTTGATGAAACCGACAGCCTGTTGTGGTGTGAGACCTAAGTGAGCGAACGTCGGATGTGTGGGTAGCTTGGAGATCAAACCGAAATTTCCTAAAAACAGCAACATAAAAATTATAACACCCAGCCCTATATGAAATAATCCATTTATTCATATTGTTTTCTTCGGAATCATTTATATTTTTTAGTAAATGGTAATTCACTGTTTAAAAATTAAGAAAAGAAAATGAACTGGAGTTTTAACCTAAAAACTGACAAAGAAGAAATGAAGTCACAGGCCACTGCTGAATTTTTTGGAACATGACGACTGCACAAAGTTTGGGTGCGACAAACTGTACTCGAAGCTGAAAAAATTTTCACCTTATCTTAATCTTGTTTAAGACGAATGCACTATTTGTACAATTCATGTAGAGAACGTTAGCTTAGGCGCGGTTATTTTTTACAGCTAATCGTGTTTGCCAAAAATTTCCGGTGTGGTCTCATTCACACGAAAAGTAGTTCCATTTGGTTCCGAGGTTCCTAGCATTTCTAAATAATTGACGCAGACAAAAGCAAGAGAATGACAAGGTGATTATATCATCTTATAAAAGAACTTCTCTATCCTGTTCAATCATGCCTACATATAGAAATCAAAAAGAATGTATGCTTGTGTTCTGGTCATGTGCCAGTACAATTTTAAGTGCCCATAAATGTATTTCAACCAAATTTTGCCTTTACTATCATAGAACCAGTATTTGAAAAGAGTTTTTGAGATACTCTAGAATAGACTTAATTCATAGCTCAATTGTAGTGTTGTGATTAATGTAATTTTTGTAAGTAGACGGCACAACGTCGACAAATCTATCGGTATAGATTGTACGTGTTGGACTTGTGATTCAAAGTATTTTTTAGCTATGACTTTGATTACGATACGCACAGTTAAAATGAACCAAATTTTTTTTGGTTTGCAATAAACCAGAAAAAAATTTTTTGATGTTCATATTACAAATTATGTTTAACTGCCTCTAAAAATGTAAACAATTTTATTATGATGTTAAAATGACTTTTTAATTTATTAATTAATCAAATAAAAAGTTTAATACAGTATTTCAAATACTTTAATGTTAAAGCATAAAAAAAAAGAAATGAAAATTTACCAAGATGAACAGCATCCAGTCCAACTATATCTCTTTTAACGGTGTTAGCTTTAATTGTTGGTGTTTGTCCCGTGATGGTCACAAGTACTAAAACCAACTGGAAAAAAAGAGTGAAAACCAGTTTGTCACTATTATCTTATATTTTCCTTATCCCAGAGGTGGTTTTAAAGTAATAACAGATCATTGAGAGTCTGTAGTTGACGCTTTTGATACTTCTTAAAAGAGAATCTAAGCACTTAAAAATTAAGGAACAAAAACTGGTATTTAATACCAAAATTGGGGAAAACTTTTAACTTAAAAATTTTGGGTTTTTGCATTTTTGAAACGACAATTAAAAGAAAATGTCTTTGATGTTACGTTATCAAATGTATTAAATGCGTACCTGAATTTTGCCGAACATTCTGATGTGCTTGCAAGTGAGAATTTTAAAGAACTCTGACAGACCATCCAGCTGGGAATGCCTAGGTATAGCTTCCCTTCTTATGTCTTTCTGGGCTGACTTTTTTTAAAAGACCGGATATTAATTACCGAATTAATTTCCTTGATTCTTGAACTCCCAGATTGTTTAAAACGTTATTCGTGTACATGTCGTGGCTTTTCCGGTTAATGCAATCGATAGGCACAACAATATCCTGCCATTTTCATTCTTTAATCATACCTAAGAATGAATCTTACGTAATTAGTGGTCCCGATGGTTGACATCTTTTTTCTTATTTACTGGATTCTAAGTGTCGAATAAGGAGAACATCAACCGAGGCGAGTTTTCCTAATATAATAATCACACGTGGGCGTTCTTTTCAAAAAAAGGAAAGACCTTAAACAAGGGTAGAATTTTTATAGAAGACAATGGACTTTTATGACATATTAACTTGAAATCCCATTAAACTTCGAACCAGAGCTTCATATATCATTTTAACACGATTATAAATCGTCCAAAACTTCTTTGCGGGAGTGGAAATGGGTTCCGGCGTCTTTACGATGTTTAGCCCGGCTTCGATGGCTTTTTGTTCAAAGCCCTCGCTCCAAAAGAGAACTTCCTCCCATAAACATTCCGCTTTTTACACTTCCTTCTTTTCTTCCCTTAAAGCAGGGGTCTTCAACATTGTACACATTAAGGGCCAAAAAAAATTTTTTTTCTGCACAGCGGGCCGGGCCATACGTATTTTTATAAGAATTTTTTTTTTCGGCAATGGTCAGGATGATTAAACAAGTAGAAAACATTTATTTATTGAGCCAACATCAACAAATGGGGCAAATTAAAAATCAATCCAATGCAATTGGTCAATGTTAGTTTTATTTTTTTTCTAAAAATTATTTTTTTGTAGTCGTTGGAGGGCCGCAAAAAACATATCGGCGGGCCGCGGGTTGAAGACCCTTGCCTTAAAGTATTTGTAAATCATTTTTAGAATAACATTTTCCTGTTTTCAGGTGGACCTTTCCACTTATTATTATTAATTTTTCTTTAAATGTTGGAGGTGAGACCAAACTCTCGCCATTGAAGATGCTTACAACTTTTAAAGTGGGAGAAGTGTGTGAATGGGATAAGTGTAAATTCTCTTATTATTTTGAAAAAATTGTTTTCAGCGGTGTAACGGCCAAGATATCTATCACTATTAACCTCAGATATCCAGGAATTTTTTCGTTATCTCGATACCATTTCTCGACTAATATCGATTTTGAAGAACCGATTACGCATTTACCTATTTTCACAACTTGTGACAAAGTAACGAGTAACAAATCTTTGTACTTATCTAGTTTTCTCCCCCGCGGTTTTCGCCCAACTAAAAGCCATACTACTTTCAAATTTTTTTGTCCTGTTTACTCCTTTTCCCATTTTTAATTATTATTTGTCTCCTGCTTATTTTGGGCGGGTAATCCTTCAATCTCTCAATGTCGGATTTTTTCCTCTCTTCTGGTCATCTTGCTCTCCTTTTTATTTTGATTTTTCTTATGATGTCTTAGTCAGATTTCGGGCTTCCTCTCGAGATTTTCCTAACTACTTATATTTCTTTACACAGTCATATCTTTTCAAAGTCTTTCTAGATCTTGTACCAAACGCTAAGTATAAGCTTTCCACTCTTTTCCCTTCTGAAATGAGTGGAAATCGCACAACTTCGAATTCTTCCAGTAATGGCACACTCTGATGATTTTCGAGCTTGTATTTTGAAAAATATACCTTTCTCGTCAGATTTTACACTTTTTCTAGCTTCTATCATCGCACTTTCATTGTTTCCTTCCCTAGGATGTTCGATGATCCATTCTCCTAGGTATTTGAGTTTTTTCACTTTTTTTACATGGTCTTCTTCAACGTTCATTTCTTTTCAGGTGTTTAAATGTTTGTCATGAAGATAGTTTTGTTTATAGAATCCCACTTTTTATGCTTCTGTATTGAGAGAGTTTGTGTGCTGTGCTTCCACATTCAAAGGCTATGAGATGATTATCGCATTGTCTATGAAGGCTGGGCAGTCGACTACTACTCTGTTTTTGTCCAACCTTCTTTTTCTTCTTCTTTGATTGGCTGTCGAAGATGCATAAGACCTGCCGTTAGGCATGAACATTCTAAGATCCTCAGCTATGTGTCACGTTTACTTTTCCATCTAGGTGAGCGAGAGAGAAGCACTCATTTAAAAGCATTTCATTTTTCTTCGGTCTTCCTTGTTTCTTTCTTTCGGTTTCTTTTTTATTTTGAAAACTCGCAGCCAGAAAGTGTTTCAGTCTTACTCGAGCGTCAGCGTGTCGGTGCCCTTTTTCTAATCACTCTTTGTAGTGTGCAGTTGAACAGAAGGGGTCATATTTCATCTTCCTGATTGACTCGTCTTTTTACCTCGAAGGCTTAATCTAGTTCCATCATATTTTTTTTTTGCTAATCAATTGCAATCTTCAAATGCGGACAATTAGTAGTTGGTAAGCTTAAAATCAAAACCAGTCCTTTATTACGTGAAAAAAAAATCATCACATCAATGATAATGGAATATATGTAGGTATATGCAGTATACGTTTTGCTACCCACTTTTGCCATATATACTGTATATATTTAAGAGTGAAAATGTATATGTAGGCATGCATGAAGCGCGAAAATGCGTAACAAGGAGGAACAGCTTATTCTGAAATAACAGAATGGAAAGAACAGTGATTGAAACAAAAGAACTTAAGGTAAGCAAATAGGATTTAGTAACTTGAACACACATCCCGCTATTATTCATTACCCAGCCGAACCTATTCGATGTGAAAACGAGTACTTGTCAAGCGCTCATTTCATTTTGGAATGAGGCCGTTTCACTCTCTGACCCACTTGAATCAAATCGAAATTAAACTGATTCACCGTCGTCCTTACTTGTAGAGATTGGTCATACATTGTAAATGAATATCTAATGATGGTAATAAATTTTCCGGAGTATCGTCAAAACAACTGAGGAAAAATTAAAAAATATCTGGAATTGATGAATGCGAATGATACCTAACGAATAAGCAGCAACCGTCTGTGGGACGTGCCCCCAATACCAAAACATAATTATTTCAAACTCTTGTGATTATTTTGAAGGAAACAAAAGACGGTGGGAAATTTAAAATTTGAAAAGAGGCTAGAAAACAATTGAAATTTTAATGTTTTTTAAGCTTTTCAATACGAAAAACTCTCGTAGACAATTGAACAATTCCATTTGATCGTTTATATTTGGAAAGAAAGGCTGAACGTAGAATGAAAATTCAAAATGGCAAAGGCAATCTGTGTAAAGGGGCGGCGCTGATGAGGATGTCCTCGACCAAGAAGAAAAGATTCAAAAGGATGGCTTCGGACGGTCAAATGATCCATTTATAACGTAATCATAGTAATTTTCGTCAACTCGTGGAGTGCTTTCTTCCCTCTTAATAGTAATTGGACTTAAGTTCTCACCGGAGCTTTGATTTAATAATTACGGCTCATTTGAATTTGGTGCCACGTTTTCACCCAAGTATTCTTGATATATGAGAGATTTGGAACACACATCTGCTTTACCGTTTTACTGAACAACCACCTGGCCAGAACGACCACCCGTAGGAACTCATTACCATTCTTCCCTGTTTCCAAAACCGTTAACGTTTCTATTTTACCAGGTTGTGGTCTTTAACTCTGCTAACCTTTTCGACAAAATCTATTACACTATCTCTTTTATGCAGCAACTTCTTGTCATTTCAATACACCCATGTCTCCCTACACGGTGGTTCTTTATACGGCACTTCGCTATAACGGCCTTCTTCAATTATTGCACGTTTTCGATTTACGGCCTAAAACGTTTCGCTTTAACGGTCATAATGTGTAAAAAGTATTAATACAGTAGTTAATTTCCTTCCTGAAATTAGCCCAAATAATTCGAATTTAGCACATCATCTCGGCTTTGAAGGTTTGAATGAACGTGATGTGTTTCATCTACTTGAAGCTTATAGGGAACTTTTTCCGTATGAGGAACTTAGTCAGTTGCAAGCAGAACCGACATTCGATGAAGAGACAAAGTCTGTTGTATCCAAACAGTTAACACCAAAAAAATTTGTCGAAAGGTTTTTCTTATTTGAACAAGGAATAAACAGCCGTCGGACGTAGCGCTAAATTCTCGAGGAATTAACTCGGCTGTTATAAACCACTCAAATAGACAAGAAGGCAAGATCAACTGTGTTGGACAATTTTTTAAGCCTGGACCATCCTTGTTAGCGAAAAATGATGACGACAGTTATCTGCAGGTTACCATTTCTTCACAGTCTTCAGATTAAAGCCATTTAAAAACAAATATGTATGTATGCATACACATATTTTATGTAATATGAAGTTGTTTCATTTTTGCTTATAGATTTATAGGTTATTGTCGGTTTTAACACAAGTCTGTTATTATTTTATGTACAAATCCATGCACTTGTTATGTATGTATTTGTTATTTAAGTGACATAAAAAGACAAAAAGCATTTTGAATGATTAACCATGTTATATTTTTAACAAGTTTGGAACCGATCGCGATGGATTTGTATGAATTTGAATTAGAATAACTGATTCGTTTTACGGCTTTTTGCTTTACGGCCAAGTTTCGTGGAACATATTTAGGCCGTAAAACTAGGTATGGGTGAACTATCTTTTTCTCATTTTCAAATTAAATAAATCAACTAATTTTTCCATTTCATCCAACTAACCAACCTTCTTTCCCTTTTCTTGCTAGCTCGAGGGAATTTTTTCCAACAAAGCTACAAAAAAATTGGGTTCAACTGATGGAACAAAACAAAAAAGACTCTGATTTTCCTTCTACTTCCCTTTCCAACCTCCCCCTTCATCTTAACATAGTTCAAAATTTCCTTTCAGACTTTTTTTATTTTTCTCTATTTTTCCCAACTTTTCAAAAAATAATTTTTCCTTTCTCAAGTTCGTGAATTGAAATCCAATATCGATGTCGTCTGCTTTTTTTTTGTTTTCATGAGAAAAACTTCCATAAATTGGCAACATGTTTCTTTAATGTCCTTAGCCCAAAATTAACGTTTTTTTCCTCGGAAAACCCGCTTATGTAGGCTCAATCTAAACGTCAGCTTTTGTTTTCCATCCCTTGTGAATCATCAAAATCTTTTTAACAATCGTTCTTCAGCTCCCTTTAAAAATCTTTAACAACTTTCTTTTCGCAACTGACAGCTTCTAATTGGGAATTCAATACTCCACCCCTAAAGTTATCAACTTTGGGTCTGCTGCTACAACCACATGAAAAAAAATGAATTTCGATGAGAAAGTGAACGGAATAAAAAATTAGAAAGCCATCGAAGCACGCCAAAGGCGTTTCAAGTGATTTAGGATTCTAAAAGATTTCAAACGAACAAAAGCACTAAGGTTTTGAAAAAGCTCTCGTGTAAGGGGGAAAACTCTGATTTTGCGTTTTTCATTTGTTTTCTAAGCCAATTTCCTCCGAACGCACAACACTGATTAAGATCTTCATTTTACGCCGGATTAGCCTTAACTAGATTTCGAGCTTTTAGACCAAAAGCTGAGTGGTCAGTGCCTTTCAATCTTTTTCACTCGAACTATTGGGAATTGCCAGATCACCTTCAAACAAAGTATTCCTTCAAATTGTTTTCTCAAAACTTGTGCCTTAGAGAGAAAACTAATTCTTTTTGTTTTTTCATCCCTTTTGATTTTTATGTCGAAATTATTCCTTACACTTAATTATAGGCAATTTAAAGTTTTTATTGTGATTATTATAATTAGTCTTTACTCGAATGCTTAGTGTAGTGTGAAAATTTGGGAACTGTTTTGACAACTACGTTAAGTTAAAACCTGAGTAATTATGATTTTGTAATTATTTAAGCCTCTCATTTTGAAGTAGATGAGTAAATTGATCTACGATGAAAACGAAATTCAATATGGCGCCATATTTATTTTGCAATTTAATCGATGCTTGTGTTTCTTTTGTAATCAAAGCAATGTTTGCTTACTTTTACCTTGCTGTTTGGTCTAAAATATGTTAGAAAGCTGTAGCATCCTTTGAATTCTTTTTTTTTTTTTTTCATTGGAATTCTCAAATGGTTGCATTCTTTTCACCAAAATTCAACTCCTCATGAATTGAAATGGGTTGCCAAATTGTCCGAACCCCACTTCACCCACTTCGGTGATCACCAAAAAAGGCACGTATTCTAAAAGCTGTATATCCAAATTTATTTTATTAGCTCATTAGTTTGGCAAAGATGACTTTTCAAGGAATGGAGTGTTTCACCACAAACAAAAAAATTAATTTTCCCAAGACCGAATTTGAATATTCAAGATGTCACACACAGAATTCTTCGTTCTCTCCTCATGTCTTTGAATCATTCGATATTAAGTGAGAGCCATAATTGTGTTAATATAACGAACTTAAATGTCCTTTAACATGTCTCTTCTTCTTTCCTCCTCCCTTTCTCCTTCCTTCTTCCCTCTTGAGACAGTCAACAACTCTCCCTTGTTTAAATAATCTATGTTTAACGTTTGGAATGTCACCGAGTTTGATTCATTCTCTTTGACATCCGTCGATGCTTTGGATCTCATTTTTGCCCGAACATTCATCTCGCGTACACAGTCACGAACCTTCTTTCTTGAATAAACCACCACCAGTTACAGGTATATCCTCATTTATTTCCTCGAGATACGACTCAAATTTACTTCCCCTCTCAATTGCATTTAAGAGGACTTTTCATCAAATGAAAATCTTTCTTTAGATTCTCAGAATGCTGTTTTTAGATATTTTCAAAATTCTTTCTTCAAAATTTGTTTTTCCTTCTTTGTACGTGTGTTGTTTCATTTGTTTTCTTTTCGTTGCCTCTACTTCTGAATTTTTTGCGAACTTTTTTACCTAACGAAAAGTACAAAAAAAAATCTCTAAGAAATGTAATTTTTAAAAAGCTTCACGTGGTTTTAGTATTTCCCTGACAAGAAGTTCCTTTTGACAAAATGTGAATGAAAAATGAAACGTTTTTATGAATAAGCAATTTAGCGTAATTACTTATTGAATTCCCAGAATGCAATTTTTACAAAAAGGAAAAGTTTATAACTCGACAATCTTTGGTTGGTCTTTGCGACAATCGATCAAATCGGTTTTCAAAAGCTTGCAAAATTTTCCCTTTCTAAATAAAAATTTGAGAATAATTCAAATGAGAAACTGATCGTTGAGCTCGTTTTCTGTTTTATGGGCTCGTCACATGAATTTTGAATTTTTTTGAAAACTTTCTCTCTAAAAAAGGGAGAAGAAAAAGCAAAAAAGCTCTTTGGAAGCACCCCAACTGTCATTTTTCAATACATAAAGCATTGAGTTCAATTGGTGGCAGCAGTAACTTCCCTTTTGCTTGGCTAACTCCTCGTTTGTTTGGTTCTTTGTCAAAAATCAAGACACCAAACATGACTTTTCTCTTAAAAGTACTTTTAAACGTAGTTTATAACGTTTATCTCAGGGAGTACGATGACGCTGATGACCGAGAGAAAGGGTGGACAGACGCCCAGAGAGAAAAAACGTCCAAGAATACCGGGAAATGCGACGCACGGCCAACGAGAATCGTCTTTTAAAAAAGAATGAAATACGGGAGTCTATGAACACAAGTAAATCCAGATTAACAACCCCATTTAAAGCCACCCCATAAAGAGAAAACAGGAGATGAAGATGGAGATGGAGATGGAGAATGATGAAACGTGGAAGCGAAGCGGAATACAGAAGAACGGGGAAGCTGCGCTATCTGACGAGAATCTTCTCATCTTCTCCCGCCTCGGACTTCAGTCGAGCCTGAGACTTGCTTGAGGTGACATTGTCTCATCGGATTTTTTCCCCAAATCGGTTCTACGCGTTTTCCGAATATTTCTTCTTTCCCACGGGACGGTGGTGTTGTGATGTGTTGTGGTGTGTAATTTTCCTTCTTTTTTGCTTCTTATTCCCATCTTTTTCTTTTCAACTTTCTTCTCACTTTCTCTTTTTTGTATAAAGTCGAGGAAGTAAGAATGCTTCTGCAAGTTTCATTCTCAAAAGAAAAACTTTTCCATGGATTTTTTTACAGACTATAAATACAGGTAAATTATTTATTTATTTTTTAATGAATTTGTTATGCTAAACAAGATTTCAAATTTATTGGGATCCTTTTGGACGTATAGAAAGGTATGAGAAGGGAAAGAACTCTGGGGTTATCCATCTTTTTATGTGTTGAAAATTCAAATGCAAAGAACAAAGTTTCTTCTCTTAATATTTTCTAAAAAATGATTGAAAAGCATTATTTTCTTCCCCGGAAATTTAAATTCATCCACGGTGTCCAATACATCCAGATTATATGGCTAATTTTATCATATCAATACTTGATTTTTAATAAATTTTAAAATAAAAATATATATATTTTTTCTATTGAGGCTTATTTGTGACTGCACCTGTTTGTGTTAACGAAATACAAATTTCGGATTTCAAAGTAAAACCCAATAAACATTAGAGTAACTTTGGCCAATTTTACTACTAACCCGTTAACTTGCGTCAAATCTTTCCGAATTTTTGTCCTTAAAGTAGTTTTCAATTGGTAACCTTTGGTGGATTTGCTTATTTAGAGGCTAGATCTTTTAATAGAAATATAGAAATAAGTCGTTGAACTAAAGTAACTTATAATCCTCTTGAAAAGACCTAAATTTCTACATTTCAGCTCCCTTAATTTAATACGATATTTGCTGAACATGCGAAATTTTTGATTTGCGAACTATAATCGAATGAGAAACGGTGAAATTTTTCATTAGCCTCCTGGTACGATATTGTTGATGAGAACACAAAAACCGAGGACCAATGCTCCACGGCTTCCACTGGTTAATCATGAGCTGCGTGCCATCAACAAACTCACGTTTTTTCTACTGCCACTGCGAAATATAAAAAGGAAAAAACAGGTTTTTGTCTGCCCGATTATATTCCTCGAACCTGTCTGCTTTCCTTCTTTCACTTCCCTTTCCATTTAAATTCCTCCGAGAACGATTTTGGCTGTGCCTTTATATATTTCATGGTTCTCAGTCAGCAATCCGATAACATTTTCCACGAAACTTACTTGGTTTTTCTTTTCAATACCAGAGAACTCTCTACCAATCTCCTTTTCTTGCCAACCTTATACTTATGAAATTTAATCGTTTGACTGTTATCTCTGGTATTAGATATCAAAGTACTTAAGTTATGCGCTCGTTTTAGTGTGGATTCCTGAGCTTAACAATAAATGTATATCTTTATATTAAAACGAAGTAAATTTTTCACTCTGTTAAGGATCATGTTTCCCTTCTAAAAGTAAACTGAAAATAATATTGATTTGAAGAAGATGAAGTAAATAGGAGGCCAGAAATGGTACAAAGTTTAACTGAGTCATGTTAAACGTTCAGGTGAAAGGAAACCTTTCCAAATTTAAACGAAATAAACTCAAATTTAGAAACATATTTTGAAAGGCCTTTTAAGGTTGGCTATTAGCCAAGGCATAAACAAGAGGTTAAAATATTTTAAAGGAGACAGAAAATGGGTCGGGGAAGCTGTGAGCTGAATATGGAGTTGTGTAAAGTGTTCGTTTGGCTTTTATGTGTTCAACTAAGGGTATATTCGAAAATAGAAACTTTTTTCCTAACTAATCAAGCAGTTGTGATGTCGGGCGGTTTCTTACGTTCACGTAAAAACAAATAGAATGGCCATTACATGCATTGATTTTGCTTATTTCGGTCTCTCATTTTCAACATTTTTCACACAATTCTAGTTAGTTAAATGATGATACAGGACACAAACGAGGCAATTATATTGGTGCAAATTTATTAATTTTGAAGGCTGTATGCCTTTGAGGGAAAGAACAATTTGAACTTATTCTCTCAAAACATTAAAAAATTGTTTCTTCCCTTTCAAATCCGGTGATTGATTTTTCTAGTTAGGCTCACATTTTTCGGTAGAATACAGTAGAATACGAAGAGGAACTCCTTAATTTTTTGAATTAGGAAAATCCTTTTAACCTCTTGCTGCCTTAATTTTGAATGAATCATGAGAAAAAATTAAAAGAAAGAAGAGGAGAGGGAGAGAAGCACTTGAGAGTGGAGGGAAAGAGAAGTTTGGTTGGTTTCAGATAATAAACAAAGCGAGAAGATGGTCACCTATAATTAGTCGATGATGTTGATCGAGTATAATTATGACCTAAAGTCTCAAAAAGAAAATTAAAGGAAAGAAAAAGTGACATTAATTTTATTGAAGCCTTAATCAAGTTTTTTTCTTCTTTGATGATGATATAAAGTCTTAGGCGGGCCTGCGAACTTTTGCGGAGGCTAAAGGAAAAAAGTTCATTGCGTAGGAACCAAGTTTAAAGGCATTTTTTGAGCTCCTTTCAACGCCAACTTTCGTGATTTATCGAGAAAGATTAAAAAGGTTTTTTAAAAGGTGTTTTGTCCTTCCCCCCTTTCTGCTTCCTTTCTTCTTGTACCTTTGTTTCCTTCTGATTCTTGCTTTTAATAAAGAAAAACTATTTCCCTGATTGTATATGTAAAAGTGTTATATATAACATTTAGTGTGTATAACACTTTTTCTTATTCAATCGGGAAATAAATTTAATGGACTGCACTATAGTATAGCCGTTTCTGCAAACTAAACCTGACTCAAAACAAAAACTTTTTTGTATATATATAATATATTATATATATTATATACACACACATATATATATGTGTGTGTGTGTGTCCCAAAAAACCTAAATTAAGGGTTTATAGTCACGAAAACTAACGAAAAAAATGAATAAAAATATGAATATCGAAAGATCAAAATAGAGGTAAAAATAGAGATGTGTGGAACCAATTTTCCAGTTCAGTCAGCGCTAAAATGAAAATGAAGTTTAAGGAGTCGGTTTAGAGACAAAGGAAAAACTAAACTTTGACCCTAAAATGACAAAAGAAAATTAACCCGACCCTGATGGCAACTAAATGATCCGGCTTCAAACACAATTAAAGTTATTTATGTTGGTAGAATTTAACGCTGGTTTGATTGCGTAAAATTAAAGTGGCACCAGACAACGAGAAATTATCGTCCGTTTGTTAGAAGGGATCTCCTGGAGCAAAAGTGGAATTTTTATCTGCAGTCAGCTTGTTTGACTGCTTTCGGCCAGCATTTTCTATTACAACTGCCATTACTGACGCCACCATACTTTGTATTTCGGTACTTCATTTGAGCTTCCAAGTACACGTACGGGGCCCGGGAATTTTGGCACAGCTTGAAATTATGAAAAAGAAAAATAGTTTTTCTCACTTTATTGTTCTCCTTAACCTTCCTTCCTTCCAAAAAGAACGGTTGGAATTTTTAGGAGATGACACACAGGAATAGGAAGCTCCTACCGGGATTATTCTGTACAAGCATGTCTCGATAAACTAAAACGATATGCGCGAAACTCGAAAAGCCTTAACATAATTAATTACACATGCACTAAACAATAGGAAAATTCATTCGAGTCCGTAACAATTACAGGATCAATAAAGAATAAATAAGAGCAAGAGCTCTTGAATGAAATGGCCAGATTCTGACTAGGCTGCATGTTGCAAACCATTCTAATTGGAATTTGGTCAAAGACACAAGCAGTGAAGTACAAAGTATTCTAATCCTAATATTAATATAATAAGGGAAAATGGTTCTAGAACCATGTATAAGTGATCAGCTATTAAAGTTTAAGAATGTGATTTCTAGGGATTTTTCTCCTCATGAAGAGGAAAACATTTGAATTAAAAATCGGATATGGAAGATGGAACCTTTATATAATTAAATTTTTATTGTTCTTAGAATCCGGCCTATATATTCACACATGACGTAGTATTAATATTTAGAAGAAACTTATAAATCAAAACAAAAGTGTAAATCTCCGAGAGCTAATTATTGCCTAATATCTAGTTCACCTTGGGTTTCTGATATCAAATCTAAAATAAAGAGTTTTATTGTAATTGGAAAACAAATTTTCCTGGAAAAGTCTGACAATTAATTACAGTCATTAAAAGTAACGAAGAGAAAAATATTCTTGGAAAACAAATAAAGGATGACAGGAAGGTCTGAAAAGAAGACAGTCAGAATGGAGAGAAGTTTGAAAAAGTGAAATGTTTAATATTCCAGGGCATTTTTAGAAAACACTTCTTGAATAAAAGGCAGAGGGGATTAAGTAGTGACTAAGGGCTGTCAAGTAACGAACATCACTAATATCAAATATCGCATAATAAATACTGAATTTTGAGGAGCGGTTTCGAATAACAATTTCTAACAATGGGTGTCAATATCAGGTTGAAAACATAAGGATTTTATTTTGATCCCTTTGCCCGTTTTCCACCCTTTGTTGACTCAGAATGGTCATTTACAAAATTAACTTAAAAATACTAGAATGGAAAGCGGCAAGCGAGAAAGCAAGCGAAACAGCATTCGATTTCATTTATAATATTCTTCGTATGAATTGTGTGACAGTATTAATATTTCACATCTCCTGCCAAATTCACAAGTTGAAGAAGCATTTTACCTTTGAAAACCTTAGATTTATGTAGAATTTCACCAAACTCAAGGGCAGGTAAATAAACCCGTACAAGGGGTTAAAAACTTTTCAATAGAAGAATTGAACATTCTTTTGTCCCTTACAATGTCCAAGTCCATACAATGGTAGCGTCCCATGACAAAATCTATATGTCAACATCAATATTACAATTTTGTTTGCTCATAGAGTGACCAAGTATGGTTGAACGTTATAGATTTTTGATATTCTAAAGTGTAACTGGATAAAAATGTATAAAAAAACAGAAGCCGGGACAATTTCTGTCATTGCGATGATGGACACGAATAAACCGATAGGAACTAACTTCTTTCTTACGCCAATGGGTTGAGGTAATAAATATTTTAAAAAAAGTTGTTGAATAGAAATGGAAACCTGATATTGGACACACACCCTAGCACGTTAACGAAGTGAAAAAACTTTAATAACTAAATAATGAAATTGATGAATTGAAAGAAAAATGAAAGAATATTGGGCTAAAAAGAAGGCGGGAAGAGACGGACAAAAAGACAGCAGTTGAAAAAATCGTGGTCCAGTTAGGCCGAAACGGAAAAAAATTGATGAATTGGGAAAAAATTTGTGTAAAAAAGAAGGTAGTTGAAAGCAAATGAATGTTGTGGTCACTCATGACAGTAACTAATAAAATAATGTTTTTAATTGGTTTTGCTATGTTCAGGTGAACAGAGAAACATTGCAACACGTGGGTTCTATCATATTGTAAACGAAATTCCCTTTGGCTGACTATTCATAAGTTAAAATTTTCTAATATGCAATTGCTGAGTTATTATGGGTTTGAATACACGTAATGAATTATAAATAAGGCACCGTGCTATCACTTCATTATCCGTTCGAATAGATTCAATCATAAAAATCTCAATCTGGAAGAAAATTTTGAAACCGTGGTCCACGGGCTTCAAACAGGGGTTCTGGTCGTAGAATCTTAGGCCCCTTCAAGTAGAGTACAAACTTTTCTTTTAGTTTTTGGAGTTCATCATCTGGAAATCAGACCGAAATGAAATATGAGCTCTAGAGAAAAAAAATTTCTTTCTGAATACATCAAGTTTAAAGAAAAAGACGTTAAATTTATCAGATAAAGTGGAAAAATAAAAAGAACGCCGCTTCTACTGACATTTGTTCCACAGTTGGCTCGACCCAGCCCGACTCGGTCCAATCTGGTTCGGCCCTGTTACCCACCACCCCGATTTCCACTCTGTTAACCCAGTCATATAATATTGTATAAACTTTTTTTTTTGGAACTTTCCCCCTATTTTGTAAAATACCAGACTATATTAGATAGGATATTACATTTTTTGTTAGCGGTACAAGTCAGATTAGAATGTGTTTTTGGAATAAAAGAGAAAATTCGGAAAGGTCGAAATCCCTCGAATCAAATAAAAACCCAAGTTCCCGTTTCTAAATCTCCGTTGTTTTCTTTATGTTTATTTCAATTGGCCATTTTAAATTTACCCAAATGGTTTAACTACAGCGAACCTTTTCTTTAGTGGGATCTAGACAAAATAAATGAGATAGTCGACAAAAAAGAAGGAAGAAGCTGTACAATGATCATGAGGGGAGGGACTGAGTTCGTTAATCTTAAACCATCTTACGTGATCCTCCTAACGGTTTTTTCCTTTTGCTTCCTCTCATCTCTTCAAAGGAGGAGAAATTTCAAAGATGGAACAGATAAAGGAAAGATACTGATGGTCAAAAGCCCTTCACTTGCCTTGAGGTTAATTTTTCGAAAACCTTGTGTCTTTCTCTTCGAACAATAGCAAATGCATTGAAATTATTTTTATGGAAAATTCCGTAATAGACAAAACCATTATTCCCTTCATTTCATATCCACATCTTCCATTTAACAACATTTTTCTAATACAAAATATAGTTTTGAGCTTTTAATTCATTAAGTTAGCCGAGGCAAAATCATTCGGAAACGAAGTACGGCCGCAGTCAAACATTTTTCCTCTGCTTTATTGTACTTTTAAGGGTTGTCGCCCCTGAAATCAGTTTTTTCTCTTTTGCTCTCGTTACACGTTTGCAAAACCAAGGAATTTATAAATGAATTTGTTTCTACAACTCGTTAATTTTTGTTGACTTTTCAATGTTTCAGCTTTTATTTGCCATTCATTTGTTCCACCCTGATTTTACTCTCCTCAGGGGAAGGGCAGGAACTGAGGATCCCTTCAGTTTTTCAATATATTTTCCTCCTGAAAATTTGTTTTTTACGTTATTATATCATACTTTGTTAATGATTAATTAAATATCTAATCAAGGGACTGTGTCTAACAGACCAGTCATGATAGAAATAAATTTCTATTCACTCCACTTTAAGAATCTTAAATAAAATTAAAAATAAACTGGCGTAAGTTAAATTTTTTTTCTTTGATTTTATTTGAACTATGATGCAAATTAATTTTCATTCTGCAAAATCATTACAGAAATATGATTTTGAAGAAATCGCACGTTTGCTTTCACACATCCTAGGCAACAAGATTGCTTTCGACCCACTTACCCTACTTAATTGTAACTATCATACAATTTTTACATATTTGATTCGAAAAAGAAAAGTGAGAAGAAAAGAAACAAAGTGAGGGTCTCTTCGGTTAAAAATTAGTTGTAATAACTAGAAGAACATTCACTTAGACTTAGGTAGTATTAGGAAACAACAATGAAGAGGTCTGGGAAAGCTCAGTTTCAGGGTAGATTCGTGTTAGAACAATTGTTTGGGGAGCAAAAAGACATGCATGAGCACACGCAATAAATACGCATCATACACACAGAGCAACGCACTTTATGAATTACATCCTGATTACTTACATCCTGAAGGGTCAAATAACGGCCATTCACGAATCAAAGCCTTTTATAATCTCCTTAACATTTCAGCGGAACAGTCTGGTGCAGCGGTCACTTAAATTTGCCCCTCTCCCGCCTCAGCCTTCTCCACCTCGAGATCAAAGCTCCTCCATCTCTTGCCTTTATTACTGTCATTATTTCCTTTCCATGGTTTTTTCATCCGGCAGAATTCGATTCTTCCCACTCTTTCAAGTTTTTCCCTTTTTATTTCCTACAAAAAGATCAACAAAATAATTTTTTCAATCCATTTATATCAAAAGAAAAACTCAGAATTGTTTTTTAATCAGTTTTTTTTCCTTTGAACGCTGTTAAGGGTTCGCTAAACTTTGTTTCCAACCTTTTTGAGAGATAGAGGGACGTGGAGAGGAAAGCAAGGAGTAAAAGGGTGTGTGAGGGATAAAAGGGAGAAAAAAATTTCGATCGAAACGATTTTTAGAAAATGGTTTTCGGTCGCTGTATATGTTTCCATTTGATTTTGTTCTATTTAAAGGCTTTGAAGGCTGTAAGGTTTTTGTGACGGAGAGTGGTGTATCGAGAATTAGCTATTGTTCATATTTTGTTTTAACATGTACAGAAAAAAAATTCTCTCGCTTTTTTTAAATTCATATTCAAATGCCATTTTGTTATATGTACCCACCAAGGCTCGTCAAAGTAGGCCTACTGAAAATATGTTTCTGCTAAAATTGTTACAAAGAACTCTCACCTAAACAGGAATGAACATTTTAATATTGCCTCAATTTCGATGACATAAAATTCGTCATTTGACCAAAGAAATCTATGACCCGGTTAGACAAAACTGAGAAAATTATGGTTTTATTGTATTATGGACATATTTGCAGTCGAAATCGAAGACGTTTAAAGACGTTTATTCTTGTTTATGTGAGAGTACTTTGTATCAATTTGAACAGAAATATTTTTCAGTATTATGGCAAATCTTTATTAGTGTGCCTACCCCCCAAAAAGTTCATTTTGTAATAGTATCATCACATGTGACTTGCTTATAAATATTAGATGAAACGCTGTTGTATCCTGATTAGCCGAATTTATCATTTTAACTTAATCATTGTTTTGACTTTTTTCTATTTTTGCTCAGGCACTTTTTTGTTTTTATTGCCTATCTTCATTGTACTCACCTTAAAATCATTCATTAAAAACTGCTACCCTTGCTAAAGATCGACATTTTTTTAAATCAGATATCTAAGCAATCGGCTGTCCATTTCTAACTCTTTTCAAACAGCCAAACAAGAACCAATGAACATTAACTCTTCAGTTAAAGAAGAGGTCAACTAGAGAATAAAGAATTGCCCAGTGTGGACTGACCATAAGGTGTTTGGGAGCGTTGGAGAATGGAGGGGGTGGGTGTTAGAAATAAAAATCTGACAAAAGTGGTAAACTTTTGTTATTTATTTTTTTCTTGAAGTGATTTGAAGCTGATTTTGCTTTGAAAACGAAATGATTTATGGTAAAGTCGTACAACGTGATGATGAAATGTACGAGGTAGACATTTTGGGACAAAATCCCTCCAAAGTTTCAGACTAAACCAAATGTAAAATAAATAAACAAAAATAATTATCAATAATTTAATAACACTTAAACATATTAATATAATTAGAATGACAAGAAGAGATTTTATGACTGACAAGAAATATTTCTCTGTAAAATATAAACGCAAACAAAAACCATTGACGCAAGTGACTGACATTGATTGCAGATTGCAGATCCGAAGAGACCTCGATTTCAACCTTTTCGTTTTAACTGGCCATTAATTCAAAATTCCCATTGGTCATTTATGATTTCGAAGTAAATATTATAAAAACTAAAAGTGTAGGGACAGTTTCTTATGTGACCAAGTCCGAACGGTTCGTGCACCAACAAAGCTCGTTATTGTCGGAAATTTCTTGCGAACGTTTTTTAATAAACAAAACTCGTCCACGACGAACTTAGAAATGAATCGAAATTAACATCAGTGATTCAAAAACATTTTCACGAATAAAGACAATATTGTTTAAATTTTCGTGGTCGTTCTGTGTCATTTTCTCTATAAACATAAAAACGATTGGGTTTTTCACGAACCGCAATCAGACTGTTTCAGGAAAACATACAGTACTCCAACACAGTACAATACAATATACTAGTGGAACACGAGCCTAGTTTGCAAAACTCTACCCGTCTAAACAAAACACTTAATGTGAAAAGATATGTCACTAAGATTTCACCAACTTAGCTGTTGGCATCACTAGGGTTGGGGTAAGACTAAATTTGAAAAACTTCCGGTTTAGGAAATAAGGTTTTAAGAAGGAAGAGTTGAAAGGGTTTGTATAATGGAAATAATTACGGAAAATAAAATTGTGAAATAACCGAGCATTCCTTCTCTTTTCCTTCTGGACTCTTCTTTCGAATCTTATTGGTGGGCTAGCCTATTTGGGACAGAACAAAAAAGGAAAAAATACAAAAATTGAATCCTAAATTTCTTTGGAGAGTTTTCATTGATCCTTTCCTGCAAACGACGTTAGAATGCTGAAAGATACTTCTCTGAAGATTTTATGTCATTCAAATTACAAATTAGTTATTTTTTGAAGTGGATGAGCCGCTATCTGTGTGACCAATATGTATTAATATATATATTATATCGTATGTATCATGCAATTACGTTAGTATAATACGAGTTATGAAGAGTAATGCCATAAAGTTAAAAAAATTATTATTTCAGGTGTAATTGATGCACAATGTGTTGGCTCATTGTCACTTTATCTAACAGATAAAGGAGGATGGAACCCGAGCTTGGGCTGAAGAGTGAAGAGGGGGATGCGCCTCCTCCGGACACCAAAAAAAACCAAAAACAATGCCTAATAAAAGAGAATCACCGAAAAAAGGCAAAGACAACTTTTTTTAACGAAAGTAGCCGTTATAAAGACGTGAACACTCTTTTGAATATAGTGCTGTGCTTGTTATGCGGAATTAGTGTCTCGTTTAGTGGATATTTCTCGTACCGCGAAATCCGATTGGAATCTCGAGTTAACGCATTAGAATTAGAATTAGCTGAGAAATTTAGCCGAATGCAGTCGATTTTACCGGGCGGAAGCCAAGTCGTTATCGAAAGGTTGCGAAGGGAAGTGGAACAGAGGTATCAAAGAAGGTTAAATCGACAGTTATCCAACGAAAGAAGAATACTGATGGCGGAAAATGAAGGGATACTAGAAGACTCTCTAAATCCGCAGGAAAGGCGACGCAGAGACACCACCGATTGCATCTGCCGACCAGGTAAGTGTCGAACCCTCTTTATTGTTAAGTAAACAATGAAATTCTCTTTTAATAATGGTGGCAAATGTAAAACTCAAAACGCAGTCGACGGTTTATTGTGAACATTCTTCTAGTTGTTGTCATTGTTGTTGTTTATGTTTTTGTTGGCTTGTGCCGTAAGGTCTTATCTCATGAGAGGAACAGAACTCCCTTGCAAACCGCGTGAATGAGCAGTGTCGGGATTGGCGCGGTCTTCATCACATTGATCATACAGAAACAACAACTTGAAGCCATTAAGCACTTAATTGTTGTTATGTAAGAGACAGCTCAAGCGTTTCTAATGACCTCGACATTCATCTTGAATTTCTTCTCATCTCCGAATGATTTTTTCGACCAGAATTCTAGCGCGAACATTCTTTGTTTTCTAGCGAATAATGACAACTCTAACTACCAAGCAAATATTCTGTCCAAATATTTTGACGTTGGTATCTCAAACAAATTTTACCAGAAAATCATTTCCAATTGCGTGAACACAATCCTGTTTTTTCATTCAGCTCATCCTCTTCTTCACTATTTTCATTATCCTTCACCTTCGAGTTCAAATGCTACAAAAAGTGTCAATGCGAATTTTCCTTTTTCTTCCGCGACAATTTTTTATTTTTAAATCTTTTCATTATATGTTGGTAATACTTTAGTTTTAAAAAGATTAGATGCAACGGAATCAAAACCAAAGGTCTATTCAATAAAAGCATAAAGAAAATTTAAAATTAATTTTATCTTGAGGCAACATTTAAAACAAATTTTTTCTTTGAATTAAAGAAAAAGTACAAAATTATTTTCTCGGTCATCTTGAAAAAAGGGAAAAAAGCGAAGTTGTAAGCTTAACTGATTTTGTAGCTGAATAATAATGGGAATTGAAAGGAAAATTTTATTGAAAGAGGAAAACCGGATTTAGTGTCCCACCCTCTTATCTACATTGAGAATGAAGGGAAAAGAGAAATCCGAGGGATCGACCAAAGGCAAAATTTTCGGCATTTTAATCAAATTCTCTTGGGGGGTAGTGGGGCTTCGTTTTTTTCTTCTAATGAAATCTGTACCGAGAAAATGTTAAAGATAAACCAAATCTGGAGAGCTAGTTTTTTAATTGAAATAAGATAAAAAATTTTTTTTAAAATTTATTTTCATTTGACAGCTTACAAAGGAACAAAGAAGACTAAAAGCTCATGAAACCGGGGAAAGAAAATTTGTATGAAATTATAAATAAAAGTTTTTGGTTTTTTAGACAAGGATGGTTGAGTCACCAAAAAATAGAATCCAAATTTAGACTGTAGTGTAATACCGGAGTACATCTATAAAAGCAAATCATGACTGACCCTCTGAATGGGTCTCGTCACTCAAATGGTGTGCCGAATTCAGGCACACCTTAAACTACTAAATTGAGCTGTTACAGCGGTGTGATCACATGATTTATTGATTGCATCAGCCAGACCACCTAATGCTGCAATCGATGATCTTGCAAAGTGTGGTAACATTCAGTGTTTATACCAATAAAACTTCTAATTGATTTTCGAGTCTTCTATTAATTTTTATCTAGAGCATTGAAATAATCCCGCAAAATTTGCTACATAAAAGTGTACAATGGCTCACACTTTAAATATTCAGTTTGTTTCAAACAAAAATAATTTTGGCCAGTAAAAACTCATAAAGGCTCCAAGTTTTGTGTATGAACATAAAAATTTGCCAATTTTTCTTGACTTCCAAAATTTATGAAATACAAGTCATGATTATAATGACCGCTAAATGCTCTATACCAGGCATGGCAAACCTATGGCACGCGTGCTACAATTGGCACGTTTAAAAATTTTGATGGCACGCCAAAAAACAATTTATTTTTTATAAAGCTATCTTTTTTTTAATAGAAATTAATTAAAAATTATTAATCTACACTTAATTTATAATTTATGATATAATTTGTAGTGTTGAATACCTATCTTAGTATATTAACTAGAACCGTCAAATTATACATTTTATTATTGAAATATTGCACGGATTCTCTTGAAGTATAAAAAGATGCGCATTAGATAAAATTGTTTAAAGAAGAATTACTTTTATTATTTATTCTTCATTTATTTATATTTGCGTATAGTTTTCACCACGCTAATATTTCCAATGAAATTTTATTTATTATAGAATTTTGATGACTTTGTGGCACGGACATCAAAAAAGGTTGGCCATCCCTGCTCTATACCAATATTCTATAATATTTTCGTTATTAAAAATTGGCACAATGGAAATTAATTGAATGAAATTTGCAGACTTTAGTGTAAGGAAGCCGACCACAATCACTTTTCTATTTTTTCCGATTTTCCTTTTTCTACAAGAGTTGACAAAGGGCCTAGGAAATTAGGACTAAACATTTGTCGTAGATCAATTAGTAAAATCATAACCGTTATAAAGCTCATTCGAATGGCATTTGGACACAAATTTTTCATTATCTATATGACGTTGAATATTTATGGCTTCCGAGTTGTTTCTATTTCTGCATTCTAAAGAATTTTTGTTTTATGTGTTTTCATATAAATCAAAATTATTTAGTATTCAATGAGTTGTGTCCGCCATGCTTTGAATCAAGCGATTTATCTCTACTTGAAATATGTATTTTTTTTTTAACTTCACGTATTAGTTTCGTTGAGAAACTTAGGTTGATGCCGATAACACATCCTGGAATTAGTTAAGCAGCTATAATATCACTGTCTCGGATTTCAACCTTCCCCTTTATTAAGACTTTCAATATTTTCGAGTAAAATTAGCAAATAATAGGGAAAGCGAAAAGTAATCGACATTTTTTGTTGTTAACAAAAAACGTTTATTTATTAAAGAAATCTTAAATACCAATACTAGGCAACGAAATGATTTTTATCATATTCTAACACATTTTACTCGACACTGTAACTCTATCCTTTTGAAAGCTTGACAAATTCTCAAATCTCTTGAGGGTAAACGAAATAATAACATTTTTTTTGCCAATTTTAAATTATTCTTTAAAATCTCGTTAATATTCAGTTTCTGAATTCTAAATATTGAAATAAATTACTTTTGGGCAAATGGAAACTCTCCAAAATGCCGAAACCATTTATCGTCATTTTGCAATTCAAAGTCTCAATATCAAAAGTAGTCTTTGTTTGCTTGGATCCAAGTGTTGTCTCCACTGAATGAATCTTTTGAGTTAGATCTTTGAAATCCCAGGTTGGAAGTTTAAGCGATGGGAGAAAGAGAAATTGTTTCCTGTGGAGTCAAAGTCCACGTGCAGAAACTTGTCCAGAGGACAACTGGAAGCAAAGTAACGGATTAACGGCAGATTGACGCTTTGGCTTTCAATGTGTCTTAACAAACGAAACGAGTTTAAGTTCAAGTCCTAAAACGTATTTTAATATTGAATTATAATATTAATATTTGCAAAACAGTTATGAAATCACTGTGAAGCAAACTTTCTAAACAAGATTTGCGATTTTCGATTTTAGGTTTTGCTTTAGATGTATAATCTCGAAGAACTATGTTGAAATTAATGGAATAAAGTGGCGAAGTGCTGTTCAGTTGAAGAAATGAAATTGTGAGAAATAAAAAAGGTTGGAATTAATAAAGATTGAAAAGAAAAGTGAGAGAGAATTGAGAGTTTTGAAGGTACTTTAATGGAATAAGCGAAATGTAAAAGAAAAATATTCAACGTTGTACGAAGAAAAATGGGAACAAAAAAGGATGTGAAACGGAAAGGGAGGATCAGAAAAGAGCAGTACTAAAGACACAAAAGGAAACCAAAGTGAATTGGGCAGAAGGAAAGAGTAAAGCAAAAGAAAGGAAGGGAACGAAGTGAGATAATGTAACTGGTTCAGATATCTTTGAAAATGTGTTACAATTTCAAACCCTTGTGAAACCCTCAGAAGTTTATACCTAATGTGTTAATCAACTCTGTGTTTGTTATTATCCAAATGCACCGTTTTTATTCATTTCCCACAGAATCCAAAATTTTAACTAAACTGTTCGATTTATTTTTCCCTCTCGCTTCCCATTTTTAACGGAGACTCTGACAGTGGAGAAAATAAAATGAGTTTAAACAAAAGGAGGATGGAAGAATAGGAGATCGGAAATGGCAGAAAAATTCCGGGGAAAAATGACATCCGGTGTGAATTTTCCAGTGGAGTCGCTCGCTTGAAAATTCTCCTGCTTCCATTCGTAATTAGCTGAAATGTCGACGACGGTTGTTACCGTTGAAGGCCACCCGTAATATTATTCCTTGATATTCAGTCTCGATATTGAATTTTTCAAATTCATTCGTCAACGTCTAATGATTCTATTAAACCGCTGAAAAATAGAGAAAAGAAGGTAAAGTGAGGAAGTCTGGGTGCAAAGAGTGAGGGCGGAGGACGTTAGTTAGGGAGATGCCACATCGATTTTGAAGCTTAAGGCACTTTCTCTCTCTTTCCTTTCTCTCTCTCTCTCTCTCTTTTCATCACCCCCTTTCGCCTTTGTCTTTGTGTATCTCTCTCTCTCTCTCTCTCTTTCTTCTCTCTTTTCTTTCCTTCCAATATTTCTTTAACTTGTCTCAAAGTTAAGCATTTCGTTTTCGGATGTAATTCCAGTTGTTGTGCTAACGAAAACGCTTCGAACTTAGGTAATTAAACAATTTCCGCCTTCAATGGCAGAACGAAAAGGAAATAATATAACTGTTACACATGTTTGGTGAGATGTCCGCAGAAGAATAATTTTCAGATTAAATGTAATTAACTGCAATTGTAAATAAACTTGTTTACTTTGCATGAATACCCAGAGGGTGATTGATCACCCTAAATCGCTATGAAATTAAAAACAATTCACAGTTTCACGGGGAATTAATGTCGTTAGATTTGACCATAAATCCCATCTATTCTATCAATTAACTTCTAGTCAAAGAAGGTGGCTATTAGTCTAAAGAGCAATTTCTCCCACTCTTAGTCGAGCCTTATAAGTAGTCATGATGTTTTTAAAAATTTCTTAGAACTTGGAATTGGCCGAATTTCTGTATTTTTTTTTAAATCGATTTTGTGAAACCTATGATCACACCCAACACCATTTTCAACAGACTTTGACTTGGTTTCTTTTTTTTTTTAATTTGGCATAGCATACTTGAGAGAAATGGAAGTTTTTGATTGGATAAAAAAAGAAGATGGAGGAATAAAATGCAATAATTATTCATTTATCAAATCCTGATGACTACACGTAATTAAAGCTTTTAATTGGGTTAATTTCAAATAATCTTGTCTTAATTTTAATTAAAGAGCCTTTTGATTTTTTAAATTTCTTTTTGTTCACGTCTTCTAGCATTTGCTTCAGTCGTTATCAGCATTTTTACTCCCACGGAAATTACGAAAAGCCCAAGTCAGCTAAAATGACCTCTTCAATTCATTTTTATTTTGCTACATTTAATTTAATTAATTTATTTTTTAATAAGTTCATTGTTACTTGAAAGCGATTAAAGGACGTGTGAGGTCATGACCAAAATTTAACTATAATTCAACATTTTTTATGTTTAATTAGATCAAATGTTACGATGTGATTTCCCAACATCATTTCTTGGGTATAAAATTTGGAGGCCACTTAAAGTTGAGAGTGATCACAAAATACAGGATATGGAACATAATTTGGTCGCTTTTGTCTTTGCCTTTCTTTCTTGTTTTGTTTTAGAAATATAAAATAAATGAATTATGATTTATGTTTTCTTCGTTACCATTGGAAGAAACAAAGAAGACTGATAGTAAAATTCTGTTTGCAGGAAATTTTCCGTTTTCCCCCAAGACATCAACCATACCGCCGTCTTCCAAGGCGAACGCTTTCAAGTTCTTTTGTTAAAACAAATTTCCCTTGAAAATTATAAACTCCTTTTACTTTTATTCCCTTCAAGATGTTTATTCAAACAAATGACAATCTTTTTTTTCTTTTACTTTCATTGTTTGTGTTAAGAGTAAAAACTTCATTTACAAATTTTTTATTTTAAAAATTGTACTTCACATTGTCTTAATAAAAGATGTTAGACTTTAATTTATAATGACTTTCCCTCGAACGTCTTCTTCCTGTCTCATTCTCCCTCTGTCCCTCTCCTGTTCATCTATTTTCTTTTATAAGCTCTTCAATGTTTTTGAAATTTTCTGACACTTGTCTTTTAGCACCTTTTTTATCACTTCGTCTTTAACGCAAAAATTTTGTTTTACGATGTAAGCGGAAAGTGTTTTTTTAACTTTGACGCAGATGACGCTAAAACTTTTCAACTTTTTTATTGTTCCAAAAAAACACCTTTCACAAACTTATTAATCCTGGAATACTTTTTTTTATAGCTTTATGAAATTTAAATATTATTATACAAAGGGGGCTAGTTCATTGTTAAAATACGGGTCTAGAAAGGATGAGATATATATATGTTAATTACTTCTGTACATATTAATAAGAGCTCAAAATCTGAGAATGTACTACGTACATAACAGTTATTTTTTTGCATAAGTTCTTTGACTGAGTTTTACCTCTGTCAACAACCAATGATTCCCACATGAAGGATCTTTTTGTTTATGTCTGTAAGTTCATAGTTTTGTAACAAATATAACTCGGAAATCAGATTTAACAGTTCACACCAGTTCTCGAAAATCTATCTCAAAATAAGGGAAAAGAATAGACTTTTACTGATTTTTACAAGAAAACTATATTAAAATTTTGTGACATCAGTAAATATATAAAAAACCAATACCATGTGTCATGTAATGTTATCATTCTACCCCTGAAGGATAATTTCTTTTACTTTTGGTAGCAGCTAATTTAGTAGAGATGTTGTGATTGAACGGACATACTGTATAATCAGTAAGTTACTTTGAAAGTATTTTCACTGCGAGCAGTCATCTTACTGGTCATTAATTATAAAACCGAAGAATATCGTCAAGGTCAAACAGAAATAATTAATCAGACGTCGTTTATAAACCAATCAATTAGTGTGTCTTTCAGAGAACAAAGTTCCATATTCACTCAGGGTCTTGTTCTCTTAAATTATTTTTTTTATAAAACGTGGAATCTTATTCACTAAATAAATTTGACAAGATATGAAATTTTATCGACTTTATGAGTGTCGGTTGAGTCAAACTGTGTGTTTCCGTGTACCGAAAATTTTAAAAGAATATTTAAGGAGAAAATTGGAAAAAAAGGTCTTTTGTTTGTCTGTTTTACAGGTATGTGAATAAAAACAGAAAATCAATTAGGACTCAAAATATAAGCAAAAGCGAATTTCTCTTGTGGCAGTAAGCCATTCTACAATAATACCTCCTTTTCTTCTTTTACTTTGTTCTCTGCCATCCCGCATTGATACCTTTTGTCTTAAACACTTTTTGACGAAAACTTTGCTCCCTAATAAAACTTTAAAAAACGAAACGCGATAATTCTTTAGATTATTCTCGTTTATTTATTTCGGTAGGAACAACAAATGAGTTTCACTACCTTGCAACGTTAAAAAACTTTTCCAATTTCCACGTTTGTCTTCTTTTTCCTCCTGTATCTCCGATCTTTTTCATTTTTTTACTTTTTCTTTTTCCTATTTATCTTTCTATACAGTTTTTGCTTTTATTTTTCCCTTATAATTTTTTAAAGGCAATTCATTCTTATCTTCTTTTTAGTAGAAGATAAAAAATACGGAGCTGGATAATGAGACGATACTTTTTCCAATGCTTTCCTTTTACTCTTGATCTAAATTTCATTTATTTATTCATGTTACAAACATGTTTCTGATTTCTCACTGTCACTAGATTTTACTGATTATGGCTCCAGTTTATAAAGGAAATTTGACTCGAATGAGCAGTTTACAATGGGTTTGACCAAGGGCAACCTTATTAAACCCTGATTGCTGTCGAAAAAAAAACAAAGCCGCCTTCTTTTCCTCTGGAAATTACTTCAAAGGGCGGCAACTAAACACATCCCGGAAACGACCATAAAATGCATTTTCCTCCCAATTGACTTTAATTTTGGTTCGCTTGAAAAAAAATCCAACGCGTCGTTCCTCTATAAATTGAGATAATCCTTCTTTCTTCCTTTTATTCACGGATGGCCTCCCCACAACCTAAGCCAGCTTTCCAATTTTATAAAAACTTTAAATGTTAGCTCAACTCTACTTGCCCATTATCGATTCTTTTTTAATTTATTCTGTTTGCTTCTCTAAATCTTTTTGAATAGACTATTTTTTTTAGCGAATGCTCCTTCGGGAAGTAGCTCCCTACTGTTGAAAAGGCAAATTCTAGTTTAAAAACCGGGATTTTTTTGTGAAACCGAACACCGAGACGCGTGACTTTAATTTGTCTTGATGTCAAGAGAGGAAAAGTTGAGGTTTTTGGTGAACAGCCTTTTAAATTTGCCTTCCTGCTGACACCAACAAGAAAAGCTTTGAAACAAAATTTTTTTCACTCTTATTCTCTGATTTCAAAAGAACTCAGACTTTGTTTAAGTGAGTCGTAAATCCCAAAACGAGCGCTTAATAACAAAATTGCACATAAAACACTATAAATGAGAATTTTTTTAGGTGAATTAAGAATCGTTGTATATACAGCATATACAAGTATTTTGGAATTTATCACCATTCGCGTCAAACTTTATATAAACAGAAACGTTAACATTTTCAATGGCGTCACTGCAATTGATCCACAACGTCACCAAATTACAGTGAACACAGCCGAATTAACACATCCAGACTTTTCACAACCGTCAGGTGGCTACTATCATCAGTGACTAGACTAGAACTAATTCGTACTCACAAATAAAATGGCAGTCTAAGTTTCAGATCAAAATAGTCTAAAAACTAATTTTTAAAGCTCAAGGTTAAAAAGTGCAGTTTTTATTTTTGCTTTGAGAGGACGTTAAGATTTTGTTTTTCTTCAAACATTGAATACGTTCTGTATATCCATAAAAACTGCAAAACCCCTGTGAGACCTTAAACGCCATTAATAATCGTTGCAGATCGACATGTTAGCCTCAATATTTTCACCTTTACTGATATTGTTCCAATTGTAATCAAGAGTGTTGTAAGAGCAGGAAAGTTCGAATCGAAATTAATGGCAGGTAATAACGATCTGCTGAAAGACTGCTTACGACTAAGCGATAAGAACGTAGAAGATAAGCCAAAAAGAGCTTTTTTACAGAAGATTGGTCTCAGTGTAGGGTATGTTAGAAGAAGGCGAGAAGAGGGGCTGAAAATCCACGAGGAAATTCAGAGAAGAAGCGAAGAAGTAGAAAAGGCGAATCGGTACTGGAGGATGGAGCAATCCAATATCTGGAAAAAGTATTTGGACTTCATTACTCCAGACCTTTCATTCTACCTGAGGCAACCAGGAGAAAAACAAAAAGTTGCAGTGAGAAAGGGAATGGTAGTCCCAAATAACGTGAACCTATTGTATTAATAAATAAAAAATTATTATACAATATATTATTATTATTACTTATATTGTTCCAAGAAGCTAGTGGTTTCATCTCTCTTCAGATTTAACAAGTTGGATCGACTCCTTTTTTTTCTTACCTATACTAGTGGAGCTTTTGAGGTTTCCAGATATCCGTGAAGACAATACTTTCTAGAAGTCCTCAGCTCTGCGTCGTTTTGAAGTCTCGTTTCGGGGTATATCATTCGCCTGCAAAGAAAAGAGAAGTAGTACTTACATTATTCTGTTCGTCTTTTCCTTGGTTGTCCATACCCAGCTCGAGATAGGACTCATTTTGAGAATGTGGGGAAGGCCCGCCACTTTTCTTGGGAGTCCAAAAGTCCATTTATTATGTTTTCCATTGTCAGATCCGAAAATTTTTCCTGGAGTTCTCTTCGCTCGATGATCCATATTGCTCGATGATCGCTTGGTGATCAGCGTGTGTTCTGCGATTCGTCTTCTTCTTTGCAGTAATAGCAGGTTGGCGTATCTCATCGACGGATCCGGGGAAGGAACGCGTTGAAGCAGCCGTGCCCAGTTGACATTTGGATCATATGGAAGGTTAACTCTCCGTGTTTCGTTTGGATTCATTATTGGAGGTGTGGAGTAATGATGGCGACTATTGACTTTTGCATTGCATCTGTTGATTCTAGCTCTTCTCTCCATTTCCGATATACGATCTTCTTGGTAATCTGTCGTATCTGTGTTTGGCAGTGTGCCTGTAGTTTGGCCTCCTGTCTTGCTTTTGTTAAGATTCTTAGGGGAGGAGTTCCGGCTAGTAACATTGATACTGCCGCCGACGTTGTTTTAAATGCTCTGCAGACTCTTTGAGCTATTGGTTCGTTGTGATGCCGTTATCTTCTCCTCCACTTTTGCTGGTTCCAGCAAGATGGAGGCTCCACGGCATGGAGCTATGCAGCAATGCTTGTCACCATGTCGGCATACAAAAGTCGATCGTTCAGGTAGTCTTCGTTGGTGGCTGCTAAGTGTTTCGGTAGTTTCTTCATTCCCAGCGCATCTCAGATATGCCTCCACGGGAAAGAGTTGAGAGTTCTTAATGTCGAGGGCTATAGCCACTGCGATTTTCTTTTCTCTGGTGGCGTGTTGGATGGTACGTTTCACCAATTTGATAGCTTCTGCCGCTGAGTAGCCGGATCTGAAACCAAATTGATTTTGTGATAAACTATTTGTGGTATGTCGGGAGTTAAAAAATAAGACTAGTAATACATAAAAGAGTAAGCTAACGCCACTTTAATTTATTTTGACCGCACTCGTCACAACTTAAATACCAACTGTCTCCTCCGTCCCAGGCGCCACGGCGTTAGGCGAGGATGACTCATCGTCACCCCTCGATGGTGACCATCCGTCTAAATGCCAAACCGCCATATCTACTACATATTTGGTGTGTTTTCTAAGTGGTGTACTACTCTGTTCCTTATGATTTGCATGGTCCTCTAGGAGGCATATTGGCGTGTGAACACGATGAGTTTTGCCAGCTTCCATTCTGTTGGGAACTGCCTTTCTTTGAAACATTGTGTGGGTACTTTGGCGATTAGGTTCGGCATACTTCTGCTTGCCTAGGCTACAACGGTCTTTGAAATGCCTAATGGCCCAGGTGCAATGTTCCGACGTAACGTTGACCGTGTTTTACTTCTGCCTCTTTTACTTCCCATTTCGTGTGCCAAGTTGTTTGCCGTATGAGAGGTGGTAGTTCCGGCTGTGCTCAGAAAGTCCTTATATAATGGCGTTGACTTCTTCTATTGTTAGTTTTTCCGCAATGGGGGTGTCTGTCGGTTTCATCTTTTTCATGACAAGGCGGCATGGTCTTTCCCAGGGGTCTGCGCAAGCTCTTGCCAGGCGTTGTTTTTTGCTACCTTGATGGTATGTTTTAACTCCCGCTTAAGTTTCCTGCATCTATCCACGGCCGGTCCGGTATCTGGATAGACTTTGTAAATTATTTTTTAGTCCAAAGACATTTTTAGGTCCTGCTTTTTTATTTTAATAGTGGTTGAGATTTTAATTCCAGAACCATTAATTTGAATTTGTAAAATATGTGTGGACGGGGGTCGGGGAAAAGATGGAGCAGATTTTGGAGAGGAGAACAACGACCAGAGAGATTAATTTTAATGGTAATTGATTAGATTCATTGATTTTCCTGTAAAACTAATAAAAAACATCCGAATTCAGAAGGAAACCTCAATAGTGTCACAGTTTGATTGAAGAAAAAATCCAAAAATGAGGGAGGGGCCGTGGTATGTGGAAGAGGAAGAGAAAGAGAAGAAGAAAACGGATTTATTTTAAATATAAATTACAATTAGATTTGAATAAGTTAAAAAAAATTAAGCGAAATCTCATGAGGGAAGACCTGAGTGAAAAATTGCGAAAATTTAAAAAAATGGTCTTTTCTTTGATGGTAAAATAAGTTAATAGAGCTCATAGCCTTTCATCATTTACCTTCTTCGCTTTTTTAATTTGTTTTCTGATTCGTATAGAAAAGAAGACGACATAGGACACAGGAAGAAGTAAACAAACCAAGTCAGTAGGCAAGCTGTATTGGAAAAGAAAAGTTCTTGTGATTGTTAAGAGTTCAGTTTGGAGCATTGTATTCAAACGTGATTATACGAAGCATTTACTAATAAACTGAACCCCATATTTCCTGCTGGCGGTAAAACACTTTTGAATGGACATAATCTATTGAGCAACATTATTCATTAAATTAACTTACAGTCAACCGTTATTTTAACGATGTGATGATGCTCCAAGAAAATTCTATCCCCATAGTTCAAGTTATCTTATGTAATTGTTTGCGCCAATTTTTGAAATAGGCGCAAGAAGGAGGAGGAGCTAAGTGAAGTGTATACTCGACAACGTTCGCCGTGCGAGCGGAAGGCTGGTAGGTTCGCGTCTGTCTTAAGAGTTGAGTATCAGTTTTGCTTGATGAGTACAGTTCGGTCGAGTATAGTCTCGGTTTTTCTCTCGTTCAGTCTCGTCTCATTTATTTTCCTTATTTACGCAAATAAGTACGCAATCATTCCTACCTACGGAGTCTAAATAACGGTAAGCTGCTCAGGGGATCCTTTCTTAACCTATCCTGTCTCCCTTTCAGCTGCCATACCAATATCGAGGAAAAAGCAGGTAAGCGTACTCATTCCATTATTTTCATTACTGCTGTATTTTTCATCTCACTGCTGGGATCAAGAACCAGCCCACTGCACCGTTGCGCACGGCCGCAACAATAATATTGTACTTTATTTCGATATTTTGTCTTGGGAAGCAAACCCAAAGACCTTTCAGTTTATTGAAGTACTACAAATTAGCTCTCTCTCTCTCTCTCTCTCTCAGTTTCTGTTATTGGCTAAATTGTTTCATAAACCAATAACTTGTAACTACCACAAAAATGAAAAAGCGCGAAGGAAAGGAGCTTATTTGTCCAATGTTTTTCAGTGAAATTGCAGAAAAAAATTCGGTAACAAGTAAGACACGGAATGATTTGTAAAGACAACTAAACGGGATTTTTGCTTCACTTGACTGGCAATCTTTCCAAAAAGAAATTCTTTTGATGAAAAAGCTAGTGAAGGAGGACAAAGGAGTTTTCCAACAATTTTTAGATTTCTGGTGGAACGTGGAACGCGGTTCACTGGCAGTGAACCGAAATAAACTGGTGAGAATCGTTGCAAAAATTTACCTTTTTATCCCAAATTCTTTCGTCATTCCTCGTGCCAAGGTCCTCTTAAAACTCGGAGAGAAATTCGGTTCATTTGAATTGTTTTTGCCTTCGCCAACTTCCATCAGCTCCTCTTCCTCAACCTTTCTCAAGGACCATTAGGCTCATTTTTCAATAAAGTAATAATAAAGTGCAGGATTAAAGTAGTAAACCCAATGATGCTATCAATACCGTTTCACTTTTTCTTAAACTAAATCGAATTCCAACAAGTGAAATCGGTGGTGGTCTTTTCGTCATTTCTGAACGCTGGAGATGAGGGATTCCTCCCACGTGATTGAAGCCTAAGATCACGTCGAGTTCTTGCGTGATGACCACCCACAAATGCATCTCAAACACGAAGATTTATATCAAGAACCCAATGATCAAAGTCAAAGTTACTCACTATCACGGTTTTTCTCTCTTTTGACTCTTCTTCCCATCCGACCAGCTTCTTAATGAATTTCACGTGATTATAATTAAATGATTTCTTACAAATTTTTTGGTTGACTTAGATACGGGAATCTTTTAAGGTGTGAATTTTGAGTTTTTAAACAAAGAAATGACAAAAACTTTTGTAGTAAAGTTGACCTGGCACATTTCTTTTTTGCCTCTGATGCTCTTGGTGTCTTCGTTTTTCTTTTCTTATGTCTTTTGAAGCTTCGAGAAGACGTAGAAAACTGCATTAAAAATCTATTAAAATTTGAGGTGTTACTCACTTTAGATTTACAATACGCGTATCGAACTTATTTTCAAAAGAAAATAAAATGAAAGTAGCTTCAACTTTTTAGGTCTTTTTCATTTTATTCAAGTAATCCGATGGGGAACTGACATATTGCAACAGTGTTGAGCCTATCAATCGCTTCTACGATGATTTTTCAATGAAAAGCTATTAAATAAAAAAAAAGATTTGGGAGCTTTTTTCTTTTCTTAAACTGATTATTGTCGTCTTCGGTGGGAGTTTGTCAGTAAAAGGAAAGTATACTAGGCAGGCTTTGGATAAAAGAACTTTTTTTCTGAAAAGAATACGGTCTCACACCGATTTCGCTCCCAATATATTGTATTTTGTTTCCTTGGTTTTATTTGACCGCGTTCATTTCTTTAAATGTACGTTAATCGTGACTGAAATATAAAATATAAGTTTATGTTATTATAATATTACAAGATGTTATTGGATTGATCATTTCCATTATTTCAGGGAGTCGTTATCACAGCGTCGGGTTCCATAAGCGACTTGTTATTTGAGCTTAGAGCTTGTTACGTCGAGACTCTTTGCCCGCCAAACTTAACTTTAGTGAAATATTTCTTTTAAAGAGTTAACAATAGTTGGAAGACAGGGATCTTGTGAAAAGGGGTTTTGTTGTGTTGGAAAACGAGAGAAGAATATTAAAGTCTGATTACAGGGTTAGGTTGCTTGTGCTTGAGGGGGTGGCAGACCGGGATTTGGGGACATGTGGAGGGAAAAGGGAGCGAACATCAAGGGACGTTGTTATTCATGTCAGATCAGGGCAATCCATCACGATCATCCAGCTTGCTGGTTTTTCCTTTTCACTTTAGTCGAGAAGAAAAATATTTGGGATCAAGCGCCAGAGCCTAGAATTAATGACTTAATTATTTCTTGAGATGTTTTCCTCTTTGACCGAGTTGCCTCGGTTTTCAAGATTTCACTGAGGGAAGAGAGGAATTTCGATGAAATCAAGCCATCACCGGCCTTGAAAGGTCTTGGATGCTGGCCCCATAATAAAAACTCATTACTCAATAATGTGCTGAGATGACATCACGTGTAGTTCATCAAATTTGAACGTGAAACGAAGACTCTGAAAATGATTTTGACCCCCGTGTCTAGACTCTGTCTGACCACTGATGTATCTGTTAAATGCCTCATAGTGAACAAAAAAAATGGAAAACTAGTATTATGATAATAAGAAGTCGAGAGAAAAGGGAAGTTTGGTAGCGTGCGAGCATCCTAATTAATGGAGCCCCTTCGTCCCTTCTCATTGTCTACTAGGAACAACAAAAGCGTGCACGCCCCACGATTTTTTGGGGTGTCATTATTAACAATAAAAAAAAAACCTTCTTTATTGTTCATTCTTCTCTGGAAGACTCTTTTTATGACCGTAGCCGCATACTCTTTCCAGCTATAACTTTAATTAAACACCTGAAGGCTTGCGAATAATTCTCAGATTCATGACAAGTTCCAGCCGCAAACATAACCGAGCGTTCGGTATCGTGCTCCCTTTCTTATCTCGTTCCTCTACTACCCATTTTAGGTAGATGATAATGTAATAAAAGGTAAGAGGAAGCTACTCGGAAAAAGGCCTTGTCATTCCCTGAGGGCTTTTACCTTCCTTTAATCAGTTACCTCGGGAACAGCTTTCCTGTATTTTTTACTCATTTTATTTTATCACAGTCAAAGTTTGCGTCCATTGTTTTTCTTCGGGGTGTTTGGTTGGTTGGATGATTACGAAGAGATTGTCATACATATATATGTATATGTGTATATAGGATAAGCGTGAATGAGCCTTGTGGAATATAAGAACGAGGAAATATAATAGATGAGCGAGTCATAGCTCAAACGATTAATGATATCTGGAGGTTGTTGATACTTGAAACTGCATTCAGCTTGGAAAAAGGAAAAGCTTTAAAAAAGGCTACAAATTGGGGTTTTGTCATGACCTAGTAGCAATCAAGACTGGACCCTAACGTGTATTTAGGGGTTCTTGTCAAGTAAAAAGAAGTTATTTGATTAAACAATCTATCCATATGTAGTATGTGAATTAATAATTTAGATAATTTAGAGGTGGTTGAAAGGGAAAGTGAAGGACGGGGAGGAGGAGAAGTGGAAGGATCCTGAGGGATAGGCGCCTCTTAATTAAATGTCAATTTTCGTTCATCCACCAGTTGGAAATAAACCAAAACTGGGGGAGAGAATAAGTGGCATTTAATAATGTGGATGTGAACAATCGAAAAATCAATTTCAGTTTATCTTGGTTTTATACTGACTCACCCTGTATAATTAAAGCTCAGGTATACACCCATAAAAAATGATTACAATGCATTAACAATAAATGCGTTTTGAATTATTATTATATACATAAATAAACAAAAGGTAATTTCCAATAGAAATGCGTAATTACCGTGGCAGATAAAATATTCCGGTTATTATCCACGAGCGAGAAGTCTGCCTGTTCTTATTCCTGGCACAGTCTCTTCTTCCCTTTCGTTCTTTCTTTGTTTGCAAGAGTCAAAAAGGAAAATTTTGTTAGACGAGATGACATCGTAACCAGTCGTCGAACGATAGCCTCAAGGTACCTTTCTACATTTGTTAACTTGTTTTGATTTCGATCCTCGAGGCGGGTACAGAGTTAGAAGCCAAATCTGATAAGAAAGGCTGGTGCAAACCTCGATGTCATGCTGAGTTGTCATGCTTTATCACTCTCGTACAGGATTTTGTGAATTACAATATAAAGTAGTTGCGGAAGAATTTCGCCGAGTGGTGTTTACGGCCCATTTAATTGCTTCCATAACTGTTTTCGCGTTCTTCTTTATTCATTCGGAATCCTGGGCTCGCCCACGAAGAAAATTTTAAATGCACATTTTTTCATTTGTATTTGTTCGTCCCCAGTCCACTCTGTTTATTGTTGTACACATTAAGTAACTTATTGAATCGGCAAATTCATTTATCGAAAAACGCATTTTCCCGATCAATTTAATGAGCTTTCTAACCTTCCGAGTGACAGAACCGTTTGAATACAAGAGTAAAAATCTTCCTCTGCGAATTTTTTCAGTAAGATTTTGCTGTTGCAAAGAAAATCGTTGTTCGTTTTTGAACGTTTTTGCTTTTGAATAAACATTTCTGAACGGGTTTGCCGATGAGTGAAGAGTAACTTAAAAAATTTTTCAACTTTGAGAAAAGCCAAATATTTTCGACAACATTTTCAAGTCCAATATAAAACATTTTATTATTTATTTTAAGTCGTTGGAGAGAACTTCGTTTAAACTTCTCTTTTATCATTTGCTATTGTTTCCTGATATTAACATAGCAAAACAATATTTTGCTTTTGTTGCTTTTACCGGTTGCTTATTCGGCCTTTTTCTTTCTGTTTTACTAAAGTAAAAGGAATTCCAAAGTTATTTAAACTTTACGCCAGTGGTTTAAAAGTCCACAAGTATTTATATGAATTTCATTTTTTCTGTTACTTTGTAATTTTTAGCCTAATTTCAACATGTACCTGCAAATCTCCAAACCAGTCAAGTACTTTGGTACACACAAATGTTGAACCCGAAAAAAACCTTTTTAAAACTTGCCAGTTGATGACGGGCTAACGGAACTAAAATATTAATTTGTTAAAATGGTATTCGAGACCTGTAAGAAAGGGAAATAGAGAGAAAAAGTTAAGAAATGGGTGGGAAAGAGTGAAGCAGTTGTATTCGGCAGCGTATTATACGTTCATTTTTCTTTTTCTTCGAAAAGGAAAAGTAATGAGGTTGGATTATTTATGGTAGAAAGGAAAGCTGAAAAGAGTCTGCAGACTGATTTAGGCAAAATAATTAGTTTGTTTCATTTTAAAGCCAAATGAATAAATTTCAGTACAGAAGACAAACAATCAGGGTGGAAAACACGAAAACATCGCCTATCGTTTGACCGGAAGGAATTCCTAGTCTCTGCTAACAAGTTTTGTTAGTTGGATTAATTAAAAAGAACTGAATTTGGGGGTTTAAGTGAGGGCTATGGACAAAATACATTGATTCCAATAAATTATGTGCAAAATTCAGTTTATAGTCTCTCCCGCAGGTGATTTAAAGGTGGTGAGTTTAATAAAAAGATTCACGGTATGTGTTACAAGCTCGCCCGTACCTAAGATAATCAGATTCAGCTTAGTTAAAATACAAAATTAATACACTATTTACGAATTATTATGAAGCAACAATAGCTTCTCGCACTAACTTTCTGATGTATTTTTCCTTCCTTCCACGTTCATAACTCATCAGATTGTTTTTGTTATCTTTGCCAAAAGTTCAACGATTTGACTTTCCTACTTCAATACATTTTACTGTACTATTGGCTTTATCCTTCTTCCCGTGTGCCAGTACGACCGTTTTCCCATACGTCTGTCTTTCTTTTTCTCTTGAGACCAAGACTCTTGAACAAAAATTACCTTTGCTTTCGCTACTTTATACTCATTTATACTCATTGCTGTTTCCCTTCCGCTCTAAAAGGGAATGAGTATGGTAATCGATTTTCCAAAACATTGCTTTTAAACGGGAAGCGAGGAGAGAAATACTGTATTAATTATAATAATCACATTTAAACGAGTGTTCCTAATTATATCAGACAAATGTTGTGGACAGAAAAGAAAAAATTTTCCACTAAGGACTAGCCAGCGACTGACGGGAATTCCGGAGTTTTTTTTTTCTTTCTTTTTTTTTTTATAAATCCACTTAAAGCAGAAATAAGTTGTAGAATAATGAAAATGATGGAGACAAAAATGCATAAAGGATCTGGTTTCAACTGTACGAGTCAGTGAGGACGAAAATAAGTAGCGTCATATCTCTAGATGAGGACGAAGTCATATAAATTAGAAACGCCATAAACCACCACCTCGCGTCCAACTTTCAAATAGATTAAAATGCTCGATTAGGAAGAGTCAAGGTGCGTAAGGCACGTTATCAGAAATCTGTGTTGTCGATTGGACAGTGTGACACACCCTAAATTTTTCTCAGTCACATTCCAAACTTTCTCATAATGTTCATCCCCAACTGGAATCACGGAAGGATGTTATCATGGCTTGGGGTTCTCCACCCTAAAACGAATCTCTTCTCGTAATCTTAATGCGAATAGTAAATCCTGCTTCTTTGGATTTAAGTTTGATTTCTTCTTGATCATCCTTCCTTCCTTCTTTCCTTTCTTTCTTTCTTTTTATCTTATCCTAGCGTTTTGTCCGTAAGATTTGCGGCTTTCTCATAAATGACACTTTGAAGTCTTGATTTCTTTTCTTGCAGACACGTTCACCAACTTAACCACATCTGAATGCGCTTCAAGGATTTCCTTATTTTTAGAAAGCAAACTGAATGTCCAATAAAGCTGGAATTAAACTCCTCAAATGCGCATTACAGGAATTAATCCTAACGTTAATTACAAAAAAGTGTTGTATATATATGTGTGTATAGAATGTCTCAGCAAGGAGACAGTAAGGAAAAAGTAAGGATCGGAAAATAAGGGACAGCGGAGCCTAGATAAAACAAGCACGTTTTTCACTAAAAACTCTTTATTCACCGAACCTTAATAGTGACAGAAGGAAAGTAGGTCAATCACTGAAAATATATTTTTAAAATTAGGTTAGAAATGTCCCAAAAGATACGGGAAAAAAGTCCTGTTTGAACTTGGTGATATTTTCACGTTAGCCAGCATTCAATCGACGGTCACATTGAAGCTGGCGTGAACAAGTGTTTTTCTGTAATCTTGAAAGGTTTATTTTGCAGATATTGTGACAAGTTGCTCCCAATTTTCACTTAAGGAATGCTAAGAATTGAACGTTTTTCTAACTGAGTGTTCTTTCTTCTCTTTCTCTAACCGCTTTTAAACATTTTTTAAATAGTGGGGCAAGTAAATTTGTTTCACTTTAGACGAAACAAATTCAGCTCTGAAAAAATTAAGGGACCGAAATTGTTTAAAACTCATATTGCTATAAAAAGTTCAATGTTTCTATAAAATATAAATAAACCAAGCTCCTGCAGATTTTCCAAATAAAAAGGAAAAAACTATGAAAAAGATGAAAAAGAGTACAAAACGAAGGTGCAGAAATTTGTGAAGGTTGTCAATCTGGGGGCAAAAATCGGTGATATAAATGTAAAAGGTTTGATTTAAAACGTTTGGGAACAAAAACTGAAGTAGAAAACAAATTTCATCCCTTCGTGCACGTGTATCCACTTTAGTGCGATATAAAAACAAGAAGTTTGAGAAAGTCAAAAGGCGCTTAAGTCCCAGCCAAGTCCCAGGAGATGACACCGAGTCCCGCTCCAGCGCTATCCATCGTCGCTCCCCTCCGCCTTTCCTTCCTTCCTTCCTTCCTTCCTTCCTTCCCATTTTCTTAAACTTATCTCTGCTAATATCAAGTGTGTGACATTACTTCTTAATACAATTTCCCATCAAGGAAACAGCTTTCCTCAGCCTTTTAATTAATTTATTGAGAAAGCGTTTATAACTTCATTAATTTGACTATACGTCTTCATTCATTTGTTTTTAAAGGATTTCACTTTTTGACGCTTCGCTTCTTTGTCTCTCTTTTCACCTTTCATCCCCACCTTTCCTCACGTTCATCGGCCTGTTCTTCCATCACCTCTTCTTTTCATTTAACAATTTTTAATATATATTGTATACAATTTCCAAATGTCGAAAATCTATTCAAGTTAAATTCGAACGTCTCTGAATGCAACTTCTATTTACAGTCAAGAATAAGAGCCAAAAGGATGGTAAAACAAAATTTTCATCTTAATTCACCGTGAAAGCCACAGAAATTTTTTCTTTTATTTTTCTTTGTTGCCTAGGAAATTTGTATGCAGGACGCGGTTTCGATGAACCGCAACCCAGTTTTCTTGCCGTTACCGGTAAAAATGAAATTGAGAGGGGAACAAGGGGGAGGATAGAAAAACGGAGTGTAAAGAAGATAAAGACACAGGGAAGCCATTTCTGTAGCTGATGCAGGATAAATATCTGTTCCCTTTGATTGAAGCAGCCTTTTTATCTGATTTTAACTATATCAGATCAGTCATGTTTTAAAAGTCTTAAAACGAAGAAATACTATGGCAGACAGAGGAAGGGAGAGGGAGGAAAAGGCAGAGTGGTGAGAAAGAGTGAGATATGGCAGAAAAGAAATCACAAATTGCATAATAAAGCCGGCCGTTTTATAAGAAGGATCAGAAAGGAATGGACCGGTCTCTGCTCACTTTAATTAATCGGTTTCGTTGTTTTGTTGCTGCTAGCCGAGGTCTAAGTTCACGTTTTTAACGGTCGATCGATTTGTTTCGAGAAGTGTCAATTTACAATTATGTTCCCTTTATTTTCAATATAAATATTTGGCTCAAACAAGCTCTGTTTAGATGAAGCCACGGTTACCGCGACAACGCAAAACAATGTGAAACGAGTGTGCTTAAAGTGTGACTAACTTTTCTAAAATACAATAAATGCAAAATAAATCGATGACAGTATTTGAAAAATTTCCGCAGACAAACCAGAATTACAGGCTTGGTTTAAATAGCTTTATTTGGGAGCGGAATTTCCACTCCTTCAACGAGAACTATTTATTATATATTATTGTATTAAAATTTCGCCATTTCAAGAGAGCGCTACGAATTTGAATTAAGCTTTGTGCGCTTGAAGAAATAACCACCGGCTAATATATTAATATATATTAGGCGTTGATTTAAACAGAGATCTGCGTGCCAATGTACTGATGGGAGGGTACGCCAGTGGACTACCTTGGGTGGTGGCCTTTAATACTCGACAGATCTAAAAGGGAAAAGTGTTTGCATGGATGCAGTCGAATGGTTCTCTGACAGGTACCAAAATCTGGTTGCTTTCCTCTCCTCCGTTTTGCTTGTCTTTTCCTCGAGCCTTACTAAATCCCCTTAAAATTCATCTTGTCCCCTGTCAACTTAAATTATTTAAGTCACGGTCCCGTCTTACTGCTTCAAGGGGCACTAATTGATTTTTACCCTTGATGCAAGGGAGTGCGTGCCGCTTTTCTTTACTTTTAAGATAAGAATCAATCACGAACACCTAAAGACTTCTTAGATACCAAATTACTCCAAACGCCTTCACCGCTCGTCCCTCCCTCCTCTTCTCTCATCTTTCTGCACTCTAAGCAGTAGACAGTCGTTTCTTGTGTCACCACGCGGTATCACTTTTTAATAAATTCCCTGATTTTGTATTCTTTCTCTTAGGCGAAATTCAAGTAAACAAATTCTAAATTTAAGTTGTCTTCTCAATTCAATTATATAATATAACTTTCCTTTTGTTTACTTATTTAAGAAAAAGGAACTTGTTTCTGAACAAAGTGTGAGCTGACTGAGTGTAAGTCAGTTCAGGAATTCCTAAACCAGAACAAGTGTATGGAATAGACATGGAGGGTGACGACAGAAGAAATAAAAAAATGAAGAAAAGTTATTTCTCAGAGTGAGGTAGGTGATGTCGACTAGTTGTCGTGTCTCTTATTTACAGAAGACAATGATTGTCTTCCTTTTAAGGACTAAAAGAGGACTCATAAGAGAAAAAAAGTTTTACCTTTTTGCTGAAACACTTTTAGGAATGCGAGTTAAACTATTTGTTTTATTTTAAAAATGTCGAATTTGGAAAAAAAAGACCATTAAAAGTTTAAGAAATGTGAAAATAGATTGAAAAGGGGGTCGAGGGCCGACGTAGCTTAATAGCAAACATAAAAAATTTTATAATGGAACATTAAAGGAATCGTAAATTGAAATGGGAAGGGAAGCTCACGCGTCTCAATTTGATTTTCTAAATGAAGAATGTCGAAAAAGAGTTGCATTCCCCCGTTCTCTTCTCTTTTGTTACTTGAAAATTGCAATTCATAATGGTGGTCACTATTTCATTAGTAAAACGCTCAGCCCGCAAAACGTTCGTTAGAAAATCATTTTGAATAAATTTCAGTGTGGGATCCTGAGGGTTCGTTTTGAACAAAAATGAAAACTTATTTTAGTCTTGGTATTTCAAGTCAGATTTCCCATGAAATTTGGATATTAAAAAGGAAAAAATTAACTATGTAACAAAATAAATATGCAGAGAGTTTCGTTTGCCACATGTTCGTTGTTGGGAGATTGTCTACTGTCGTTTAAAAAGACTTGCGACATGATTCGAGAAAATTTCATTTTTAGAACCTCAGAAAAACAAACAAAAAAAAAACAGGAAGATGTCCAGGAAAATATCTTTGAAGAAGCTCACAAAATAATGAAATCCCATTTGATTTAACGGAAGATTTGAAAAATTGAAAGCGTGCTCGCCAACGCCCCGTGAAATGACTTCACCGCCAAATAGATTGACCTCCAAGAATTCTTTTCAACCATTTTCTATTTCCTAGAAATATACTAATAATATATCAAATCCTCAGAAAACAGTATGACAATGGGAAGAACATGACACACTTACATAAGTGTTTTCGTGAAGATGTTCTTTACGTCCTGTCTTTTACTTTAGTTTTCATATAATTTTTTAACGGTTTTTATTCCTCCTTCTTTTCTCGATTTCAAATTACTTGTCATCGACTTTATTTGTTTAAAAAAAAAATTGGCTGAAAGCCCGAACATAATATTCAGAGTATGAAAATTATCAGTTAGTAGTTTGTAAATCTCGTTGCCTTTGAGAAAAGTCTCTAGTATTAAAATTTACCTTTAAGCCGTTTATTTACGACTGAAGAAAAAAATGAATAGAAAGTGAGAGCGAAGGAAACTAAGAGCACATCAGCAAACACAAACAGCTGACAAATAAAGTTTGAGTAATGTCTTTCTCCACGTTCTCTTTCCGTTCTCATTATGAGCATGGGATCGAAATAAGAAGTTTTAAAAGGTCGTTTGTAGAGACTGGAGGAGCTCACCCCTTCGAAAACATGGGTGGTTGAAAAGACGTTTCTAAAAAAGAAAGGAAAAAGTGTCATTAATTACAAGATGTATTTAACGGTGGTTTTGTGTGGGTGGTGAGGGAGTGGAATATCGTCAGTTGTTTAAGATTTGTCACATTTACTCTTGCGTCCTACTAGCTGTTTCTGACGTGGTTAAAAAATTCTAATTTTTCTTATATCTTATTTCTTAAACGGCAGATAAATGATTTTTTTTTGACAGTTAAAAGGTTATTAATTAACCGTGGAGGGAAAAGAGGAGCATAGAAAAGATGAAGGAGCTGCCACCTGAAGCTCTATAGTTGTTTGTTTTCTCTTCTTTTCTTCATCTGGCTCACACAGCTAGATCTTATCTTGTCATTTAAAAAAAAAATGGTGTAAATAAAGTCACTGATGCAACGTCTATCATCCATTTCAATCTCCCTTAGGTTGTTTCACTCTGCTTCTTCTCTCCTTTTGCACTTATTTTTGATCTTTTCTTTGGAATTTTTGTGTTTTTCTTACCTATTAAACTCAACAGATATGTGTCATCGTGTTTTTAACATGATTCGTACTGTATCTTTTCCGTTTCTCTCGATCATTTTTCACGCCATCTTTTTTAAAATTTTCGACGCTTGGGGCCGAGCAAGAGTCACAGAGAGTTTTGACACTTGAACTTGGGTATAAAAAAATTGCGTCTAATCTTTCTTCTAGCGATGGATCTATTTTTAACGGTTTCTTTTGCTTTCAAAAAAACTATTAGCTGACTTTTATTTTCAAAAATAACTTTCTTTTGTATTTCTTCAAATTTCAAAATTAAAAAACACGATATCCAACCAGGCTTTCAGTTTAGGCTTTGTTACGTAAGTCGAATATATAAAAATATCAACTAAAACCTCTTCCACTTCACCCTACTCTTGCTTTTTGACAAATTTTACTTAGAAATAATATCTCAAAAATGAAAGAAGAGAGGAAAATAGTTGTATTTGTGGCTTAATTGCGAACGCGGCTCATATATTAAATTATATTTTAGTGAAAAACGAGAGTTTGGTCGTATAATCTGCTCTTTGGGTACTTTTATTGCTCCTAAAAATAAAATATATGTGGTGGTTTTTATTTATTAGTGATACATAAATAAAAATAAAAAAGAAATTTTTAAGATGCCTTTTTCAAGCAGTACCGAAACTTTTTCCTACAATTGTTTTATAACTGATGAAATGAAGCGTTGTCTGAAAGCGAAGTCTAAAGTTTGTCTATTGAAGATAATGATGAGCAAATAAAACTTGAAATTGGTAACGACTTTTTAAATGTATTGGTGACGAGGTGGGTGGTTGATGAAATCGTTCAAATTATGAGTCTCCATTTTCATTTGTTTTTATTGTTCTTTTAACCAGAAGAAATTCTTTCAAATTTCAACGTTTGATTTGTTTCAGGTAAGAAAATGTAGGGCTTTGTCTGTCGTTTAAACCAATTCAGGTAATATATATGTTTTAATATTCTGGCCTTTTCAAGCACTGTAAATTAAAAACGGGAAGCTAAAAATTCAGTCGTGTCAACATAGAATTTAAAAATACACCAATTTTTAGAACAAGAGTATTGCTACCGTCCATTTGTTACTGCGGCCATTCAATTATACCAAAAATTACATTAACTAAAAATAAAAGATTGAGGGGAAAAGCAGAAAAAGAACAGACTTTTTCCCGCGAGGTTCTACTTCCTAAAAAGATAAGTAGGCCTATTTGTCAAATTGATTGCTTGAAAAAAAACAATTAGGTGTTTTATTGAAAGGTCGTCAAAATCCAAACAGCCAATGCAACAATCGCGTGATGGGAACCAACTTTGCAATTACTGCAGACAAACTAATTCAAAATGTCAACTTCCCGTATCTTGTTTATCATATTTGCGCCAGATCTCCTCTTCTTTGTTTGAAACCTTTCATTTCACCTCTGATTTACTCTTCTTAATTTCTTTTCAATATATAATGCTCAATGCTTTTTTTTCAAAGTTCTTCGAATGATAAAGCTTTGAAAAAAAAACCAAAGGAACTATGCAACTCATGAAAATTCCACACCATGAAATTTCTCCCTTAGACCACTTTAAAAGCTTTGATAAACTTTCAAAAATCTTTTTAAATTTAGGAAACTACAAAGCCACAATAGCGACAAGTTTTAAAAGCCTCTTTCTCTTCACAATTTTTCAAGAAAAATGAGAAAAGTTTTGGGAAAAGAAAGCTAGGCCTGAATGTCAAACACTTCACCAAATTTCTTTTAAAATTAGACGTGTCGTCATTTGGTCATTCCCCCCTCCCCCCTCTTTCTCTTTTCTTCCTCTTTCGCATTTGTGGAAAATCAAAGTTTTCGGTGGTTTGTTCCAAAAACGTGTTTCCTGCCAACAGAAAAAGGGTAATTTAAACTTTTTTGGACACGTGTAACTTTTGGGAATTTACCGGCCTCAGCTTTTTCTAAATGCAACACTGATAAGTAAGAGAAAACTTTTGTTTTCCTCGAAAAAATCTCCACATTATTTGATGAATTATTTCTCCCGGTTTCTTTGGATTTTCTTTGGTTCTTATGAAAAAGAAAACTTTTTCACCATATTTGTCTTTCTGAATATTTTTTTCCTTTTTTCCTCTTTACTTCATGTCTCTCGACCTCGAACTCAACACCATTTCCCTTTTTTGACGCTTTATTTTCCCGGGAAAGAAATTCCCAAATAGTGTTGAAAGATTCCTGTTTGACTCTAAGACTCACTTTAAGTCCGCTCTTCTTTTACTACAATAGAATTCACTAAACGAACTTCTACTTCCACATCACCGAATAAATGTTCTATAATTTATATTATATTTTGTGGCAACCAATATCGAAATCTTTCAAACCTCAACAGAAGTTCTCCTTTCTCCACTTCACTTATTTTATTCATAATTTCAACGTCCTATTCGGAAAGAAGTAGCGGGGGGATCCTCCTTCTCAAAGATCATAGGAAAAGAAATTCATAAATATTTAATGAAGGTTCTCTATTCTTTATTCCCATCTTCAAAAGTAAAAATAAAATTTTATATACATTAGTGGCTTCACATGTAGGCCCCCTTTTGTGTGCTTCCTCTGCGCTTAATTGTCCCTGGATATTTCCAACCAATTTTTTCTCATAATTCATTTCGTAAATATGGCGTAAATGTTATTTGACATTTCTTTTATCTCGTTGTTTCTCTTTTTGAGAACAATGTTCACAACCTCCTGTTGATATTTGTTTCTTCTCTCTTTTTACTACAATCTTCTTCCAAATGTTCTTTTGTTGGTATTTATCCATTTCTTCTATTCAAAGTATTTACCTTTCAATGTTAAGCTTGTGACACACAAAGCGCACTTAGTCAGAACAATGTTTTCCTGTTTTGTTCATTTTCAACATAACCGACCACATTACCCAACGACTTCACAGTATGCTCTGTGATCACCAGCTAAATCATTTTCAACTCCTTCGTTTCAATTAAATTTAATTTTCTAAGAGTGAAAGCTGGAGATAATTATTCTTGCTTTCGTCTTTTGCTCTTTCTCTCATAGATGAGATAGATGGGTTGTGAGCTAGAGTAAAAAAGAGAAGAGGAAAAGAAAGAAGACGTACGCGTTGGGTCGTGCCTTCCATTAGTGATCCATGAATGAGTTTATCAAACAAAAGAAAAATTTACGACTCGACAAACACGAAGCGAACACAGGCAAACAGTAACAAGTTCGATGTATGGAAGGTAGCTCCGAGTCTTCCTTCTTTTCTTCCTTTCTTTCAAGCTCACCAGCCTCCCCCGCATCCTCATCCTTGTCATCCTTTTCTTCATCTCTCTCAGGTTTTCTTCTTCTCTTATGGGAACGACTTCCGACATTTATTTTTCATTTAATTGTTAATACAGACTTTTTCCTTCAATTTCCACTTGCTCTTTTGACTTGATTATCATCAATGTTTTGCTTATTTGCGCTTCATAGCAATTTTTAACACCGTTGGGTCAACCTATTTTATGATCACTTTATATTATATTATACAATAGTAGAAGATAACCGAAGTAAAAGCCGGCACAGGTTACGCATAGAGAAGGCTTACCATTCTTCTGTTGTAAAATATAGTTAACTTGAAGTCAGCTCACTCTTCCCTTTTTCTTAAATCCGAGAATAATAGTTTAAAAAAATGTTTTCACCATTTTCATGGCTCTTAAAGCTTTCATTAGGCCACATTAAAAAATTGAAAGCATCGCTCTTTTACAATTTTCCATATTTTTGATTCAATGAGACATATTTTTGAAAGAAACGGAAATTTGTCTCTGTAATTCGGCTATAAGTTTCTGCATGACTGAATGGTTTCATGAGTTTATTTGTTTTTTTTTAGATTTCATTATTTTTCTTAAATCGCTTCTCATTGGTTTCAGCAACCAAAATAATACAGTACAAATAAGACTTATTGAAGTCAAATTCTCGGTTTCGCACAAATGCGACTGAGTGAAGAAAGAAAAGCTTTTGAAAAGTTGAGAATTTTTAAAGGTTTTTATGAAAAGTTACAAAATTTGAAGGCCTTTATAGTACTAGTGAATTTACAAGCCAAGAAAAACAGTTGAAAGAGTCTTTAAAACTTGGAAGACGAGAAGAAAAATCTTTATGTAATTTTAAACCTTATTTTTATTTATTAGCATTGATTGATTCTGAAGGAAACAAAAAGTTATTGGTGCATAAATTTCAAAGAAGAGGGTTGAAAGTGGTTATGGAGGGTGCAGTGGTTAAAGCTCGTGACAGAAATGTTGTGCTGGTGATGAGTGCTCTCGCGCAACCTGTTATGCACAAAGCTGAAAAAACAGTATTAAAACTCAAATTAATAATGGTGTATGAGAGTCACTTAGATATCTTACCTTACCCTCCAACTTTTTTTTATATCCTCGAACCTCATATTACTCCCTTACATTGCTGTTATTTCATTCTTTTGTCATTTCTTCAGATATCTAGAAAACCTACTGAGTTAGGAACCTCATGCTTAGTTATCCTGAAAAAAAGGAAAATGTTAAAAAACTTTTGACTAAATCTGTCACGAACAGAGCTAAAAAATTGATAAACCTTGGAAACTTGAAAAGAACTTGTTTATTTAGAGTTTTTTTGTTAAGTATAAATGAATTGCCTCTTGTTAGCATTTAGCATGTTCGAAGGTTTTAACGTACGAATATTACAATAAAGCCCGTCGGCAATTCGAATGAAAGCTGGAGGAATGAATTGCCCAGATGTAATCACTACTGACGTCTCGCAAGTACTAAAAAAGAGGAAAGAGGCAGTGACCCAGGACTTTGTGGAACTCCGTTTCTGATTAGTCATTGTACACAAGGAATTCTTTATCAAACTGTCCTCTTGGATTTTCGACAAAATTTTGCCACACAATGGAATCATTGCTTTGACTTTCTCCCACGGAAAAAATGTTTCCGTCGTGATTTAAACCGCCATACTTCTTATTCCAGCCTTAAACATCATAAATAATAAGGCGACAAGTTAATGGCGGTTCGAAAGATAAAATGGTTGCCGTTATTAACGAGGTCGATTGATTTCAATACAAAACCGTATAATTAGGGGGTGTGAAATAAGAGGAATGCAGGTATTTCATACATGAAGAACTCCTTCCTTTAATTTTTTTACAGGAAACAAACATTTTTCCCCTGTCTTCTGCCTTTTTTTTTCTGACGTCCTCAACAAAAATCCTTTATATCGTGCTTTAAATTGAAGATAGTGAAACAAAAATTGCTGTTGTTCTCTGGACTGTGAAGACAGGAATCTGATTTCTGTATGAGAAAGCAAACAAGGAAACATGTCTGGAAACTAACCTTTGTTCGTCTTGAGTTTTTTGTCTGCAGTAAGAATTCAAACCCACCGGTAATTGCATTTCCCAAACTCCATCGTTTTACCAAATTTTTGTGTTAATGCCTCACAGTGTTTCTGTAGCAAGTGAAATATTTCCTGCATTTTATTTTAATATATAAATTTCAACTCTAAATTTTCAGCGGTTTCAATATTAAATTCGTTATTAAAGTGATATGATTCACACTTTCGAATTTTCACCAAAGACAACTTGAAATCCAGTCTTTCCTTCAAATTTACCTCCTCATCCTTTGCCTTTGTTTATTTTTCAAAGATTTCTTCATTTCCCTACACGGACTTTTCTTTCTTTACCTTTTCCTCGTTTTTTTCCCTATTATTTCAAAAGCGCCGAGATAATACACAATATCACAGAAATAAAGAACTTTGTATGTATGGTACAACCTAAAATATCTAGATTTGTAAAGTAGGAACTTTGCAAATTTAAATTTTGGGGGAATTATAGTTCAATTGAGCAGTTATATTAATAGTTTGACGTGAAATTCGGTCCCCTTTGATGATGTAAGGAGGTGGATGGTTGTATAGCTACAACGTAACGTAACTTCCACTTTTCTTGATTGCGCTTCGCTTTAATATCCAACAACGCAGACCGAAAGACATTTTATTGTGAATACTTACAAAGAAAAGTTTTGAGAAACAAATTTGAAAATTTTGGAAATCATGCCAAATCGTGTCAATAAAAACTTGAGCGTTTTTTATCTTTTAGAGCAAAAAGAAAAAGACTTTGGGCTCAGATCCAGAATTTCAAACAAATGACATGATGTCTCTCAAAGTGTTCCCCTGAGACCTAATAGAGCGCAATCCGCCACTGCCTTTTAAAAAATTCTTTATTGCGCTAAATGAACCGTAAGTTCTTCATCAATTAATGAGTAGTCGCTAATAAACGACTGGTTTACACAAGGCGGCATCTTTCTCTCCTTTTTCTTCTTTGCTTCCAGTTTTAATCCTTCCTTCTTGACGTTAACTGTTGTTTGCCTTACGTAAAGTCTACTACATTAGTGTTCAGGTTCCGTGCAGACTGCATTAGTCTTTTAATCTTTTTTCAAGTTCTGAAACGAGATGGACACGTGCAATGAGAAATTGGAAAGAAATCCCGCCTTTCACATTAAACGTACAAGGTGTAGAAATGTTAAAAATGTGTCTGAAAGAAATAAAAGAAAAAGGAAAGCGTACTGTTGGAGGGGACTGATAGAAAGGAGGAAGGGAATCTTCGACACAGTCAGGAATGGTTTTCTGTGTTGACACTTTTAATATCCGAAATGATATTGTGACAAATTTTTTCTTCTCTTGGAAGTGAGATAGGGAAAGACATAAACTAGGTTATATCCTCGATTTTGTTTCCTTCTCTCTCTCTCGCTTTTCCACTCTCCCTTTTCTTACTCTTCTTCTTCTCCTCCCCACAGCGTCATTCTCGCAGCCCTTTTCAGACTAGCCCCTCGAGAACTTTCTATTTTCTATATTGCAGTTTTAACCGCAGTGAAGTCATTTTTACTCTCCGCAGAGTAAAAGCTGCCAGGTCTTTCTTCTTTACTTTTGTTCATACAAAGCAAAATAATTTTCCTCCTAAAGTTCTTGAAAGTGTGGAAAAGCAACACCAAACTTTTCATTTCCTCCTTTCAAAAATTTGGTTTCACTTAACTGGCCAAAGTAAATATATGTTCTTACTACTCTTTATATAGCATTCTTAATAATCCTTAATTTAATTATTAAAAAAAAAGAGTTTATTAATATATTTTCACTCTTTTAGAAAAAAATTCTATACAATCTCATAGCTCAGAAGAAAACTCTTTTCGAGTGAAAGGGGGAAAAACATTAATTTTTATGACGAAAAAGTCAGAGAAATTATATTAAAATTGTATTTTGAACTTGTATTGATATTTTGTAATTGAACTTTTCTTGGGTATTTCAGCAGCTTTTAAATTTTAATGAAAGATTTATTTGAGTTGGAACAGTTTAAAGAATTTCTGATCTTTGAAAATTGGCCAAAAATCAGTCGAACAAAATGATTATATACAAAGGGCATCTGATCAACAAATTAATTTACTTTTTTGTCAGCTATGACAAGAGAAAATTTCACTCGTTGAAATCTCACAAGATTTTCTATTTCAGTTGATGTTTTTTACCTAGTATTCGACTCTTTCAAAAGTTTTCTACATTAACAGCTTTTATTTGTACTTTTGCTAGCTTGCTTTTTGCTTTGTGAAAAAATATTGTATTTTCTCTTTTAATAAAAGTCGCCAAAAGATACATTCCTTGCAGTCTCGAATAATTCTTTATTATCCTAATTTAAAATGTCCAATTATTTGACCTTTCTTATAAACATCCGTCTACTAAGGTCGCTTTTTCACATTTTTTAAGAGAAATATGGTGGTGGTTTTAATCCCATTTTTCACCCTTAATTTTTGAGTTAACAGGATGCGAGGAGGATTCGACTTAACCACTACACTACTCCTCCCACTTTTTAAGAGAAATATTATGAGAGTTATTAAGAGAATTTTGTGATTAAAAATATATGTTTTAAGAGAAATATTAAAACATATATTTTTAATCACATCAAGCAAAAAAAGGGAAAGGCAGAAATTTTAAATTCATCGTAGGTGATAAGACTAGGGGTTGTGAAATGGCTTTCTATTTGTGAAATATTTTTCTACAGTTTCCCGTAAATCAGGGCGAAAATCTACTTCAAGATGAAAAAATTTATAGAACGAAGGAAACATCTGAGTAACTTTATATCAAGGGCGTGGAATTCGTAATTTCTTTCAACAAAACGTTTATAATTAACACAATAAATTTTCACAGGGTATAATTACGAGGACTTGAAAATTGGTAAAGCGTCTTATTGTTAATAATAGAATCGAATATGGTAAAGTACAATTGTTTAAAGCCTTTTTCTTTAGCTAGAATAGATTGACAATTTTTACAAAAGTTAGATTTAATAATTCTTAGGCCTATCTGTGTATAGGTCAACATGCATATTTTACATCTCTACAAACATTTATAATTCAATTACATAAGTATATTTCGTTGATTCTGTTGGCAAACTCTTACATTAGTCAATTCTTCCTTATTAGGGATAGATTTAAATTATATATAACAAATGATTCAAAAATTTTATTGTAGGCCTACTTTAAAAAAATTTGTCGAAGTAATTATAGTTTCGTTAGATTGGTCATTTTGTCAACGTTTTGTGCGATGTAGACTTTAAAAGGATGAATAGTAGAAATTGCCAACCATTTGCTTTTCTTGCATGATTATTATGTAAGCCAAAACACTGGCAAGCTGATCATGTTTCTCTCCACCAACCTAACCGCTAATGCTTTGATCCTTTTTATCGCCCTTTTATTTTTCATGCATTTAATGAACTTTAATTAAAACTTACCTACTTATTCAGGTTCACTATTTCGTGCCGAAGTATTAATCATTGTATATCTAAAGCGCAATATACGATGATTCGAGTTTATTGATCCCGTATATCATTCACTGATACATGAAATACTTGAATGAAAATGAAGTCAAGGGTAGCTCTCTTGAATATCTCTTTTATTTTTTGTGTCTAAATTCAAAGCTAGACAATAATATGGGGAGAAAAAGGTTGGCTGTTGACACGTCCTGTTAAATTATCATTCACAGGAAAACAAAAATTATTTTTAGATAAACGACTGACTGGGGACTTGTCGACTACTTTCTTCCATGAACTAACATTTTTAGTTTTACATTATCCGCAGATATTCTATTCAACTGAGCTGGGCTGAGCACCCAGACAAAGCTCAGCATCTTCCGATCCGTGTATGTTCCTGTCCTCACTTATGGTCATGAGGTGTGGGTGATGACCGAAAGGATCAGATCCCGGGTACAAGCGGCCGAAATGAGGTATCTCCGAGCGGTGGCTGGTGTGTCGAGGCTAGATAGGTGTCGCAACACAGCCATTCGCGAGGGGGCTTCAGGCCGAACCGCTTCTTCTCCGGATCGAGAGATCCATCCTCCGATGGTTTGGGCACGTGCAGAGGCTCCCCCCTAGAACGTCTGGTTCGTCGGGTCCTGTCGGAATGCCCGGGAGGAAAGCGACCCCGTGGCCGTCCGCGGCAGGGGTGGCTCAGGGGGGTGAAGGCCTTAGCCGAATCCCGCCTGATAACCCCGGGTTCTCTGACGTCAATAGCAGAAGATCGTGCCAGCTGGAAGTCTTTGATTGCTTCCCTCACCCCGCGACCCTAACGGATAATCGGGTCCATGAAAAGAAGAAGAAGAAGAAGATTCTATTCAACATTATATTCTCCATTCAAGTTTCTTTGAACGAATCTACAAAAATATACCAAATTCTTTCAGCTCTAAATACAAAATTATTTACTATAATCAATCGTCCTTTTTTTTCTACAGAAGAGTTTCTGCTGATTTAAGTTATTTTCAATTAATTTAGTGACAGAAAATTCAGTTCTTTAATGTACTTTTTATAGGCCACAATCACTAATTGCTTAGCTCGTTAATTACATTTTGTATGTTAATTACCTACTGAAAATTTCATAAAAGTTTATTTTAAAAGTTTTATAAACTTTACTAACCCATGCCATTAAAATTATTTTCCCAGGATCTGATACTGATTTGAATTAGCTTAACTTTCTTGATAACCGTCTAAAGGCCTTTTTCCGAAAAAAATCGTAAAAAAGAAAAATTTCTAAAAAATAAGGAAAACAATCTTTCAAACTTGCTTTTGCGTGAGGTTGTTTCTGGTAAAATAACATTTTTGAGGAGGAAGACAAAGTGTAGAGAAAATAAAGTGTAATATTTTAGTGAAAACTGAGCTCGAAGCTCCCGAATCTCTCACAAACAAATCGGTTGACTGACTCCGACTAATCAAATTCTTGTTCCTCCTGTGAATTCGTCTTGTTGCACTAACCAAACTACCCTCTAAATAAACATAAACGTTGGTCTTCGTTTCGAAACAGGATAAGGGAGGAATAAAAGTGAACTTGAAAAAAGGAAGAGTTTTAATGTCAAACGAAGTGTTCAATTTATATGACGAGAACAAATTGGGGAAAATACAAGTTTACTGATAGGAGTCAACATGGTTGCAGTGATTTTTTAAAAATACTCTCGTTAATCACACCATGATTAATTAATCATGAGACACCACGTAGTTTTTCGAACTAGATTTGAGGAGTTATGTCTGAGAAGCAGACCAGAGTCTTAACTCCAAGAACGGCTTGAATGAACGGTTGCATGGAATAAGATTGAAAATTTCCGATTTCGGGCGGAGCTGCCAAAAATTGCCAACTTTAATCGCTCGCTGCAGACTAAGTGTACAGCTTAGGTAGTTGCGCTTTTGCATTGCTTAACACTATGACGTCGCTGGCCACACTGTGGGGCGATAAAAAACGCCAACCGTTGACCGCCGATGACCCCACAGTGGTGCCATGAAATATTCACAAACACTATTAGCTGAGCGCCGGTGACGTCACATTCGGAAATTATTGCCAATGCGTCGCTGCCGATCTTATGGTTATTTACACATGTGGACTATTACCACTGACGTCCATATGTTGTGAATGTAAAATATTGGTGCTCAGGCAGCACGAGAGTTAGATCCACCGTCACCGAAACGAAAAAATTTAGATGACACTTGTGGACGTCATAGTGTTAATATGCCCTTTCAAGTGGTATAACCGTCAGTCGTCAACTTCATATTAATTGCTTAAAAATATACGGAACTGAAATAGGCTTGTCCAAATTTTGTAATTTGCGACCAAAATGGTGCATTAAGTGGGTGCTAGTGGTGTACATTGAGTTTGTATCTGTGCTATTTGTCAAAATGTTAAACTGATGCTTGTTGTATTGAAAATATTTTTAAGCAAGAAACTGCCTTTTAAAATTCGATAAGTAACAATTAATGAGATTCGGTGTAAATTTGTCTTAGTGTACATAGGGGGTATATATATGTCCCGTAGTATATTTTGGCCCTTATGCAAGTAGTTGTTCAAATTATGGTATAAATGTGTTCTATTGCCTCCTTTAAACATATTTCTCTAGAAAAAATTTTTAACCCTTACCTCCAACCTTTATGTGTGTCAAAGGGTTGAGTGAGGTAAGTTTCTAAATTCTTTCAAATAAGCAATCTTTAGAGTCAAATTTGACCCACTCATAGTCGCCGTTCTAAAATTAAATTAGGTGGATTTGAAAGCTGAAGATATGCTCTTTCCAATGATACTGGTTAGAAAAGAATAAAAAACAGGAATAAGGACACAGTTGAGATATTTGGCCGCAAGCTTAGGCCAAAATCAGTTTATCGCCCTCTTCGCACACCCATACCTCCTAAATTAATGAAGATAAGAATGCCGAATAAAAACAGGATTATAGTACCAATAACACACTATTGACGTACAAAATCTCGAAAGGATCTGTTGCCCCAGAAAAAAGTTATGGCGGCGCAAAAAACAGGAGATTTGTGGAGCGCGACAAATTTTTTGCCACTATTCCAGCGTCTAAAGCTCAGCACTCAAACAAGGTATACAACTGGCGGTTGTACCGTTTGAAAGGGCATATTAAGCGATAGCAGCATGCAAAAGCGCAACTCTCTAAGTTGTACAGTTAGTCTACAGCGAGCGATTCGATTTTTGGCAACCCGCCCGAAATTGAGTTGCCCCATTCTCTTTAGACGCTGATAGAAGACGAACCCGAAGAGATTTCGAATTGAAATTTTGAGGATTTTCATCCAAGACCTGGTGGAACACTCCTGTAAAATTTAAACAAAATCGGAGATGGTCGACCTGGAACTTTTTCAAAATCTGTTCCGTTTGACGTGGAATGCCCAGAAAAGAGTTGATTGTTGAAATGTTGAGGAAAATTTTAAAACTTTTTCCTTTCGGTATAAAACATGTTTAGTGGGGAAAAATGTTGTCTTTAAACGAAAGGATTTATGGTAATATGGGCATGTCTCGTTTTTCATTTCCTCTCTACACTTCCTTCTGCAAAATAAATACATTGTGTACGTATTTTTATTCAGATGTGTTTTTATAGAGGAGTGGGGAACCTTCGAAAGGCATCTGGGAAGGTGGCCCAGATAGTGGGATTTTACCCACTAAACCCCACTACCTCTTTAGAGGGTTGAAAGAAGGGAGAAAAGCCCGGCCTATCCTGGCCAGGCAGATGGACAATAGATAGAAAATGGGAGACAGAGCTAGTAAAAGGTAGACGGTGGAGAGATAGTTAAGCAAAAGCAGTCAGAAAAAGGAAAGGGAAGCTAGGGATCAGCTAGATAGTGAAAGGGGCATTCACAACATGCAGGCGGGTGACAAGGGCCTGCGAAACAGAGTTGAAGCGGAAAGCGAAATCGGGATCAGAAAAGGGAAGAGGAGGAGAATTTCTGAGCTCACGGGCAATAGGAAGAGTGAGGGGACGAAAGAAAGGACAGGCAGTGAGAACGTGGACGGATGTTTGAGGGGAAGAGGTGTCGCAGGGACATTTGTCTGTTGAAGAGCGACGGAAACGTAGAAGGTAAGACAAAAATGGTCCATGTCCGGAAAGAATGAAAAGAGGCACGGGTAACCCATTGGAAGGAGAGCAGGAGGAAAGGGATCGAGGAGTGGGGAAGAAGAACTGGAAGGTGTTGTTACACGAGGAAACAGAAATCGGGGGACGAAGTGGCAAGAGAGGGTGCGACGAGCATAACGAATGTCGAACTCGTCGAAGGCGAAAGCGATAGGACTGGAAATAGCAGCACGAGCCAGTTTCTTAGTACTGCGGGAGTGATCGGTGTCCTGAGGAGATGGAGGATCAAGAGCTCGAAAGAATTGGAAACCGTGGGAAAGAAGAGAACGTAGGGAGTCTTGAGCTTGGCGGGCTAGGAGGAGAGTGGTGAAGGGATTATTATGTGCAGAGGAACAGTTGCAATGGAAGACAAGGAATGGATGTTAACCTTAAGAGAAAGCAAAAGTTCAAAGCATTTTACAGACGCAAACATGGCGGCTGTAAACGAAGAGCAGTAAGAAGGAAATTTATATTTACGAGAGAGAGGCGGGCGAAAGGGAAAGATTATAAGAAAGGCGGAACCTGAATTCGCTCGAGTGTGAACGCCACTTATACAGATATGGATGGTGTTCGAAGGAGCAGGAAGAGAGGAGAGAAACGATATAAGAAGAGTCGGGTGAAAGGCAAAGACAGCAGGAGAAGAACGCGCGCTGAGAAGGCGATCGTCCGGAAGGAAGTCAGGGAATGTCCGGGAAAGTCGAACATGATGAAGTCCATGCAGCGTCCGGATATGTGAGGTGATGGGGGGAAGTAGGAAAAGAGCACGAAGAACGGAGAGAGAGCAGGTACGGTAAGAGCGAGAAGCTGAGACAAGGAAGGAGCGTTGGATACGGTCTAATGTTTTTGGGTATATTTCAAGTCGGCAGCCGAACCCCAAAGTTCGGCACCGTAGGTCAGGATCGGAAGGAAAGTTACTTTTTAAATTGTGCGCCAGACGGATAGGTTAAGAGGAGTATAAGTTGCCGCCGTAGCAGCCACTTTTTGGGACAAATGAAGAGCCTTAGCGCGGACCTGCGTCAGATGACACTTCCACGTCAATTCAGATGTGTTAAAATGACAAGCATTGAAAATGGATTGCGGAAAATGACAGAAATTGTTCAAAATCGAGAATTTTCATTGTGGTTAAGTCTTTTGCATTGAATTAAGTAAATTTTCTCTCTTTTAAAATACACTGGTATGTGGGAGGAGTAGTGTAGTGGTTAAGTTCCTGACTTGGACGCAATGGTCGTGAGTTCGAATCCTCCTCCCGCATCCTGTTATACCCAAAAAAGAGTGAAAAACGGGATTAAAACCACCACCACCACCATAAAATACAATGTTATGTGCTAGTAAGATGCAAAAAAAAGAAACACAAAACAGATATATGCTTAGTTGCTGGTTTGAATTTTATTTCATAATGGCTAGCAACATTATTAGCTTCATACATACAAAACAATAAAATACAGTAAGCTTATTACTTTTTTTATAACGAAAAATAAAATAAATTTTTCTGTTAAAAACTATGAACGACTAATGAAAGCTTAGTGGGGGGTCCACAAAGTGAACTCTGAACACCTTTAAAAATTTTTTTTTAATTTTCAATATGGTATATTGTTATTACTTTTATAAATTATTATTAATAAAGAGTTTGTCTGAGGTATTTAATTAGATCGTAGGAGGGTTTTGGGTAGGTAGGTTGAAAAGCAATTTTGTTAGAAGCGTTTGGTAGGTTTTAGAATCCTTTTTCCGACCCTCGGGGGAGATCGACCAAGTACCCTTGCTCGATATTTCTTTTCTCTTTTTTCTTCTTTCAAGCATAGCCTAAAGACAACATCTTAATTATCACTGAGGTTTCAAGTTTCATGAATGACCGGTATGCTTTCCTACTTTTTCTTTTTTTTCTTCAGAAATTATCGCAAGTTCAAAGTTCATCTTTTTAATCAACAGGCCAATTTAAATTTTAAAATTTTTTGGCGAGCCGCAATTGTTTCGGTTTAGTAGGTACTATCATGTTTACCGGGCCACGTGTTGCTCATCTGGTCTATTGTATAAAATTTATTTTGAACAATGGTTTTTTAGTTTAAGAAAATGCTAAAAATGCTAAAAATGTTTACCCGTGCTTTCTAAGGTTTACTGGATCAATTAAAACTTTAAGATAAACATGAAGAATTAGAATTTCGACTTTGATTTGAACATTTAAGAACACCTGACTGAAAAGAAGCCAGGCATTAATTAGGGGCAGAAAAATGATTGTGATTAAACAATTGAATATGAAACTTTTAGAACCTTGGTAAAATGGAAAGCCTGAAGTGAAAATGAAGAAGAAACGCACTTTTTAAGAACTTTTTCCAATATTTAAATATGTAAAACCAACAGGTAGAGGGAATGGGACAAATAAAGACCTCAAGAAGAGGAATCAGATGAGAAGAACTCAATTAAGGACCCTCTCTAATGACACTTAGAAGAAACAAAACTCTTCTTGCTGCTTCTTCCCCACGCGAGTCTTCAAAGTATTAATTTTTTAAAAAAATTTTTAAGAAATTTTACAGGGTCGTAAAAAGGCTCTTACTTCTCCCTTTGTTGACAACAAATGGAAAGGAACACATGCCTGCAAATTTACAAGGTATTGGTTTATTTAAAATTTCTTCCGCGATTGGCGCCTGTTTTAAGGTCTGAACCTGAAACTTTCTGTCATCTTTCTTGGGCTCAGACTACAGATTTTCATTCTTCCTCTTCCATTAAATCAAAGTAAAACTTGAAAATTAATTTTGTGTCAAAATTCAAGAGCTTTCGAAAAAGAATTTTGAAGTATTAGAATCAAGACATTTGACAAACTTTGTTTTCGCCTTCGTTTACCTTCAGAGAAAACAGATGAACAAAGAAGACGTAATTTGGTTTGACGGAAACCAACTCAAAGCGAAGTAAACCGCGAAGAATACTCTCTGGGGTGACTTAATATGGGTCTAACTTTGAAAAAGGCATTCCTGAATGTAGCCTTCGCGCTTTCTTCAAATATTTGACTGGCCGTATTTACATTTTTACTTCCCGCACGAATTCACGTCTCATGCCTAGGGCTAGGACTACGTTTTGCTTTCCCTTTATGCCTAAAACCCGACAAAAGACAACATTATCACTTGGAATTAATAATGAATTGTTTTATATTGTCCTGTGACCCTCGTTTCTCGTATTAAAATTCATTGAAAAATCATTACCACAACGCCCGAACTGAAACTAGGTCTTACCTCTCCTTCATTGATATGGACAAAACTTGGACGTCATTAAATATAAAACTGCCTTCCGCAAAATATTTACTCAGCAATGGTCAGCCCTGATGGTGATTTTCTTGTTCTATGTTTATATGAGTTCTTTAGTGGTTTGTAGATTTGTACTCTGTCACTCATTAAAGCCTAATCGTCAGTATACTTACTTGTTAATTCATTTTATATTATAAGATCTGGATGAAATCAGTGGCCAACATACTTTTCTCCAAATCATTCGTAATATTAAAGAATAGAGGAGATAAAACCGTATTTGAAGGATTAATGGGGAATGCGAAAAAAAAAACACTTATTTTTGTTTCTTATTATTTAAGAATTCTTTGAGCTATGTTTCCACTTAAGAAAAAAATTCGAGTACGTAGGAAGATGATTATGAAAATATTATCCTTCATTATTCTTGTTAAGAAACAAAACAAAAAAAAATATTAACAGAAACATCAAAGAACGTGACAAAACGACATTTTCTTAATCATGGAAATATTTTATTTAAGTTAAAGTGGGCTCCTTATTTAGGCTTCAACCAGAAAAAAGTTTTCAATTAGTAGGGAAGACAAAGTCCGATGTTATTGGAAACGGTTATAGTAATTGCTTATCACATATCAACAAAACTTGTTTGAGGCAAATTGTTTCTATCCAATTAATGGCTTTTGAGGAGAGCTATAATAAAAATTTTCAGTTTTAATATCTCTTTCTTCCTCTCTTTTCTCGCATTCCCTTTTGCCTTTCAAACATTCAACCAAAAATAAAAATTGGAAAGTGATATATTAAGAAGAGTCACCATAAAAAAACTCAAGGAAATTCTTCTGCTTCAATAATTGTCACGTTTTCTTGAATTTGACGATTGAAAACAAAATACGCTGAGATTGCCGATGGCAGTAAGTTGGCTAAACGCCCGCCGTGATTAGTGAAAATAGTGACTGCAGCATGTCAACTGTGAAAAATGGTAAATGAAGGTGAAGAAATGACTCAAAAAGAAAAAATAAGATGAGGAGCAGTCATCGTGAAGGAAAATGAAAATAAACGCAGAGAGCAGACATTTCATGCGAAAAGTCAAAAATATCATGACTTCTTCAGTGTGAGAATAGTAATCGGAGGTTTTCAGGTTTGGTTTTGAGTTGTGCGTTCCCCAGTTTCTCAGTTTTTATTTCTTATTTTATAACGGTACGTGACAACTAGTTTGTGAAGCGAGATGTGAGGTTCTTTGTTTTTTGTTGATGATCGAAAAAGAGTCAAAGATTCGCCAAACAAAAATAATTTTAATTTTAGATAAAGAAGTGAGAGAGAATGAGAGAGAGAGAGGATCCATGAATCTGTCATCGGCTTCCTGTGTGGTCTTTCCCGTAAAAATTAATTGGATTTACAATTAAAAAATCCTCATCCTGGCATTTCTTTCCAACTATTCTACAATAAAATACACTTTTTACGCATCGGAAATTCGTTTTAATTGCATTTACACAATTATCGTATTAAATTTCTCCTCCTTATTTTCCTCCATTCTAAATATTTTTCAATTTAACACTAACGAAAATTTATACTTAAAATATCTGCTGCTGTGGTCTGCTTTTTTTCTTTTCCTATTACCCTGAATTTAATAGTTAACCGTAAGCGAAGGAAAAAATCTATTTTGCTATTAGTATTTCATAGTGGAGCGTACCTAGGCGTATTTCTCTCAGAAAATTTGGATCTCGCTAAGGAAAAACGAAACGAGACAATAAAAAGAATCAAGTACTGTTAGAGTATACATGTGAAAAATATGAACGGAAATAGAGATAGGGTTTGAGTCAATGGAAAAGGGACGGAAATTTTTGAGAAATTATCTTCCATAGTGACACCCAATATGATTGTGCTAAAGGGAAGAGAAGAGCCAGCAGACAGGCACGCCACATAATGGTTTTTTGTTGACACCTAAGCAGCTCTAAAGTGATTTTGGGCTTATTTTAAATGGTAATTTGTTTAATAAAAAAAGAATGACCATTTTGTTTTCTTTCCACCCACGAGGGAATAAGAATTTAATGAATGGTTGCCCCGTTCGATAATTCACACGAGGACTCAAGCCCTACATTTTCGTTTTTCAATTAGCTTTTTGCACCCTTGGAGCAGCCCGAGGGAGGTTTCAGGTGGAACATATGTGCTAATTGATGAAATCAATGATAATGTTGACATATACAATTTTCTTTCCGTTTTTTTTCAATGCACATTGCATTTTTCATTTAGGATCGGAACTAGAAGTTTTTCTTATAATTAGCATTGATTTTTTAATGATTCAGTTTAACAAGCTTGTACAATATAGTCAAGTGAAGCAAGGGGAGAACATAAAATTTAGAAGCTTGAAAAGAAAGGGATGAAGAGAAAAAATTCGCATTTGACTTAAGACCGAAAATTTAAGGATTTAAGAAGTCAGATTTGATCACTTGTTTCGGGTAACTACTTAAAATTTAACAACGATAATATAAGAGTGTAAAACAGTTTCTGTATAAAAACAGACTTAAAGAATTCAATTGAAGAGAAATTGAGAAATAATACCGATTATGAATTTAAAAAAAAAAAAAAAGAACCATTGAGTAATACTAAAAAAGAAGGGGAGACCTGAAAAATCTGCATATGACATGGTGATTTGGTCCTAGAAACTGACTTATAAAGATAAAAAGAAATAAATTTTTAGAGAACGTATTATCATGGTTTTAAATGAGCTCTGATGTAGAATCATTGTTCGAACTCCAGAAATCAAAGGCTCAAAAGACGAAAGCTTTTATCAAACCTCTTGTAAATTCCGAACGTAAAATATAAAACCGTCCGAGGGGTCCTGGGAGTACCCCCGACCAGTCTTTGCGTGTTTCATCGACTTGGAAAAGGCCTACGACCGGGTCCTCGCGGGAGACTCTGGAAGGTCCTCCAGACATATGGCATCGGTGGTTCCCTCTTGAGGGCCATCGGGTCATTGTACGGGGGATGCAGGAGCTGCGTTAGAATAAATGGCGTCACGTTGGAGCCTTTCGACGTGCCTGTTAGACTCCTCCAAGGGTGCATGCTGTCGCCTCTCCTTTTCATAATTTACAATATATGGATTGAATGCTACAGCGCAGCCGAGGAAGTGAGAGTTTCAGATATGGGGACCAGAAGGTGGGGCATCTTGCTTACGCGGATGACCTCGTCCTTCTGGGATCCACCCAGTCTGAACTCCACCGGGCACTCGACGGTTTCGACGTCGCCTGTGCCGAGGCCGGGATGAGGATCAGCGTGACCAAGTCGGAGGTGATCCATCCTTCGATGGTTTGGGCACGTGCAGAGGCTCCCCCTAGAACGTCTGGTTCGTCGGGTCCTGTCGGAATGCCCGGGAGGAAAGCGACCCCGTGGCCGTCCGCGGCAGGGGTGGCTCAGGGGGGTGAAGGCCTTAGCCGAATCCCGCCTGATAACCCCGGGTTCTCTGACGTCAATAGCAGAAGATCGTGCCAGCTGGAAGTCTTTGATTGCTTCCCTCACCCCGCGACCCTAACGGACAAGCGGGTTCACGAAAAGTAAAGTAAAGTAAATATAAAACCGTTACTATTATCATTATCATTATCATCATCATCATTATTATTATTATTATTATTATTGTTGTTGTTGTTGTTGTTGTTGTTGTTGTTATGGATCTCAGTAGACTGTTAGGCTAAACTTTCATTTTCCAACGATCAGTGCTATCAATGATTACTTGCTTAAATTTATGTATGTTGTGTAATTTTTCATAATAGTTATAAACTGCTCTCAAGCAATTGTTACAGCGATAAATACTTTGTTGTTAATATTTGAACAAGTTGGAATTACTCTGTTCCGGTAGGGATAGCAAAATGGTTGGCGACAAATGTTGCAACGACTTAATAGGTGCCGCCAAAACTAAAAAAACACCTTAAAATTCGAGCTTTTGACCTACCATTTTGAGAAATTCTCATACACTTTAAGAAGACTCCGAGGAAAGAGAAGATGGAGCGAAAGATTTAGAAATTATTTTTTAGAAGTGATCTATCCTTTCTATTTTTCCCACCATTAGTTTAAAAAAAATTAGCTTTTAGGCATTTAAAAGTGTCAGGCGCGCCGAAATTAGGAAAAATAACTGAGAAAGTGGAAACAAGATGGCTTCAGTACTTCATAGCATATAAATCAAAGTCCATGCTCTCCAGGGCCATAAAGAGATAAAGAAAATTTCCAGCGCTCACTTTTTAAGTGGTCGAGTTCTCGTTGTTCTCTTTCTCACTCTCTCTCTTCCTTCCTCGTCCCCTCTACTTTCTCTTCCTCTCTGCTTGTTCCATCTTGTTCTCCTGAGAATGTAAAATATACCGCATTAAATTCAATTTGGTTTGGTTCCTTTCCAAAAAATAATATGGAACTTGGAATCCCGAAAGAGTCAAAGGGAAAATGTTTAAACGTATATTTTTTGACGTTTTGAAATTGTCTTGACAAGAGTTGACGAGAGAATGTCACTTGAATTTAAGCTGTCAATGAAAAGTTCTCAACTTTTCGAATACTATTTAACAGTGAAAACTCGTGCTTTTGTCTCGGAAGTTTAAATGCTTTAGAAAAACGTGGTTTACGTCGGGGAGTTTCACTGAAATGTAATTTTTGGTTTTTTGCAAATGAAAATTTCTTTAGTTTTCTCGGATCTGACAAATAAATGTTTGATTGTTCAGAATTGTCATGAATATTTAATTTGTGATGGTTTTGTCTTTGTGAGGCGTAAGAGAAAGCGAGAAAAGTTAAAAATAGTAAAAAAAGAAAAGGAAAAAAAAAGGAGAGATAGATTTAATATGAAATCAAATTAATCGAATGATTAATATCTGAATATGATTTCATTTGGTAAATTCTTTAAAATTTCTACATATTATCATATCACATTGCTTATTCTCCACTTCCAATCCTTTTATTTAATTTGTCTTTCACAAATATCCCGGAGGAGAAGAATAAAACCGAATTCATGTCAATAAATACTAAAAACCTTGATTTGATGGCAGGAAGTTGCTCCAAGGGTCGGTAAAAATTGATGGCAACAATTAAAGTCACACTGTCAGAAAGGCGAAAGAGCCCCGGTTTACATTTGATGTATCAAAGAAATCGTTGAAAATTAAGATAATAAAAACGGATTCGACTGACGAGACGATTAATCTATTATCTCGGCTTCATTTGGGTTTTCGGGCCAAACTGGAAGCAAAAAAATTCTTTCATAACACTCACATAATTATTTTATCTGGCCTTTTTGTTAAAGATGAAGCTTCCGATGATGTTTATCACATAGCAAGATAAAATTAGTCTTCATTTGACATTTTGTCCTTGCGTGTTTCTTCTCAAATTCCTTTGAACTGTCTCACCATTTGAACATGCGAAGTAAAGAACATGAATGAAAAATCCGTAACGGACCGAGCCTGTTGGGTTTGAAAATTTTATTTCAGAAATTCTTCCACATTCCTGATTTTCCCCTTACATTCCGCCTTTTGAAATTCACACTATCATTAAACTATAACTGGTCAGAAATGAAAAGTGTTTGTTTTCGGTGGGAAGAAATGAACAAAATTAATGACGTATTAAAAAACAAGACAAAAAAGACGTGACGTCGTCACCTCTGCGTCAAATTTTTACGAAATTGATAGCACGTAGTCTTGAACGTGTCAAATTAATTAAAACATTATTCATTTTATTAGGAATAAATAATTTTTCATTTCATTCATAGCTTAAATAAAATTATAATTTTTATCAAGTAAAATTTCAGCTGTTAACTGCTCGAAAAATTTCCTTTGTGGCCATGCAGAATATGTACAGTTTAGACTAGCCCAATGTAGCTTAATCATTCTATTAGTATTAATATTACAAATGCAAAATGTTTTGAGAATCATCTTGATAGTTCCATTACAAACTGCAAAAAACAGCGAAGAAAATAACATAAGGCGTGGATTTTAATTTGTGTGGATGCATTTGTGAGATTGAGTTTGATTAGTTTAAACGGGTGCAAACAGGAGGTTAGAAGAATGGAAAGGTGGAGAAGCGCCATTTGGCATATTCCGATCTCAGTCACGAAAATAATTTAATATCTGAGGTTTAGCGGGAGGAAATTCCGCTCCCTCCTTTTCCTTGTACCAGTTCCTCCTGTCGTGTTTTCATCTTCCAAAACTCGTTCTTTACGAGCCAACTTCACTGGATAACGAATTGCGGTGGCTGGTCTCAATGACATTTTCTCAGTCCCTGACATCTCTGTTCACTTCTTAATTCGAAAAAATCTTCTGTTTCAAGAAGTCCATGCTTCACTTTAAGATCTTGTTTCAGCTGCTTTTTTTCACTTTTAGTTTAAACGGTTTTTCTAGGTTTTCCGACATCTTTTTACTGACTTCATTTGTAGTTTGATTTGATAACTCTACGAACTACATGCTAGTGATTTTCATTAAACAATTTCTCAGCGAATTTTCACCCTAACAGGTATTATGGTTCCTCTCTTATATAATAAATCTATAATGGTGAATCATTGTCGAGACAGTCGATTTTTCAACAAATGCCTTGGTCTTTATTATGAATTTCATAAAATGTAAATTATGATATAAAATTGTTTGGGCATAAATCGAAAACGATCGCCTCGAACCCTGTAATTAATTACTGATTTAAAACTTAATTTTATCTTATTATCGGTCTGAAGGTTTTTAGAGACTACAGTCACTCATTTTGTTTTGAGAGTTCAACAAAATTAAATTAGTAGAAACTTGGATCATTTCTCCACAGTTTTGATTTTCTATTTCTCAAGATTCTCATTTTATTTCGCAAAAGCTTTTATTATCTTTATTTTTTTAATAAACCAATCATCACTCAGGTAAAAGTTTTTCTTTTTCACTCAGTAGCGTATACAATAAAAATAATCAGGAACCGCGATAATTTAAAAACATTTTATTTATTGTATTTATTTTTTTTTATATTAAAGCCCGTCAAAATGGTGTTGATAAATAATTCGTTATACGAGGTTTGAAAAAAATGATAAATGAAAGTGGGCACGTTGAAGAGATTCTAATGACTCGTTTGTTAATCCCCGAATTGTTTTCCCCTCGCCATTCTCTCTATTCTCCTCGCCCTCCTTTGTTGTCTATGTGTCATATTCAATTTGCTTTTCCTTTTAAACGAGAGATTCTAAAGTGGTTTTACACATTATTAACATCCTCTCCTGTATAAACTTGCATTTCTTTTAAAATCACACAATTTTTTTTGGCCTTAAAACGTGAGTCAGTAATGTTCGATTTGATTCAGAGACCTGAATGAATAGAAATGTGAAAAAACCTTTGGTCTCTTAACAAAGTTTGTATTTTGGGGCCTTCTCCTATATCGTAGACCTCAACCTTTTAAATTAAATTTTAAATTTTTATGTTTTGTTGTATTCTCTTGAAATTTGAAGCAATATTTTTCTACAGCTTTATTACAATAAAAAAGAGCCAACCAAGAACCAATTACTGCAGAAGGTCTTTAATATTATTTACTATAATTTTAAAAAATTACATTAATTGTTTTTTATCTTTTTCTTTTTGAAATTTTATTCCGACTTACGAAACCAAAAAGTTTGTAGATGAAAAAATGCTTATGTGAGATTAAAAAAGTCCAGTATCACTCAAAAAATAATTCTTTTGTGTACATTAAAATGGCGTAACAAAATATATTCATTGCTCAATAAAAACCTTGGAAGCTCATTAACAGAGGGGAAAAAAGAAATTTACGAGAGCAAAAAACCAGAAAAAGGAAAAGCATAGGCCTCTGTCAAATAGGGGTTCCAAATGTCTACTCTTTGATGCTCCAGCTTTGGCTTATTTCAAGAAAAATCGTCTTCACATTAAAAGACTGCTTCCACTCGCCTTGTGGATCATGATTTAAAAAAACTAACCAACCTTCCTTCCTCCCTATTAGACATGAGCCCATGAACTTTTAATTCTAAAAATGATTGATGCTAATATCATTTTTATGAATGTCGTCGAAGAAATTTTCTTAAGAAACTTTTATCAAGTCAGTAACTAGGATAAATCGAAAAATGACTTCTTAAAAAAGATTAAGCTTGCAGAATCCAACGTTTACATTTGACGGAAGAAAATGTTAAGAAAGGGTTTACTTTTGACAACTGATCCTTACGAAGATCTTTAAGGATGACTTAAAAAACCCCTGGCTACCATGTCTCAGCCTCTTTGACGGCCTACGGTTTCAATAACAACCAATGACGTAATATTCTTGATTAACACTTCTTTGCCGTGTGGTGACTTTTTATCCCAACATGAACTTACCGTTCAATCCGGAAAATATAATTACTGTGAAATTAGGAATTTTTCAAAAATTTTTTATGAGGCAATTAAGGGAATCGTACTATAGCTGATGCGTTTTTTTTACCCTCGGTAAAACACATCGGCCAGGTCTGAACGGAAAGTCTCCAAAAAACAGTCCAGTCAAAAGGTGCTAAGGATCCTGTATAAATTAATGGCGTATTGCATTTTTGGGAGGCATAACAGCTATGCAAACTCAAATGTCGTCTACAGTGCGACTACAAACTCTATTTGAATTCACCCAATCAACGCCTGATTAACGATGATTAGACTCCTTTGTACTGCATTTAAATTTGTTAGGCCTACTCATATTTGAAAGAGAGCTTGACAGAGGTTTGTGCGTTCTTCTACAATTCTAGGAGTGACATCCACATGAGTTAATTACGTAATTAGGTCGTTCCTATCCCTATCTAGTAATTCTTTCTTATCTATTGTAAAATACCCTAAATTGTTACCAGAGTTACTATAACTATTGACAGAGGGGACTATAGTGTAGTGGTCAAAACGCCGGACTAGAGAACTTAAATTCGTGCATTTGAGCCCTCTACCACATTCTGGTTTACCAAAGAGTGGACTAGATAATTCAAAGGTTTTTCTTAGAAGCTGGCAATCGATCGAATTTTCTTCAATAAATTTTTAACTAAATTTCTTCATGTCAGTTTATTTGCGTCATTTCATGACTACATAAATTTACATCCTTTTCTTCTAGAAGAGAATTAAATTTTTTAATTAGTATGAAATAAATGTTGTTGGGAGAGATTCATCATATATACACACAATATATATAGTATATATCGGATTAATCACATTTATACAGTGTATATAATATATTATACTGTGAACTGGATTATATTTCTAATGTTATTAAAAACATCTTATTTACTCTACCATCGTTTGCATTCATCCTATTATGATGCAGTATGATGTTACTGTCTTAGATGAATGAATTTATTTTTTTTGTTTTCAGGTCCTCCTGGTGTTCCAGGGGCACCGGGACTGCCAGGACCCCCGGGAAAAAGAGGAAAGAGGGGAAAGAAAGGGGATCCGGGAGAACCCGGAGCAGAGGTAAGTTATCGGATAATTATTTCTTCCACAACAATTTAGACTTTAACATTTTTATTTATTTACAACACTTATCTTTTGTTTTGTGTTTGTTTAACTTTATTTTTTATTTCCTTTACCCTTTTTATTTGTTTTATTTTTTTCAGGGTGCTGTTGGCCCACCTGGGAAGAGTGGCTTTCCGGTATTTTTGTTTCGATCAGTTTCCTCACCATTTCACACATTATTGTTAATTGTCATTATTTTAAATTTAGCAATGCTTTCATGGTGGCGATGTATTTTCTCTGTTATATTACCCTGTTTCCAACAAATTTGTTTCATATGCCTATTGATTCTTGAAATTTTACCTTGCAGGGCCAGAAAGGCGAAAAAGGTTTAATGGTAAGAACTTTTAATTCTTATTCGTTTTGCTCTAAATAATTGAGGTATGAGGATGCAAAAAATTTTTAATGTTTAGCATTAAATTACCCTTGGAAACGGGAATCACCCTAACATTAATGCTTTTTTCACACATTTACCTATAAAACGAAAAATTTTTACCGAAAATGACTAAATGTACAAATTTTTATAATTTTATATTACCTTTTTTTCTTTGATTTGATAACAACACTAATTTTGAGTGGAAATTTTTAAAAATAGTCACTAATCACCAATAAATGTTCTTTTCTTAAAATTGGGACGGACTTAATAATCTCCTTACCCTAATACCGCATGAATGCATTGCTGAATTAATTTAATGGAGTTTAACTAACCATACATAATTATCACTGTATAATTTAGACTTTACTAAAATTAAATTTCATTAAAATTACACTTTGCCCAAAAAAGAAGAAATTATATTTTAAATCCGGACGAGTACAACTTCAAATAAAAGGAACAATATGGCGAAGAGGTATCGACTAATTTATTTATTTTTTCTAGTCTATGTATCCAGGTAAATTTAACTGCTTTTTTCCTAATAACGGCTCTTTTTCTGGAAAATTATTAAAAGCTCAAAACTCATGAAACTTAACTAACGTCACTTACGAAATCGACATTTTTTTATTCCTTTTTGAAATTCATTTTCTGTCGGATTGTTGTTACAAATTACAAAAAAAAATATTAATGTTGAATTTTTTTTCTCCAGGGACCCATCGGACTGGATGGACCAAAAGGAGATCCGGTAAGTTTGATTTTTGAAAATGTTCCATATTAACCCACTGTGGGGTTCTCTTGCTCGTATTTATTCTCTCTCACTGTCTCACACTTATAAAAGGCCATCGACATTAACGCTTATTTTTAAATTTCTTAAAAGACAAGTGTTAAATTCGGTTTCAGGGCCGTCCTGGCGACAAAGGACAAAAAGGAGAAATTGGAAGTCCTGGTTTTGACATGTATGCTGCCGTAAAGGTAATATATCATTTGATCATATATAAATTTGTTTTGTTTGCTTTAGGATTTGGTTCACGCTCAAGAATTACCTTTTCACACGATAAAAGGATTAGACAAAATTGTTTCCTCGGTATTTATATTACTAGCGCCAAAATAAGCTCGTGTTCAGTAATTTGATAGAAAGCGTTAGTATGGAGCAATGGAGACAAGGAGTAGACTCACAGCTAGCTACGTTTTGATAACGCTATCGTCACATTGTTATTTTTTTGAGTCAATATAATATTTTATTCATTTCATCCAACAACGTCCATTTATCTCACAATATAATATTTTGAAAGATGAGAATTCTGGGAATTACATCAGAGTTGACTTTTTTTTGTAGGAATTTCAAATTTCTTAACAGTCCTAGCAATTCATTTGCCTCATTTACATTTCATTCATTCAATTTTATGCTCTTGAATGTAAAAGCTCAATAAGTGAAACTTTTCCAAAAATTAAATCAATGAATTTTTCATTGCCACGATATTTAATCTGAATTTTGCGCTTGTATAAGTGACTGTAAAATGAAGAAAACGAGAAATTGTACGACTGATAATCGTAAATGAAACGCCTGTATATGTTTGCTTAATTGTGTTCACTGTGATTGTGTCTTTGTGAACAATCTGCAGTGAGAAGACCGCTAACGTTTTCATGTCCTTTTTAACTATTTTATGACGCGGATGGTGATAAGCATAGATGTTTCTATCAAAAATGCAAAAATGCAATAATTAAAGTTGAAATTATTTTTCTTGCTTTATCTCATTTCTTCTTTTACATTTTATTGTTAATTTTAATTCCTTACTTAATAAGGTATGTTAAATATTCATTTTTAATTAAGATCACTAATAAAAAAACTCTGGTATAGTTTTCAATGAAAATGCGTGTAAAAACGACTAAAAGTTTAGAACAAAAAAAGTTAAAACTATTATTATTATGGTGCATAGCGGATTTGAAACGAAAAGTTTCCTCCCCAATCAGGGAGATGAAAATTTCACATTTTTACTTTAAATTATTTTTCAAAAATATTGAATTAAAAAAATTCTTCAACTAAACATTATTTTTATTAAAAAAAAGTTGGAAATTTTGCTATTTAAGAGTTGGTGAAGTCTTAAATTATCAATTTGTTGTTTAAACATTTATGCTGTGAGAGCAGGAACGCGTTAAAAGTTTGTTCCGGGATTAAATTTTGGGATGATAAAAACGTGTTTTGGAGACTTTTCTCCAGCTACCCAGTGGCGGATAAACCTGGGGAAGCAAAAAAATTTTTTTAACCTGAAAGCCATCATTCGAATAAAAAAATCTCACATATACGTTATTGCTACAAAATAGTATATCTGTATCAATTAATACAAAATTGAATAACCATTTTAGGCAATCAAAAAACTCATTAATTATTATTAGTATGGTAATTTAGTCTGCTATTTACACGGCGTCGTTTTTGGTTGAATTATGTTGAAGATAATCAATCCAATCATGACAACTATGTTAAAGGTAAACATTGCTTAGAGATGCGTTTAAATGAAACCTTTTTTAATGTGGTACGTCAGGACTTAAAAAGTAAGACTAATAATACATAAAAGAGTAAGCTAACGCCACGTTATTTTATTTTTAACTACACTCGTCACAACCTAAATTTCAACTGTCTCCTCCGTCCCAGGCGCCACGGCATTAGGCGAGGATGACTCATCATCACCCCTCGGTGGTGATCATCCGTCTAAATGCCAAAAACGACATATCTACTACATGAACATAATATTTTCTCATCTTCCAATGTTAATAAATTTTAATTAAAATTTACAAGAGATAATTAAAGTAAAAGAGATAATTTGTGTGAGGTTTTACTGATAATAACTAAAAAATTTATTTTTATTGTTTAGGGCCTCAAGAGATCAGTAACCACATTAAGGGGTGGAACCTTAGGCTATGCAGAAATAGTTGCCGTCAAGGTGAGACCGCCGTTGAAGTAGTGGTTACTGCTGAATCGTTTTGCGTTCAAATTTCTTGTGTAGCTAACCTTTTAGTTTACCGCATTTTAGAACGGAACACCAAATTTGGGAGTCATGTGAAAATGCCCAGATTTTTTGTCTGCATGCTGACCGCACCCAAATATGTAGTGAAAACTAATGTTTTTAATGTTTTTAATTTTGAGTTTCAGACGCATGGATGATCATTGGTGTTGGATTAGTTTAGTTGCTTTTTTGGGTTTTTTGTTTTCCTTTTACTTATATGTTTAACTCATGGATTGTAGGGGCTCCAAGAACGAGGGCATAACATCTCCGAGCAATCCATTATTATGCTTAAAGTAAGATTTTGTTTTTACTCTTTATTTTTGCAAGTTATATTGGTCAATTATGTTCATTGTTTTCAAACAAAAACCTTGTTGGATGTGTTTAGTGTGTTCTACTGACGTCTCTTTTTTAATGTAAATAAAATATCTTGATCAGCTGTTGTAACAGGAAATTTAGGGGTTTGGGAAAACATTATTTGCATGACGCTTTGTATATTTTGAAATGTTGGCTTGATTTATGTCTTACATGATTTTTAAAATACTTAAAAAAATGAAAATCTCTGACTTTATTTGGCACTCCTTATCTATAAAAAAAATATTTTTTGAATTGAATTATTTTGTTCTTTCTCTTTGTTTTTGTACAGATCAGCGATTACAATAATTATTAAGTAATAAATTTTTTGCATTAATGTAACTAAGTTAGAGAGTAATGTCGATTAAAAAATTCCTACTTGTCAACTAAAAAAGCAAATTGTGGAAAATTGAATACGACCCTGACGGTAATATAGTTAATAATGATTTGTCTACACGCAAGTTGTTGTAATCCTATTAAAATTTAATTTGGCTTATAATTCCACGATAAATAATCCTCCTCACAAAGAGTTTTAACGAGGAGTGCAGGGTAGAGAAAAGGGATTTGAATGCAAAGGGAGGGGAGCCAAGGTAAGCTTTACACTCTACAAATGTTTGAGTGACTTGTTTTAAAGATTAATTGTCGACTTTAAGGGAGAGCCCGGAGAGCCAGGGCCGCCAGGGCCACAAGGTGCTCCAGGTCCCGAAGGATTACCAGGACAAGATGGCAAGCCAGGATTGCAAGGAGAACCGGGTATTCAGGGTGAAAAAGGAAGTCAAGGCGCTCCAGGACCTATTGGGCCACCAGGAACTCCAGGAAATGACGGACCGAAGGTATGCAAAAGTAAATTTTTTATGAAAGAGATAAAAGTACAAATAAAAAGATTTAAAAAAATTTTTTTTAGGGAAGCAAAGGTGAACGGGGACCTATAGGATATAGAGGCTTACCCGGAGCCACGGGGATATCTGTAAGATTTCACAAACAAAACCTCTTATAACTCTGGATAATTGGAAAATAAAATAACTAAACTAATGTTCCACTGTAGCAGAGTGAGTTAATTTGGAATAACTCCATGCTTGAGCGAATAACAGTTTAGGGAGTAAAGAGAGAAGGCGAAAGACAGAAAGTCATCTGGGGTGGAGGGACAGTTTAGGACCTAACAATGCAATTTTTTTATGGCTTTGTATTACAAGCGCCATGACTCAAATTTTCTACTTCTTTTTATCTCATTTCCTGTTCTTTTTTCCTTCTTTTCTATTCATGAACCCGCTTGTCCGTTAGGGTCGCGGGGTGAGGAAAGCAATCAAGGACTTCCAGCTGGCACGATCTTCTGCTATTGACGTCAGAGAACCCGGGGTTATCAGGCGGGATTCGGCTAAGGCCTTCACCCCCCTGAGCCACCCCTGCCGCGGACGGCCACGGGGTCGCTTTCCTCCGGGGCATTCCGACAGGACCCGACGAACCAGACGTTCTAGGGGGGAGCCTCTGCACGTGCCCAAACCATCGGAGGATGGATCTCTCGATCCGGAGAAGAAGCGGTTCGGCCTGAAGCCCCTCGCGAATGGCTGTGTTGCGACACCTATCTAGCCTCGACACACCAGCCACCGCTCGGAGATACCTCATTTCGGCCGCTTGTACCCGGGATCTGATCCTTTCGGTCATCACCCACACCCTCATGACCATAAGTGAGAACAGGAACATACACGGATCGGAAGATGCTGAGCTTTGCCTGGGTGCTCAGCCCAGCCCTCCTCACTACAGACCGCCCCAACTGTTGCATCACTGCGCCAGCCTGGGCGATCCGCGACGCGATCTCTGCGTCTGTCCTGCCATCACTTGTGAACCAGACCCCAAGGTACTAGAACTTCTCCACCTGCCCCAGCGCGGCCCCGCGAAGGCGAATGTTGCACTTAACGGGCTTCCTCGAGATCACCATCACCTCCGACTTGGTCACGCTGATCCTCATCCCGGCCTCGGCACAGGCGACGTCGAAACCGTCGAGTGCCCGGTGGAGTTCAGACTGGGTGGATCCCAGAAGGACGAGGTCATCCGCGTAAGCAAGATGCCCCACCTTCTGGTCCCCATATCTGAAACTCTCACTTCCTCGGCTGTAGCATTCAATCCATATATTGTAAATTATGAAAAGGAGAGGCGACAGCATGCACCCTTGGAGGAGTCTAACAGGCACGTCGAAAGGCTCCAACGTGACGCCATTTATTCTAACGCAGCTCCTGCATCCCCCGTACAATGACCCGATGGCCCTCAAGAGGGAACCACCGATGCCATATGTCTGGAGGACCTTCCAGAGTCTCCCGCGAGGGACCCGGTCGTAGGCCTTTTCCAAGTCGATGAAACATGCAAAGACTGGTCGGGCGTACTCCCAGGACCCCTCGAGGATGAGCTTCAGGATCAGGAGCTGGTCGGTTGTGCTTCTTCCGGGACAGAATCCACATTGATCCTCCCCCATCCAGTTCTCGACCACGGATCTGCAACGGGCCTCCAGCACCTTCGGGAAGACATTCCCGGGGAGACTTAACAGGGTGATGCCCCTATAATTAGAACAATCACTCCTGCTCCCTTTCTTAAAGATTGGGACAATCACCCCGGTCTGCCAATCCTCCGACTCTGTTCCTCCCTGTCAGGCCACCTTAATGACGCGAGTAAGCCAAAGGACTCCCTCTTCCCCCAGCGCCTTCAACATCTCGGGCCGAATTTCATCCACACCAGCAGCTTTGCCGCTCTTGAGCGATTTAATCGCCCGAGCGACTTCGGCCACGGTGGGACTATTCTCCGCCCCAAGTGTGGCGCCAATTCTGCCACCGTAGGTGCCCTGAGTTGGATTGAGCAACTCCGAGAAGTACTCTCTCCAATGAGCAAGGATGGCCCTTTCCTCGAAGAGGAGAGTGCCGTCTATGGATTTTACCCTCCAACGGATTCCCCCTCTGAGGAGGCGGATGGTCTGCCAAAACTTTTTCCTGGCAGATCCGTAGTCGGATTGAAGCTGCTCGCCGAACTCCCTCCAAGCCCGCTCCTTGGCTGCTTTCACAGCCAACTTGGAAGTCCTTCGCCTCAATGTACCGGCCTCGAAAGAGTTCGTCCTTCCGGTGTAACCACATCTTGAAGGCTTCCATCTTCTCTTTAATGGCCCGCAGGACCTCCGGGTCTCCCCACCACGGAGTCCGCCTGCAGCCACCGGCCGCCACGCCAAGCCGCTTCACCCCACAAGCTGCCTCCGCGGATTCGGTGACGGCTGTTTTAAACAGACGCCATTCCTCCTCCACTTCAGCAAAGAGCGGTAGAAGTTGCTCGAATCTATCCTTTACGTGGTGTGCAAAAGATTCCCGAACCTCTTCGTTCTGGAGCTTCTCCCATATCACACGAGTCGGTACTCCGACCGCGCGCTTCTGTGATTCGGCCCCGTCCCGTCCAGGTTGAGCTCACACACCACCAGATGGTGGTCGGTTGACAGCTCAGCCCCTCTCATAACCCTCACGTTGCAGACGATCCGCCTCGCACACATTGACACCATTACGAAGTCTATAATAGACTTCTGCCCAAGCGTGTCACGGTACCAAGTGTACTTGTGGACGTCCCTGTGCTGGAAGAAGGTGTTCATGATCGCCAGGCCATGGGCACAGCCGAAATCCAACAACCTCTCCTCGTTCGGGTTACAGTCGGGGTCGCCGTTCCTCCTCAACACGTCTCTCCACGTCTCAGAGTCGTTCCCCACATGGGCGTTGAAGTCCCCCATCAGGATAAAATTGTCCGCTTTAGCCGCTATTTTCATAGCGGCTTCCACGTCCAACAGGAAGGCGGTATACTCTGACTGGTCGTTAGGTGCGTACACCTGCAGAACAGCCAGAGTTGACGTCTTCAACTGAAGCGTCAGTACCGCCATCCTCCCCCCCAACCGGGTCCATTCAATCACCGGTCCTACAGCCGGGGTCTCGTGAGTATCCCCACACCCGCCTGCGGCACCATTGCAGGGTCGACTCCGGAGCAGAAGAGCTTCCATCCTTCTCATGGGAAGATCCACGGTCTCGGAGCCCGTATTCTTGGTGGAGGTGACATCCAAGAGATTCAAAATATACCTCTTGGCCTCTTCCACCAGTTCCAGGCGCTTCTCCACTGTTAGCGAGAAAACATTCTAAGTTCCGGTCCTAAGTCGTCGTCGTTGTCCAGTCATCCATCCTATGTTGGCCGATCCCCGAATTGGATGGCGAGTCCATTGTCAAGTTTATCCATTTCGTGGGGGTTTAAGGGGGAGATGGAAGTCCCCTGTACCTGGGTAAGGCTACCTACTCGGGGAGGGCGCCAGGCATCCCCGAGGCTCTGTACACGGCACAAGCCCCTTTGTGCCACGCACCCCATTAGCAAGGGTCGCATAACACCTTAGGGTGAGGAGGGTGATTGCAGTGTGAAACCACTTGGGGGTGAGGTCGCTACATCTCTACTCCGCGATCTCATTTTCTTCACTCACAAATTATTTTGTACACTTACTAATTGAATCGTTGCCCTTTCGACTGCCTGCAAGGTGCAGAAACAGTGGATTCTTCAACGGTACCTCGTGGGCTGCATGTTAATTTGCATTTCAGGTCATGGTTAACATCAGATAATTTCAACAAGATAAATAACGTGATCCAGAGTAATATTTATAATTTCAGGGAAACAAAGGAGACAAAGGAGAGAGAGGACTGACGACAACACTAAATGGAGATCAGTTTCCCACGGGCATCATAGAAGGACCCCCGGGACCCCCGGGACCACCTGGTAAGTATCATATTCTCAAAATATTAACTGTTCAAATAGATGGGATGATTTAAAAGAGACTAAAACAAACGACAGATCATTCGATTTTGATTTTCTAAGGGCCCGAGGGACCACGAGGAGAAAAAGGCGATATAGGACCTCAAGGCCCTCCAGGACTGCCTGGTGAAAAGGGAGCGAGGGGTAAACGAGGCAAGCGGGTAAGACTAATGAGCAATTCCTACACTTCTACTTCTTTTAAAATTCCGTTTTTATGAAAACGGCCTAAACTGTATAAACTAGCTTCTGGCGACTCTACTAATTTCCTTTTTCTGCCACAATTTTCTCTCTCGTTCATGCTCATATTAATTAATTCGGAATGTGCTTTTGGTAAGTTCTTTTCCTTAATAAATTGCATGTTGCATGTAGTATATCTTTGAAAATAAAAGGGTACCAATGCAGCAATGTACATTGTGTTTAAAGTTAATTAATATGCCTTATTGTCTTATTATTGTCTTTTGAAGAATATAATTAAGTTAAACAAAAACTAATTAAAAACATTTTTTCCTGTTTTCCAGTAGAAAAAGTCTAAAAACCTTTTGCCCAAAAATCTTGCGAACTTTTTTTTAAAAACAATTTTGTAAGCTTCTTGTATATCACAACTCGACGCAATTCCGAAGTACCTTTCTAAAAAATCTAAATTCTTATAATTACATAAGAGTTAAAGTTTTTATTTGTATTGATTTTCTTTTTGCTTCATGAGTTTTTAGTCATGCATTGTGTAAAACAATAAAAACGACCTTTCTGTCTACTCCCTCCCATTTCTTTTCCTACCTTATTTTTTTTTCCTTCAGTAGTCTTCAAGCGCTAAATTTTGTCAATCCTTTGATAAAATTTTACTTCACTGTGAGTCTTTCACACTGAGTCATTCTTGAGTGTTCAGGTATAATAAGAATATTTTTAATTAAGGAGACCAGAAAACCGAGAAAAGTTGGACTTTTGGAAGTTTCACTCCCTCGTTTTCATTATTAAAACAGTACCTCCTATCCACTCCCTGATAAATTTAACAATTTAATTTTTTTTAAGTAACGTGTTACTAATTAATTTTGGCTTTTTGTTGTAGTGTATTAACTTAATTATTTTAGTGGATTATGGAAGTATATTAATGTGGATTAATTTTATGTGAGCTGATAAAACGCTTTTTGGTTTCTTTTAATTTGTCACTTGATGATTGCCAAGAAGATATTTGCAGTCATATATTAAAGATTTTTTGATTTTTTTGGTGTGGTAAAGCTTTTTATTCAGTTTACTTGTTTTTTTTTGGCGACACGTAAGTATGACAGTTGTAGTTTGGCATGATTTTTTGCATTCAGGGATGTCTTCTTTGGTCTTCTTTAAATTCTTTATTTAATTAATTCAATTTTTCGTGTATAGGGCTGGAAGGGTGAATCTGGAGAAACTGTTCAACGGGGTCTGCCAGGTCTACCAGGACCGAAAGGTGAACCGGGTGAATGGGGACCCAAAGGCGACAGAGGGGAGAAGGGAGAAAGCGGGACAGCAGGTATGATCTAAATTTGCTTTTAAGAGTCAGCACTGCTATAGTCTCTTGTAAACATCTTTTTTTACATTGCTTTACAATAGTTTATTATTTACAAAAGAAGTAAATTTATTTTTTATATTTCAGGCTCAAAAGGCGAACCTGGTCAACGAGGCTCTCCCGGTAATGATGGATTAAACGGAGAGCCAGGACCGCAAGGCCCTCCTGGATTACCTGTAAGTGTTTTCCCTACCTAAAGAAAGCAGCATATTAATGTGTTTACATGCTATACAACAAGAAAGGAATAATTTTTCACTATAATAGTATTTTTGTTAATGAGAATTGTATGTATATTCGTAGGGTTTAGCTGGACCTAAGGGAGAAAAAGGAGAATATGGAGATATTGGACCTCCGGGTTTGATGGGGCCTCCTGGTTTACCAGGTCCTCCAGGTTATCCTGGACAAAAGGGAGAAAAGGGAGATAAAGGAGAATCGGTGCGTTCACTAATAATAGTAACAACAACAACAACAACAATAATAATAATAATAATAATAATAACAACAATATTTTCCTCTTTCAATATGGCATTCATAAAATTCAATAGAAAAATTTTAATTTTTTTAGACGGTCACGAGCACACAAATATTAATGGGAGTAAGTTAAAAAAAGGATTTTATCAATTTTAGGGTTTGTAAGAGCTTTTTTCGAAAATGGCTACAAATAAAATTAATCGCTCGTGAAATTGATCGTATTTATAATATAATTGGCCTTTATTTCTTAAAGCAGCTGAAGCGACATAGGCATGGTTAATTAATACTAAGCATTTTTTTCTTTTTCTTTTTTTCCTTGGCGTCTTCTTTGGCCGGCAGAAATACAAAAAACTCAGGCGACGACAGGTAACTAAATTTTTCTTGGAATCCTAATTTATTAAATAATAAGAACAATTAACAATTACTTTAGCTAAATTCATTAATCAATATCATAAAACTTAAGTTAATAAACCTACGCATTATGGCAATATAATTAGCACTAAAATTGCAGTTTTCATTTTTACACTATTTTATTCAGAAAGTGTAGAAACAAGTTAGTTTGGTTGACTAATATGTAAAAAATAATTGAGCATGGCTCATAGCAAAAGTATTAAATTTGACTGACATTTGTTTGTATTGGCAATAATATAACTTCATTCTTGAAATTTCTAAATCACAACTAATTGCAGGGAGATGGCACCTTTTCTGACGGAGTCGGAGGCGGATCTATGGCGGAATACGTAAGTTACTAGAACAAATTTTACCCTAGCCGCTTGCCGATTTCATATCAGTAATAAAGTATTTGGCTGTAGATTGTGGGACCTCCAGGACCCCCTGGTCCTCCTGGAATTGCCGGTTTACAAGGGCCCCCAGGAATCAAAGGTGACAGAGGAATGGACGGAGCCAAAGGAGAACCGGTAAGTGTCAACCAGCAAAAAATTATTGCTGGTGATACAAATGATATAAAAAAGTCTGAAAATTCATTTTGGCTTCAATTCAAAGCTACCTAAATGTTATAAGCAATGTTCTTTTCAGGGTGAAAAGGGTGTCAAGGGTGATCCTGGACCAATGGGTTTGCCTGTAAGTGTTAAAAGAGACAACTCACAAACAAATGTTTTAATTTGAAATTTTTCTTTTTATTTTTATGTTTTCCTGGTCTATTTTAATTCCATTTTTTAAAGTTATAATGTCCAGGTATGTAGTCATAATCCCAAAAAGTTACATTTTCAGTATTATAAAGACAAATTTTTTTTAAATATAGGGACCGATGGGCCTGCGCGGAGAAGCCGGAAAACCCGGTGATTACGGCAAACCTGGTTCCATGGTAAGGCATCTTTATCAGTAGATTAATCAACATTAACCGAAAGTAACTGCCAAATGTACCTACCTGAAAAGGTAAATCTGGAAGAAGAAAGTCCTACTCGGCGCCTGACTAACCATCTAACCATCTCATCTGAAATTATATTTCTCCAGAGGAAGACGTCTTTTCTTTTCTTTTCTTTTTTTTTGTATTTTTAATCACCACTGAAAGAATCAAATGTACGCTAGTGCAATAATGAAAATTTGGATTTATCATGTCAAATAGACTTTTTTCATGGTGGTTCCTACGCATACGTTTGTACGCATGTTTTTGTGCAACACACCAGAAAAATTAATTCGATAAGACAAAGCTTTAAAAAACTTATATTTTAACTATAAGCCGGGTTGGGAGAAAAAAATCTTCCTTTTTTTTTAAAAAAAAGAGTACAAAAGTGTGGATATTTGTAAATTTTTAATTAGAATAATGGATGTCTGATGAAGTGAAAGGAACAGCCGATATGGATTCTCTAAAATTTCAGAAAAAGATTTTATGAGACTTTGAAAAATTGTAAACGTAGCTTTGTCGATTTGGATTCCACAAGAATGGGAGAAACATAATCGGAGCATTTCCAATTTAATTTTTGAAAGAAGCAATTCTGCACGAGCAGATTTTTCTTCTCACTTCCTGAAACCTACGGTTTTGGTTTAATATTGTATTTTGATGACATTTTCATCGGCTACCGAATGTAATCAAAATCGCATGTTTTTGTGTTAGTGAAGAAGATTTTGAAAAATGTTATGGTAAAATTCGTTTTACAATTTACGTGTTAGAATTAAAAATGGTCGACATCAAAAATGAAGAAGATACAAACGGGTATTTTCTTAATCGTTTATAACTTCACTTTTTCTGCCTCGTCTGGACCAATCTTTTTCTGAAATTTATAGACATTTACGACATTTTCTAAAATTCTTCAAAGTACTTATTAATAAAGATAGATAAAAGTATCCGCCTATTAGTAATGTAGTGTCGTTCACTTTTTTTCACCAGACTTAATTAAAAAAAAACAATGTTAACTAATTGTTAATTACTTTGTCTCTTTCCCTTTTTTTAAGTTCATTTTTTAATTTTAAATGGAATTTTCATCGATTGAGGCAGCATTAGCACTTATTTATATAGACTATTAATACATTTATTAGCGACAATAAAAAAGGGGCAATCTAACAATGACATAACTTGAAACTTTAATCATATACTTGATTACAATCAAGTGCCCTCTTAATTATTTATAGGTTTAGAGGTGGGCGAGTAAAGTGAATCTAAAATGTGACTATGAGTTTTTTGTATGTTATGAAACATAGATGAATTTTGAGGCCTTCAATTTAATGCCTAATCAACCACAAATGTTTAAATTAAATTGGACTACTTTAAGTTTCCTGAAATTGTGAAAAATTGTAAAAAATGACGAGGAAACAAACACGTGGGCATGTCATTTATGTATAGGAATACTTGAACATCATCAATTGAAAAAAAAAATTATTACATCAATTTTATTGACTTATTGATAATCATGAAAAAATAAGTCTAATGATGAACAAACAAGACAGAAACATACAGGGAACTCAAACATTCTTCGTGTTTTGGCGAAAATATTTGGAAGAATAAAGCTTGTAATGAATGCATTTGGCCCACCTCCGACTTACCTGCTTATGCTTATCAAAAGAAAATTCAAACAAGACTGATCGTTAAATTCTCTAAATGTTGTTTTAAGGCCGATTCACGGTTAGTAAATTAATTCCCTAGTCCTCAAAACAAATTTTGTTGTTAAATGCAATCCAAAGATCAATTATTTCATTCATATTTAGATTATTGATAAGTGAATGATCTGGCGAAGTCAGATAATGAACTTAAGTTTTTTTGTAAAAAAAAATCATGTGCGTATCTACTTTTGAGGGGTTATTAGCAACGTCTCTTCAAAGTAAGCCCCTACATGTAAAAACACAGCATTAACTGCTGATACCTTTAATGATTCATCTCACTCGATGGCGTTCGCCTTTCATAATAATAATAACAACATTTATTACCCATCTTCTTGAAATATACTAACAATTTTTTGGGTTTATCATAAATCGCATAAAAATAGTCTTGAATGTAACGAAAATCAGTGTAAGCGAAAACAAATGTTTGGCCAACGTTCTACTGTTGGTATCCTCGGTAATGTAATATTATAATTAACTCAAAAAATTGCTTACATGCAATAAAAAATTTAAATAACACTCAATATTTATGTTGATCTTTTGGTTTTCTGTCATTATACAAATTTGTAAAATTTCAAGACAAGTAAACGTAAAAAGGGAAAGTGTGTTTTGTGTTATATGTAAAAAAAGCTTTGACTTAATTTTCGTGTCACATGAATAAATGTTAATTACTGAAATAAAATGAATTCGCCTTGCGACCTACTTGATGTGTAAAGGACGCAATCATTTTTGTATACAGTTCATTACACACTCTAAGTGAACATTTGTGTTTCTTTTTGCCCATTACCAAAATTTGCAAAACATAATTTTTTTTTAACCTTATATTGTGTTGATCTTCTAATAGACTTCTGACGGAGAGGGGGCAACTATTTTATGTGAAAGGAAAATTTAATATTAGATCTGAAAACACTGGTTAACATCTCTTTCGATAGTTATTGCCTTACCACCCCGAACGCCTTTTTGTATTATCTTGAGTCAGTTTTTCAATAGGGCTTTTGTCATTAAAAACAAAAAAAAATTAACATAAAATGGCTTTTAGGATTTCTGACTCAGAATATTCAGTCCAAAAGTTAGTAAAATTCTCTAGTAAAGCTTTTTGAATGGTATCCAGTTTTTACCTGTTTACGTTCCAATTCACAATCTCAAATTTTTTTTTCATTTTCAATTTGTTGTTAAATTAGTAAATTTTAATGCAGGGAAACCTATAAAATGACAAACGTCCTAATCTTCAGTTAAATTCATAGAATATGGAAATGATCTCCCTCACGACTTTTCTTCACGTCTACTAGTTGGGTTAGTCTACTGTTGAATTTAGTCAAACCTTTGAAAAATAATAGATTATCAACAAACCAACGGCACACCATCCCCTCCGCTCAAAACTAGTTTACGTTACTGTATCAATCATTTAGGCCATTTCCACTACTGAGAAACAAGCGACGATAAATACTCGGACAAATTACTGTCTACACATTAAAACAAAACTTGCCCGAATGACATGTCTCGATGCACAATCCCGACATTGACTCGGGATCGTCGATGTCGGGAAATGTGCAGTTCAGGCAAAGCTGTCAAGTGGTTAAAAAATAATTTTAGAACTAAAGCCTAAGAAATGCTCATTGAAGCTAAAGAAAAATTATAAAAATAATTACTATACAACATAATTCACTTTTATTGTTATTTCTCTCTACTCGATCCCAACAGTCGTCTCCGATTTAGAACTATTTAAAAAATAATATAATATAATGTAGTAATTGTCCCCTATTTCACCCTTAGGGCAGCATTTTTACAATATTAAAAGAATTTGTTTACTAATTTTGTTAAAATCCTATTACATGAATTCAATAAAAAATTTTGTGAACTTTACAAATAAAAATTTTCAATGTGCATGTAGCATTGGTATTGTCAAATCCATAGGAGAGAAAATTGAAAATTTCCCAAGATGCCACAAACGAGGTGTTTAGCATTCTTTCGAGCGGCCTTCTCGTCTTATGGCTCTGCTTTCTGCCAATTTCAGCAATCAGTCTATTTATTTATTTTCGTTTCTTCAATTTTTTTTTTTCTTTGCTCCCATAATTAAGCTCTTGGTTAAGGGCAAATTTTTATTTTATTTTTCTATCTCTTTTTTTTTTAGGGACCTCCTGGTCTCGATGGAATGAAGGTAAGATCTTTTTAATGACACTTCTCTTTCATTAAATTAAGAAACTGTTTTGACCCTTTATGCTTTTGAAATTTTTAGGGAGCTCAAGGCGAACCCCGGAAGCAAAGGAGAAAGAGGAGATCCTGGATTACCTGTACGTAAACATTTCTTAACGGGGATGAACTAAAAAAGACTTCTTGGGTGTCGAGAGAAAAATGAAATTTTACTAACACATACAGTATACCAGAATTAGATTCCTTTTTGTTATTACTTAAAATTCACAATTTTATGGTACGGAAGCACTTTGAAGATTTTTGTGCCTAAACAGTGCTCACTATTTTTTTGGCACAGAATGTAACATAAAGCAAACAAGAATCAAATTATATAGAACCGTCTGAGTTAAATGGTTCACCCGCAAACAGTTAACCACGAGATCATTTAAAATGACAGTTGAATATAACAAACACGTTATGCCCCTCACGGCAACATCCATTCATAACTTTATTGCTATTAATATTCTTTATTTTAATAATTCTAGGGAACGGATGGAATACCTGGTGCAGAGGTACCCTTGCTTTTCTTTATCATAGTTTTTAACATATTAATACAAATGAACTTTTTAAAATTACACCTATTTGTCTAGCTTAAAATGATGCATGTCTTTTTTTAAAAAGCATGAAAAACAAGATAAAGGAATTTAACCAAAATTTTTCAAACAAAAAGTTAACAAATTTGTGTTAATTTCAGGGACCGAAAGGAGAAAAAGGATCAAAAGGAGAGTCTGTACGTATTAACCTGTCTCATAAATAAAGTATCATTGCTTTGTTGAGGTCTATCACTTGCCTCCTTTTCCAGCTACTGGCTGCCGCTTTTTAAAAATTTACTAAGAGGATACAAAACTACAAATCTAAAATGAGGTTTTAATTTCTTAATTTTTGTTTTTAATTTAGGGACCATTGGGAAAGAGAGGAAGAAAAGGCGACAAGGGAGACAAGGGTGAGCAAGGGGTTCCTGGACTAGATGCACCATGCCCTATCGGGCCTGATGGGTTGCCACTAGCCGGTTGTGGATGGAGAGGACCCAAGGTATGCTGTTCATAGCAACTTACAAATAAATTCGGTATTCATTTTATTATTTGTTAGTGGCAGTTATTATAATATTTTAGACTCTTCCCTATGTCAGCTTGCTCATTTATTTATTTTTTTGATCAGGCCATCTTTGAACTACGTTAATTCCAACCATTTCTCAGGTGTCTCTCTACTACTACTCTCTCATTCAGTCTCTCTCTAGTCGCTACTAGTCTCTCATTTTCTGGCTCTTTTTTTTAGCCGGAGTTAGCGTTAGAGGGCGCTTTTTTTTTGCGGCGCATGGAATTAGTTTTTAGGATTGGTTACCTCCTAGCTTTCTTGGGTAGTTTCCCCCAATTTCCCCTTCTTGCCCTCGAGTCTTGGTTGAATGAAATCTTGTCTTAAGGAGTCGGTGACTCCTTCCATCTGTTTTTTTGGTTTCATGAATTCGCCAACCAGACATACTGCCTTGGAGGGAGGTTTTTGGGTTAGCTTCCTTATATTATTGTTTGAGTTTTAATTTTGTTTTTCATCCTTGCATATAACAGGATACGGGAGAAGGATTCAAACTCATGACTATAACTTGTACCCATAGGCCTGTTAACCGCTACACCATAAGCCTCCCGCCACCTTCCTTATATTATAATGTATACTGTATATATCCTGCACTACTTCTAATGCCATACTCCAAGTAGGAATTAGAAAGAATTGGGGGAATATAGAATTCAATGTTATAAGTCAAAATAATTTTTATGAAACAATATAGTTTTGTTCATTCAATCTATTAATGATTAATTTATGATTAGTTTATTAATTTTATGTACCGTGCCAAATGGCTTTGAGTTTATTAAGCATATTTTAAATCCGAATACGACCTCCGAAGTGCCTAAAAAGTTAATTTTTAATTGGAAATAAACGATATTTCAATTTCAAATAGTAACAATGGTCTCCAAAATGTTTAGCACGAACCCGGTGGAGCCACATCTCCACCCAAACACCAAGCTGGTCAACCTGAATCCGTCACAGACAACGATTATGATCATGGAGATGACGACGGAGGCGAAGATTATGACGATTATCCAGAGCACAACGGGTACAACAACAATCAGTACCACTCAACAGTTTCTAAATAACCAATATTATTATTAGGGCTTTTGTGTCTTCACAGATCCAGTTCTTCTACAAAAATTTAAAAAAAGAATACCGCTTAAGGTTCCTTACTTTTTAAAATTTGTTTTGTTTACTACCTCTTCGTCACGATAAGGTATGGCGCTATTTTAATTATAAGTGGACACTTACAAATTTCATTGTGAAACATATCAAGTAAAACATTTGTATTTTTCAGCCTTGTACATATCTGTACTTAGTGTATAAAATGTTTTTATGTCTTTTAATACACATATTATTATGGCCAGTATAAAAATATAAGTATCAAACACCAAAAGTAGTATCTTATTTTAATGTAGGAAATACATTATAGCAATATAAATTTATCCGAGAGAGTTTTTATGCTTACAAAAGATTTTAAATTAATTTAAGTCTGCGCAGGAATAAAAATACTCGCGCAGTCACCACTTGTCCCCCCCCTCTCCTCACCCCACTTATTTCATTTCCAATTTTTACACGATGAAAAGTAGACGAAACAACGACGAATTATCATTTGTAGAAACATCCTTATATATTACAAAAATCTGTGTTAGGTTTTTGACCATGACTACCACTTTGAACATTTCAACACTGAACATTATTGCGGGGACCACACTACACTAATCATGTTCTATCTTTATTGAGCTCGTGAAAATCTATTCACTTTTGTAAGAAAATATTAGGTGTGGCTATTAAGTAACGAGACTAATGCTAATAATATTGTTTAAATTTTCGCGGCTGTCATTATTGGGTTCCCACCAACCTGCAGTCTTACTGCACCCCTAAGCTCTAAGTTGTCGAAACATCTGTTGATATTAACTATTGCATTTGGATGAGTAGTGCTTTAAGGGTTCAAAAAAATATTATTCGTGATTAATATTAAAAACAATTTAGGGAGAATGGTTGGCTGTATTTTATTTAAGGTATTTATTTGAGTGAATCACTAGTAGTAATATTTTTCTCTTATTACTATTTATAAAAATAGTATGAATCATGAGGTTTGTATTCACTTCACTGGAAGTCCATTTTCTGACCTATTCATATACATCTAAGAACTCCCTTTTTTAATTTTCATTTACATTAAACTTAATTTTTTGCCTACTATAGAGACTGAAAATAAATTAAGTGATACCAAATTTTAACATTGTACTGTTTCTTTCCTTTTCTTAACTCTATTAATAAATTTTCATAAGGAAGGAATATCATTTACAAAAAACCCTTCCCTGATTAACTACAAACAGCGTACAATACAAGCAATACTCAGCTAGTGCAGCTGTTTTCTGTCCTAGATTGAGCAAAACTAACGTTTGAAACCTGAAAGGTTTACTGAAGTTCTGCCTTGTCAAAACCATTTGTAGCTTTTACACTTAATCATTTGAAGCCATTAAAGTTATAGCGAGAATATTGCCAATTGAATGGTTCTTTTATAAGAGGAGTTCAATTAGTAAGTTCAAGCAATTTGTTTTTAATGGGCTGCATTCTCTCTTCCTCATTCAGTCTCTTTGGCAAGCACAATTCAACCTAATGGCTTGAGCAGAGAATTTTATTGAAATTCTGGCACTATTTGGCATAAAGTGGAATCACAAATACCATAAACTATCAATATTTATGCCAAATAAACATAACTTCATAGGAGGAAGAGTTCAATATTGACTTTCAGAGTCTAATCACTAGATTTCAGTCAACTTCTTTTCACTCTTGTCCTATAACTGACTAATTAATTTTTGTGAAGATAAAATTTTGAAAAGCTACTTAAATAAAAACAATTTCACTATTAAAAGAAGTAAAATTGTTTCTATACTTTTACCATTACTCCTGACCTCTCTTTTGAAACTGACTGAAATGCTAATTTTTCCCTCTCTTCTGTCCACCCTGCTCCTGTTTTCAATTTGGCCTTTTATATAAAGCCCTAATGGGATTTTAGTCTTCCTCTCACTGTCACCTTATTTATCACCCCATTTTCTCACTCAGTCCTATCTCAATAAGGCCATTCTGGAACCCATTCTACCACATTCCTTTGGTTTTCTAGCTTCATACAAAGTATATTATTTGTCTGGTAAGTGTATTATTTTAGTATAAAAAACACACCAGTTAACTTAATAAAATTTTAACACCTTAATTAAGCATAATCTAGCCCTGCAATAACCCTGTAAAAATTTTATTTTAAAATATTCAAAACTGATTATAAATAAACACCATGAAATAATTCAGTTGTTCTGATATTAAAGTTTAATTACGAATAAAATACTTCAGTAATAATGAACCCTATAAGATCGGAGACTTATTCTAATCGGCACTGAACAACTTAAGTTTCTTAAAATAGCGCTGAACTTCATCTTTTGGGTAAGGTTTCAACACCAAGCACGTGGGGATATTTTCAGGTTTCTCCACCCAGAGTTTGTGAAGAATACCACTTTCGGAGAGTGCTTTTTCTAAATCTTTAATGGAATCTTCGTCAGGAGTCTAAAAATAAAAATGTAATAAGATTCTAAAAGATTTTTATATTGATCACAGAACATATTTTGCAGACTTACTTCTAACACAATCTTGTGCATGGAGTCCAGATCTTCTAGGTACTGTTTAGTACAAATATCATCACGAAATAAATGGTTTGCAGCTGTTGTTGCATGACAGGCTTGTGCTACAATTGCACCCGCAGGCCATTTTAAAACTTTGGACAAGTCTTTTCGAATTACTACATACTGCACAAGAGTTCTATTGCTCATTTTTTTCTTAATTAACATAAAACTTCCTCACATTGTAGAGTTACAGTGTTTTTAGAATGCATCTTTAAACTTTCAGCCACGTTTTTTGACAAATGGCGACATTTTTGTTTTTATTAACGGAATTGAGGCCTTTTTAAACTTTGTAACTTATTTATAGTAATTAGTATTTATGAAAGTGGTATCATTACAACTAATGAAATCATTAAAAATACTGAATACTTTATGTACATTCATGTATAGAGGAATGCATACTATTAAAAATCCTCTGCTATTCCTTGTTTTAACTCATTCGGCTTGATGCAACAAACAGTGTCTTTTAACATTTGACCAGAATAAATTAGTCCAAATTTTAACGAGTACTTTAATTGTTTACACTAATTCATTTCTTCGTAATAGGTAAGTACTTTTTTGGTCTATTTAAAAAACTGATCTGTGGAACAATATTCCCTAAACTTCCTTAGACTTCTCAATTTAGGATTCTAAAATAGAATGCTATTCAACAGATAATATTAGTGATTTTAAAAATGATCATTTTTATACCACTAAAAAAATAAGTGTTTTTTTTTAATGGACTTAAAGCTACATAATTACCAACAAACTGGGCATAGAAATAGATATTATGTTGAGAGGAAATCTTAATTTTTTTTCATAAAACATAGTTTATAGTTGACTTAATTGAGTGTCAATCTGGTTTCCCACCCTTTTTGGGAACAACAAGATAACTTTTTAGTCTAGCCCTTAACTACTAAACCACAGACCTCCCGTTTTTCCTTACAAAACATAAAAAATAAATTGTTGCTAATAAAAACATTCTCATTTTTGTATATTGGATCTATTAAAATTTTTTCACTCAGCTTTCCTTCTGAAAGAAGTTGGATTCAAAAAACTGTAATGGGCCTAAAAAAGGAAGTTGGTGAAAGAGAAAAAGTAGGAGCAATTCCTTCCCTTGATGATCCCATCAACTCTGAGGCTTGGAAATGTGTTGTTGTGTTGGGTGTTGAAAGAAGTTCATATGATGGTTTTATCTTGAAACAATTCATGGATGAAGCAAACAAAGGATGTCGTCAAGAAATAAAATCAATCGATTTTGAATGCTTTGTGTTAAAAATATTAAATGATTTCCTAAATGGGGAACTTTCTTTTAAATATGTGTTCTTACTAAATTTCTCATCAGTTTTACAAGAAGCTGCAGAATTCTTGAAAAGTAAAATGGACATTCCTATACCCATATTGGTCAAAGTTGTAAAAGCTTTGCTATTTCTGCTGAGGGAAGAAAGTATTATTAAAATTGAAAAAAAATCCCTAGGTCCTCCTGATTCGATAAGAACCATGGCTGAAAGACCTAGCAATGCTGTAGGTGTTGCTGATAACAAAATGAAATCTAATGCTCAGAAAAAAGAACATACAACCGCGGGCAAAAGCAGAAGGGCAGATGCAACTGGTGACGGTGGAATCAGAATCAAACCCCCAAGCGCGACGAAACAGGACACAAAGCTTTTGAAAAGAGGTGAAGGAGCTAAGGAAGATCAGTATATAGATGACGCACCTTTGGACGGCTTCAATTTATATGTTTTACTTACTGGATTCTATCACCCTGATTTTCCTTTGGAATTAATCAAAGCGGACATTCCTTTACACTGTCTATTGTGCATCGATACGTCTCTATCCAGTAAGAACCGGTTCGCACCTTCTACTCACAGTAGATCCCAAAAATGTAAAGCAAGTTCAGAGCTCATTCAAAATTTTTGGGATACTTTCTTGAAAATTCTTTGGGATCCCACGTTGAATTTTTATTTTAAGGACGTAATATTTCAAGTTTACACCCCACAAAAAACATTATGCAGCAACACAAAGTTCGATGAATTTATTTACAAAGAACTCAGTTATTTGATGTACGATATTTCAGACTTTAAAAGGCAACACGACAACTATTTAAGCCACATGAAGCTGTGGGATGTAAGTATGAAAGAATCGGACAGAGTAGAAGAAAATGAAGAATTACTGTCCTCCATTGAAAACCTACCAAGCGAACACGTCACAGTTCCCGTCGTACTTCAGTACATGTTAGACGTGATTTGTTTTGAAGAAGAGAAGCATTTCTACGGACCACAGAGCGTTTCATCTGACAGCATTGATTCCGATACGGTAGAATCTAGCACGTCAAAACCTTTTCTTTCTCCCAGTATTTTGGCCAAACACAGTTCCAGTGTCATGACACTGGACTGGAATAACATTATCAATCAAAGTGGAGATTTCAACACTTTAAGCGTTTACACGAAAACGAAAGAGTTGGATGTTATATATGGCATTCATGACCGAAATTATTGGTTTGATGCGTCATCGGGAAAAATACCTACGGAAAAAACCGGGAGTCAAACGCAGGCGTGTTTTTCTCAAAGACAAAGAGTTTTTAGTGGAAACTTAATGGAAGCATTGAATCCCGAATGGAGTGTCTTCAAATCTTTTTGGAAAAACATCGCAGAGAAAGATAAGCCATACTGTTTAGACTATAGTATTCATTTGTTACTCATGACAAAAGTGTTGTGTTCGTTTCAAGTAAAAATCCCAGTGCCGGCCTCGTATAAAATCTCTTTCCAGTCGAACTCCTCTAAGAAAAAACCCAAATTCAAAAGAATTGAAAAGGTGGAACAGGAAATGCAGAATCCTCATTTCTCAGTCACTAACTGTTCCCGAAACGTTTTGAAATTAATTCCTTATAATATAAAGGAGTTAAACCGGGACTTCTTTTGTCCTTCTGAGTTTAAAATTGTTACTCCAGGGAAACTAAAGGCTATCTCGGCCCCTGAATTTCGCAAGCCACCACCAATTGACACCAAAATATCATTTCTTAGCGATTTCATCATTCCCGATGAAATTCTGCAAAATTTAGAATTTGACGTTTTTGAAAATTTAAAATATTTCCTTGAAGAAGATATGATCTCAAGCTTAAATGGTTTCGATTTTGTTGAAGAACTCAGCAAAACAAAACTGGTTATGAAGGAGCGCAAGCTTGTGGACGCTTATAACTGCATCGATCATTTTTACTCTGTGCTAACGGATTCTATCTTTGTTATCTTTCACAACAGAAAAGACAATAGCAACACTTATCATGAAACGTTCAACGAGGTGTTAAGAACAGCTGTAGGTCTGAGAGATTTTTTTGAATATGTTTTGGAGGACGAATGTTCATGGTTGGAAACTCAGGAGAAAATATACCAAGACGAACTATCCCAGATTAGAAAAGATTTTGAACAAAATAGCGATTTCAAAAATTATTCGGTTTCTGATTTTTGGCTGGATACTTCAATAAAATACCAGGAATACTTAAAATTATCGTCCTCTTCGCAAAAGGAGATAAGAGAAGGCAAAGGAGTCAGGAAAGTAGGTAATGAAAAAGAGGCCAAACAAACGAGAAGGGTTGGCAAAACTGGTAAACCTCTAAAAGAGGATAATGCCGGAGGTTCCAATGAATTTAGCTCACTTTCAAAATCTGAACCAATTTTTGTTAAGGCTAGCGAGTCGTATGCTTTCGAAGGATACGATATCAGCGACGTAGCAGTACAGTTTTCGGGACTGAAAACCGTGTATCACGCAGGCGACTGCAGCATTGCCGTTGAATTAATTGAGAGATTACATGGAAACCAAAATTTAGGAATTCACATTCGACAGGGTGGTCATACTCTGCATTTGTACAGTTACGTTTGCCCCGAACCTCATCTTCTCGAACCTTACACCTGTCATCTCTGTTACCAAAACGGAATCGTTGTGGCGTTTGGCAAAAGATTTGTCGAAACATTCGATTTAATAGAGGATGAAATAGTCGAATCAAAATCAGTTCTGAGTAAAGCCAAAAGAAATTCCTCGGAAGCGTCGACTACAAAGAAAACCAAGAGAGTGAGAAAAGTTTCAAAAAGAGTTGAAGATGACCAATTTTCGTATGATATGAGATTGTCAATGCCAAACGGTCTTGCCATAACAGTTGTTCGAAAGATCATTGCACCGTGCTATATTAAGCAATGGTACCTTACAAAATCGCATTGCCATTCAGAAAAAACTTTGGGGGAAAGCAAACGTCTCTTTCTGCCCAATGGAAATGTGGTGAAAATCATGGAAGACAATTCTATAGAAGTCTTAAGAGTAGACTCATCGATCGTTACTTCATCTTTAGACCATCTTAATTACAATTCAGAAAAGAAGATGGAAGGAAACGAATATGATAGTGTACTGTCCTTTGCTAAATATGAGATAACAACGTCAGAAGGTTTAGTAAAAGTCATAGATGAAGGGAAAATGATTTTGTCAAGAAGGATAGAGGTTTTCGTCAATAGAGATGTGGAATCAAACACTACTTTCTATCGGCGCATGGACGGCACTAATTACTCCATACAAAAAGATGGCACATTGTGCGTTCAGTTCAGGGACGGGACTAAAATATCAAATTCGATCTTGGTTGAACAGAATTTAAACGTGAATCATTTAGGAGACCCCGAGGACGTGGAAAAAATAAATGAAGAGAAAGGGTTTACGCGCATTTACAACGAAGTTATAATGGAACACCCCGACTTCGCCACTGTAGTTTACAATAGTCAAGAGGATGAGTGGAAAATTTTGCTTCCTTTTGACTCGGCAATAAAAGTAATGTCGACGGGGAATTATCAAGTTGATATCGATGGTCAAACAGAGATGAAGATATATAAAAACGTAATTTGCTTGAATAGTTTTTCTACCGAGCACGAACTGTTGTGCCAAACAACAGCAGATTTAACTGTCTTTGAAAACAAAGGAAAACAAGTCTATTGTCAGATGAAAGATTCTAGTGGGAAAACTTTCATCGTTGAACCAAATTCGAACTGCTATGTTATAAGCTCAGAAGAGATAAATGAGAGTACGAAAGAAATTGAAGGTAAGATATGGCAGGAATCAAAAGAATCGTTACAAAGTCAACTCATCGCCTTAGATGACCTGACATCTCTACGTGCATGGACCGAAACAGTGAGAAAAGACGGAAGGAATAAGCTTTCTCCCGACAACAAATACTTGGTGGTGAGGAGGGACATGACTGGCTTCGAATTACTTCACAGAGGAGACGTGATGAATGCTCTGAGGGAAATCAAGAAAGGTAGCGTCATCTTTACTCAAGAGATTCCAGGTTCGGAAAAACTTCGTTGTTTCGTTCTCATAGAACCAGTCCCAAAGGTAAAAAGGAAACTCCGAAAATGGGAAGTGGAATCCATTCTTCCAGAACCTAAATTTGTTCCCAGTGGATGTAAAGCAACAAAAAAGTTCGCTTTACGGCTATCCCCCGTCGTGGGTGCATCCCTTTCCAAAGAAAAAAAAAAAATTTGAGATTCCACAAGAATTCACGTGTAGAGTCTTCATTGAAACAAAAAAGATCAGAATTTTGTCCTGAGTTAGGTTCACTAGATTCTTGCTATTCCGAACTGCGTGATTTACAAGAAATCAAACATTCCAAAATCGAACCTGGATTACATAATGTTTTGAATTATATGAAGAGACTTTCAAACGACGATCAAGACATGTTGAAAGAAATGTATGCACTGACAGCTGGCCAAATATTATCAATGAAAAAAAAGTTGAAACCATTAAACACAGAGAAGCTTGAACGTTATTTGGCACTAAGTAAATACTACACGAAGCTTCAAATATACCACAAAAGGTCTATCAGATACCATTTAGTGCCAAATTATTTTGATCATCCAGCAGGAATTTGTTGGCTTGTACTCAATGAAATAATGCGGATGCAACGTGCGAACGAAAAACAGGCCGCATGCCCGGTTCCATCACCACCATCGTCCGAAGTCACGTCGATTTTCTCCAATGAAGAAATCGAGTACAATTTGATGTTGAGTGCGAAACAGAGTTACTCGGATTTAAGCTGCCGAACCGATATTACCATGTTCACTGCCCCTATGATCATGACACGCGGAGGCATTTGCACGTGTAAAATCAAACCGGTGAGAGGTACGACCTCAGCCCCTATTACTAAACTGCGCGACTCTGAAGTTTCCGAACAGGATGTTAAAACGGATCATCACGGTGTTTGCGCCTTTCGAGAGAGTGAAATAAAAACTCTGCAACAAGCGAATGATGAACGTCAGAAAAGTTTAGCAACCTTAACTTTAATGGATCTAATTTCCTTGGCGTTAGTTTAGTCAAATAAAGAAATTGCTAAAAAAAAACCGGTGAGTATGACAATTATTTCCTTAAAATTACCTTAAAATGGTTAACAGCATAAAATGAGAATCATAAACATATTAATACTTGTAACAAAATTAAATTTATATTTGCGGAATAAATTTCGGTTTGCAAAATTGAAATATTCCCATTAAGGAGTAAATATAATTTTAAATTACAGTTAACCGGAGTGGAGTGCAAAAACAAACAGTCATTGGTGAAGTAAAAAATAAAGTCAAATTCTCGGAGCCACAGTTCAAAGTGGTCAAATAATAAATGAATGTGTGAAAATGGAATGAACGTTTTTTATAAATTCGCCGCAGATCACTGATGTCGAATCCCCAGATAAAAAATTATTTTTCCTTTAGAAAACTCACCAGGAAAAACCCCGACATATCTCGTAAACCGTTACGAGTCATTAATTTAATTTTAATACAAATAAATAATTAACATAATTAACGTATTAAATAATTATTTCCTCTTCCGTGGAAAATTAGAGTTTATAATTTATAACCCTCAAGTGATTAGTATTACATAGAAAAACATTTAAAGTATAAAAGAAGGTTGAAAGAAACGAAAGTTTCCTCCTTTTCTTTTAATTTTCGTTTGTACCAGATTCGCATTCTCTTAGCAACTGATAAGGTGGCTCAACATGAGCTGAAGTTTGCGGAAAGCGAACGCTTTCATAATTCGGATCATTCGGCTCGTCCGTCTCGAATTCATTTCCCAAGCTTTCGTAAGTAGGCTCACTGGCAGGTTCGGAATGTTTCATATCATCAGACTTAGGAAATAACACTCTTTCATAATTTGGCTCCGGTTTCCCCCTGTTCTGCTTAAATACTTTTGCGTAACCGTCGTCGTTCTTGGACATGTCGCTCGCCTCAACCCTGGCGTATCCGTCACTCTCACAAGCATCGATTTTCGAGTAAATTTCATTTTCTCGAGAGTCTGCTTTCACTCTTGCATAACCGTCACTTAAATCACTTTCTGCTTGATCCACGCTTGCGTAGCCGTGATTTTGACTTTCAGTTTGTTCGACATTCACGTAATCATGTTTTTGAGGTTTCAGTTTTTCATACTCAGGATCTGATTCAGAAGCAGGTTCTTTGTTCACGCTTTCATAGCCCGGATCGAACTTGCCGTCCAACTCTGCAGAACGACAATCCAACTTTTCGTAGCCGGACCGAGGGTCGCCTTCAGAGCTAAAAGAATCTGTGATGTCACGTCGATTCGATGTGGAAGGAGAGTCGGTCAGTGTTGATTTGCTTAAATAGCTATGGCAAGAACGACTGGTCTCAGTGGTCGAGATCGAATGCAGCTTGTAGCTTAGCGAATCGGAGCTTTCGCTAACTCCGCTTTCAATACTCCCTCCTCTTTGAAGAAAAACTTTTGAGTACGAAAATTAAAGTACTGTTTCATACTGATCAAAACGGGCCAAAGAAATCTTTAGATAGCTCTTGATTTTTATTTAATTTTTATTTTTAACTTTCACGGTTGAGTGTTATTTTTATAAAAAGACTAAAATTTCACGTACTGTCACTGTTTAAAAATAAAGTAAATGTTTACCCCATTTAACTGCAGTGAACATTTTCAGTAGAATATTTTGGCTTCTATTTGAATTACGTTTGAGGGTAGAGCTAGGCATTTTTTTAAATTGTGGATTGATATCCTACCTTTCCAGGTGATCGAATTCGCGTTTTCCTTTCTTGTTAACTTTGGCGTACATATCTTCAACGTTTCTTGGTGATCCCTGCTGGCCAGAATTTTTATCTGTTAGAGAAGATAAATCGTCTGCTGAATCCGGGCTTTTAGTTGGTGTGGGTGGAAGTGGAGAATTGGCAGGCCGCTTTTCAGGTTTTGGTGAACTTACAACAGTTGAGCTGGCTAAACTTGATGATGAAGCTGAAATTAAAAATTAAAACCTCTTCCTCAAAAATCATTCAAAGTAAAATTTTCGGTAAGCTAATAATTGTGCATTTAATTAATCTTTTTTGCCATTAAAAACCAGAAGTTTTATGCAAAAGGTCTTCGACAAAAATAAACATAACTAGTTTAACAAAGTTAAATTTCGACAAAAAATTATGTATATAGTGGTATTCATCCCGTTTTTCACGTTTTTTTGGTATAACAGGATGCGGGAGGAGGATTCGAACTCACGATCGTAACGTCCAAGTCAGAAACTTTAACCACTGCCTTCCGCCAAATTTCGACAAAAAATTTGTAATTTTCTTACCTAATATTCGCCATGACTTAATTTCCACACTAATTTTTCCAATAACTTTATTCACACTAAACTTAAAAAACCGCCATACAGATATGTAAAACGGTTACTAAAGAAAGCAAACAACTTTGTGTTTTATTTTTAAATAAGTTATTTAATTAAGACAATACCTTGACTTGGAGAAGTTTTTAAAAATTATTTAACTAGCTAGACTATTATTGCACAAGTGAGCCACAATCAAATTTTGGTGTCCTCATTTCAGGACACGGGGATTTAATGTATGCAATTCATACGTAATAGGGAAAACAATAGTTTTGTCAACATTTTCATAAAAAGTGGGTAAAAAAGGCCAATTTTTTCAGTCATTTCTTTCTATATTATAAGAAATAAATGATGTGACCTCAAATTCTCAGTTTTGATGGGCGGGTGGGCAATCTGAGTGTTCCTCAGTGGTGAAATGTTCTTGGTGGTAGATAGTTTGTTTTTTTATAAATAGTATGATTTTTTTACGTCGGAAAATTTTCTTATCTACCTCAGAAACTTGGGCTTTCGGGCCACAGGCACGTTACAAGAAAATCGAAGGTTCATTCGACTTTCGATTTTGACGCAAATGATGAGACTTTGATAGGGTGGGGGTAAAAATGCGTTTCTTTTGCCAATTATGGCAGCTACGAACCTATTGGTAAAGCAATGAGATACAGCAGGAAAGAAAGCAAGAAAACTGCTGAATCTCAAACAAAATTTCAATTTGTGAACTCCTATAACACCAATATAGGTGTTGTGAACCAGCATGGCTGGCTGATGAATAGATACGTAGTAGTCATTCAGGAGGAAAAATGGTACCGAGCTCTTTTTTTTGAGATTTGTCTAAATGACAGTGGCAAATAGTTGGCAATTGCACTAATACTGACAGACTCACGGACCTCATTCAATGTGTTTGATAGAATACTCTAGGTCAGGGATGGCGAACCTTTTTTGATGTCCGTGCCCCTAAGTCATAAAAATTCTGTTTTTAAATAGGTGACGTGCCACAAATAATTTTTAATTTCTATCTTATTAAAAAAATAATAATTTTGTTTCTGTGCGTGTCATCAAAATTTTCAAACGTGCCACTTGTGGCACGCGTGCCATAGGTTTGCCATCCCTGCCCTAGGTGATTGGCTATCGATTATTTGAATTCTGGCAGTGACCCTTTCGCCCTAAACAAAATGCGCTACTCAAAACCGAGTATTATATTAACCAGTTAAGTGTGTTTGACGACTATATCCGTCATGCGTAAAATTTTGTTACAATTTGATATTTAAATTGTAATTTTGGCGAAAACTAAATTTTATTCGTAAATTTTAATATGTTTAAAATGTTTAGAGGTCAAGATGAAATGAAACAAGCAAATAAAAATCATAAATAATTTGAATTTAATTCATAACTTCCTGAGAGCTAACTCGTAAACAGTGCAGTAACACTGGATCTTTGATTATCCCGATTTTCATCTTGATGTACCAAAACCAAAAAAAAAGTATATTAGATTCTTTATTCTTTTTTATATTATATTCTCAGTCTGCGCTGATTCCTGGAAAGAGCTCATGTGCGCTCTATCTCACACGACAGCAACAATTTAAATTTTTACACAATTTTTTTCTAAGTTTTCTGTTCATTATGTATAAATATATGTTCATATTAAGCGACTGTGTAAATATTACAAATAAAATTGTTCATTTTCTAAAATAAAGTAGTCTTTTTGACCCAATATTTCAATAGCGCCACTTACTCTGTGTTTGACGACTATACCCGTCATCGCTTGATTCTCGCGACACACACTGGTGCGCGCTTTGTCAAAAAGTCGCCACGCTTAACTGGTTAAAAAAGGATGTCGATGATATTATATGTAAAAGAGCAAAGCAACGGCGATGCCAATTGCAAAACTGCAGGAGTAAGCCAAGCACGTATTGCAAACCGCGCAATGCCGCTTGTCTTGCCTTGTTCCTTTTCATGGCAATTGAAGTATAAAGTGGTTATATAGGAAAGTTCTTATATGTATAAATAAATAACTCGAATTAAAAATGAAAAAAAAATTATTTTTAAACCCCGAATTTTCTGTTACCTCTAGTATTTACAATTACGTTGAGTTGCATACATTAGATCCCCGTGTCCTCAAATGAGGACAGCAATTTCCCGGAAAACGGTGCAAAAATTTTAGGAAAAATTTACAGAAATATCATTTGTGATTTTTTTAATGCCAGGCCTCAAAGGGATTTAAAAAAATGCCTACAATTTCTATACCTGGGCGTTAATGGGTTAAAGCATCACTTTTAAAATTGATTATTACTGTCCGACAGATACAAATCAAATGAAAAATAAGACCTAAAAGCATGTTGTGAAAGAAAAAAATATTTAATATGAAAATTTAGGGTAAGTGAAATTATTATTTCCACTAATAATTAATCTATACCACCCCTAATAAATGACTAATACCTTGTCGAGAATGTGATTGTGAAGAATATGTCATTTGTTTTAAACTGTCAACACTTGGAGGCTGTGGTGCTGATTTCAACTTGCTTGATCCTGGATGAATTTGTGCATAGGTTTCACTTTCACTGGTGTAAACTTGACTTGGGTCATCTATGGCTGCATACATATCATCAGAGTCATCTGACACTGTTGCATAATGTGGATCAGTTCTGCGATTTGTTGCCTTGCTTTGAGCACGAATAGCTGACAAAGGTTCTCTCACACTAATACTAGTGTAACCCTCTACAAAATATCCAAAAATCAGACTTGTGACTTTGCAAAATTTATCAATACATAAATGTGGAAATGGAATTTTTTGTCAGATTAAAAGATTTTTCAAAACTTAGAGAGTTTGAATCTGTTGGAGAAGAAACTTTCGATTGAAACAAAATGTTAACCCTGTTTAAACTTAATCAAAGATTCTGAACCTGATTTAAATGTATTTTCAAAGTGTTCTCTTCAGTAAATATTTTCATTAATTATTATAAATTACATACTTCCTGAATCTTGAGAATCTCCACTAAAATGGGCAGGAGGTGTCATGTAAGGAAGGTCATCACTAGCAGTCACATGTCCAGCAATGGCAGTTGCAGCTGGTATGTTTCCGGTTGATTCATTTCCAGGCCTAGTGGAATTCAGAATTTCAGTTTCACTTTCATCACCTCTGAATGGATCTTCTTTATGACTGCTGTTTTGGTGTGATATACTTGAAACAGTTTCATTGCTCCCATGATCTTTTACCTAATTTAGCAAAATATTATTTTACAATGATACAGAATCATTATGGTATTATTTAAAATTAAAAAATATGGTATCATACTTGAGCGTAAGGATGTTCTATTTTTTTGAGCTTATCATATGGATGGTCTTTTTTAACTTTAAAGTAAGTTAGTGAAGGGCTCACTGAGTCTGATTCACTTTTTTGTCTATTATGCTTTTTGTTCTTTTCATCTTGCAAAACAACTGTTGCATACAAATCTGATGTTGCATCTCCATTAGGCTCCCATGTAACTTCATTCTGCCCACTAACATTTAAATCAACAGGCAAGTCTGGTAAACTTCTTTTGGCAGTATTCTGTGCTTTATCTGCTAACAATTCAGTTGATATGTTATTGGCATTAACCTCTTGAGGATACTCTTCAGGATTAGTTATTTTCATCCTTCCTTCAACTCCAACAAGATCATCCCTGTAAAAAAAAACAGAATAATTTTGAAACATAATCAAAATTAATAACAATACCTGAAATTATATATATTTCATCCTGACACATTCTTCTGCGTTGGGGTTAAGTAACACAGAATCATAATTATCTCCAGGGATGTTTAAGTTTAACAATTTTAATCATTCCACAATAATGGCCAGACATTTTTTAAAAGAATTTGGCTTTGCACAAAAATGTTGTCATTACTTACTTAGGTTCTTTTGTTCTCCATCCACAAATACAAACTACAAGGGATAGAGCAAGACAAATTGCACTGAAAAGACCAACGGGAAGGGCAAAAATCCAGTTTGATTCTCCAAGCATTTTCAAAGAGGAGCCAAATACCAAACTTACAAAATTCTAAATTCTTCATAGAAAATGAAGTTTTCATTTATAATACTGAACGAAAGTGAGGGAACATGATTTCCCATTTGGTTAAATTTTTACACGGAATGCTGTACGTTTTAACACGGTGGGTGTACTGTAGTGATTCATAATGAATATGATATAGGGAAAGCACTAAACCCTTTCAAATGCAAAAAGCAAATTAAATGCCCGCCCATCTCAAGTCATCTTTCCGTAACATCTTAACCAATAAGGAAAATCACTCCACTACTGTCTGTAAATTTTAAGATTAATAAATTGCGCAATATAATTATGATATAGTCAAAGAAAAATTAAGAAAATACAAAATAAACAAAACTAAATTAGGGCAATACGCCATTTTAAATATTTTTCAAGGACGAGGTTTGTCGCCATTTGTATTCTGCATAGTGGCTACACTTAAGGTGGAAAAAGATTAACGGACGCTTTCGTCAGACGTTATTCATTCGTCATATGGAACTATTCCTAAGTCACCTCAATTTATTATAATGTCTTTTTCATTAGTTAACCATGTGTAATAATTAGAATAATGCTGCTGTTGGAAATTAAACAAAAAGTGTAATTCTTATATTTGTAACTATCATAATTAATCTGGAATTGGTTTTGATACTGTTGACTAGTAGATTTTTTTTAATTAAAAAAAAAGTGAAAAATGGCAAAATATACTAAAGACAAAAAAGTTCTTATTCGAAATCCTGGCGTACCTGTTCGTTCTTGTCGAGACGTTGGAAGTTTACAAAAGTCGAAAAAGGTTCATTTTGCTGAAGAAAATTTATCTTCAGAAAAAGGGCGCATGAATGGTCTCACTTCACCTGAGTTTTGTACTCTACTTCAAATAACAGATGAAATCAAAAGAATCAGAAATACAAATGGGTCTACTTCTACCACACCCAGTGGACCACGATATAGGAATTTAAATTTTTTGCCAGAGGAGAAGATTTTTCAAAACTTGATTGGTTTGGACCTGCAAGGGGAAAAATCTTTGACTGGAACCAGAAGTCAACCTTCTGTAAATTTAAATATTAAAAAAGATCCAGAACCTGATGTAAATGAATTGTTAAAGTGTTCTTTTCAGCCAGAATATTTATTTCCTTCTTATGATACTCCAGTTAAAAAAAAGCAGAGAACAAAATGTGATGGACATTTTATTTATCACAAACTTAAAGTATGGAAAGAAGAAAAATATAATCAAATGTGAAAGCTTTTTTCTTAATCAAAGTAGTTTAATATGACAATCTGATATAATAAGACAAATGAAGCTTGCTTTTCAATTGTTAAATATATTTATTAACACTGCTTCAAATGTTTTTATATTAAGATAATCAAACCATTACTGACTTTAAAAAAAAAATTTCACTCAAAACCTTAATAAATAAAATTGTTAGTGAAATTATAAGAAAATCACAAAGATGTAAATTTTGGTTAAATATAAAAAATATAGGTCAAAATTTTAAGCATTTTACTTTTTAAACAATTGAATGGTCACAGTTTTTTTGAGACTTGGTTGTTGACTGAGGCCTTTTTATTTTTAACTTTGCATCATTCTCTTAAATATCATCAATAATCATTCCTTCAAAGATTTATCTTTAACTTAAAAAAAAATTCCTACAAAAGAACTGTTTAAAAAGTAAAAAAAAATTATTTAATGACCACTCATTAACAGAATGAGAAAATACAAACTTAGAGAACTGAGGGCCTTCTTAATGTCAAGTTTTCTTACTACAAACAGGTTTTTGTAAAACTAACTGAAGGTTCCATTTAATAAAAGCAAACCATAAATTTTAACAAACTTAATGCACAATGCATTAAGCATTGCTTTTGCATTTTTGTAGTCACAATGACTACATTTACACATAAAGTAGAGTTTCACATAAAACAGCTTTAAAGCCTTTCAATCAGTTTTTAATATCTTAGATTTAAGTCTTGAAAACAAGCTTTTAAAATTTATTTGTATACATATTCAAAAATAGTAGGAAAACAAAATTAATTCAATAAGCACTGTAAAATCCCACTCTGTATTTGATATTTCAAAAACTACTTCATATTAACAAAACAGAAAACTGGACAACCAAATGATTATCTTGACTAGAATACAACAATGTTATCAAAATGTACATAATTCAAATTGTTTTTGAAGCATTTTATGTATTAAATTAAAAATAATATCAAGTCACTTAAAAACTCAGTCATTATTAATTTGGCTTATTTTTGAGTCAAATCTATTTCATTTGCTTTGGTGTGTGCTTTTTACAATTCAGTGGAATGAGTCAAGTGAAAATAGCGCTTAAGCGCTCAACAAACCCAAATACTTCGTTGCTCCCAAGTGGTTTCATGTAACACAGAGAATAAAAGTAAGAGTGAGTTGAGAGACAAAAAATTAGCAATTAATAAACTCTATGTACCTGATCATTTGATATTACTTTATTTATTAAGGACAGTCAGTTGTCAGAAATAAAAAATACAATAAGCATTAAGTCAATTTTATGATGAAAATTATAGCGGGATAAAAATGACATTTAAAACGTTTAAAAACTTCAAAATTTTTTAATATATAATTAAAAACTACCATTACCTTGTTTCTAACTGCGGGCGAAAAAAGGACGAATGAGAAAGAAGCTGATTTGAGTACAAAATTCGATATTGAATAATTTTTGAGTCTCAAAGAATTGCTCAACAGTTCTTAAGGCCGAAAATAGTGGAAGACAACTAAGTATTAGAATGTTCCCTAAATTGGATCATTTCAAACCAACTTTTAAGAACTGATCAAACTGATTCTCAATCCTTAACAACATCATTTTCGCTTTTTTTCTCTCCAAAAGCAGTGAATAATATTTTCCACATTCAAGCAAAAAACTTTTAGAACCAAGCATGAATAATTTACTTCGGAGATGAATCATTGCAAACAGAAAAGAACAGAAGTTTATAAGCCGTTGCTATAGTAATCTGTATCGAAGTCTGACTATATTCTATAGCCTCGTCCACCTAGTTCAACAAAAATATTGAAATCCAAGATACCAATACAAAGTCGACATATCATATACAATAAAATTACAAAATACCGTTTTGTCTCTAAAAGGGTCAAGCTGCCTGTCATAAACAGCCTGTAATTTAGATGTTTTACTCATATCAATTAGTTTTCCACTGGATTTCTGTTAAATAAATAATACTATTACTAATTGTCGGTTGCATTACATTCGTTTTTAGTAAAAAAAAAAAATTTTTTTTTACTAAAAACTATTTGGGAATCAAATCACTAATGCCAATGGCAAAGCTGGGTTAGATTCTTTTGAAAATTGTATTAAATGAATATTTTCAGTGACAGAATGTAACTACATGATGAGTTCCAATTATATAGCCACAATGAAATTCATTTTTCAAACTTGAGAAGCCAACTGTAAGTTTTCATTTAAAATTTGATCTTGTAAAAAATTAGTTGCATCTTGTTGTTTCTATCTGACATAAAATTAAAATAATAATATTTTTAGTTGCAACTACATATTAACATTCAAAAAAATTATTTAAAAAATTATATAACATAAAGTGTTCAAAATTTAAGATGAAAATTTTAAAACTTAGAAAACAAAAAGTTGATGTAAGCTAAAGCATAAACAGCACAAATTTATAAAGTTTCAAAATACTTTTAGATTTTTCTTGCCTCTTCTCTTTCCCTTTCTCTGCTTTCTATCCTCTCCCTTTCATCTCACTTCCCTCTTAATTCTCTATTTCACTTAGAATATACTTCTGCTTGACTGTAGGCAGTAACTCAAACAAAGAAAGAAATGGTAACTTAAACAAAAATTGATTGGTGTTCACAACAATTATGAACAACCTTATATGAAAGTATTATAAAAGTGAAATCTACATTGTAATAATAACTATAAAAAAATAAATATTGATAAAACCTAAGTGATCAATGACAATTATAGAAATACATAATTTAAATAATATTCCAAATACAAAAACAATTAAATGTTTTTAATTTATAAAAATGCCTCATTTGATAACCATTCACAAAAATTTGGTGATATTTTTTTTTTTAATCACTCACATTTACTTAAGAAACTTTTTTCTTTTAATATTCACTTTAAAAAGAAAAAAAAGTACCTGTAAGCTTTTACTACTTTATGGCTTACTTTTCAAGTTTACATTCTCAATACATCACTTTCACTTTATGCATAAAAAAAGATTTCATTTTCAGGAAGGCATTTTTTTCAACTTTGATATTGCATAGTTGCAACAGATTGCTATGTGTGTTTTTATGAGTATGATATTTTAAAACTTTATTTTCTTTTGATTTTTCATTAAATCATTTCTTTACTGATGATTACATTTATAATTATAAATATAACATCAACCTTTTTATTTTTGATATTAAACTTTTTGTATCCTGAAAATTCCACACTGCAAATTTCATTGTTTAAAACCTTGTTTTCACTTAAGCCTGTTTAACTGAACCCCACCCAATGATCCATTATTTTTAATAGCCATTTCAAAGTAACAATGAGTAAAAAAAAATCGGTGGTTAAGTCATTGATTTTTTCCCCCACAGTTTTGGCTTCATTTGACAGTTTTAAACTTACTTCAAAGTTAGAGATCAAGAAACTAGTAGAATTTTTCAAAATATTATTTAGCATTATGATTAATATTTTGACATTTTTCCCATACTATTATAACAATGGGCTTTTTTTTTACCAATACTTTGCATTACATGTGTCATAGTAATTGAATTATTTAACTCATTACAGTATAATTCAAAACTCAATGCAAAAAAAAAGTTTTGTTACACAATTATTGATTTAATATCCATTTTCACATTATCCTTTGAGTGAATAAAATAAATTATTGTGAATGTTTACATTGTGAGAAAATTTTGCTATAACATATTCTTTCTTGGGCTTGGTCTACAGGTATTGGTTTCAATTAATTAAATAGCTTTTTTTTTTTCAATTAGATAAAAATAGGTTTGAGAATTATAAGTAAAACTTCACTTCTTAAACAATAATGCATTTCCTTTGTCTATGTTTTATGGGTTCAGGTCTTAAAACAACCCTCACTGCTTCATCAATCAAAAACTTGCTTTAATCCTCTCTGGGTAAGAGCAGAACATTCCATATATTTTACTGCTCTTATTTTATTTGCTAACTTTTGCCCCTGCTCTCTTTTTATTGGTGATAAACCCTGCTCTGCCAATGTTGTTAATGTTTCTCTGTCATCTCTTAAATCCATTTTGGTTCCAACCAAAATCATTGGTGCATCAGGGCAATGACGTTTTATTTCTGGATACCACTTAGAAGTAACATTTTCAAAAGAGGAAGGACTGGTTACACTAAAGCATATTAAAAACACATCAGTCTGAGGGTAGGATAAAGGTCGAAGACGATCGTAATCTTCTTGACCTGCGGTGTCCCAAAGACCTAAGCTAACTGGTATTCCGTCGACGACCATTGGAGCTGAATAATTGTCAAAAACTGTCGGCACATATTCTCCGGGGAAACTATCCGTGGTGTATGAAATCAACATACAGGTTTTTCCGACGGTTCCATCTCCGACTACAACACATTTTATAGGCCTCCCAGAAGACATTTTTCTCTAATAAAAGTATACATTACAATCAATCAATATATATTTAAAATGATACAATTAGTCTTTCAGACGCGCCGTCTTGACTACAAAGTAACATGTTTAAGAGAAAATTATAAAGGTTTTATTTGCGACAAACTCCCCTTACCTTAAAACAGTATTCAGTAATCAAATTGAAACATCTGACTCAACGTACTTTTTTTACTAATAACAAAAATTGTATTAACTCCAATAACTAAAACAATTATAAATAATAAATAACAATTAATAATTCACACCCTTTACTACTGATTCACTTTACCATCGTCTACCGTCAAGGTCAAACATTTGTATTTTCAATATGGCGACATTGTAAATTTGTTCTTCTTCCACGATTCTAAATTGATAAATAAGCACGGTAAAAAGTGGTTGGAAGGCTGAAACGGTTGAAGGTGGAATTTTTTTTCAGAATGTGAATAACGTGTACATTATTCAGTTTCAAAAAATGTCTGTTTTTATATGTCAATGGGCGTGTTTTTTTTTATGCATCCAAGCTTCTGCCGGTTTGTATGAAGATCAAGTCGGAAAATTTGAATGGTTAGTCACGTTAATTTGATTTTATTTCTTTTCGTTGAAAATTGAAATTACTAATAAAGAACCAAAACGCGTTTAAATTTTTAATCTGTTGTGCATTAAAATCAGTTGTATACCCAGTCGTTTTTATAAATTCGAGAACTAGATGCTGCCGCTGATTCAGATCAATTAGTTTTTAAGGTTGCCCAAGTCTTAACTGTTACTGTTCTGAATTCTTCCCAGTCTTAATTACTTTTTGTAGGTAGTAATAAGAAGCATGAAATTAATTTGAATTTTTTCAGGAGGCAACAGCATGTAGGAAAATTAAAGTTTGCTCACTTAGATGTGGCTTCACCAATAAAAAAAGTTATAGTAGTTACAGAACACAATGTGGTTGCAGCACTGAGTTTAAAATCTGGTGATATTATTTGGCGGAAAATTTTGGAGTCTGAAGAGAATGGCAATATACATTTATTGTCAGTTGATAGAGAAATATTAACTGTTTCTGGGAACTACACTCCTTTAGTTCGAGGATGGGAATTAGATCATGGCTACTTATTATGGGAATGGGGGGTAATTCCACTAAATGAATTTACCAAATGGATGAGTTTTGGACATAAGCTAGTGCAAATTGATTTCCATTCTGATTCACATATTCAAGCTACTTCCTATCAACCTTCAACTGGTAGAAAAATCAAAACTCATACTATACCTGCAACTTGGCTAAAGCCAGAAAATTGTGTTATTCAAAATGATGTCATTGCTTGTGTTGGCAGTGGCAAATTGTTGTATTCTATTAAATTAATAGACAGAGGGGATGAACTTGAAGTCAAAGTTCACCATAGATCATTGCTTGATTTATTTCAACAAGAGGTGACTGGGAATTTGAAAGTAACTGTGGGAAAACTGCCCATTGTTAGTTTAAAGGTTGGAAATTCTGAGAGAGCTATTCTCTTGCAACCAGAAATACAAGTTCTTAAAAGTGATGAAGAAAGTGCACAATTATTTGTGTCATTGGCTGTGGATCAAGAAAATATTATGACCTCAATTGTTTTGAAAGAAGAGGTAAGTCATAAAAGTTTTCATAACTTGATAATTAATTTTTTTTTACAAATATCTGAGTATTTCTTATTGATTTGATGAGTTTAAAAAATTATTTCAATGCAGTAAATGTTCACAATCATTTTAAGTAGGAGATCATCATCTAAATTGTTTCAGGTTTTACACATAACAGCGAGAAATTTAGAGGGAGAAATCCTCCCGGATTTAAGTAATAACATCCCTTATCCTAAATCTCATGGTAAACCTGACTTTGGATTGATGTATTGTCATTTAAGAAAGGACAGAGCAATAGCTTGCAGGCTTTTAATTAGTACTACCCACTGTGATATTTCTTTGCTTCAACATCCAGGAAAAATTTTATGGTCAAGAGAGGAATCTTTATCATCAATTTTGACTGTTGAAATGATTGATTTACCAGTGTCTGATACAGATGCTGCCATTGAAAAGGAATTTGATAACAAAAATTGTAAGTTAATTGAGGAAGTACTTTGTAAATTCTCACTCTCCCTTCACTCTTCAAAGTAATTGTTATTTGTTAACTTTTTCTTAGCTCTTCCTGATTTTGGAGCGTCGTGTAAGTGAATAAAAAGATTTCCAACTAGTTTGGTTTTTTGCATGTGTTTATTATAATATTATAAAAATTTGTGTGCATTTTATTTGCTGTTGTCTCAAAAAATAACCAATGGGCATTTTGGTTAAAAAGCTTAGTAATTTCATTCACGTGACATGTACTAGTATATGTGCATCTAGCAAGTATTAGTTTGCTGGATTTGATGATAAAAGGTGATGTAACACAAGTGATGATTTTGACTCCCACATATTCTAGTGCTCATGAAGGCATGTAGTTTGATTATGGTTTTCATTTGCACTTGTAAGTCATAATGTCAGAGTTAATATTTCTACTTTTAGGTGGATTTTTCGGAATGTTTTTTCGCCGTGTAGTCAGTCAAACCTTTCAACTTCAAAATTTAATATTATCAATTTTGGGTTTAAGAGGCTCATCGCCCGTAACTGACAATGAAGCAATGATTCAAGATGAGTTTGGTTTCCACAAAATAATCGTGGCTGCAACTAAATCGGGCAAAGTTTACGGGATAGATAACATAAGTGGAAAAATCGTGTGGCAAATAAAACTTGAAAACGTTGAACCCCTTTTCACTGGCACAGCAAAACCTATTATACCTCTGTATCTTTTGAGAAATGCTCGCCATTTCCCTCTGCCAGCTAAATGTGTAATACTGGTCAAAGACAAAAGTTCAGAAGAGACTCTTCTCGTTGAATTTGATCCGATCGAAGGAACCGTCTCAAATGTGCAACGCGCGGTGCCTCATGGATTAAAAGTGAAGCAGTCTGCTCTGCTTCATGTAGCAGATGAAAACTTTTCTAAGGGAATTATTCTTCTGGATGAAGAAAACAACGTTCACATTTATCCAACATCGTCAAAAGCAGTGGCTTTGTCGAGCCCATCGACAATATTTATTTACTCGGCAGATGCTTCTTCCGGCATTTTGGAGGGATATTCCTTGTTCTTTAGTACAAAAGAAAACTTAATTAGCACGAAAACTTGGCGTATATGTTTGGGAAGTCCTATTATAGCCGTCGTCGGGAAAAACATTAATGAAAAGGTTCATTCTCAAGGAAGGGTTCTAGGAGATAGGAGCGTTTTATATAAATACATAAACCCCAATCTAGTCGTCGTGGTTACCAAGAGTGATCATTCATCATATAAAAGTGAGTACTAAATACTTCTCGAGGTTCCTTTCGTTTAGATTCTCACATCCGTTACATGTTGACTTTCATTTGTAAACCAAAATAAATTTCCTTCGCTTCAGCTATTATCAATCTGCATTTAATTGACGTTGTGTCCGGTAACATTATCTATTCGGCAAGTCATCGTCGAGCTAAGGAGCCGGTTCACGTAGTTCATTCAGAAAATTGGGTTGTTTATACGTACTTCAATGAAAAGTATCGTCGAACCGAGTTAGCTGCTTTAGAAATGTACGAGGGAAAAACTCAAATCAATGCTACCGCATTTTCTTCGTTTGATTCCGCAATTTTATTACCAATAGTTGAAAGACAGGCCTACATTTTACCCGCAAATGTATTAGCTCTTAAAGAAACTATTACCGAAAAAAGGCATTACTAGTAAACATATTTTGGGTGAGTGTGTTTTAAATACCTCATTGATTTTTTGTCAAATTTAAAATTTTTAATTTTATTCATTATTGTTATTTTTTTTAAGTCGCTTTATCAACTGGAGGGGATTTTAGAGTTGCCGTGGATGTATGCCGACCCTAGAAGACCAATGACTGTAACTCCTGAAATGAGGGAAGAAGGCGTTATACCATACATGCCTGAAATACCAATTCCCCTCGAAGGTATTATTAATCACAATCAGAGTGTACTCGACATCAGAGGAATTCATACATCTTCAAGTGGACTCGAATCTACTTGCCTCGTTTTCGTCCATGGCCTAGGTATCTACATTATTCAAAATATCAGGTATCCCGGAAAGTTCTGTCCAATAATGCTACATAGAGTTTGAAAACACCTTTGTAAATATTCATTTGACGCTTTTTTGGTTCTCTCATTTTATCACTGAACGTATACAATGTATGTGTATACTATACATACTGATTCTAGCAAATGAACTAAAACGAAGATGATTCACGTTAGCATCAAGTGAGAACAGAGTAACTGCTAATAAAGTTCATTTAAGCCACTGTATTTTGCCAATAAGGAAAGTGATACAGAAAGAGTGAAATTTTTTGAAAATGTTAGGTGAAGGTACAGTTTCTGATAGGACTTGCAAAAGATGATGGTCTGAGAAATTTCAAATAGGTGATGTTGACCTTTCTATTATAATAACCGTCTTTGATCAACGACGGCACTTTCAAAATCCAAATTAGAGCAGAATCCTTTTCTGGCACAATCTGAAATTGCCCGTGAAAAGAAGTCATAAATAATGATGGCAAATATATTAATATTATTCAATGTATGAAAAACTCATTGCTTTGTTTTATTCTAAACAAAACGCACAGAACTTTCTGGTAGACATAATATTGAAAATGGGTTTTGGCTTTAGTTATTGATTTCTTTAATTTTTTTCAGATATTTTTTATACAAGGGTAGCGCCATCGAAAACTTTCGATTTATTAAAAGATGATTTTGATTATTACCTTATAACATTAGTTTTACTTGCGCTCACAGTGGTTTCCTACGTAACTAAACGACTCGCATCTAGAAAGGCACTGAAACAAGCTTGGAAATGATTAGGTCAGAAAACAGACATTGTAATGAATCATCAAGGAAACGTTTGATGAGTGCTATACGCCAGTAATTATGGAGATTTAAAATTATTGATGGATTTTTGACCATACACAGTTATTGTATTGAAAGAAGTCATGGTGTGATTTAATCAGAAAATGAAAAAGAATAATTTGTCAACTTTATTTTATTCCTTTAAACTTAAAATACTCTCTACATTTCTGACGTATTCGGGATCATTAGTAAGAATGTGTAACTTAACCCAGACCAGGAAAGGATCGTACGTTTGCAAATGGCAGAAAAATGTTTTGCATCTTTCCTGAAAATTAAGAAAAAAATTGAAGTTACTGTCTTCAACCGACCACGAATTAACTCAAAATTCCCTTTATAGAGCCTAAAATGATTCGTCATTAACCAAGCGAGTTTTGAACACCAGTACATTCACCTTAAATCTGCCATTCACTCTATGCAGAACAATGATGGTGGTCGTTTAAAACGAACCCATTAGAAATAGAGTTTACCTGAAGCTCTCGAGGTTGCAATGAGCTCAGATACGGTAGACAACTCTGAGCTATCAAATCCGTTTGCTTTTCAAATAAGCCAAGGTCCATTACTAACTCTCCCAAGTTTTCAAGAAGTTCTCGTTGAAGTTTAAAATTTTGTGAAAAGTAATATCCTGAACATGAGTCTTTTAATTTACTGTTGAGCGCTTCTTTCAAAAGAAAATAATACAGTGCCGGCAGAACATTTCTGAAAATTATGTAGAGCTAATTTGCAAATTTTTAGATATCGCGATATAATAATGTATTTATATATTTCTTTAGTTGGGTTCATTGTAGAAATAAGTTTTTTTTTGGTATGCGATTGTGACAAAAAGAGCCCCATTGGAATATAAAAGCTTTTGTTTTCTGAAATGACCATATATCAGTAATATAATTATTTATATAAAACTCGAAAATTATAGATGATTGACGCCTGAGTCTAGCTTATACTACTTGTCCCCTTCGAATTTATTAAATGTTTTATACAAAGTAAAATTATCTTTGGTCAAAATATTTTTGTAACAAGAAAAAAATTGTTGGTGCATTCTTAAGCTACAGAATAAAAAATAAATCAACTTACTTTAATGTTCTTGTCCGAATAAATTGTTTTGATGTGCGCGCAAGTGTACAAAGTAGTGTAAAACTCCTATTTGTCATAAGAGGATCCTTCGATTGGTCAAACTTTGTTACTAAAGGCGACCAAATTCTATGAACTAAAGGTAGTAAATCATTTTCCCAGTCAGCTAAAATTATGACGCTTTCGTTTAAAATCTCTAAGACTATAATTTTTTTAGTTTTGTTTTTAGAAGCTAGAAAATGAAGGCAATGATTAGAAATGGAAAGAGTCATTTTTATGTGTCTCGGTAACTTCAACTTCTCAGGTTCCTCATATTTTGGCTCTTCATCTTGGATTTTCAAATCTTCTCCTTCAGCGTCTCCCTTCTCAATCTCTCCTTCCTTTGAGAAATTCTGATCATTCAGAAAGTTCATAAACTGATTAATTTCTACTTCCTCGACTGTTTTAAATCTCTTTTTGATGTCGTCAGAAGTTTTTATCCATTTTTTTACACAAATTACAAAAGTTTGAAATAAACGAAGATAGGAAATGGTATGAGGTGAATCTAGGTTTTCAGAACTCCTTCTTAATACCTAAAATAATGGTTAATAATTAAAAATATAGACAACGTCTAGCTAATATTTAATTAGCTGGTGAAAATATTATAAACTTTGTTTTTTGTTTGAACGCAGACTGTCCATAAAAGGTTTCTCTAATTCAAAAAATATTTGAATTTCATACTCTACGCTAAGCGCAACTAAAATTATTTATTAATCTACTTACAGTATCGAGTATTTCTTCAAGATCAGGTAAAGTTTCGAAGGAACTATTTTCCATTAACACGGCAATAACATCGAAAGCACTCGAGTTATTTCTTTTTAGTTTTGTGGTCAAATGATACGTTAAATAATCGACATTATTTTGAATAAGAGAATTTATTTCTCCATTAAATCCGCAAGCTTCAGATATTTTAACTGCCGATTTTTTTGCTGAAAAAGATAAAATTCGTGCAGAAATTAATCGTAGATTGTAAGGGAATAATGAACCTCGAACCTCTGAACTCCCTGCTCCTCGTTCAATTTCCTTACATATATAACCGTTGTGTATTATGATAATTTATAATTTTCCACAAACCTCTGGAATGAAAGAATCAGTGAAAGTTTATTTAGTGGTAAGTGATAAATAATACGCTCTAGATCAGTAATTTAAATTTCATTCTACAAAGCAGAAAAATAATGAGCATTATGTGGAGCCAATTTCGAGAATCTAAATGAGTAGTTTAATATCAGTTTGGAAAATTATACTCTGAGAGACCAATACAACGTCGCAGTACTCTATAACAAAAATCTCACTATCCAAAAATAATCATACCCTCCTCCCTTATTATGAGATAGCTGCTACCGATTCGTTCTATCACATAATACAAACTTCTAAGCAAGTGGTCTTGAAAACTCTTCCCAGTTTTTTGTGCCAAGTTTCCAATGCCTTCCATAATTAATGCCACCTTAAAATTAAAAAATGATTATTTTTCTATCCAGTAAAGTTTATGTTCAAAGACAGCTTATTACGATTTGTGTAAAAACCTGAATTATATTGGACTGTGCTTCTCTGAGACTGATGTAAGCACTGTCATCCACTTCCAACATCGTATATAAGTTGTCAGGATCCAAAAAAAAATCCAGCAATTGTTTTTGAATGTGATCCTGAATTTCATTTACACCCAAAATGATTTGATTTAAAATTAACAACAATTCTTTCCTGGAAGCTTGCTCTCTCTGAAAAACGTCCATTAGGTAGTCAAAAATTGCTTCTGGTTCACCAAATTCACCCAAAGTATGACAAATATCATCGAGATGCGTTTTAATTGAATGATCTGCAAAATGTCGAAACCGCTTCCAAAGTTTAGACCAGTTGTTAGAGTTGAGATCGTCTGAAAAAATTTTTTTCGTTTAACGTCATGCTGCAAACTTCCCAATAGTTCCAAAATGTGAGGTTTCCATAAAACCCTTAACAATTATGATCAAGTAACATTAATAACTTACTCCACTTTGAAAAATCCTGCTTGGAGATTTCTTCATACAATTCTAACTCCAAACCTATTTGAATAACCACTAAAACTTTTTTCAAGGTAGAGGACAAACCAATTAACAGCTGTAAGTGGTTATTTCCACCTAAAATTCTTAAATAACCTAACATAGATTTAACAGATGGTAACATTAATTTTTCATTTCCCGAATGAATAATTCCAGGTAATTTATTTATTAATAAATACAAATTTTCCTCAATAATAGAAACAAATATTGTATGACTTTGAGAACTGCAATGGGCTTCAAATTCAGTTAATGCTTTTCTGGCAACTTGACAAACTTGTTCATCTTCATCTACTGCAAAGCTCACCAAAACTTCTATGATTGGATTTAAACAAACTCTAAGGTTTATTGTGCAATTCTGAAGTAATTTGGCCATAACCTGAGCCAATGTCAATCTGCATTTAACATTTGAATGCTTTCTTACTTCCGGAATTCTCAAAAATAAGGGCTTTAGTGTGACTGCAGCTGCTTCCAGCCAGTTTTTTGTTCTTTGTTTCTGCATTAAGGCTTTTTCCACATCAATAAAAAGCTTTTCCTTAGGCACTTGACATGCTCTGAGCCATTCCTTTAGTTTTTCATTTTCTATTACATTTTCTTCTTCATACAAATCACACATGACTAAGCACAGGATATGACCCCAACAGGACAAAGCTTTCTGTGAATTAAAAACAAGACCTTTATTAATCAATTTACACCTTAGAAATGAAAACTCATGTGAGTCCACTTAACTTACAACAGTGATCAAATACTGCTGAGTCTCATCCCTCAGGATAATCTCTTGAAGGGGGCCTATGGTTCCTGGTAGATACAACATGAACAAATCCCCAATTTTCTTAAAGATTCCTTTATTATAATTAGACATACTTTGATACTGAGTTGCTACTAATAAAAACTCCAATGCTGATAGCCTAGAATGGCAAAATTTCCATGAGTTTTGAACAAACTTAAATGTAGTACAAAGCAAAACAAAATTATTTTAAGTTTTCAAATCTTGCCAAAATCATAGAAATTTAATAAAACATAAACATAGTTTATCTGCTTGTTACCAGTTAACATATATATTTTTATATGTTATCATTTTATATCTTCATATATATATATATAAACAAAATAATAAATAATTATTATTGTAAAAAAATATTGGACTTTTCTTAAACACAAATTTTACCTATATTAGTAAACTGATTCCTACACTATAATTACCTAAGCTTATTACTTTTTTCTTCCTTTGCAATTTGCACACTAATAGAAATTCCTACACTTAATTTTGCTGCAGATTTCACTTCATAAATTTTTTCTAATACATCTTGGGTCAAATTTTTTATCAGCAACTTGCTACAATCTAAAACTGACATTTTAAGCTCCTCAGATTTTTGGTAATTCAACTTTCCATCATTAAGTATTTGAAAAAAAACTAAAGTATAGAGATGAAAGAATACGTTAACATCATCGACGAATGATAACTTAAGAACGTGATTCAAAGAATGGATTAACAAACATTTTTCATCTGATTTTTCACTTGTCTTCATATGAAGCATTAAAGGCTCCAAAAGTTTGAGTTGTAATCTTTGCAAAATTTTAACATCTACACGGTCGGTCACAGAATCAGAAAGGTCCTTGATTTTATTTGTAAAATGCTCAAGAAAGCACGCTCTAAACTTTTCTTTATATAAAAGATCACTTAACAGGACCACTTCTTCACATTGTTCATCGAAAGACTTCATGTTGCAAATTTAAAAAGGTAAACAAATTAAACAAACTTCGGTTAGGTATGGTGTTGTTATCAACACAACAAAACAAAAATTTTGTCCATGATATTGGCACGACTGACTTTCTTTAAAAGCCCTCATTTTGTTGATTTTAAAAACGGTTACCATGGTAGTTTGGAAATTTTAACTTTACCTTGAAATTTATTTTTTGTATTTTAATTATTTTTTTACACCATCTTAGAGATGAAAATAATGTATTTTGACAGCACATTTTTACATATTTAATCTTCCTTCCGTAAAAGTATTCATTCTCGGAGATTCGTAACTGATTCACTGATGAAGCGATTTACACTAAAAGTAGGAAATATTAGGTAAAAGTATTCAACAAAACAGATTAATTTTTATTTGCACGCTTTAGTCCAGTACTGTTATGGGTAGTATTAGAAAAAATATTTTTCGTATATGATGCACACATTAAGATTTTAAATTAATATTGTCTTCAAGAGACGTCAAAATTTATATGCGATTGCTAAACTCAGCCTCAAAACACGATTAAAAATTTTCAAGGAGGAAAAATTATAAAGCTACAAAATGGCAAAATGATCATAACAAAAGTCTTTTGCTCTTCAACTGTACTTCAGGTCTAAAAATTTTTTTTAATTGTTACAAGAACGAAAAATCGGGAGCATTGTTTTTGGTTTATTGTAAATTTATAATAATTTTTTTTCATTTCTTAAATTCCTGAATTTAGGTTCCCAGTAAGGTTTTAAGCGTGAAAGCTAATTTTCATTATAATATTTTTAATCCATTTTTCAATATATGTTTTAAAAATTTTACGAGTTAAAAATTTACGCTAATATCATTACCTGTTCAGTTTAATATTATTTAACTAAGGTCACTCCCATAAAGCATTATTGGTGACCGAAACTGACGAAAGAAAAAAAGGAGAACATAACACAGTGTAGTTTAAGATGTAATTTTTATGTAAATAGGGGAATAATGTGAAAATGATCGAAAAGGAAACGAGAAAGAAGATTTACTCGAGCAAATAAACGATTTAAAAAATCCAAAAATAATTTCATCATAATTTTTTTTATTTGTTGTCTGATGGCTGAATTTTCTGTACTAGGCACTCGGTTGCCCGAGCTGCCTGTCGGAAGGTGGTGGCGGTGGAATTCGGGTCGTAAGGAATAGTGGTAGGAGAAGGGGAAAAGGGGACGTTTTCTCATTTTGTAGTTACCCTATCGCATGGCACCATCACTCAATTTACGATGACATTCAGTATAAAAATAAAGTTCTACGTTTATCTCTGAAAATATTTTAATATCTCAACTCCAAAGTTATTTGACTCAAAATTTTCAAAATCCTTATGTGAAGTATTCTGGTTTACCTCCTCCTCCTTCCTATTTTTCTCATCCTTTTACTTTTCTAAAACGCTTTCTTAATGTTCTAAGGATCATTCTCCCCCTTTAAGCGAACATTTCGTGATTTTGAACTATTTATTTGTTGAGTCTATTTTACTTCTGCTATAGATAGCAATGGCAATCCAAAATGGGTAGGAGTTCCGCTTGCAGTGAAGTTATTTTGCTGGAAATAAAGAGAAACTTTGAAAAGCTTAAATATCTATTAATTCCAAGCAAAACCCTCAAAACGAAGGGAAAAAATTTCTTTTTCCCTGTATGATTTGCAGTTTCATTTCTTGTTTTTAGTTTTAATTTAACATGAGAATCAATTTTGTTTCCCTCTTGAAAATCGTAATCAATCATATGTTTTGTTTTCAAATTTATCGTATTTCTGAGCGCCACAATTTATTTAATAACTACTAAGAGATAATTTACTTACAATGAAAATTCGTGTCATGACAAATGTCCTAAGTCCGCCCTCTGGTGACTTCTACCGTTGATAACAACTCAACAAAAGTCACTCAACACAGAAATTTAAACTGATTCTGTGAGTGTCATCAGTAGAGTTATTTTCGCGTTGTGCAAGTGATTTATCTGTCCGAGTCTTTACTTTCGCGTAAGTCGCTTAAATGTGATCGTGATAGAGATTAAAACCCTGAGAAAACTCAAGTTGTTTTTATTGATCTTGAAAACCGAAATATACATTAGGGTAAAGTGCATGAATGAGAATATGCCTGCCTTGGCTCAAGAAAGCATTTCTCTCATGTGGAAATCACACGACGGTAGAAATGGGAACTCGAAAAATCCCGTGTGTGAGACGAAAGAAAATCGAAATGGTTGTGCCAAGAGTTCTTCGCCACCGAGCCCATCCTCACCACTGTCTACTTCTCCGGTTCCGAGGATTCATAGAATTCCTTCTGCTCTTCTTCTAGCTCAAGCTTCCCGATCATTGAGTCCTTCTCCACCTCCGGAAGAACCTTATCCAAATATTCCTAAATGGTTTTTTGGTCTCGGATTGAACCTTATTAGAAACGCACTATCTACAATAGTGTACTTGATGTGGAGTCAAATTTTGATCGGCCCTACGTTGTGGATGTCAGCTTGGCTTTGGATCTTTTGGAAGTGTATGTCTTTGCCTCTTACAATTGTAAAATGGATTTTGACATTATTTCAAGCGTCGCCGGCGAACAGTTCGCGTAAACGAACGGTCCTAATCAGCGGCGGAAGTACTGTTCAAGCTTTGCATTTGGCTAGAAACTTTTACTCAGCCGGTGCCCGCGTGGTTGTCTGTGAAATTGAAGGACATTTCGGACTAACAAGATTTTCCACTGCTGTTCATAAATTTTACACTATACCAAAACCAGATGACGTTCGAGCAGTCGATTATGTCAACGCTTTGTGCACTATAGTTGAGAAAGAAAACGTTTCTTACTATATACCTGTCAGCGCGACGAATGAAGCCTTTTATGATGCTCTGGCAAAACCACAACTTGAACTACTCAATTGCGTTGTATTTTGTCCCACGGTCAAAGAGGTTATTTTCCTGGATGACCTTTTTGAAGTTCTAAGTAGATGTCGAGCTGTAGGATTGGCGACACCCTTGTACTACCATATCACATCCCGAGACGATATATCACGACTGTATGATTCAGGGTTGCTTCGTACAGCCCGTCATTTTATGACAAATGTGGGTCCGCTGGGCGTTCGACAACGGATTCGCATTCAGGTTCCCCCGTTTCGGCAAGACTTCAGAACGTCCCACGAAATCAGTAATCAGAAGCCGTGGGTCATCGTCCAGGATTTAAAAGGGGAGCATTATGTCACGTGTACCACAGTGAAGGAAGATGTTGTCGTAGGGAACGTTACCTGCAGAATCGAAAGCGACCGAGGGGGTTTAGTTCCGGTCGAAAAAGAAGAGATCATCTCTTGGATTCAAGCTTTTTTCAGCAAGTTGAAATTCCGACCGATTTCTGGTCATTTTAGTTTCCGCTTCGTGATTCCATCATCCAGTGCTGCCATCGTTCCTATCGGATGTAAAGTCGGAGTTTCTCTTCCTTATATCTGCTTCACTAGCGTTCATCCACGAATTGTCTGGAAGCCCTGCAAACATTTCTCTCGCCAGTCGTCCGGACCCCTTGTCGTCGACAGACCCCGTTACTGGATGCATGACGCTGTCTTATCGACTCTTCGTCACCCCTCGGTCGAGGCTGTCACCAAACTTATCGGAACCGTTTTAGACAAACGAGAAGCTTTATTCGTTTACTGGGATCCCCTTCCTTACTGCGCTTATTACCACCTTCAGTTGCCACTCGGAAACATCGTCGACTTTGTTCGAGGCAGAAACCGGCAAAATCGAAACGTTCTTCATCCTCCTATTCAGAGAACATTAACACCACCAGTTGTTTGAGCTCTAAGAATATAGCAGTGGCTTGGATATTTGCTCAAAAAGAAATTCTAGTCAAAATAAATGTTAGCAAAAGTTTATGAATATTTACCAATAGTTTTTGATTAGGCTGAAGGAGAGGCAAGTGCTAACAACGAAGACAAAAATCTTCAGGTTTCACTTTGTGGTTGACGGTAGGAGTGGGGGTGGTATCAGCAAAAGTAATACGTTGGAGAGAGATTAAAAGACTTGTTAAAATTGTTTCGCATACACTTGAAGTAGATATGAAATGAAATTTTCTCTGGGACTTCAATGTTAAGTGATTTTTGCGTGAACAGAAAGAGTGGTAGTAAAGAAAAGCAAAGCCATGGACTCAAATTCTGAAAGCTGGTAAAAAGGAAACAGAAAAGTTTTTCGTCGTGGAAAAAGCCTGGCTTTTCCTTTTGTCTCACTGAAAATAATTTTTTAATTCTTGATAGATCAATTTTAAGATTTTCCTTACTTGTCCCATTTACTACCCCGAGAAGAGAAAAGATAAAAAAATTGTTTACAAAACTGTTTTCGTCAAGTTTGAAACTTAGTGACAACTTTGCCTGATTTATTTTAATAGCTTTTGAAACATTAGGACTTTTTCATTTTCTCTAAACCGTCCTGTAATCGTAACGCAATAACAAAACAACAGCAGTAATAATTGTAGTAAGGTGAATTTATTTCCTTTAGAGTATTTGGGGCCGGTTACATTTAAACACTCGTTCCCTCTGTTTTGTGTGTTTTTAGTTTTGATATCCATACACGTGTGCCATTTATGTGGCAGCTTTTCTGTTTTAAAAAATTCAAATGGTTTCCTTAGCGGTTAATCATTAATTACTGTCTGATTTTTATCGCGTTGCTCAGGCTATGGTTAGCGAAAAACAAATTTCAGTTTTTCAAGGGCAAAAGGCATTTTTCAAGGGCCGTCAAGAATTTTGAACCAATTAAGAGTAAAAAAGACTTTGATCTTGTTATTTTATTTCTCGAATAAGTCGACGGGAAATTCCAACAACTTTTTAAAAATGTTTTTAACATTTGTCGTTATTTCTTGTTAATTCCAGCGTTTTGTACATAAACAATATAATTTTATTTATATTCTTATTTATCTCAACTCATTTATTTTAACCCAACCGTTTTCACCTACTTCTATACTTTTGTATACTTCCATACCAATGAGTAAGTTTTAATACTTTCGCCTGTCATGCTTTCCTTCCTTTCATTCGTTGACTGCAGACTTTTAACAACCACAACTTCATAGTCGATTACGTGATTTTGTACTGGCCATTAATCTGATTTAGTCGTAAAATTTTTGTCCTCGCCACTGACATCCGTAGTCGTCTTAACATGGTAGAACCTCCTAATTATAAAAATTTTTTTCAATGTTTTTGACAAGAGTGGAAATACCCGAAGATATTAATAGCATTTAAATCATTCACTGGAGACTGAGAAAACTGTGAAACTCCAAACACTCCAATCTATGGATTTTTTCTCAGACGTAAACGCAATGATATTTTCCTCAAAAACGTGGAGGGGTAGTGTAGTGGTTAAAGTTCCTGACTTGGACGCAAAGGTTGGGAGTTCGAATCCTCTTTCCGCATCTTGTTATACCCAAAAAAAGGATGAAAAAAAGTATTAAAACCACCACTAATTTTCCTCAAAAACGATATTTTTTCGCATTTACTTCCTTTCCCAATCAAAAATTTTAATGAGGAAATGATATTGTATTCACTTGAAAATGATGTCTGCGTGGAATTTAAGAGGAAAAAGATTTGACTGCAAAATCCGCTTTCAGTTCATTAACCCAAACATGAGTTTTGATTAGATATGAAAATTTGAAATCAACACTGAAGCACCTGCTGAAATCCCAGCATTAATTTTGGGAAGGCAAGATAAGTATGAACATTATCGTCACCAAGAAAACCTCGATTGGCCCATTCGTAGCAAATAATTCGAAACCTTTGCTTTAGAGCAAATAGTAAGAGTATGTTAAAGCAATATCGTTAAAAAAATTAATATTCGTTGGCGGATGACATAAAATATCTGCGTATAATGAGTGTGGGTATGAGGGAGAGAGAGGGAGAATGCGTGCAGAAGGATGAAGGGGTCGCTCAGCACGTGCTTTTTCAGCGAAATCTCCGGTTGGCACCACCGCCATCATTTTGTTCTTACCATTGTGTAATCGTTACAAATTACTACTTATTAATTCGATTATTTTGACGACAAAAACATTATTTACTAATGGTCCGGATTTAAATCTCTTCTTTCCTCTTCTATTCGCCTGACGTCTGACTTGTTCAAAATTAAAGAAGAGTCGACGAAGTCGATGAGAAGTTCAGTGCACCTACCCGATTACCAACGTCATTCGATCTTGAACTTTTGCACCATCCATTAATAACCACAAAGATAAGGAGAAAGGTTTCGTGAATGACACCAAGTTATATGTTTCAGGCCCAACGCGGTTATACTTCTCTTAATAGGTAAATATTTTTAACGTTTCGTTCCGTTGTACCTTTTGTTTAGGTCCATGAAGTCATCATTATATACGTACTAAAACGCCAAATATCAATAATAACATTTCTAGGAAAATTTTTACAACCTAAAAATGTTTTCCTACCAATAATGAAAGATGGTTAATTTTATATACTGCATGTCGTTGATTATTGAATGAAACCATCATACGACTGAAGAACTTTCATTTACAATTAAAAGATCTTTAGTTTCCTAAGTTCCTTTGCTGAATAATTTGCTAATTAAACATGGACCACTTTATATATCAGGATGGCAAACCTATGGCACGCGTGTCACAAATGGCACGTTTGAAAATTTTGATGGCACGCCAAAAAACATTTTATTTTTTTATAAAGCTATCTTTTTTTTTATAGAAATTAATTAAAAATTACTAATCTACACTTAATTTATAATTTATGATATAATTTGTAGTACTGAACATCTATCTTAGTATATTAACTAGAACCGTCAAATTGCACATTTTATTATTAAAATATTGCACGGATTCTCTTGAAGTATAAAAAGATGCGCATTAGATAAAATTGTTTAAAGAAGAATTACTTTTATTATTTATTCTTTATTTATTTATATTTGCGTATAGTTTTCACCACGCTAATATTTCCAATGAAATTTTATTGTGGCACGTCACCTATTTAAAATAGAATTTTGATGACTTTGTAGTACTGTTCGCCATCCCTGTCATATATCAATAAGCTAGCCGATTTCAATTATGTCTCTCTGCTTTTTGCCTGAAGTGTTCCTGGTCTTGTATAGAATCATGGTCCATTTCTTCTTTTTGCTATCCCCTTAGAATATGCCGGATTGAAACGTTGAGAAGAAATGCTTGCTGGGTGGCTTGCTTTCAAGAAAGAAGGGAGAATGGAATGTGAGAACATAGCCTTTTTCCTTAAAAGTTACTCTGACAGGTTTTAACGCCCGAATAGTTGGTAAATAGTTTTAGTTTCGCTTTAATATTTCTTGTAAAACGTCAAATCATTTTAGTTAAGCGAACTTGAAATTCTTGAATTTTTAGTTCAATAGGTTATCTATGTATTGCTGTCGAAGGGTTCTAAAAAATGATGATTCATCTCTATGTTACTTAGGCCTATTATATTTATTCATTTTTTTAGCCTTTCCAAAAACCCCTGTCAGTGCCATCATTAGTCTTCCCCAGTCCTTCCTTCCCAAATTCAAAATTTTCTTTTCAGTGTTTTTCGGGATCTGCGTGTTACCGGTAATATTTTTTCATTTCATTTGAGCTGTTTAAGCTTTTTTTTCTGACCCTCATTTTCACGCTAATTTACAATTTCCTGACAAAGTTCAATTAAACATCGGCGCTTTGTCCTATTCTGATAGAGAAATAAACCTCGGATTTATAATATAAAAGTCATTAAATTAATTAAAATTTGCTGATATCGTGATCCGATAAAAGAAGTTTATACCTGAAAACTATACTTTTTTGGGTGGGAATATTAAATATTTTTAAATTTATATCTTATACAACATTATGAATTAAGGCTTGTAATTTCTTTAGGTTTATTTATTCATTTTCCGGAGGCACAATACCTTGGACATGTAGCTTAGGCAAAAATTAATGTTCAATATTTGTGAAAAAATAAAACGTTGCTAATTCTACACGATCTATCTTTTTTCAGTTTCTTTCAAACTACCGTATATCCGTCTTTGAACGCAATTATTTTTGTATTTATTGTAAGAATAGAAGAGAGAATGAGGAACGGGTGGGAAAGAGAACTTTTTCGTAAAAATAAATAAATTACTGCATGAAGTACTTATGAGTCAAAACAATAAGGAGGGAAATGAAATGATTTCTTTCTAAAGACCTAAGTTGTTGTCTAGAGTTTGGTGCTGGGTGGAAAAAGTTAAAAAGATGAAAAAGTCACGTGACTTGTGGAATCTCCCTCCAAGATCTCGTACCCCGCTCGTGTTGCCCGAGGGGCTTACTTTCGAAGACATTAGTCAGGTAACTACCGCCTCTTCGGGCAACAGCGGTCCTTGTAGGCATTGGATGAGTAACAGATCTAACGGATACGGAACAGGCCAAGATTCTACAAATAGGGTTGGTACAATTTTTTTTATGCCTTACTTGGCTAAATTCATTTTTTCAGTCAATAAAAATATATTTATTGAGGATTTTATGTTTTGCATAAAGGATGCCAGTGTCTTGTCCTTGGAAAAGTGCACAACTTAGAATCAACTTTAAATTTTTAAGATTTTGATTAAGCAGGTTAATTGTAAATCTGAAACGTCTTTTTCTTGCAAAAGAGATAAAATAAAGTGATCAGCAAAAAAATAATCTCCAAAGAATGAGTTTGTTTTCATCTCGAATGACATTTTGGCGGGTATGACGGGGCAAGCAAACAAGTAGGGAATTCTTTTGAAATTCTTTCGGTTGGCACTGATCCTCAGATGCATTTAGTACTATATATTAATACCATATTTTAATAATACTGAAAGCTCTAAAATAGGTAAGGTCCTTTCTAAACCGAGAATAAAATTTTCCGGTTACCATGGGTAATGTTGTTTGTTTCGTGATTCTCACTTTCGAGCTCCCAAATGGGACTTCACAGTTATTTTCTCGTTTCTCCTATAAAAATTTTGTGGAAGACCTCAGCAGGCAAGCTGGTCGGAATTTTTTTCCTTTTCCTCCAAGTTCTTTACTTTGTGCACGTTATGTGCATAGTACGTCGCGTTTTGTTTAAACTTCATAAATTAAAGTTGCGGTAAAGTGTTTTCTCTTTATTTTTTCACAACTCTTACCTCAACGTTAGATAAGGGTAAGTGAGCTAAATGCTTCTCATCTCTATTTACCTCTTCTTTACCGTTTCAAAAACCGTTGGTCTAAATGTGGGCGAAGGGAACCAAAAACATTTTTCTCTTTTTAAAACTACAATAAATGATGAAAAAAAATCAAAGAATGGATTATGCTAATATGACAAAAGATACTTCAAAATTTGAAATATCAAAAAATCGCCGATAGAAGGTAGAATTTTGAATCAAATATCTTAATGAGACTAACAATATTGTAGTTTTTTAATACTTTCAAATCAAATCAAATTTAAGTGCTATTAGAAATGGCCTATCTTTGATAAAATTAAAATATGACAAATTATTTAAAAAGAAAGTTTCAAAGAATAGATACAAGAGATTTGCCCCCAAATGTTTGCAATAAAATTTTTAATAAATACCACGCAGAATACTTTATATTACAAAATATCTTTCTGACTATCCATTAATTCATTAACATTCTCACCACTAAGACTTTTTTTCTAAGAAACGTATGAGAGAAATATGTTAATAAAAATAGCATCTTCCAAAAATATTACGATTTCAAAAAAGTAAAACTTATCGCTGAGAAAGAATTTAAGTTTTCATTTGCAGTAGCCTAGGAATTATTACTTGTCAAAGCAAGGTCTTTTCAAAAAGGCAAGAGGCAAGGGTAAGCCACTGGTGTTCGTCTTTGCCTTCGACAGGAACTTTAGACTTGGTTCATGTGATTGGAAAGTGACTAACATGGCTCGAATGGCCTGCCTGCTTGCCACGGTTTGTTAGCTTTTCTGATGATAGTGTTAAAGAGCACGTAGTGCACATTTCTGACCTTTTTTCGGGCGTGATTTGCTTTTGATCTTCCATTAAACACAAAACTTTTTTCAACGGTCGGGGGAGACCTGGGGATGAAGAATGGTAAACAGTAAGAAAATTCAATTAGGGCAATAGAATTTATAAATTATCAGGTGCAGTATTTGCAGCTTCCAAACAAAGCAGATCACTTAAGTTTTTTTCATGTGTCTAAGAAAGATAAACGCAAATATTGAACAATATTAAAGATAAAACAGTATCTCGATGCAAGGTTTTCTCAATTCTTGTCAAGAAGGGAGAAAAACTTGCATATTAGGAAAAAATTAAAAGAAAATAGTCGTCACTGGGATTTCCCTTGAAGAAGAAAAACTCTAAAATCAGTATGTGGCCTTTGAATTCTAAAGAGACATCTTTTCATTGGAGAATGGGTTCGTGTAATGAGCGTGAATTAGAACATCGACTTTGGTCGTCCGGCGCCCTAGAAATACACGAAAAAAACGGGTTCATTACTGCGGTGACACATTCATTGAGAAAAAAGTCAAAGTAAACATTCAGTAGTTCATGTGAAATAAGAGAGAGAGGTCGGACATGTCAAAATTCACGTTTATTGTGTCTGTTTCGAGAATTAGTCATCGTTTTGATGGAAATTTTTCATTTGTATGCGTACGTGTCTGATTCAATGAAAAGAGAGAATGTAAAAGTTAACTTCTTCGACGGACATTCGACTCTTCAAAATCTTTATTTTCACTATAAATTTCTTTTTCTTTTCTCTTGATGATCCATCAAATCTTTCTTTAAATTTAGTATGAAAGGAAGTTCACATTTTCGAATTCCAGTACAACTTTTCTTTCTTTTCTTCTTCCTTTATATATATAATCTGAAGGTTAAGCCGAATTCATTATTTTTTATTCTGAGGTACTTTTGCCTCATTTATGTTGCAATAAGATTTCCATTGGTGGTGTAGCGATTGCTCTTTTTTCTTTTGAATTCTGGGTCTCAACTGTTGCCTGATGTGACGAATAACAATGTCGATGAACTCATCTGTCATAGCACTTCCTCCTAGATCGTGGGTGTGAACTCTGTCGTACACAAGTGTGGCAAATACAGAGTTTCGTATTGTCTCCGCTGGCTTATAATAGCCAAGATGCTCTAACATATTTATCTGAAATCAATTAGACAATGAATTTGCAGTAAAGCTAAAGACAGAATGACGCCTAGGTGACGTACAAAGTGAAACTATTTTAGACCAAACAAAACTCTTCATTCACGACACAGCAGAAAATGCTCTCTATTATTTGAGACAAATGTGTAAACCCTAGTCAAGACCGTTGCCTCACATTCATAAGTGAAATGTCAGAGCTTCTTACTCCTGCCATTATCATAGCCACGGGGTTGGCAATCCCTTTGCCCACGATGCTTGAACCTTTGTTTCTGGCCCCGGGCTCGAACACCGCAATTCCATCTTCGCTAAAATTGGTTCCTGCAATTAAACCGGGACCTCCCAACATTCCAATGAGAAAATTTGAAACCATGCTTCCGTTTAGATTTGTAGCCAAAATAATATCAAAATCCTTCGGCTTGGAAATAATCTTACTCATTGCCAAACCAATTTCTATTATACTGAGTTTTATGGACGGATACTTCGAGGAAATCGTTTTAGCAGCTTCTAAGAATAATCCCTCAGTCAGGGCCTCCACGTCAGCGTTGTGCACCACGGTTATTTCCCTTCTTTTGTGCAGTACTGCATAGTTGAAGGCAAAAATAGCAATTCTTTCCGAGTTGAATCTTGTTAGTACTTTGAGGTGCTCCACACTTCCAGGCCTTGGTTCGTGCTCCAGCATTAAATATTCCCCTTCAGTGTTTTGCCTAATTACGATTATGTCTATGTCTCCGAATTTATTTTCTAATCCAGGATAGCTCTTACAGCAAAGGACATACACATAGAGATCTAAGGTTTTCCTCAGTAGAACATTTCTTGATTGGACGTATGGATCTTTACTTTTGATTTCTATATTTCCCTACGAAGAAAAAATCCCGTAAATTTAGTCTATCCTTGCACTTATTAACAATTACAATTACAGACAGCAAGCCTCCGAAATCTTTTTAAATGAGACCTTGATTGATTTTGCACAAAAGCAAAAGTTAGTCTTCGATTTTCACCCAGCAATTCTCAACCCCCGCCTCAAACTCAATACGGCGATAGCTTATTAAGATTTTACCTTCAAAGCTATTCTGTTTCTCCTAATAGCAGTCAAAACGTTTTCGAATTCTTCCCAAGAATTCCCTTCATGAGAAATTTCCAATACTTCATAAGACAAGGGAGCCTCGGCCTCGTGCAATATTTTCAATGTGCTTTTCATTATTTCGGGACCTATGCCCGCTCCCGGTAAAATCGTCACATTTGTCTTTCCTCCGTATCTCGTAGGTAAAGAGTCAATGTTTACAGTGTACCTGTTCAAGTTTAAATTGTTAAACTAATCAACTTTTCATAATAAAACTAAAACGTGAAATTTCAAAGAGAGTAGTGAATTTAGAAGGTTTTATGGTGATACAAGTTGTAAGGAACAAAAATGAAAGTGGTTTCACAGTTAAAAAACTATTCGGCTGGTGAAAAAGGACAAATATGAAAAGTAAAACTGCTCTGTAAATCTCTCGTTTAATGTCTGACTCCGTCTTTGCTAAATATTCTCATACACTTAAAATGAAACTAATTTTTAGTCTAAAAACACAAAGTACGAAGAAAATGCCATCCGTAGATAACATCCCTCAAAGAACGTGTTGTTTTTGCTTTTTATTCAAGATAAGAGTTGTGCATGAAGAAAGCAAAAACAAAACAAAAATTCAGTGATTTGGGCTACCATCCTCATTTCTTATCCTTGGTCTTCCATTCTGATTCGCCATTAATCGGCTTTGCATGACAGAACCGCCACAGTTCTTGTTGTTTAATTAATTACTATACTTACCAGCTGTAAACTTGGCAAAAAAATTTTGGATGCTTGAAGAAAGTTTTTGTTGGGTCCTTTAATTTTATGATGGAAGCAATGGTATGAAAGAGTAAAATCGCAAACGCTTTTGGAATTATTTATTTATTTTAATTTTTTGGACAGTTCTTAGCTGATTCCACTGTAAAAATGACCTAGGCCAAAGGACCCATTTTGTATAATTAAAAGACACGAAGTTCAAATGTAGCGAAGTTCAAGTTTCGGCGCCACACACTACGCCTGATTGCTTTATTTACCTGCTTGACAATCTCTGCGAACAGGTCAATATCGGATTTACGTCCCTAAATCTCAAACAAATATTTTTTTTAATAAAAATTTTTAACTTCCTTATTAACTTGGTAGACATTTTTATTTTTGAATCAAATTCAAAGTTGGAATGCTCGAACGAACTTTATTGACGTTGTTTTGTCCAGGTATTCAAGAGAAAAGCAACAAAAACTCATGTGACGGAAGCGGGGGGAGCGGGGTCTAAGATGTCGGAGAGGAAAAGGCCCCAATTCTCGCAGTTTATGAGGTCATCTTTGACCAAAAGCCGAGAGGTACGGAACTTTTTTGGTTTTTCTACTTTAAAGCGACAAGGTTTTTCATTTAATGTCTGGTATTTTGCAGCCGAGTGTGAGCGGATCATCCAGGATAGACAGGGAAAGGGAGAGAGAGAGGGAGAAGGAAAGGGAGAGGGAGAGAGATAGAGACAGAGATGTCTTATCTCGACCCTTACCACCCCATGGCCCTCCAATATCTGACGAACCAGAGTTTTTGATTCGACAAAATCAGGACTTGAGGAGAAGACTTGAGGAGGAATCCAATAATTACAAAAGGCGTCTGGAGTCGTACAAACAAGCACAACAGCATCAGGCAGCTCTGGTCAGTCGGTTGCAAGCGAAGATTCTGCAGTATAAGCAACGCTGTGCAGGTCTTATCTCTGAATTTCTTTAGTTAACCCATTATTTTTCGGTTTTTCGCTTATTAACCTTTTTTTTCAACTCCAGATCTGGAAGGTCAGATAGAGCCAAACATACTGAGTGGAGAATCACCCCGTCCACGTGGTTCGTCGATACTTCCATTACCGCCACCGGCGGCTGTTGAACTAGATGACTCGGAACTGGATGTAGAGGGTGCAGTGAGGTTGCTGGAGGACGAGAGGAGAAGATGTGAGAAGTTGAAACAAATTAACAACAGGCTGAAGGAGCAGCTTGAGGAAGCCCATCAAACCAACGAGAGTCTAACAAACGATTTGCAGAAGATAACAAATGAGTGGGAAACGCTTCGGGAGGAGTTGATACTCAAAGAGGATGAGTGGCGAGATGAAGAACATGCTTTTAATGAGTATTACACAGCAGAACACAGTCGACTGCTTATGTTGTGGAGAGATGTCGTCTGCGTGAAGAGAATGTTCGCGGAAATGCAAATGAACACCGAACGAGATTTGAACAGATTTAAGGATGAATATGTTGGCTCTATGAGGGAATTCATTCGAGCTTGCAACGGAATGAATAATTCAGCTCTTCTTTCTGCTCATTGCGAGGTTTGTACCAATTACGGTGAGATTTCATAAATTTCCTTGATTTTATGAAAAAAAATTTATGGTTACAGGAACAACTTGCGCAGCAAAAAGAGCAGGAGGCTAATGATTTGAAAATAAAGGTGGAGGCTCTCAGGGCAGAAAATGAAGCTTCTCTTCACGCTTCCAGGCAAAAAGACGAACATATTCAACAGCTCATGCGCGATATTCGGGTAATGGAGGAGCGTGGAATTGAGGCCGATCATAGTAGGTAGCCCCCATTCCCAAATGAAACGGAAATACAGTAGAACAATCCTATGACAGTTTTTCTTTTTTTAGATGTGTCTCAAATGGTGAGGATGCAAGAAGAAATAGAACTATTGCAGAGTGCTCTTCGAGATATTGCTCATGCTGTCATTCAAGATGCAGAATCCAGGGACTCGGAATCCGCGCATCCATCTTCTCACGTTCACCTCACTCCCCCCGTACCTGTGCCTCCAAGATCACCAAAGAGGGGGGCTCCAAGAACACCTGCGTCTCCTGCTTTTGCTGAAAGTACAATTTCGGCCGTTCAAGCGGCTTTACACAAATACCAACTTCAAATTCATGAACTCCAGGTAAGGTTGATGGCATCGATTCTCGCCTATTTAATCAAGCATTCATATTCGACAAGAACGTTTCAATTTATTTTTAAGGTTAAGCTTGTGACCAACAAAGATCAGTACGCAAATCTCAAGAAGCAATTTGATGCAGCAAACGAAACTCAACAGAATCTGATAACACGACTGTCGGAGTTGACTTCAGAATTAGATTCCACCAGAGCTCAGGCTAATCAATTAGCACATGAGAAAGATATTTTGTGTAAGTCGTTGGAAGGAACAAGAACAGAAAAGGCTCAGCTGGAAAAAACTAGAATTGAACTCTCTTCTATGCTTGATTCTCTTAATGCGGACTTCGAGAAACTCCAAAGGTCGCATATGAAGTTGCAAAAAATGTATGAGTCACTGGAAGATGAAAAATTATTTCTGCAAACAGAAGTAGATAGACTTGTGAAAGATGGGGAACTGCGAGAGAGAAATCTTAGAGCAGAAGAAGACCGCTCCAGTCGAATGAGAGAAGAAATGCTTACTTTGAGAGAAGATTTGAATAAAGCTTACTTAGAAAAAGAAATGTTGCAGAGCCAGAAAATAGAATCACAGGCCATTATAGCCCAGCTCGAGAAGAGCAAAGGCGATGTAGAGTTAGAGCTAGAAAAAGTACTTTTGGAGAGAGTCGATTTACAAGAGACGTTGGAGAAAGTGGAAAATTTCGGCTCTGACTTGGAAATGGAAAAGAAGCGACTTCAAGACGAAATTAAAAGGGTGGGAGTCAAAATTCTTCTTCTTCTTTTTTAAATCTTCTAGTCAGTTTTTTTAATTGTGAGAAAATTAAAAATGTCGACAGCTCGAAGCAGAAAAAACTAATCTTCAGAATCAAAGCTCCGACCAGCAAAGCGACATAATGTCCCTAAGAAAAGAGTTGCTTCAAGCCGAACAAACTCGACTGGATTTAGAGTCCGAAAAGGTCACGCTTCAAGAGAAAATCAAATTCCTCGAGGTGGAAAAAGAAAAGGTGAATACCCGGATTCTTATTCTCAAGCTAATGCTTTTATTTTAACGTGTCGTGATTTTCTGGAAACTGACTCTCATTTTCAGGTGGAAATAGAATTGGCAAGCGTTTCTAGAGAACGAGGCGACTTACGAAACGAATTGTCTGCGTTGTCTAGAAAGCGGGAGGCTCTCAACGAGGAAACTATGAGGCTGAGGCAGAGACTAGAGCAAGCGACCGAAACAAATGCAAGAATCAACAGAAATTTGGAAGAACTTGTAAAAGACAACGAAGAAAAACAGGTGAAAAGGCTCTTTAAAAAAAGAATTTTCTCAAAAATTCATAATCACGCAGAGATCGCGTCGTGGATCACTCAGGCTGTGGTAGTGATGCAATCGTTGGGGCGGTCCGTAGTGCGGAAGGCTGGGCTGAGCCGCCAGGCAAAGCTCAGCATCTTCCGGTCAGTTTATGTTCCTGTCCTCACCTATGGTCATGAGGTGTGAGTGATGATCGAAAGGATCATATCCCGGGTACAAGCGGCCGAAATGGCCTCTGACCTCGATAGCGGAGGACCGTTCCAGCTGGAAGTTCTTGATTGCTTCCCTCACCCCGCGACCCTAACGGATAAGCAGGTCCATGAAAAGAAAAAGCAAAAATTCATTTAAAATTCATAATCAGCACCCATCTTCATAAATAGCGAAGAACATTATTTGTGACAACTTTTGATCGTAAAACTGAGAGGAGCACCATGTCGTGCTATTTATATTATCGGTTTTGAAATTTCGAAACTAGCGTGACACCATCTCTCCTTTTAAATTTGATTTATTAATATTTTATGAATTTTAAATTGTTTTTCCCTTTTTTTCCTCCCCGTTTCTTCCCTTCATCAGTTTTTTGTTTAGATTTATATCAGCGTTTTTCATCATTTCATCATTGGTCTGACAGATTATTTTAGAAGCCAATGAGAAAGAAATGCAACGAGTACAAGAGCAATTTGCATCGTTGAGAGCGAGAAAGAAGCTTTAGAAGCAGTTTTGTTCGACACGCAGACAAATCTCGAGGCTTCAGACATAAAAAAATTACAACTGGAAAAAGAAAATCAGGATTTATTGATCAAACAAGAGGCCTTAAGGGGTCAGATTACGAGGCTGACAAAAGACATGGAATCTTTAGAAAGGAGAGCCAAAGAAACAAAAGCATCGTTGGTGCAGCAAATGGAAATGCAAGAAGCCGATTATCAGCAAATCATCTCCAACTTGAAGAAATGTAACGATGAAAATGTTCGAAAACTCTCCGAGGAAAAGGTCAGACGATTTGTACTTTTAATTTTCTATTTCAAGACAAACAGTGGGAATTTATTCGTGACTTGATCTATCTTTTGTTCGACAGGAGCAAATGAGAACTTCTTTAGAAAAAAAACTGCTGACATCGGTTCAGCAATTAAGCGAGGAGAAAGATAGAGAAATTCAACAGTTTCAGGAACGGATTGATGCGCTCCAACAACATATTGATAACTTATGCCAACAACACGAAGAAGTTCTTCTACGAGCTGAAAACGAGAAACAACAGGCTTTGATGTTGGGTGAGTGAGTAAACGACGGTCATTCCTCAGACTCTAGGAGAACTCACATTGTATAAATCACTTGAAATGTTTTCCGTTTACACAGCTCACCAGGATCAACAGGCGCTCACCGATAAACTTGAGTCCTGCCAAAAAAAGTTGGACGAAGAAAAAGCAGTTCTCGAAAAAGTTAAGAGAGATTCAGGGGCTAGAGTAGAGCAAGACAGAATAGCCATCAATAACTTGAGAGAGGAATTGGGTCGTTTTAAGACAAGAATCGAAGAAATGAGGTGATCACTCCCAGTTCCGAGCAAAAGACGAAAACTATTGAGTTTGACAAGGAAACAGCCTCCTCCTCCCCATTTCCTTGCAAAGCCAAACAATAACGGATTCCTGAAAACAGTCCAGAATTCCATCTCTAAAAAGAAATTTTTTCCATCCTCCGATGGTTTGGGCACGTTCAAAGGCTCCCCCCAGAACGTCTGGTTCGTCGGGTCCTGTCGGAGTGCCCGGGAGGAAAGCGACCCCGTGGCCGTCCGCGGCAGGGGTGGCTCAGGGGGGTGAAGGCCTTAGCCGAATCCCGCCTGATAACCCCGGGTTCTCTGACGTCAATAGCGGAAGATCGTGACAGTTGAAAGTCCTTGATTGCTTCCCTCACCCCGCGACCCTAACGGATAAGCGGGTCCATGAAAAAAAAAGAAAAGAAAAGAAATTTTTTTTTTTTTGCATTGTAGGATCAGGGCGGAGGAGGAAAAACTTCGATTAGAGAAGAAAATAGATGAGACAAAGGCTGAAAGAGATGCTTGCCTAAATGAATCAGAAGAGCTTAAGATGCAAATTCAAATTTTGGAAGATAGAAATGATTCTTTACAAAACCAATTTCAAGAAACTCACAAAAGACTTAAAGAAAGTAAGAAGTCATTGATGTGAACTCTGATGCTCTGAAAGTATTAGTCTTTCGTATATGTCATCGCACTGGGACTGAGTTTCTGCCACACCCTTCAACAAGCCTTTGTTTTAACCAGCTTTCAAAGAACCCTTACAACTTGTGCTTCATTTGTTTGTAATTTACAGCTGAAAATGCAATGGAAAATGTAAGAAAAGAATTGACTGATGTCCGACGGCAATTGGCTGACTGCAACATAGAAAAGGAAAAGTACCACAGTACCAACAAAGACTTAAGGGAACATGTGAAACGATCGGAAGGCGAAAAGAGGGAAACTGCCAGGGCTTTGGACGAAGCTTTATCAAGAATAGCGTGTAAAGCATAATTTATACGTTACTGTTTGATATTTCTAAGAATTCTGTCATTCTGAGGAAGGATTTTCACTCGCAGCTTTGGAAGACGCCAAATCCAGCCTGGAATCGGAGAGGATTCGTCTCCAAACTCAAGTGAGAGAGCAAGAGCGAAATCTGCTTCAGACCACTCAACAACTTAGCAGAGTACAGGAAGATCTGAGTCGCATTCAGAACGCTTCATCAACATTGCAGAGTGAAGACAAGGAGAGGCAGGCTCGATTAAGCACTGAAATTGAGGAAAGGGAACGAGCTCAACAGGAACTGCATCAACTGAAGAAACAAGTAAGCCATTGATCTCCTCTTCCTTTTTTAATTCCTCTCCAGCTCACATTAGTTTGCCTCTTTTTCATCTTCGTATTCTGTTTAGATTGTAGAACTGGACAACAGTTTGGAAATAGCCCGCCAAGAAATGCTTCGTTTGCGCTCTAAATCCGACGAAGAAGAAAGTAGATGGCGTCATCGTGAGCAAGAGCTTGTCACACGATTAGAAGACAGCAGATGTCGAGAGAGAAAATTGGAGGACCAGAAACACAACCTTGAAGTTTGTTTGGCGGACGCGACCCAACAAATACAAGAACTCAAAGTAAGTGTATCCGTAATAAAGAAAAACCTCTTGAGGCATCATGAGTAAGATGAGTTGAGGAGAAAACTTCCTTCTTTTACTGATCAGGCACGACTCGGAGGAACTGAGGGACGAGTTAAGGCTTTAGACCAACAACTGCAACAGCTTGAAACTGCCAAGAAAGAAGCAGAGCAAAAGTTGAGTTCTGTGGGTTCGACACTTCGTCGCATTGCGGGCATACAACTGGATGGTTCCATAAGTCTGCCCTTCAGACTACTGAGTCCTTCTCGTCGTTGGAGTCCCGCGAGGTAAAAATTAAACTCTGCAACACATATTTTCGTTTCCTCAGAGCCCTGAAAAAACAAATTCAAATATTTTTGTTTGTTTTCTGTTTAGTCTTGAAACAACTAAGCCCACCTCAGAGTAAGTCTTTACTGTATGATTACAGACTGATTCTTGAGCCATTTTTTGCCTTTTTTTTTGCTCACGCATTTCGATATTTGAAACGAAATCATGGAAGCACAAGCAGCTAAAGCCGAAATCTCAGATTCAAATGTTATTCTCATGAGTAACTGCTGAAAGTCTCATCGACTTTTTCAAGACGCACATCTCTTTAGTTTCATCGTAGAATAAGTAAATGATCACGTGGAAAAGATGGATTTATCAGGCTTTCCACGGTCTTTAAATGTTTATTTCATTTTTAGATCTCATGACCACATCCATCACGGACATTCCCACGGTCATTGCCATGCTGATGGCAGGGACCCAGTCGACGTCGATCCCGAGATAGTGAGGAAAGGTGTTCGAACGTTAATGCAGCAAGTGGCAATAATAGAAAGGGAGAGGGTGAGTTACTCGGACCAAAAGTTCGTTGTTCAAATCACCCGTAAGACTGACGCTCTGTCACGTTAATTTGAGGGACATGTCTAGTTGATAAACAGTTCATAGCATAAAAATCCATCCAAAACAATCATAGCATAAAATTAAATTTAATTGGAAAATCGAAAGAACTGTTTTACTTATAGGACGACTTGAAAACATCACTGAATCACATGAAGAAACAAATTGCCGAAGCATCGGATTTACAAAACAAGAGCGATGAGAAACTTAGTCAAGCGTTGCAAAATTTGAGAGCGTTGCAGGAAGAGAGACATAGCCTCGAAGCAAAACTTGGCCAGAAACAAGCAGCTTTGCAGGCTCAAGTATGTTTTCAAGAAACAACCTGTACTTAGAAAAAAAAATTATAATCTAGGAAGGGTTTGACTTCCTTCTTTTCGGTTGTTTATTTTTATAGACTGAAGCTTTACAACAAAAAAATCAAGAAGTTCAAGAAATGCGTGAAAGAATCACGTGCTTAGAATTAGCCGTGCACAGCTGTTCGGAGGAAAAATCTCAGTACGAAGATAAAATAGAAAAGTTAAAGACTTCCGTTTCTCGCCTAGAAGTAGAAAAGAGAAGTCTTCAAGAAGAATTGAGTCGCATAGAGTCAAGAGCAACCAAGTTGGAACTTCATCGAATGTCCCTCGAAGGAGACTTGCAACGCGTACAAATGATGATGCAGGTATGAACCTTTCCGAAAGATCCATATTTTCTCATACAAAAACCAATCACATCTCTCGCTGTGGTTTTAGGACAAAGATTCGCAGATACAAAAGCTCCAAGAAAAATGTGAAACTCAAACTAGAAGCTTAACTAGTTTGGAGGAACGATGTGCTTCACTCAAAGCGACCATCGATAATCTGAATGCGACACTAGAAAGAGCCTCGGGAAGCGAATCGGACTTGAGAGGAGAAATCGTGGCTCTTCAAAAGTCCTTAATGGAAGCCAACGCAAACACTTCTTCAAGTAATGAGAAGTTAAAACACTTGCAGAAGACATTGACAAATGTTGAGAACGAGAGACGCTTGTTGAGCGAAAGGCTGGACGTGACTCAACAAGCATTGGCAGAACTTAGGAGGAATCACCAGGCTTTGCAAGATCAAGCACAACGTCTACAAACGGATTTGGCCAATAACGAGGTACACGCAAATGACATATCCGTCAAGAATAGGGGAAGAAAGAATACCAAAAACGAACGGTCAAAACTGAGAAGCTTTTAAATCGATTCCCCCTTGGTTCTTTGGTTTGTTTTTCAGGTGCAACGATCAGGTTTGGAAGCACAGCTACGCCATGCGACTGCAGCATGGGGGCCAGATTCATCCCAAAACTTTCACGGAGGGAATCATGACAACGAATTGATGAGGCAATTGGAATCGGCTCAAAGAGAAAAGGCAGAACTCCGAGGAAAAATAGATTCACTCAATGAGAAGGTAATGTCATCGTTTTCAGGATAAAGTGAAAAAAAAAGTGAATTTAGGTAACTGGAAACTAATTTTTAGAATCGTCAAATGGAGGCAGAAAAACGGAGTTTGGAGAGACAAGTTGCCAAAGCCACAATGTCTAGGAGTAAAAGCTTCGAAAGACCCGAAAAAGGCAGCGGATTTGTTGGTGATAATGGTATGCAAGCTCAACTGGAAAAAGAGAACAGGGAGCTTCGAATGAACGTTCACCGACTAGAATTACAGGTAAATAATACTTCTCGATTAAGATTAGAAGTTTCCTTTGTGTGAAGCCATACTACGATTTCGGACCCAAAAACCAGAAAAATGTCCTCTAATTAAGTCAGTTAATCCCGCAGCTTGCTGAAAAAGAAGCAGAATTAGTGCGACTGAGAAGTCATCAGTGTGGTAACGTTGCGACAGACAGAAGCGGGGAAATAGAGAGAATCCGAGCAGCTCAATTACAAGCTGAAAGGCTTCTGGAAGCCAGAGAGCAATCCCATCGTCAGCAAGTATTACGTCTCGAAAACCAGGTACGAAATAATAATATTATTATTATTTTACATTCAATTTAAAATTGAATTGGCTGTTGTTCGCCGTTTCCACCCCCTTCCCAACTTTGGGGGTTCGCCCTTCTCTCGTCCGGGCCACATCAGCCTCTTCGGCGTCATAAGCACATAATTGTGCACCCGGAAGGCGTGGGCTCATCCTGCGGCCACTCTTCCAACAAGGATAGTTGCTGACCGCAGGGGATCAGCTTGCCCCGTGGGCAAGTAGGATCCTAAGGCTCCCGAGGATTACTGCCTTCTGCATCCTGCAGGCCAAGGCCTGGGCACTCGACCTGCAGGCGGGGATGATATTGAGTTCTCCCAGGAATCCAGCCTTCATTCCACTCAGGCAGCCGATGATGAGGACGACCAATTTCACCCGGTGTTCCGGATACTGTTGCCCGATGTCGACGATAAGGTCTCGATATTTGTCCCTCTTCTCCCCTGTCCTTCGTTACTATGTTAGTTTCGGCGGGACAGGAGAATTCGACGACATAAATTTTTTTTTTTTTTTGGATCCGTCCCTCACTACGACATCGGGCTTCGTGGCTTCGAGGACCCGCGTTGTGGGAAACGAGCAGTTCCAATAAATGGTGCACCTCTCATTTCCCACGGCTTGGTATCTATTCCGTAATGGTATCGTAGGTGGAAATATAAAACCCGGAGAGCGGCGTTGTGTCTCGCGATGTACAGAGACCTGGCATAGGAAGGACAAGCTGACAACAGATGCATGACCGTCTCAGGGCGGGTACCGCACGCCCTACAATCCGTCGAGGCGACCTCCTCCTTGAGGATGGCCCTCCGGTACACGAGCGTGCTGCATACCCCGTCCTGAGCGGCCATCAAGAAACCCTCCGTTTCCGCCCTGAGACCTGCACTTTTCAAGAAGGAGAAGGTTAATTGTGCAGATAGTTGTTCTTGTCGCACGTGCCTAAAGAAAACAGAATGGAGGTTTTTCTGCATGTGCTCCTCCATGAGCTTCGCCTTCTCTGCCCGCCTCACCGACCGAGTCAGCTGGGCCCTTCCTCCTTCTTCGAAGGGCAGGCCCAACCTCGATCGGCCGGGGATGAGCTCGTGCAGGCCCAGTTTCTCCGCCGCTCCGCTGCTGGCTGCCTTAAAAAGAAATTATTATTATTATTATTATTAGAATTAGAATTAATGTTACATGTTTTGTGACGAGAGAAAAATTTTGTTTCTTAGATACAACTTCTTAGAGAGCAGTTAAATCAAGAGGTGAAAAGAAGACAAATGTACGTTTTAAGGAGCTCCAGAGCCGGACGTGAAATGCAACAACTTAGGCAGGCTTTGGGTGACTCTTTGAGAACAGTATCTCAAGACCCTGCACTAGACTCCTTACTTCTGGAGCAGGAAGCTCGAAAATTAGACACAACGGTTACATCAACAGCCCCGGTTTTGGCACTACCACCACCCTCTTTTGATTACTCATCTTCTCAGCGTAATAAATGAGGTTCAACAGACCAGCTTGCTAGTTGGAAGATAGTTACATAAATATAAGTCTTAAATGTCTTCCAGCTGGAAATCACTTAAACATTTTCAAAATCAATAAAAAAAACCTGACAAGGGAATTTAATAATTCTTTAAACGTATTATTGCCGTAAAAAAATTGAACTTTCGAATTTATCTAGGCCCAAATGCAAAAGGCCAAGGAAAAAAATGCTGCCACCGGTTTCTTTGACAACAAAAAATAACTATACACATCCTCCTGTAATAACTTACTAGTGAATTTTGTACTAATTTAGGTTTAGATTCAATTTCTAAAAATCTTGGTTGAGACATTTTAGTTAGTTTTTTCCACAATTAAATAACCCCTACTTTAGCATTGTGTCACTGTCCTAAATTGAAAATTTGTTACTGTCATCATGCGTATTAATACTTTCTTTGAAGAGCTCATCTCATCACTTGCTGTTCGAAAAGAGAGACCTTTTTTATTTACTGTATAAGCTTACCGACTAAAAATTTAAAACTCACAGAACAAAATCTTTAAGACCACAATATACCACTTTTTTATATAGCTGGGAATCACAGTTAGTTTTTAGCGGGCTGAGGAGGTTAATCACTGATTTTTTTTGCCATTATGCCATTCAGTTTTGGCGATAGCTTCCCAGTTTTTGTCATTTTTGAACATGACTTTGACAATATACGACTTTTGAAATAAAAAAACATTATCAAACAAATTGAATACGTAGTTTCAAAGCACCAATATATAGCAAAATTTATGCCCGCAATAAATCTTTATCACCACAATAGTACTACCAAATGTACAAAAATAGAGGCTATCAAGCAGATCATTTTAACCCTGCAATTGAGAGTAAAACCGAACCAAAGTTCCTGCCCAGAATAAGGTCCTTCTACCTTCTTTTCTCACTGTCGTCGGATGGATATGGACGTGAGTGTTTGTGTGTGGAAATTTTAAATTTATCCAATCCCATCAGTCGTTTTTTCTGCACAAACAAATCCACTTTATTTAATGGAAAAAAGTTAACAAAATACAAAGCTCTGCAACACGGTCGTTAGCACATAAAAGCCTGATTATGAGAAACAAAGCAATTCCAATTGATTTGTTATGTAAAGAGAAATCCGAAAAAAAAATGAATCAGAATGTTCAAACCAATTTCAAACGAACCCACACTATAGGCAAAAAAACTATGTGTCCTTTAAAATAAAAATTAACTTCATACTCGAATCGATCGTGTCTTTACAAAATTTGATTGATAAAAGTGCTTTTAATCAAATATTACTGATTTTAAGATTTGGGTTGGAAATATAAAATATTCACGCCCTTTAAAGACTGCTTTTAAATCAACACGAAACTGATTAATAAACAATGATCATTGCATTCATGCTAAATGAAAAAAAAAGTGGAAAAATTTATTACGAAAAACCAGTGAGATTTAATTAATTTATTAAAAGAAAACCTAGATTAGTTTGGCACGAAAAATAAAACTAAATATATCTACACCCAGAAAACAGAAGTAGAACAATCGTACAGCCTTTATGCTACAATCCGAATTCATTTTTTAAATTAACAAATAAATAAATCACATTTTTATCTTGAAAAGTTTCACAAAATTAAAAAAGTAATAACTGCCGACATCTTTGGTTATATTTAAATGATCCTAATCTTTTTCTGAAATACGTCTAAAGGTACATCACATTTACTAAGGCAACTTTTGCCTTTGGTTAGGCGTCTTCGGGGTATAAACTGATAAGGGAAGACGTACGAGTTAACAAATTTAAGGTGTGTTTTAAAGTGAAGTGATAATTTTCAAATACATCAAAGTCGTTTTAAACTTGTTTCCAGTTTGGGAGCTTGTCCAGTTGCCATTCGACAAATAAATAAAGTATTTCAAAACAAAGTTCACCATTTGACCGAAATTTTACTTAAAAAACTTTTAGCGTTAAATTTTATGAAAATCAGTCTGCAAAAATACTTAGCCAAACGCGGAACTGCAACTCAACTTCTACAAAAAAAATAAACTGACTCAATTTCTAACAATGTGATCTTAAATTATGTTTAAAAAACTTTAAAAATTAAAATCCCACATTTTTTAATTTTTATGATGGTTTTATTGCAAGCAATATTGAGTAAACAATTTGTTTATTGGGTTTTTCCTTTTCAACAAAAAATTCATAATAATAAAATTTAAAGACAGGAATTAGACAACATGTTCTTGATGTTTCACGCTTCCAAATCGTACACGAACAAAACTTCCTTCTTTTTGATACCGGCTTCTGCTAGAGTTTTCACTGGCTCCCCATTTTGACTTGTACACTGCAAACTTCTTTTAGGAAAATTTGTAGCTATGTCGAATGTGTCAGGTGATGACGGATGACAAAACACATAATTGTAAACATCCTGGACACAGAAAAAACCAATATTTTTTCATTCCTTTATCTCTACATTTTTGGAATTTTTAAAACTGACAATAACTTTTAGACTTGAATCCCCATTTATTGTTTCTTTATTTCTCTTGGTATCTATGGAGTAGATGGCTCCAAAAGTCAACTAGATACAATTTTTAATTTTGCTAAAAATTATTCTATTTTCAACACCAGTTAAAAGATATAATAAAGGACAAGTGGCAAGTATAAGTTCATTTTAGCTGCCACCTTTCCCCTTTTCCTCTTTTGTTAAAAACTGACTAAAGGCCATCGAAGAGATCTCCAATTTCCTATTTAACTCACCTGCAAGGAATGATTTTTCAAGAATCTCCTCTCTAGCCTAGCACCACAAGGCAACTTTATAACCAATTGTACTGCATCAGGATGATTAGGTGAAGGTTCCTCCGGTATTCTGTCTAAATATTCAATTTTCATTCGACGAATTTCCTATTTGAAATAACAATTAAATTAGTTATCAGAAAACTACATCATTAATCAGGACCATTAATGCCTCTTGGTGTCTACAAGTATAATTTCTTCACGCTCCAAATATTCGTTTCACAACGATTAACATAAGCATATGCTAAGAAAGGGAAGGATTGCTTTTGATCCAAGGTCGGTAAATCGAAAAAGATGGCGAAACAAAGAGTGGGAAATGATTTAAGATTATTTTATAGACCAGATAGTTGCCGCATTTGTAAATTATTCTAATAGCTGTTTGAAACAGAATCGGGCCGTCAACACTACAGTTTAAAATTGAGAAATTTAATTCATTAACGCCCCGTGTCCTCAAACGAGGACACTAACTTTAGGATTTTTTTTTAAAGCCCCTCAGGTTCTTTTTTTGGTGGAATTTTTTTTAAAACATCAGGAGCCATCTTTTCTTTATAAGTAGGCACAATTTTTTCACTTTTTTCATAATCGGGAGTGGCAGAATAGTTCCTGATAGAGCAGCAAGATTTTCACTAAAATGCATCGGTCCAGAAAATTTTTTTTTTCTCACATCTTGTTGGAGTTACCGCTACGGAAAAAAATTAGCAGACACTCAAGATGTTGTAAAACAAAGCCGTAAAATAATTTTCACTGAAATTTCAACCAGAACCAAGTGAGCCACAATCAAATTTTGGTGTCCTCATTTCAGGACACGGGGATTTAATGTATGCAATTCATACGTAATAGGGAAAACAATAGTTTTGTCAACATTTTCATAAAAAGTGGGTAAAAAAAGGCCAATTTTTTCAGTCATTTCTTTCTATATTATAAGAAATAAATGATGTGACCTCAAATTCTCAGTTTTGATGGGCGGGTGGGCAATCTGAGTGTTCCTCAGTGGTGAAATGTTCTTGGTGGTAGATAGTTTGTTTTTTATAAATAGTATGATTTTTTTACGTCGGAAAATTTTCTTATCTACCTCAGAAACTTGGGCTTTCGGGCCACAGGCACGTTACAAGAAAATCGAAGGTTCATTCGACTTTCGATTTTGACGCAAATGATGAGACTTTGATAGGGTGGGGGTAAAATGCGTTTCTTTTGCCAATTATGGCAGCTACGAACCTATTGGTAAAGCAATGAGATACAGCAGGAAAGAAAGCAAGAAAACTGCTGAATCTCAAACAAAATTTCAATTTGTGAACTCCTATAACACCAATATAGGTGTTGTGAACCAGCATGGCTGGCTGATGAATAGATACGTAGTAGTCATTCAGGAGGAAAAATGGTACCGAGCTCTTTTTTTAAGAGTTGTCCAAATGACAGTGGTAAATAGTTGGCGATTGCACCGATACTGACAGACTCACGGGCCTTATTCAATGTGTTTGATAGAATACCCTAGGTGATTGGCTATTGACTATTTGAGTTCTGGCAGCGAACCTTTCCCCCAAAACAAAATGCGCTACTCAAAACCGAGTATTATATTAAAAAAGGATGTCAATGATGATATTATACGTAAAAGAGCAAAGCAACGGCGATGCCAATTGCAAAACTGCAGGAGTAAGCTAAGCCGTATTGCAAACAGGCAATGCTGCTTGTCTTGCCTTGTTCCTTTTCATGGCAAATGAAGTATAAAGTGGCTATATATGAAGGTTCTTATACGTATAAATAAATAACTTAAATTAAAAATGGAAAAAGTTATTTAAAAACCCCGAATTTTCTATTACCTCTAGTATCAATATTTACAATTACGTTGAGTTGCATACTTTAGATCCCCGTGTCCTCAAATGAGGACAGCAATTTCCCGGAAAACGGTGCAATAATTTTGGGAAAAATTTACAGAAATATCATTTTTGATTTTTTTTATGCCAGACCCCAAAAGGATTTCAAAAAATTTCTACGATTTCTATACCTGGGCGTTAATGGGTTAAAAAAAAGATATTAATCAGAAACTGATAATGAACACCCACCTCTTTCCTTTTCACTTCTTCTTCTTCAAATTTTCTCCTCATTGTTTCTAATTCTTCAATTTTTTTACGTTCTGCCATTCGCAGTCGTTCTTTTTCTTGATCTGCTAATAATGATTGTTGATAAGCTTCATCTTGTTGGGCCCTTAGCGTTTGGTTGAAACTTCGTTCCATTCTGAAATCCAATTAGACATTAAGTAATTGTAACAGGTACACAGAATTCACATTTCAAACACAAACACACTAGATTATGATGAATAATCAACAAGGCCAATTTATTTCATCTGTCATCAGATTATTTCCATTTGAAGGTGTGGCGTCACAAGCACTCATCAAATTATGTATTTACACTAGTAAACTAGTGCACTTAGGATCCAAAGTTGCACAGAAAGGTAGTTTTCTCCACTCTTCTAAGAGATTGTCACATATTACCTATAGAGTTTGCAAATAAATCCTTACCTCTCGGCCCGTGCTGCTGTTAAGCAAATTTCATTTTCTTTAACCACGGCTCGGAGACGTCGTAAAAGTTCTGTCGCATCAACGGCTCCTTCCATTCTGAATGTAATTAAAAGAAGAGTGTTATTTGTTATACACATATCATTATCTCTCCTCTACCATTAGGTTATTGGGTTTACCTTGCAACAACTGTCATTCTTCCTTCTCGAAGTACTATTACAGCTAGAAATGGATGACCATTATCCCTGAGGGCTTGTGACACTCTGTAGCCCTCACCAGTATTTACACTGCATGCCCAAAATAATAAATTTTGATTTATATAAGCTAAAACATCTGGATTAGTTAATACATCTCTGTAAAAAAAAACCCTTAAGTAACTTTACAATCAACCATCAGATCTTATTACACTGAATTATATTATTACTCATTCTTGATAAAATAAATAACCCACAAATTAGATTAAATTTAAATTTAAATACTTTCATATAGCATATATTAATTCAATCAAATTCAAAATGCAATGAGAGCTTACCTGCAAAAATCAACTGCATCACCATTTTTTTCAGAATGAAGATAAACTAGAAGAAACCTTAATTCTTGCTTAGCATCATTCAAAGCTTGGGCATAGGTTCCCTGGTAAAAAACAGGATGAACATGGCCATAATGCTCTTCAAATGAACTGATAAATGACAAAACATCCCCAAGTGGATCTGTTAATACTGAAAATCATAATATTCATGATTTATCTGAGTGATAACAAAAGTAAATTTATAGTGCTTCTGAGCACTGAATAAATCCTATTAGGCAATCAAAGAATATAATATTCTGCAAGATTCTAAACTGTAATGTACATGTTATCAGCATCAAAATCCCAAAAATTTCACCTAAACAGGTAAGAAAAACTAAAGACAACTTTAAACCCATTACCTCCTGAGATTTTTTACTTCTAAATCATTAAAATTCTTCAAAAAATTACTTTTTTATGGGCTTTTTTTGTTAAAAATATTTCTCACTTATATCTTTTACACATGTTAACACATTGATTGAAGATTGAAATATGGTGACGAAAGCTTACATCTTCTAGGATCTGGTCTGAACAATCTTAAAGTTATACTGAGTGCAGTAGCAATGGTGTTGTAACAAAAGTTGAAAACATAATTGAAAATATATCGAAAAATTCCTCCCAATCCACCACCACTGTAATCATCCCTGGGTCTTGAGAAGAAGTACTGTTGGGCTAAATGGTCATTAACAACTGCAGGTGCTCTGGCATTTGTTGCAAACATGGACGGCCTTCCTTCCCGAATATTCAACTGGTCTTGCACTGCAACTTCTAAATCCCATGAATGCCTCTGTAGGACATCTCTACACACAGTAACATCTTCAATACCAGTGAGATCCTACAATAAGTAAATACATTAATAATAAGCACAAACTAATGATTAGTAAAATGAAAACTGATTTAAGACAATAAATATTGGCTCTTCGCTCATCCGCAGACCTGAAATTGCAAAACTTTCTCCATTTGTTCCGCAGTCATTCCCCCCAGCCCTTGCCTCAAATCGTTCATTTTTATTTCACGACTGAGCCTCTAATTGTTGTGTAATAACTTTTCTTCAGCTATCGAATCTACTGGAAGTTCTACATGAAAGATATTTCTACGAATTGTTGAATGACTTGTTAATAAACCCTACATCGATTAACAACGAAAAAATGGGTTAAAATCGAATAACAACAAATGACATGTTCTAAACATCGGTGCCAACTTAATTCTTGGTAAATAAAGCTAAGCGTACCATAAAGTTAGTTCCACGTTTACCCGCCTTTTGTATGTTTGGACCGTTTCCCCGCTCACGTAAACCATTAAAAATTTCCCGGATTATTCAATTCTTTACATTTTCCATTCTTTCTCTTGTCTCCCGATGTTCTCTTTGTGTGACAACTATTTCAAGTCACTCCGTGTTTTATACAGAAGTCAAGCCCTACCCGTTTGAATAAAAATTAATACGCTGTTTAACATGATTTTTTATTTTCCGAAGACTCAAATAGTGCAATGGAAACAAAATTCCTCGGGAAAAATCGTAGTACAGATACTAGGCTAAGAAATCAAATTTTAACTTAAAATTGTAAAAAAACTTTTACCAAAGTAGGAATCATTGGAATAGTAGGCGAGCACGCTACTTCTCGTTCTTCATACCTTTATTCCAAGTGATTAAAAAGCAAAAAAAGACTTGGGATAAATTAGCTGTTAGTGTAAATGTCTGGTCGTCATTAGAAAGAAGTTTTATTGCAAGCCAAATATAATAAAATAGGGCATTTCGTGACTTCGGCAAACTTTTACCTCAATTATTATTATTATTATTATTATTTTTAAATAAACCAAACCTTTGGAATACTAATCCATTATTTAAAAAATTTATAATTATTCAGAGTTTACATCTTTTAACTACATGCTAAACTTCAATAGTTTTAATAGTGTAAACCTTGACTTGGATCCCTTACATTTTTTTCTTTTGTTGAGAGAAGATAATCTATCAACTGCTTAATAAATTTAACAAATAATGATCACCATCGTTCGTAGATTAAGCTCCCTAATGTCATAAATAGACCTATTTTACTCTGAACAAAATATTTAGAATTTTGCACCGTAAGTTATTATTACTCATCCATTTAAAATAGTTTTTGTCGAACAATGTTTTCTTCATACTACGAAAATATGGATTTAGTATTTCCCACGTAACATCAGTTGACAAGAGTTAAACAAAAAAGGGAAATGTTGAATCAAGGGGGAAAAAGTTTTTGTAAATAAATTGCAAAAATTTCAACATCATGTGAAGAAACAAATGAATTTTACCTGTTTGTTTAAAGTTGAAAAAAAAAATTCAAGTATTTTTATTAGCGAAAATTTTTTATAAGTATTTTGGAAATGAGCAGAACAAATAAGATGGGAGGACAAAACGACAAATTGGAGATATCAAGTGCATCTATTTCGGTAACAGATTTCGTTTTAAGGGGAAACACGTTCAGATTTTGGAATGGAGATGAATACATCGGTCAATTTTTAGCAGTAAAAGACAAGGGTAAAGTGGTAATGGAAGGCCTGGGATCTTACAAGACGGCTGATAATGAAATCTACCAGGGAATTTGGGAAAACGACTGCTTGAATGAAGCTCACAAAATAATTTTTTCCGATAACAGCGAATTCATGGGCAGTTTGGATGAAATGGTCATTCAAGGTCCTGGAAAGTATAAATTTAAGGAAAATGTAGAAATCGAGGGAGAGTTAGTTGAAAACAAATTCATTGGAAAGGTTCATCTAAAAGATCCCACTCAACATTTATGGAGGGGAGAAGTTAATACAGACGAATTATTCTTAAAATTTCACCCCCTGCATTCATTTTGGCAGTCAGTCTTGAGTAAACCTTCAGATGTTTTGCTTTTCACTGGAGAAACAGAAGAGGAAAACGAGGAAAAATTTCATATTTTTTAGAGATTTTTTAAAAATATATATATCTACACATTCTTGATTCAAAATATTTTTAAATACAATAAATAAAGGGTATACTGTATTTACTTATACAATTTGTGACTTGTTCACAGTCAAAGAGTTTCACAAGGGGTTTTTAATTTCCTACAATTAAACAAAGTAAGTTAGATTTTTAATTTCGAAGCTCTCTTTGTGTTTATTATTAATTCAATACGTGAGATATTCAACGCGACATAAGATAGTTTTCGATTACAGATGGCGTCAGGGAAGGTTAACACACTGACGAACCTTACAACTTTATGAATAAGAAATAAAAATAAAACTAAAAATAATATAATTTATTAATGCTAATGTGAACTATATCTAAAAGAAAAAAAGACTAGATGAAAAACCACATTTAACAACTTTCCGCCAGTTCTTCTAATACCGAAATATGACATAATTTAACCAATAAATATAGAAAAGTAACCGTAGTAAGAATTTATAAATTAAAGTAATTCGAACAATTTTTCGCGAATTGAGGCAATTTTATAGACTAAAATGTATAAATTATTATTTAAGGTTTCCTTTCGGAACTTGAATCATATGTGTGATTGTGCTGAATATTCTCCGTTGCTGTTTCTAAAATTGTCAAACCATTTTTGCAATATCCGTTCAGTTCTTTTACTTCTTCATGGGCACGAAGCCGATTTTCAATATGGTCCGGGTGAGCGTCGAGAACCAGAGCTTTCAGGAACATTGATACCACGGCCCAAGGCATGATTCTGAAATTAACAAAAAATTAAAGACACTTTTTTTTACTACTGCTGGTGAATCTGAAAGATAAAAATTTTCTTGTTATTAAAAAATAAACTTTATGACCTAAAGCAGTAAGTTTTGGTCATAATATACATTTACGAAAGTAATTTTTTATTAACCAGAGTTCTAATACAATCGTATTACTTTATCAACAACTAAATATTTGTCGATAAAAACTACGAGTTGTATTTATTGTTCAGTACAAGAACTTAGAACCAAAGGTGTAACAAATCTGAGAAGTAAGAACACAAATAATTCTGGTGGTGGTCGGTGCATCAAACTTTGCACCACTCTGACTCCACCAAAATCTGACGAAAATAGCAGGTCAACCGAGTATTTCGGCAGTACAAGAATGCATTCACTCGACACGTTCCTAAAGATGCTTGTTGCATCCTGTAATCAGTCGGAAGACCACCGACATAACCACGGAAGCATCTGCGTTCATGTTGAATGGTTACAATAACAAAAATGATATTATAGAAAAATTATTCGCTAGCTCTCTCCGGCAAAAACAGCGATAAAATGAGAGAGTATTAGCAGAACACTCGAGAAATTTATTGTGAAATTAACTTGGTGCGAAGGTGGCTTGGTAGAACAAAAAAAGAGAAATTATTCGAAAGGTATGATACAATATCATCGCCTATATATTAGGAAAAGAAAAAAAAATAGCAATCTTGAATAAGAAATAAAAAAATGTCTAACCCTTTCAGCCATATTAAAGCTGAAAATAATCCTGGAAGATAGACTTGCTTTTGATTGGTTATCACTGCTTGAACCACTCTATCTGCAACATATGAGGCTTCGAGAGTCGGAACCAACCTAGAAGAAAAAACAATTTTTATTGTGATAACGCACAAAGAGCAATATTGTTTTGGGCGATCCATCTGGGCGAAAGAAGTTGCTGGTACGTTACCAAATAAAATTTATTATTTATATGGGTTTAAATTAAATGATTATAAGAAACATTTATTAAATTTAAACAAACAAACCTTGTGTCGACACCATCGAACATTCCAGTGCTTTTAATAAAATACGGACAAATCGCTGTTGTGTGAATGTTTCGATGCCCATGAGATTCCAATTCGATTCGTAAGGATTCGTCGAAACCTAAAGCAGCAAATTTCGACGAGCAGTAATCTACCAGTTTGGTCATTCCGACCACTCCAGCCATGCTTGCAATGGTAACTATGTGACCTTTCTTCGATTCTATCATCTCCGGTAGAAATGCTTTTGTCGTCTGTTACAAAAACCACACTCCATTCATTACATTTATTTTTACTATTACTATTACTACTATTACTACCATCATAGCTGCATTTTTATATGCTGCAAGAGAAATGGTCTTTCTTTCCACAATGCACATCAAAGACTTGGCTTCCCGGTTCATTTCTCGTCACACTTATAAAGGTGCGATATATATATACAATATATAATAAGTGCGTGTTAAAGCGATTACTCCTTCTTTAAGAATACTACTAACCCAATTCAAGTGCATAAACCTTTGTCTACTCGAAGGAAAAGCTTTAGTCATTTCAGGGTCTTTGTTTTACCAAAAACAAAAATTTCAAGCCTACCCTAAAAGAGTTACTTAAAAAAGTGGCCACTCACCCAAAAATGTGAAATTACGTTAACATCAAAGGTTTTCTGAATGAGGTGATCTGGAGTTTCCAAAAGAGGTCTGCCGGACACAATCCCCGCATTATTTACAAGAATGGAAACCTAAAAGAATAACTTTCGATTAATCTATAAGTTTAATGAGAACGGACTACCTCAGTTCGATTCGTATACCTAATCACAAAAATTTGGAAGACGGAATCTTGACACAAGATGTGTTTTTCCGAGATTTTATTCCTATGTGAACCTCTTGATGATTATAGAGAATACATCTTCGTATGTGCTAAAGGTTTTTTGAAAGTCTTGTTTAGTTAAAAGTTACTGGTGAAATCTATGTAAATTTAATTTTATAGGTTAAAATTAAAACGCGGGGGCTTAGGTTCAATTATTGGCATCCTTATTCTAAGGATGAAGATTCAGAGTCTGACGGATTCAAACGTCAATGAAATTAAACGTCAGCTATTGGACTGTAATTCAAATCTTCTTCTGTTACTTCGTAACACTAAGAGTCTTGTTATAATTTAATTTCAACAATGTTCTATAAAAATATTATTTTTCCGACTGACTACCAATTCTTCGTTGAGTTAGACTGAATTAGATCGGAATTGGACTTTTTGCCGAAAGTCTTGTGTACACAGTTAAAAATGACACATGACAACATCAAAAACGTAAATAATATTTACTTTTTTTAAAGTTATGACTTAAATTTTTGGGAAATAATTCAACTTATCAGGAACATGAAATTTCACACAAGACACTGGCTCAAACGTTGCAAAGATCTCATTATCAAAAAAATCTGTTTTTAACTGAATTTTTTAAAAACACTTTTAAAGAAAAACAACACAGCAGAAGTGAAATCAAATTTTTCTAATTTTTTAAGTCAAAAAACAATAATTTCATCATTTTTAATAATTCACAGTCAAAGCCAATCACGGTACAGCGTGATTTGTCTTTACATTTGCAACAGACAATGATTTTTATTTCTGTTTACCAAAAGCTCAAATGAGATTCCAAAAAGATTCGTTCAGGTCAACTCCTAAGTGGATTAATTTGTTTAACAGTCCACCGAGCCGAGTTTGTCAATCTACACAAGCATTTGGCAATAAGCAAGAAAACGCCTGGAGATTTCACTTTCAAATCTTTCCATAGCGCTTGACCTGCAATCTCAACAAACTCTACGATCTAATGATCTGAAGATCATTTCACTTTAATCTGTTAAAAGCAATATAAGTTCAATAACTCGAATTAAAAACAAAGCATAATTTCGTCTTGGGATTTACCCATCGACCAGATTTCCCTCCGATAACAACCGGATATTGCTTTTCAAATATAAACTACTCCAGGTCATCATGGAGGGAAAAATAGAGGGGAAGCGACGCCCCGGAAGAAGAAAAACTTCGTGGCTGAAGAATCTTCGGGAATAGTTCGGCATGTCATCCGCCGCCCTCTTCCGAGCGGCAGCATCCAAGGTCGCCATAGCCCTGTTGATTGCTAACCTTCGACGCGGAGACGGCACACGCTGATGATGATTGCTTTTCAATTTTTAACAAGTACTTACCTTTCCGACCTCATTGATAACTTCTTTGGCCGTCTTGTACACTATTTCTCTCTTAGTAATATCACAGACATAGCCATAAGCAACTCCTCCTCCAGATCTCACCACATCGATTGTGCCCTCGATTGCTGGAACAAAAGTTACGAAAGTGTCTCAAAGCTGAGGTGAAAATTCTGGTCGAAACAGTGGGAGGAGTAGTATAGGAGTTAAGTTCCTGACTTGGACGCAAATGGTCGTGGGTTCGAATCCTCCTCCCGCAACCTGTTATACCCAAAAATTAAGGGTGAAAACCGGGATTAAAACCGTCACCAATTCTAATTGAAACAAAGAAAAGAACAAAAATTCTGTAACAATACGATAAATTAAGGAGACGCAAAATTCAATTTATAAAAAACGACACAAGGCGCTATATTCTTAGAACAAATAACGTATATTACGTGTTTTTATTTGTGTAAAAATGTGTCAATCAAATTTTAAAGTTTGGGACGATAACAAGAGAAATACAAAAAAAGGCTACACAACAACATTTATATTATACCAGTCATGTAACCACAACCGAACCAATGAATCAAGGATCTTAAAAACACCAAGCTGTCATTAGTTTTCATAAGAATAAAAATTGTAGAATGTGATTAGTCGGTGTCAAATCTCTGGATTAGAAGCTCCTGAAAAATCTTAATGAATTTCCAACTAATTCCTTATCCAATCCTTGAGACCAAGACATTAGTTTATTTATTAGGGCTAGAACACGTACTTGTCGAAGTTGAAAACAAGTGACAGCTTGCTATTAAATAGTAATAAAAAATATTTAGGCTTCTTGAAATCTCAAATATTGTAAAATGAAAAGGGAAACTGTCTTTGAATAAAAAATTCCAGTCGGCAACAACTCTGTTTTTAAAATTTTATTCTGAGTGTAAAAATTCATCTAGATAAAAGCATCATTTCCGACCCAAAAAAGGTTTCTAAGACAAATGAAAGATAAAAAGGCTTTTTTCTTACAAAAACATTTGGCGAATACAAAGTTTTTTGTTTTTGTTTTAGTTTTTAATAAAGTAAATTTGATTTTTATAAAAACTATTGGGCCAACAAAGAGGATTTTCAAACAAAAATTACAGAACAAAACCAGTTATTATTGATCTGTACTACTGAGTAATATTTTACGCAAACATACATGTCCACTCCTGATTCTATGGACCAGCGGCTATTCCTAAAACAAACAAGAATGCTATTAAAACTTTTCATAAAAAGTTTCACTTAATCCTTTCCCTTCCTACAAAGAAATGTTCGACAACATTTTAAATTATGCTGAAGATAATAATATTGATTTGTATTATTTTATGCAGCAATAAAAATGGCAAGAGTCAATGAGATCTGGCGACAACACGATATCGTATTCAATTTCAAATTATCCTCATATATTTCCTCCGTTCCACCTCCAAAATACCATTTATTCTAAACGCTACTTTTTAATTCTTCTGAATTTTGAAACATTTACGTTGCGCTCGAGAGTACAAACCGCAATATTACATAGCTGAAAACAGTTAAACAAACGTCAGATTGACCAATCGACTAATTACCACCGTTGGCCAAGTGTTAGGCTAAGTAAATAATTTCTTCACATACCCAAAGATACACCTTCAGAATTGAGGAATATGGACACTTCATGACTTTTCCTAAAAATCACATTCAATACATTTTTCAGTCCCCCACTCCCCCTGACTTTTTACTGCTCATTATTTTTTTATGATTAACGAATGTTTGAGTTCATTTTCAGTTGAAAGGTTTCAAACTTTGCTCGTTTTATTCTTGGTCATTAGTCGTACCTGTATACTTTTTATACATTGATACCTGATTGTGATGAAGTTGATTGATATTAATAGAGACCACTTGAATGGGACAGCGGTGTCCCCACGCATTTTGGATTGGGCAGAGAAAAGTATAAATAAAAAATAAAAACAAACTCACCTTTGAAAATCCTCAACGATTTGCTAACGATTTCGTCAGTCGCGGAACCTCGAAAACAGGGAGAGGAGAAGGAGGTCGGGAAAAAAAGGATGAATTCTAACTGACCTTCCTTGCGCAATAGAGGCGAATCTATCAATCCCAGCATAAACTGGGACGCGGATGAACAAAAAAAAAGAAAGCGAAAAGAAGCGAAAAGCGAAAAAAGCGAGTAAGTGATCAATTCGAAAGCGATTCAAAACGAATACTACTGCGAACCAAGCAGGAAACCCAAACTCTGGCCACCTTCGGCCTTTTTTTTTTTAGCCAGGGGAAACCTCTCGAAGGTTGGCCGTCCTGCCTTTGGGGAGGCAGGAGGGAGTATGTGGGATTTGCACCCACTAACACCCCTGAGTGGACACCATCTAGGCTCGGACGGTAAGACCCGGGAACCGGTGAAAACTCTACCGCAATGGCCACCTTCGGCCTGTGGCAACCTGCTCGTATCCTCTAATTTTTACTAAGGCGCGAACACCACTTTTACTAAAAAACACGAAATCCATTTCGACTAAAATAGAAAAGCGCTTTATTTAGAGTTTTACTCTAGAAAAAAATGAGTTTCTTTACAATGAGATGCCATAGGTGGAAAAGGCGATACCTATATTCAGCACCATAATTTTCTGCGCCATCATGCTGCTTTACCGAATTCTCTACATGCGACATTTTGGCTTCCTTTTACTATTTATTAATGCAAACAACTCATTAGGACTTTGATTGAATATTTAAACCGAATATTGGATTGGAAACACGTATTTTATGGAAACGTTATGTCAAGATACAATAGTAGTTTCCCAAAAAAGGCAAGGGGTAATTTCCCTCATCGTTCTAAACTCTTGAAAAGCTGGCACAAAATTATATTAACAGTCCTGTTCGTAAAATACCCGGAAATCGCTTGATTCTTGTAACACGAGGTTTTCACAAGACCGCTTAAAGTGAATTGTCTAGGTCAGGGATGACGAACCTTTTTTAATTTTCGTGCCATAAAGTCACAAAAATTCTCTTTTTTTAAATAGGTGACAGGCCATAATAAAATTCATTCGAAATGTTAGCGTGGTGAAACTATACGTAAGTATAATTAAATAAACAAATACAGTAAAAGCATTTTCTTTTTAAAACAATTTTATCTAATGCGCAACTTTATACAGTTTGAGAGAATCAATGCAATATTTTAATGATAAAATGTATAATTTATGACGGTTATAGTTAACATACTAAGATAGGTATTCAGTACTAGAAATTTATATCATAAATTATAAATTAAGTGTAAATTAATAATTTTTAACTAATTTCTATCAAAAAAGATAGCTTATTAAAAATAATAATTTTGCTTTTGTGCGTGCCATCAAAATTTTTCAAACGGGCCACTTGTGGCACGGGTGCCATAAGTTCGCCATCCCTGGTCTAGGTAAAAAAAGTGGTTATAATTGACTATATATCAGTTATCTGAATTTGCACAAATTCAATCAAAACATCATTTCTATAAGACGTGAGGAATTTTTTGTTACGTTTTTTAGTGACGGCTTTCCAAGCCTTTTTAAAATGTTGCTCTTTCACAATGGAATCTATTTAAAAAAATGAAATGAGAACTACAACAGTTTCAGATTGTCCACTTTAAAACAAATTAACAAGCGATTTCGAAAGAAAGTGCACAGATCGCCGCACCCGAGCAGCTAGAAGACCTTGAGCTACAAAGCCGCAATCACCCATTCGAGGAAAACATAACCGAGAAGAAAGAAATGGAGTTGCGACAAAAGTAAAAATCTCACTGAGGGTTTGCATTAAAAACTTTAAAAAGATTTGGAATCGGGAAAAAAATTTTTTTTGTAGCCAAAGAATATTTTAAAAATTTTTCGTCCCTATCATTAGCCATAATTTTTTAATTATTTTACCAATCAAAACGCGAAAGCATCTTATAGGGTCTCTTCGCTTCCGTAACTTAAAAAGACTCTGGCTGCCTAAAACTTAAAAACTTGTTGAAATACTGAAGTTTGAGTCTAGCGGAGAGGGTCACTAGGTCGAGTCAAAACAAAATCATTTCAAACCAGCCCAATAGTAAAATAAATAAATCAACAAAGGTGCAGTTACAAAATGTAATCGAAATTGCAAGAAGAAAACTAAACTCTTTCACTTTGAAACTCTAAATAAATGATAATTAGGCTGTATTTTAAATTGAAATAAAACCAAAAAATGGTGTATTTTTTACTTTTCACCCGTATAATATCTGCTACTAGTCACGGAGGCAGCTCGACGGCAAAATGTCGTACACAATACGACAAAACAAAAACATACCCCAATACAGGGGAAACACCTCTAATTAATTTTGTGCAGTTTTAAACCACAGTTCTTACAACTGTGATATCATAAGTCTACTTATATCTGCCTAAAAGAAAAAATTATATGTATGCATACATACATACATACATATACATATATATATATATATATATATATATATATATCAATGACATTGTGTAAACACGTGAAAGAATTAAATGCAATACTGCTACGATATATATAAACTATATATATATATAGTTTTGTTTTCGTAGCAGTATTGCATTTAATTCTTTCACGTGTTTGCACAATGTCATTGAATACTTCAAAAATATAAAAAGGAGCTGATTCCCAGAATGCATGACAGTAAAATCTGCTGTCAAACTAGAAATACGAAACTTGTTTTCTATACGAAGCCAACGTCTAGTAAATACTCTTAAAATGTTCTCCTCTTTTAAACTAATACAATTTTCCTGAGTGAAACATTATCTAAATCAACGGCTTACTATTCAATTTATTTTTATTAAAGAACCTCATATTCAAAATAAAATTTAACGAAATGAATATAAATAAATATTAATCCATTGTATTACAATGTGTCGGACAAGTGCCAAAATGTTATTTCTTCTCACCAGACTTTCAATGTCTTCTAGAAAGCAGATCTCACCTTGTTTATTTATGTCCCAGACGACGACAATGCATCCTAATTTTGAAAATCTCTCAGCAAGGAGCCGTCCTAAACCACCTCCACCTCCTGTGATGAGGACAATTTCACCCGAAATGTTTTTCGATCGATACTTTACTGGCAAAAAATACTGAATTACAGCCTCGATAATGTAAAAAACCGCAAGAATTAAAAATAATAAAGTGTCAATCACGTTTTCCTTCACCATTATTATTCCTTTAAAACTTCAAAGCCTTTTTTCTTCTTATTCTAATTCTTCCTTCTTCTATCAAAAATCAATCATTCTGAAATAAAAATAAAAATAAAATAGAAAAGGCAAAGCAGTCAAATACACTAAATAAATTTCTGACTTTCCCAAAAGTCTATAACAGCACTTCTTTTAAGGACACCTATTTATTAAAAATTTATCATAATGAATGGTCCGGAAACTATAACTTAACATATTCATTTAACTAAACTGATTTTACAATTCATCGGTGAAATCAAAACTTTTTTATCTAAATTGTAACTTTAAATACCTAAAGTTTAAAGCACTTGAAAAACACTTTAATGTTGTACAATTAAAGCAAAAAGTTTTCGGGATGAAGACACAGTCCACCAATTTTTTTCAGAACATCCGTACAGTGGTGTGACTACTACCGAAATAAAAATAATAAATAGAGAAGTGGTTATGTCACGGGGATAAAATGATGGTAAAAGACCTTGTGGTGGTGGCAGTTAATTCAAGAGAACGGCTTCTCCCGCCACACTAACTGACCGTGAGGTCGATAATGCAATCATATACCATGTGAAGTATTTTTCATGTTTTGTAACGGATGCTGGTGAGATTTCGTAATTTTTATTAAATAACACTCGCACAACACAAAGGACCTGCGTCAAACTTCTTAGGTACATTTTATTTAAAATCCTTTGTTCCCATTAAACCCATTCAAAAAAATACTACAGTGTCTTTTTCGTTTTTATCAATCTGGCAATTTTTGTCGTTGTAGCTATAAATCTATACTATCACGCTTAAGTTCCAACTTTTCATTTGTCTCTTTTACTTACGCCCTCAAAAAAATTGTACAAGTACTCTCTAAGAGTTAATTCTTTGCAACGTTCCTTTCGTTTTTCTACCGGTCCGTTTCAGAATATACTATACTAGCCCATTGGCTGATACTACACAAAACCGAGACAATTAGTTTGGGTCTTATTAGGTTCTTCAGATTGTCAAACGGACTTATCTTTCAGAAGTTATATTTGGTAAAACAGTACTGATTCAGTGTTATGTAAAAACAAAAGCCTAAAACCGTGTGAATAAAAAAAATTTTGTAACGGTTCTTGACTAGTTTTTCAATTTAAAAAAAAGGATGTAGGAACTCGCTGAATTGTTCCGTTAGTGAACTTGGTTCCAGAAAATTTATGAGAGAAAGGCGGCCGTAAGTCCACATCTTATCTGTAATAAACTGATTCGAGCCATTAGAAAAATAAGCGGTTTTAATTAAAATGACTTACTATTGAGAAAAAAAATATGCGAATTCCATGACGATTTTTAAACTTTACGACTGTGATTAATCTTAGCGCAGCAATTTACTTGGATTAATGGTTACCTTAAGCGAACTTTACGCTCGCGTGAGAATGATAAATGTAAAACTATTCTTAGAGTTTTGACTTTTTATTATCATTAGCCTTAAAAAAAGAGAGAGAGAGAGACAATTTGTGAACTGGAATGTATTATAGCATTTATGTTTTATGACAAGAACATGGATGCGCTAAAAAGATACGAATCACACATAAAAAAGTTTATGGAGGTTCTCAAAATCATGAAGTTCTCACTGAGATTTCCAAATCACTTGGAATTGTGTTTCCCGATAGTTTTACATTTACTACAGCTTGTTAAAATAAAAAAAACATGAGAGGTTTCATTCCTGTTTTCAGCTTTTTAAATCCGCTTTCACGATTTAATTGTACGAACCTAGCAGTGTATAGGACGAATCATATGCAATCTAAGTGTTGCGTGACACTAAAATGTTATTCAATGTCAACGTGGCTTCCTTTTAAAAATTTTCTATAAATGAAATAATTTTATAACCTTGTAATAGCATGCGAATCGTAATTTGCAAAAACATTTTTAAGAATAACAGAAATCACTGTCATTAATTGCCTACTAGTATATTATTATGCATTATTAGAAAATTATAAATTAGTCATGGTTGAAGTAGATGTCAGTGTCACATATGATTATATTAGTGCTCTGCTCTTTACAATTATTTGAGTTCCAAATTTGTTTTGATGCATTATTACCGATTCCATAAGAGAAAACAAACTAATTAATTAATATAATACATTGAGGGGTTTAGTAGGCGAGAGGTTGGAGCACTCGCCTATCACTCCAAGGGCCGTGGTTCATGCCAAATCCCACCTGGGTGCAAAATTCGCAGCCAGTTTTTCCCCCGCTCTTCCTTACCTTAAATGTTTTCCTTCAATTTATCCACAATCCTTTCCCCGAAATTCCGTCCAAGGCTCACAACCTAGGTAGTAATGTTCAGTCAGCGAGCAAACCTTCAACGAAAGGTAGCTGACACATAATCAAACACATTTTCAACTCATGTAATAACTTGCTCCAACAAAAAGGAGTGAAAATGAGTTGAAAACATTGTGGCCCCTAGTTGGCCGAAACGAAAAATATATTGAGAAAACAAACTAACAGAAGTACGGTTTTTGAAAGTTACCAAGTAGAAATATTGCAACTTCCATTTGCAATACACCCTTTGCAAAACCCTTGAATCCAACTTGTTTTATTGAAACAATCAATGATTCAGTTTGGTAAATCTAACTTCAGAAAAAAATCATTGAATTAATGTAATTCTTACTATTTGTATAAAATTATGGAAATTCTATTGTTCCAGACAAATCGTATGAAATACCCTTTAACTTGTCAGAAAAATTAACAATTTCAACAAATAATTTCGCATTATTTCATAAAAGATTCTGGAAAACACTCAAACGTACAAACATCGATAACTTGTGTTTTTCCAAATGTCCTATTACTCAGAGGAAATAAAAATTGATCATATAAATTTAATCTGATTAAAATATACAAAAAAATTCAAAGCAATTTAACAAATTTTAATACCACGTTGTTTTTTTAAGTAAGTTCCGTTTTGAAATTAAATAAAGACGTGCAAAGATATGTCAATAATTTTATTTTAACATGAAAGCCTGTACCTTAATCTACTTTTCAACATAGTTTCCGCCAATATTGAGGCACTTGTCATAACGTTGTACCAGTTTTTGAATGCCCTCCTCATAGAAGTCTGCCGCCTGACTTGTTAACCACTGCATCACAACTGTTTTGACTTCATCATTGTCTTGAGGACGGAAAATCATTCCGCAAGGACGAAATCCTAAAGCGTCTGTTTTCCCTCACCTTATTTCCCACCTCCTGCATCAAATTTCCGTGAACCATTCGTGAACTGCACAGATTTCACGATGAATATCGATCGCTTTTAGGCCTTTAGTACTAAGAAATCTTATAACAGCCCGTGCTTCACAGTCGGCAGGACTCAAGATTATCAGAGCTATCTTAAACACTCAGTACACAACATAAACGAAGAAGAATCAGATTGTAATGGCGTGAGTGCATAGGTAACAGATGCAGGTACCCAGTGTGCATGCAAAGGACACCAACCGCAGCGCTGTGGCCAAACGGTACTTACTTAAAAAACATGCCTCGTAAATACAGATATTTCATATTGAAGATTATTTATAATTTAAAATGGATCAAGTCCTAGATAATAATTAATAATTTTAAAACCAAGATCGCATTCCAGTTTCACCTTGTCATTTTGACAACTGACGATGATTCCAGCAGTTAAGTAACCTTCTGAAATTTTTAGACATGACTTTTTTATCCTTGTTGTGTTAAGGCGAACATCACCCCTAACAATGAAACCCAGCAACAACCAGCAAAAAATACTAATTGACTTATGCTTTGGTAAAGAGAAAATTAAAAATTCATTGCCTATCATTTGGTTACAAAATTTCTTTTTGTAATCTAATGTTAATTGAAAGAAAAGTTTACAATTTTGAAATATTCCAACAAAGAGTTCAAAAAAATTTTTTAATATCTGCCAAACTCATCATATAATTCAATATATAATATTACTGCCTCTCTAATTATCACTAATATTATTACAAATATTATTACGTCTTTTTATTTGTGTGGTCGCCTGATTAAACTGCTTTTCTGATGTCACAGATCACATTCCCCTACCCCGAGTTGAAAGGAATCCATTTTTTTAACAAAGTTTTCAAAAAAAAAAAAACATCACATGACCAGAAAACTTACAGCATCCAAACAGTTGACTCGGGATGGGACATTCATACCTAAGTGACATCTATTTTGCTGAGTTAAAACAACTCACTTTCCGGATGAATTGGTAGAACGGAAATGCTGTAGTTAGGTGAAACAAAGAATAATAATAAAATTTCAATATTTAAGATCTGACACTTCTGGTTCATGTATAATATATTTAGATATGCTTAAAATTGCACAGTCCATATGAACCATTTAATACAATAATTTCGAAAATGACGGGTGAAATGCCTTCAAACTGAGCATTTGATAATAAAGCATTGAATTCTTATACTCTGCCTCTTATTTTACACCTTCGGGTATTCCACTAACTGAAGTTTTAAAATAAATTAACGTAAACATCGTATGTATGCGTGTAAAACTTATTTAAGGGAATAGCGTTCCTATAAATTATGATAATAACTGACAGGTTCCTATGTTTCCCGATAACTGTTTACAAGGGAACACCAATATTTGGTATGATGAGAAAAATTTCGAGATTTGTTCCACCGCCTCTGTTTGGGAAAGCAATTTTTTAATTTTTGCCTCTGTTGGAAATTACTGCTAGGTTGTTGACACGCCTTTCAAACTTAAAAGCAACCTATAAAAAAATTTTTTTTATTTTTTTTATTTTTCAACTGAGGAAAAGTAGCGAAATCGAAGCGGCCTTGACTTGTACTTTCATTCAATAGTCAAGTTGTTCGGCCCTCAGCCGGTTTTTGTTGTAACTAATGCAACTCTAACACTCACATTTCCACAATTAAATTACGTAATGCCGAAATTTTTGTTTCGATCTCTGTAAGACTCAAGTAAAGGCCGCTTTGAGAGCTGCTATTCATGTTCTTTGTCTCAGATTGTCTTCAACTGAAAGAAATTTTTGTAAGTTCTCAAAGTATTTTGCAAGTATACTGTCCGATGTAATAAAATGTCCTATAATCTTATTTTCTTTATATTCAACTTTAGGAGAAAGAAGTGCAACAAAATGTTTTTAAAAAAGCCATCTCAAGGCAAAATAACTTTCAAGATTCCTAATAGAAAAGCTTGAACCAGCTTGGTTTCTTATCGGTTTTGACAATAATACAACCATAAAAATAAATTAATTAAAAAAAATTTCAAGTTGTTTTCGTGGAAATATGATTTTACTCGGATCATCATGGTCATTTTCATCAATTATTCTATTTATGAAGGGTGTTTCAAAAAATGTATACAACGTAAACTTTATCGACAAGTCATAACATGAACTCACTGAACATCCTGTAAATTATATATATAACTCAAGTATAACTATATATATAGTTATACTTGAGTTTTAATCCCGTTTTTCATCCTTTTTGCGTGTAACACTGTAGGAGAGGAGGATTTGAAGTCGCGATTATAACTTCTTAACCAGGCACTTAACCACTATACCACAGACCTCCCACAACACCCTGTAAATTGTACAGGGCGTACTTTTATGTAGGCGAAAATTACTACATATGCAGTGTACATACAAGAATTATTGTGTAGGTAAAATAAAATTAGAAAAGAAATTTCGAACAAGAAAAACCTTCGTCTAAGACGTAGAAAAAAAATTCATCTAAGCAGATAAAACTAACAACAAAACAATTTTACTACAAAAGGGCTCGTCACCGGTTTTTTTAAAAGGAAATACTTGGATAACGGTCACGGTCATGACAGCCTAATCATCCTAATCATCACCAACGCCGTCATCATTAATTGTAAAATTCACCTTTTTTTATAATGGGTGTTTTCAAACAATAAACCCCTCACAGGCCAAACATTATTTCTCGTAATGATATTTTAAAAAATTCTTTGTTTTATTTAAAATGAAATAAAAAATTCAAATATAATGAGTAGAGCACTTGACTTCAATAAAATAATGAGTGAATGGATTTTTAAGGATAACTTGATATTCGTCTTAACTATGCAAAAGGTCCAAACAATGTAAATTAATATCGATATTAAATTTTACACCATTCTAGTCTATAACAGCACATTTATAAGATTTCTCAAATTTGCCGTGTGTTTCAGACATTTTAAAACCCTCAACCATTTCCTCCTTGGCACAAAAGTTTAGAATTTAAGTGTCACTCCCGAAATATTAATACCTAATATTAAAAAGACGTAATGGAAGGGAAGACTTTATTTTATTTTTATAGCTTAAACAAAATCAAGGGTCGAAGCGTTTGCGCCTTAAAATAAATAATCACTCTACCATTATAACACTTAAACAAGAATACAATTTTCTTCATCAGATACACAGGAAACTCTCATAATGAGAAATTCGCATAACGAGCAATATAAATTGTAAAAAAATGTCCCTCATAATGAGCTATTTTTGGCGACATGTACCTGGGAAATCCCCCTACAGCTAGAGAAAAAACTCTGAACTCAGAATCACGACGGATTCAAAGTTAAGCACTTCCCTACCTGTCTTATTTTCTTCACTACCACCCGAAATTCCTTCATATTCACATTCATAAATTTCTTACCTATACCTTTTCTTTTGTTAAATGCTAAAAATAACTTTTTATAGTGCTTTTTAGCCAGGGGGGCAATATGGGACGGACAGCAGGACGAAGACTACGACTTAGGACCGGAACATGGAATGTTTTCTCGTTGACGGTGGAGAACCTCCTGGAACTGGTGGAGGAGGCCAAAAGGTATCGTTTGGATATCCTGGGTGTCTCCTCCACCAAGAAAAGAGGCTCCGAGACCGTGGATCTTCCCGACGGATGGAAGCTCTTCTGCTCCGGAGTCGACCCTGCAATGGTGCCGCAGGCGGGTGTGGGGATACTCACGAGCCCCCGGCTGTCGGACCGGGTGATTGAATGGACCCCGTTGGGGGGAAGGATGGCGGTACTGACGCTTCAGTTGAAGACGTCAACTCTGGCTGTTCTGCAGGTGTACGCACCTAACGACCAGTCAGAGTATACCGCCTTCCTGTTGGACGTGGAAGCCGCTATGAAAATAGCGGCTAAAGCGGACAATTTTATTCTGATGGGGGACTTCAACGCCCATGTGGGGAACGACTCTGGAGGGGCGTGGTGGGGAGGAACGGCGACCCCGACTGTAACCCAAATGGGGAGAGGTTGTTGGATTTCGGCTGTGCCCATGGCCTGGCGATCTTGAACACCTTTTTCCAGCACAGGGACGTCCACAAGTACACTTCGTACCGTGACACACTTGGGCAGAAGTCTATTATAGACTTCGTCATGGTGCCAATGTGTGCGAGGCGGATCGTGTGCGACGTGAGGGTTATGAGAGGGGCTGAGCTGTCACCGACCACCATCTGGTGGTGTGCGAGCTCAACCTGGACGGGACGGGGCCGAAACCACAGAAGCGCGTGGTCGGAGTACCGACTCGTGTGATGTGGGAGAAACTCCAGAACGAAAAGGTTCGGGAAACTTTTGCTCACAGCATAAAGGATAGATTCGAGCAAAATTCCACCGCTCTTGGCTGAAGTGGAGGAGGAATGGCGTGTGTTTAAAACAGCCGTCACCGAGTCCGCAGAGGCAGCTTGTGGGGTGAAGCGGTTTGGCGTGGCGTCCGGTGGCTACAGGCGGACTCCGTGGTGAGGAGACCCGGAGGTCCGGCGGGCCATTAAAGAGAAGAAGGAACCCTCCAAGGTGTGGTTACACCGAAAGGACGAACCTCTCTCGAACGACTCTCGAGGCCGGTACGTTGAGGCGCGAAGGAGTTTCAAGTGGACTGTGAAAGCAGCCAAGGAGCAGGCGTGGAGGGAGTTCGGCGAGCAGCTTGAATCCGACTACGGATCTGCCAGGAAAATGTTTTGGCAGACCATCCGCCGCCTCAGAGAGAGGAATCCGGGTGCCGTTGGAGGCGTAAAATCCAAATCTCCTCTTCGAGGAGAAGGCCATCCTTGCTCGTTGGAGAGAGTACTTCTCAGAGTTGCTCAGTCCAACTCAGGGCATCGAGGGTGGCAGAACCGGCGCCACACTTGGGGCGGAGAATAGTCCCACCGTGGCTGAAGTCGCTCGGTGTGGATGAAATTCGGCCCGAGATGTTGAAGGCGCTAGGGGAAGAGGGAGTCCTTTGGCTCACTCGCGTCATTAAGGTGGCTTGGCAGGAAGGAACAGCACCGGAGGATTGGCAGACCGGGGTGATTGTCTCAATCTTTAAGAAAGGGAGCAGGAGTGATTGTTCCAATTATAGGGACATCACCCTGCTAAGTCTCCCCGGGAAAGTCTTTGCGAAGGTGCTGGAGGCCCGTTGCAGATCCGTGGTCGAGGACAGGCTGGGGGAGGGTCAATGTGGATTCCGTCCCGGAAGAAGCACGACCGACCAGCTCCTGACCCTGAAGCTCATCCTCGAGGGGTCCTGGGAGTAGGCCCGACCAGTCTTTGCGTGTTTCATCGACTTGGAAAAGGCCTACGACCGGGTCCCTCGCGGGAGATTCTGGGAGGTCCTCCAGACATATGACATCGGTGGTTCCCTCTTGAGGGCCATCGGGTCATTGTACGGGAGATGCAGGAGCTGCGTTAGGGTAAATGGTGTCACGTCGGAGCCTTTCGACGTGTCCGTTGGACTCCGCCAAAGGTGCATGCTGTCGCCTCTCCTTTTCATAATTTATATGGATTGGATGCTACAGTGCAGCCGAGGAAGTGAGAGTTTCAGATATGGGGACCTGGAGGTGGGACATCTTGCCTATGCAGATGACCTCGTCCTTCTGGGATCCACCCAGTCTGAACTCCACCGGGCACTCGACGGTTTCGACGCCGCCTGTGCCGAGGCCGGGATGAGGATCAGCGTGACCAAGTCGGAGGTGATGGTGATCTCGAGGGAGCCTGTTAAGTGCGACATCCGCCTTCGCGGAGCCGCGCTGGGGCAGGTGGAGAAGTTCAAGTACCTTGGGGTCTGGTTCACAAGTGATGGCAGGACAGACGCAGAGATCGCGTCGCGGATCGCCCAGGCTGGCGCAGTGATGCAACAGTTGGGGCGGTCTGTAGTGAGGAGGGCTGGGCTGAGCAGCCAGGCAAAGCTCAGCATCTTCCGATCCGTGTATGTTCCTGTCCTCACTTATGGTCATGAGGTGTGGGTGATGACCGAAAGGATCAGATCCCGGGTACAAGCGGCCGAAATGAGGTATCTCCGAGCGGTGGCTGGTGTGTCGAGGCTGGATAGGAGTCGCAACACAGCCATTTGCGAGGGGCTTCAGGCCGAACCGCTTCTTCTCCGGATCGAGAGATCCATCCTCCGATGGTTTGGGCACGTGCAGAGGTTCCCCCCTGAACGTCTGGTTCGTCGGGTCCTGTCAGAGTGCCCCGCAAAGCGGCCCCGTGTCCGTTTGCGTCAGGGGTGGCTCAGGGGGTGAAGGCCTTAGCCGAATCCCGCCTAATAACCCCGGGTTCTCTGACGTCAATAGCGGAAGATCGTGCCAGCTGGAAGTCTTTGATTGCTTCCCTCACCCCGCGACCCTAACGAATAAGCGGGTCCATGAAAAGAAAAGAAAAAAATTCTATAAGCTATAAGCTATACTGGGAGGAAGTGTTGACGGCGTGGTCCGAGGAAGTGACCAAAACGAATTAAAAAAAAGCTATATTCATTAATTTTGTTCACAATTATTTTAAAATAATTACTGTTAACCAGGCTCGCCTTGAGCAAAAGTCTCTCCAGCGCTTTTCCAAAACATCTTGTTGGCTGCTTTCTTGTACCACTGGGGGTCCGCAAAGGCAACCAGGTCGTCTTCCCACCTCTTCCTTTGCTTGTCCCTGTGGCCTAGAGATGGGGTCTACAGGGTCCTTTCCTTAGTCCATCTTCTGTCAGTTTTTGTCATTAGGTGCCCGGCCCATTTCTATTTCATCAGTTGTATGAACTAGATTGTGTCGCAGGACCCAGCTGGTTTCTAATGGTAAGGCTTCTTATTTTATCAATAAGCCTTACGCCCCTGACACTCCGTTCCATGGTTCTTTGAGCCGTCGCAATGATCTCGTCTATTTTTTTAGTCCTTTACCATGTTTGATAGCCGTAAAGCAGAGTTGGGAGCGCACAGCTCTGGAGGATTTGTCCCCGTTTTTTAATTCCAAGTTGACGGTTTTTAAGAACGTATTTTATAGCCCAGAACTTCTTCCATGCTAACGCTGCTCTCCTGCGGACCTTTTTTCTGGCCTGTTCTCTAAGGTTACTAGCTGTCCTAGATATACGGTTTCGTTAACGTATACCGGTGCCTTATCGTTTACCTGGATTTCGGTCTTCTTTCTATTTGTCAGGATGACGGCTTTCCTGTCGTTGATTAATAGTTCTGCCCTTATTGTGGTAGAGGCTGAATCTGTTATCATTTTTTCGGGTTTATCACTGGTCGTGGCAAACAGGACTATATCGTCGGCCAATCTCAGGTGCGTTAATCGGCGCCTATTTACTTCTACTCCATATTTTGGGCAGCTCCAGTCGACGTTAATGCACACCTGATGGAGAACGCAGTTGAAGAGTAGCGGGGAGAGGGGGTCTCTGTCGTACCCCTCGATAAAGTTGAAAGTAGTCCCCTTTCTAACTAAAACTATTCGGGCCATATTATTCGAGTAAATGTTCCTTATTAGTCTTATATATTCAGGAGGAACTTCTTGTGCCCATAATGCGGAGTACATGTATTTGTGAGAGATTGTGTCGAATGCCTTTTTGAAATCAATAAAACCCATATACAATGTCATTCTGTGTTCTAGTGCTTTTTCGATAATTTGATTAACCACATGAATATGATCTATCGTGGAAAATCCGGCCCTGAATCCAGCTTGCTTTACTGGTTGATGCTTCTCTAAATACGGTTTAAGCTTATTTTCCACGATCTTCATAAATAATCTGCTAGCAGTCGATGTTATGCTTAAGTGTCTATAATTCATCATGATGTTAAAATCACTTTTTTGTGCAGAAGTAATATATTAGATTTTGACCATTAGCGGGGATCTTCTCCAAAGTCGTTATTTTATTAAAAAGCTCAGTCCAACATTGCTTGAGAATAGGCCATGAATTTTTGGTCATTTCATTAGTTAACTTATCTTTTTCGGGAATTTTGCCTTTTTTTAGTCCACTTATAGCTTTTTCGACATCTTGCTCCTCAATTGTGATCCGGTCTGGTCCGGATGGTAGTCTATTGAAGGGTTATCTGGCTGTTCGTATTTGTTCTCCAACGAGTATAACTCTTCATAAAATGTTGTTGCGATACATAAAATATCATGTCTATTTGTTGTGATAATTCCCTTCTTGTCTAGTAGACCGGTAACCCATTGTATTTCTGCTCTTAATTCCTTCTTTATTTTTTTAAGGTTGTTATCTAAGATGTCCGCTATTAAGTGGTTTGTATTGTAGTTCAAATCTTTTCTAATGTGGTATTGTACTAATTTACATAGTATCTTCAGCTCTAGCCTCGTTTTTGCACTTTTGTGACAAGATCTCTTTAGTTTTTCTCTCCGAATTATTAGTTCTTTAGTCCTAGGGTTAATGGTATGGTATGATTTTTGTTGCAGTTCTCGTTGTTTTAGCAGAGGCATTTTGAATATGGTAAGCTAAAGTATTGTAATATTCGTCAAGTGATTAATGACTGCTGTTCATCTCCAATTTGTTCCCAATGATATGCAGGCTTTGTGAAAACTTGAGGTTGTTTTCTAAATTGGTTTGTTCAAAATGCATATCCCATCTTCTCTTCGGTCTGACTTATTGAGGCGTCATTCAGTTCAAATTTAATTATACGATGGTCAGGATGGAATAAACCTGCTGCCAATGTCAATATTTTTTATCAAATTTTTTGTCTCTTTTTAAATAAAATCAATTTCAGTCTTGTCTCTACCGTTCGGTGCTAACCATGTCCACTTTTTTTCCTGAACATTTCTTAAAAAATGTATTTATAATAAAAAGTTCATTTTCTTAACAGATCAGTTTTCTCCTCTTTCGTTTCTGTTTTTCAATCCAAAAGGGCCAATGACAGTTTTGCCCATACTTGGCCTGCCTACCTGACTGTTAAAATCACACATTATAAGGATTTGATTCTTGAAGTTCGTCTTTGTTTTGTTTATTCCTAATGTAAGATCGTTGTAGAATTTTTTGCAATCGTATTTACCCGAACAGGACGTTGGAGCATACACCTGAATTATATATTATTCTATACTAGTTTTATACTACTATTAGTTTATATGGAAAAAATTGTTTCGCATTACAAGTAAAATTCTGGAACAAATTAAACTCATTATGAGAAATTCTACTGCATTAAAAAAATTTTTAACTGATCATTGAAGTAATGCACTTTTTTTATATCTGATCCTCAATTGTCCTGTTATTGTCGGTAACATAGTCAATTTTTAGTAGAGTGGTTTTCATCTCAATTTTTACCCTAATTTTAAGGGTGAAATAGGATGCGGGAGGAGGATTCGAACTCACGACTAAAATGTCCAAGTCAGAAACTTCAACCACTACACCAGGCCTTCCGCAATTTTTAATGTTACTTTAAACCATAACAGTCCCTCTAGTCTAATATAAACAATTTAATGAATCCTCAAAACCAGTATCAAATAGCTAAAATTGTACAGAGCCACACGTAAGATAGTATCACATTTCCCGATAAGAGTTCGCTCTACGTATGTACAGTTCACTTTTTTCCATCTCCTAGTTAACCGCAACCCGTTTCCGAGTACGTATTAGTAATTTTTTTACGTCTAGTACATATTTCAAAAGTTTGAATCTAGCGAGCAAACTAGTATTTAAGATCCAAGAGCAGGCAGGCCAAAGACTAAAGTAGAGCACTGGAATAAGAATAATTAATTATCACAAAATAAGAGGAAGGTAGAGGAAGAGGAAGGGGCAAAAAGAAGAGTAAAGCGGAAGAGGTGCTGTGGTGTACTATAAAAAGTGAAAAGTTAGATAAAAGGAAAGTGACAATATACCTAGTCTAGCCACAAATACTGTCCCAAAATTTTGTATTCAAAAATTTCGAAAATAAAATGTCATTTCAAATATTTTTGTTTTCACGTGAAATTAGCAGGTTTCATTCTAGACAAGCCTCACTTGATGGCATTTATCCAAGAAGTCATCATGGAGTGGGGAATCAAAGAAAATCGAGTCGCTGTTATAGCTCTACAAAAGTGCAGTAAAACGCCGAGCAAGGTATTCAGTATGTTACAATCGCTTCGAATGTCAATGAAACTCGTGTACCGTACTATCAAAAGGTTCAGTGAGATCTCCTCTGTCGATGACAGGCTCAGGAGCGGCCGTCCGCGGGATTCCAGGACGCCAGGGGCGATCAAAACTGTTGCTGAGCGAATCCGAAGAAATCCTCTCCGCAAGCAGAAAATCTTGTCTAGGGAGATGAAAATTCCACCGAGAACCATCTCCTGCATAATTAAAGAAGACCCTAGACTTGCCGCTTATCGACGAAGTACAGGACATCGCTTGACAGCAGCTTTACGAAACTTAAGAGCACCCAGAGCGAAAAAGCTGTTTCAACAGCACGCTAAAGGCGGGTACCGGATGAGAAAATTTTCACGGTAGAAGAGAAATACAACCGTCAAAATGACAGGGTCTATGCTCACAGCTCTCAGGAGTGCCTGTTGTGAAGCCACTCACTCAAACAATGTTTTCCAATGAGCATTGGATCTTTCAACAGGACTCGGCGCCGGCTCGTAAAGCACGAACCACTTAACAGTGGCTAAAGGGTAATTTTCCGGGTTTTATCGCGTGTGAAGATTGGCCCTCTGGAAGTCCAGATCTCAACCCTCTGGATTATTGACTGTGGACAGTTTTAGAGTAAAAGGTCTGTTCGAAACCTCATATCAATATCGAGTTGTTGAAACGTGATTTGGTGGCAGCAGCGGCTTCGATACCTCTGGAAACGGTGCGTGCGGCGATAGACGAGTGCCGCATCGATTGAAGATGTGTGTAAAGGCAAAGGGGAATCATTTTGAGTAAATTCCTTCTTCGTTCCTTTAAATAGTTAATAAAGATTAACCGTGTTGTATTTCATTACTTTTTGTTAATTTATTTTTGAGGTAGACATGTTTTAGATAGGGACAGAATATATGGCAAGACTAGATAGTAAAATAATAAAAGTAATAAAGAAAAAGGATAGATAAAGAGTAAAAGGGTGAGACTAAGAGATGAGTAGTAGTCTTCTATCTATTGTGGTTAACAATAGAAATCGCCAGATCTTTTCAAATAATGTAATTGCGAACAAAGTACATGGAATTAAAAGGCATTATTAGTCTATTATTGGTGGGAAACCCCCATAATTAGATCCTGTAGGTTCAAAGGGGTTTCAAAATAACTTTTTATATAAGAAATTTATTATTATTATGGAATCCTGGCGAGCCAGAAAAGTTTGTTTGGAAACAACGGGATTTAGACACATTTATTTTCAACGTTTATATCATAGATCAGGATTTCCATATTCTCAGCAAAAGTGGCAGTAATGGTGTGAATTGTAGTGTTGTGCGACTCTACATGTTTCCCTGCGTCTGTTTTTCTTCTAAGGACTACACTCGAAAGTTTATTTTATAAACTGGTGGTGGTTTTAGTCCCGTTTTTCACCCTTAATTTTTGAGTATAACAGGATGCGGGAGGAGGATTCGAACTCTCCACCATTGCGTCCAAGTCAGGAACTTAACCACTGCACTACTCCTCCCACAGTTTATTTTATAATATGTATCTTAGCGCACTCAAAAACAAAACCAAAAAACAGTTTATACAATAATTTATTGTCTAAAACCTATATCTTTGAACTTGGTACCTTGTATCATGCTTGATTTCATATTTCTGAAAAATAAAGCCGCAGTAAACGTAAGAAAGAAATAAGTAAGCGTAAAATATGATTTGAACACTTTGAAGAATGTGAGAAGTACTCCCTGGTTTTAGAGAAATGTTAAATTTGTCTCTGAAGGAATTTATGAGCAACTGCGAATTTTTGTCACTATCGATATTAACAGATATAGTTATCACCAGACCTGTTAAAATGTACACAACAAATATTCCGTACAATGAGCTGTTAAGCAGCTTGTGGTTCTTGAGGAAAATATTAGTCAAAGAAATGAGAAAAAATATGACGTTGATTGCACAAGCGACGCAGGAACCCGAAAAAATGTAAGTTTGTGGCCAAAACACCGAAGACATCATAGGAAAGGCAATTCCATTAAGCAGAAACCAGAAACAGCAAAAAATGTAACCGAGAAAAAGGGGGATTTTGAATCCGAAGCAACAAGAAGTATTGCAATCACACACTTTGGGGTATCTGCACGTATTTAAACACATTTTCGCCTTTTTCAGTTCAGATAAGTCAAGAGAAAATTGAGAGAATTTAAAACTATATTTCCCTAAATGTTTTGCTTGGTAAACAAACAAATTAAACAAAATCGCAATTTTAATAAAAAAGTGTGGAAGCCCGTTTTCAGGCTGAGTTTACTAGACCTACGCAATTCTTATGATTATTGAAATTCTACACCACATACCACACTTGAACAACGATAGCTGCTGAATTCTCTAAATTAGAGCCACCTATGGTATGGTTCCAAGCTAAATGCCTGACATATAACAGGGACAAATGGGAATCGTCTGTTGCGGCCCTATGTGGCCCTCAGACAAGGAAAAAAAACACCGAACACTACTATCCTCATGTCCTATCCCCTGATCTCCTTACTCTACCCAATTAAGTTGGTCTAGCGATAACTTAAAACTTTCGACTTATAAGAAAAGTAGACAATGCATCAACAAGTTTAACAAGTAATATTTATTCTACTCTCTTCCGTCTTCTTTCAAATTCAAGTGGTTTATATTAAAAGTGAGAGTACTACAACTTACTTACTCTAACAATAAACGTAATTACGGATTACCGTTCTATTTTATATTTCTACTTGATAAAAGAAATTTTTATAACGGCATTGCACGGTTTCTGGGCGAGAGTAAAAAATTATCTTTACTAGCTATTGATTTAAAATTAAGCTTAAAAATTGTCCTCATAAAAAATATAATTAAAAAGAAACTCAGAATGTACTTCAATTGTTTCGGTTACTCGGGATTTTTACCAAGGGATTTCCAAGGTAAGTTTTGAGATTTACCATTAATGTTAGTAATGTTGGATCCCACCCTCTCCTCCTTACGCAGAATCCATATAAATGTTAATCAGCACTGGTTAACAGTCAAATTTCAAAGCTCAAACCTTTTTGTATATAATATATTAGTAAGAAACAGTCGTAGAGATTTCTTCATCAAATTCTTTATTTTATTATTGTACTTAATATTTTGTTACTTTAGTAACTCTCACTTTGAGGTAATTTTCAAGCTTTCAAGGATTTAATGTACATGAGATATACGATATGTAGGCCAGTGACGGAAAGGCACAACCTTTTCCTAGTTGAAGAATTTTCTTTGCAACGAAAAGGAGAAAAAAGACGGAAAACGGTTAATGTCAGAAGCAACCGATTACCTTATGGTTGTTGAAAAGAAAAAAAGTTGAACAACTGAGAGCTCAAATAGAATGCCCATAGTCGAAACGTAAATGAGTAAAGAGAAATTACTAACGGTATTAAAGAGAAATCTTATTAATCCTATCGAAGCTTGGCTAAATATATGGCGAAATGTGATTTAACTGATATAAAAACCTGAAGGAGGGCTAGGTTCCTAATGCGTGAGTTGTTAAAGAAATCGGTGAAATGGGAGATGGTGGTGGTACTAGCAATTAGGAGAAATTTCTCCATTCTCGATCTCGACGGAACAGAGAGAAAAAACCAAGAAACCAGACGTAATCAGTTCACGAGAAAAATGCAGGATCTCGAAGAGAGGTTATGGTACGTTCTTCGGTTGATCAAAGATGTAACCTTGTTTTTTATGTTGTCGGTTTATTATTTTTGTGAATCGATTGTGTTGTTCTTTGTTCCGCGAAGTATTAGAGCCAAAAGTGTAGTTGGTGAAATTGTTTTAGTTACCGGGGCCGGTGGTGGTATAGGAAGGCTCATTGCTCTGAAATTTGCAAAACGAGGAGCCACCGTTGTGGTTTGGGACATTAAAAAAGATGGTACGTACCGTCTGTAAGCCAATTTATCCATCACTACAAGTTTTACTGTCCAAATTAAAGCACCAAAATGGGGTCAATTTTTTTTCGAACAGTTTCTACGTGTCCATCATTTTCTTCCCTGTTATTTTCAGTTTTTCCTATTGTTAAATTCATGTTTTTCTTATTACGCTCTAAAATCCTATTCCAAAATCTCTATAAAGAACAAAAAATGTACAATTAACTCTTCTTTTCAATAAATTTTATTTTCTTGTTTCTTTTTCAATTCCGTTTGCGCGGACGGAAAGCTTAGATCATTAAGTGAAGGAGTTGAAAGGAAAGGGGGAAAGCAATGAATAAAATAAATTTTAAGAAACATCTATTATAATAAACGTTGAAAAGCCCTTGAAATGTGATTTCAGTCTGAACTTGAGGAAGTAGAATATTTCAAACCGCTTCATAGAATTCAAACATTTGATGTATTGGACTAGAGAATTAGGTTTTTGAAAACAAAACACCATAATAGTAATAATAAAATAATAATAATAATGACAATAAAAGGAAAACATAAGTGCTACTATTTATTGAATTTTCGTAGCTGAGTAATTTAAGTGGCTCTTGAACTTTCTATGCGCACAACTTTCAAATGAGCACTTGGATTAGTTGTAACACCGAAACATCAAAGTCGGAACGTTTTCACTCCTTCACTGTTACCATGAGTCTGAAGTTGTTTGTTTACTCTGCTTGTCATCCGTTAAAATTTTTTCTCCGCATTTATGAGTTACGTATAAACTTGTTTTTAAAAGAAACGACAAACGAAAACCATATGTATTAACGGGACACGTTCACCTTGTCAGATAAATCTCTAGGGAACTTAGTTATAATCAATATTTTTACTTTGACACTTGATAATCCTATTTTTGAGTTTTACTCGCGCTTGAAAATCAAATGGCCAATTCATCCCATCTGGTCGATCAATTATTAAGTATAAAATATATAAAATGTATAAAATAAATACTTTAAGGTAAGAAAACGGAAATTTTCGGAATTATTTTGTCGCTTTCATAAAAGGTTGTCCTTCATTAGGAGGCAATGTGGTGTGTGGGGGCCATCAGGTTGTTGGGGTCACCGGGTGAGGGAAGACTGTGAAAGAATACCCGAACGGGCCCCGGGTCTTCCTGCCTGTGCCTAACAGACGGTTGAGTCAACAGGACTTTGAGTCAAATCCGACATAGTTCCCAAATAAAGAACGAATGTTTTCGAGAGGTTTCCTCTGGTCAAAAAAGAGGGGGAAAACACCAGCCAGTAATGAATTGTTATCGCTGTTCGAAAGTTAAGAGATACTTCCTTCACAAAAAATCACAGAAAGATTCCGAAAAATTTTTTTTTTTTTCATATTTTCCCATGATGTTCAATTTTTTATTCCTTAATTTAAACGGAGACGAATTTTGGTATTTACCAAAAAAAGAAATAAAATTGTATAACCAGCACGGATCTCAAAAATTCAGTAGCACCTCATTATAAGATCTAAGCCTGTTTTGCGCTCACAGGAAACAAAACTACCTCTTCATATGACACCAAATTTGAAAATTATGACATGCCAAGTATTGTTACTGTAAGGAACCCGTCGTATTGACATTCTAATCAATTTTCTAATCCCTATCTATATCCCAATCCTAGTCATCCATATTATCCACATGTCACACTAGAGAATATTCAAAGTTCAAAGATCGAGCACACTTTTCAATAGAAATATAAACGTCATCTTTATGGTTTAGGGGGTGGCCTGTGGTTGCTTGGTCAAAGAGCTTGACTAGCCAAGTAATTGGAATGAACCCGCTCCTACATCCTGTTACAGCCAAGCCTTAAACACGATTTAAAATTCAACTGCAAAAAAAAAAAGATTTTAATATTTCTATGATACAGCTATTTTTAAATGACGCTAACAAAAATTCGAAGTTTGTATACCAAAACAAATTAGTGCACCGATTAAAATTTGACACGTTCAAACAGGACATATTCCCAAAGCAGATGTATACGACTTTATTTAAAGAAGAAATTAAAATTTTACTTCTTCCAGGTGTAAGAGACACCGTTGAACTAATAAGTAAATATGGAGGCAAAGCTCACGGATTCATTTGTGACCTAACCAACAGAGAGGAAATATATAAAACAGCAGAAACAGTGAAAAGAACAGTTGGAACCGTGACCATATTGATAAACAATGCGGGCATAGTGTTCGGAAAAACTCTTCTAGACCTTCCTGACAATGAAATTGACACAACTTTTCAAGTGAACATTTTAGCTCATTACTGGGTAAGTAGTAAAAAGAATATGGTATATTTTTTCACAATCCTAATTTGTTAAAGTGACAATTAACCATGAGATATTGTTTTAGACGACAAAGGCATTTTTAAAAGACATGATGGACAAAAACCATGGACACATCGTGACAGTGGCAAGCGTTGCAGGTTTGCTAGGAACCTACCGATGTACGGACTACAGTGCAACTAAGTTTGCGGCAGTAGGATTTCACGAAAGCCTCTTTACCGAACTTAAAGTAATGTATTTGTCAATTTCTTTATTGTCACATTAGGTGACGTTTCAAATACTTTCAATGAGGAAAAATAATAATGATGACATAAAACAAACGTCGCGATAGAATTTTTTGAATTGTTTTTTTTCTTCGATCTCACATTTTAATTCGTACTGAAAAAGTATTTCAATTTTTAAAAAAATGTAATGAGATAACAAAAACCAAGCTTACATAAGTTGTTCACTAAATTTTGTAAGCTTTTAGGTCTAATATCACCAATTGACCGATGTTGTTAGCCACCAAGGCTGAACAATGAATTCCCAAATTTGTGAATATGAAAAGTACAAAGTAAAAGTGGAAACTCACTGAAATCTAATTTTTTGACTGAAAAAGAAAACGATGGAAGCAATATAGACACTAAAAAAAGATGATAAACGAAAGCTCGAGAGCAACCAAGCGCACATTCCTAATTAATATGTATCACTAGCGATATGCTAAGTACAAACCCTTTTTATTCCAGACCAACGGATACACAGGAATACAATTAACACTGATTTGTCCATATTACATCAATACTGGAATGTTTTACGGAGTGAAACCCAGGTACACAAATTTTTAAAATTAAGCTTTTTTTATACATAAAAATAAAACCGTTACTTTTTTTCTGACTAAAGATTCTATCACAGTTCGGTTAAAAACAATTAATTATAGAAACGTATGTGCGTATTGTCGTTTGCTCTGACTCCGATTTGATAAAAATATCTGTCCGAAAAATTAAATACAGCAAAAGGGCAAAAACCCTTAGAGGCAGATTATTTAGGAAGGTTAGCAAGCAATACGAAAATACAATTTATGCAAAATTACATGAGTTGCTGTAAATGCTCGGATTCTGGGAAAAAACTGCCAGAAATCAATGATTTAAATCAATTTTAATTTTTTCCCAAATATGAAATAATTTTTATTCTTTTGGAAAATTCTTCTTTCTAGGTTAATGTCTATGCTCGAACCAGAACAAGTAGCAGAAGAATCCGTAGCTGCTATTCTTGCCAATGAAATCAACGTAACCCTTCCAACATCAGTTCGCTTTTTTTTACCACTAAAATGGTGAGCTCTGATATTGCTTGCATTCCCGTCACAATCCAAAACTATTTGATTAATCATCATTCTATATCTATTTCTTTCAGTTTTTTGCCGGATAAATTGTGCTGGGCTTTAATGTATCATGTTATGCAAGGACCCCAATCAATGATGACTTTTAAGGGTCGAGAGAAGCACGAAGTCAAGGGAAAATGACAAAAAACGATTGGTTTCTGTTCTAAAGCATTTAACACCATCATAGTCAATGTTTGATAGAAGTGAAGCGATTGATCTCTGGTTACAATTTAGTCATACAAAAGTCCAATAAAAAGCTTTAATAATTTGTGTTAAATCCCTACCTGTTCCAATAATAATAAAAAACAGATAATAGTATTTGGAAGTCAAAACGGTCATTGTCCCATTGAAAATTTTATATAAGTTATATGGACATCGGTGAAAGTAAAAGATTTAAATCCTCAAAAGGGGTGCTACAAGGTGAATCGGCCTCTCCCATTCTCTTTAATTTTTATATTAATGACATCTCCAACTTTATTCGCTCTCGTGGAGTTAGAGACATCGACAGCCACACAAATCTTCTGACCTTACTATATGCGGATGACCTCGTCATCCTTACCTCTACCCTGGTCATGGCGAGGAAAGCCCTCAACGCCCTGAGTGAGTACTGCAATGAAAATGGACTTAAAGTTAACAAAACTAAATCCAGAGTAATGATTTTTAGAGAACGTGGGAGAGTTAAGAACAACGAAAAATTTCAACTCGATGGCGAACCCATTATGACTACCAGCGAATTCTGCTACCTGGGAGTCATTTTCACTTGTGGAGGATCCTTTTACCGAGCACTAGACCACGCTACGGCCAAGGCCAACATCGCTCTTAACAAAATCAGAACTATCATGGAAACATCAAAGATGCACTCCTGGGAAGCTAGAGAAAAACTGTTCACTACCGTAGTAGCGTCCACTCTCCTATATGGTGCTGAAATCTGGGCTGTCAACTATTTACAGAAACTCGAAAAAACGAAACTCAATTTCTTTAAATCCATATTTCACTGGCCATTAACTACCCCTGCCTACACTGTCCGACGAGAGACGAGCTCCGCCCCAGTCGCGCTTTTGGCCATAACCAGGATCTTGAAATGGTACAAAACACTGAGGCAAGAAATGGATGGTAGCCTCACAAAAATCTGCTTCAACAGGCTGCTTGAGCTAGACAGAGGGACTGCAGGGGGTATGAAACGTAACTAGGTCTCTGAAGTTAAAAATGTGGCCAGTGCTTTCCACTTTAACCTAGACTGGCTCCAATCGGCCAATTCAATCAAGTCCATACTTTCAACATTCACACAAAGATATGCAGAAGAACAGCAGCTTTCAGACATGGAGAGAATACACTCATCTATGCATTGTCCTTTGTATAGATACTTCGACTGGGAGAACCAGCCGCAATATCTTAAGTACAACGTCAGAATTGGCCTCCTTAGGACATTCAGTCAACTGAGGGTCAGTGGAGCGGAAAGGGTAAAACTCACGGCAAACCACTGCCTATACAAATGGGACACCACAAAAATCTGCGAAGTGTGTAATATCCATGTGCAAGAGACTGCAGCACACTTCCTCTTCCAGTGCCCCGCTTACGCCCCCTTGCGTGCATCACACCTCCAAGCATACATGGAGGAAGGAGCCACCCACCTCCACAATTTTTTCTCACTTCTCGAAGGAAACTCTGATCCAGAGAATATCAAAAAAGTCCATTTATTTGTGGCGCAAGCACTCAAACTTAGGAGCTTTATGTTAGACGAGTAATTTTCCAATCCCTTCAGTTTTTACCCTTGCATATTTTTTATCTTTTTAAAAAGTTTCTATATACTATTTATTTAATTCTTGCACTCTTATTTTTGTCTTTTACGTATCGTTCTCCCTAATACCCTACGGGTAAGATAGGGGTAAACTTTATTAAATATTAAATATATGGACATCGGTGTCAAATCACTTGCCCTTGAAGTGGTAGCCGAATACCCAACCTTTCCGCTATAGGTGACACCCGATACGCCAAAATTACTGAATCTTTCCTTTTTGTGTGTTCTCAAATAAAGACATAATTTCCTTCTACATAATCGATAATCCTTTCCTTCCACACTAAATCGAACTGCAACAGCCCCTATCATATGTACAGGTGCGAAATCATAAGGTGCTAATGGAACCAGAAAAAAATTTTTGGAATGTGGTCCGGTACATGTGGTGGTGGGTGAATTAACCTTTTTGAATGGCCAAATGAAAGGGACTGATTAATATAAGCAGACGCTCGATGGGAAGCGAAGAATTCGTTCAAGAAACACGAGTCGAGAATAATCATTTTTTGAGAAAATAATTCGGACGGGTTGGTTAGGATTAACCCTGTGAAGGAGAAATAAATATTTCAATTTAATACTAATTAAATATTGATATAAGGTTAATACTTTTGGTTCTTGTTCGTGTATCATATAACCTAACATTTTTCTTTTTTAAATATATTCGAAACATTATTCGAAATAATTTCGTTCACGATCCTTTCGAATTCCAACACTTTCAGAGTAGGTATTAGGAACAAGTTAATGGCAAAACACCTGTTGATTTGATGTGAAAAACAACAAATATGCCCTTCATCAAGCACACTTTATTGTAATCCTTCGATATTACCATACATTTTCATCATGACATATTTATGATTTAATGTGATGTTTGTATAAATTGTTGTAATTCCCTCAATAATCTCTAAAGCTAGAGTTCACTAACATTTTCTTTTCCCACACAAAATTACTTTACCCCCCATTTCCGATGTTAAGGCTAAGACACAGGTCTTCGCATTAGATCTACAAATTACTGTCTCGTACTTGAAGTCCAAATGCAATTGAATTTTGAGTTGCTTAGGGTCCGTTCGTTTTTTCACCCACAAAAATTTTCCTCAAAAACACTGGATATTCAAAAAGAAGCGATTTCAAGATCCGATGGAGTCCTCTTTGTTTACCACACGATTTCTATATGGCATTTGACCGATTTAATTTCGATTATCCAAATTGCTTGTGCATTCAATCGATTCGACATACGTTAGTCAAAAGGAATTTTAATCAAAACAAATATTACCTCAAGACCAAATGAATATAATCAAACAATATTTTTAGAGAAATTGTGGCCGCCAAGTTTCCCTAGCGGTGGCTCAATGCAAAAATAATCTGATATTACTTTAGTTTGATGCTTATTAGCTCATAAGTCCTAAGTCGCGACTGGTTGAATGCTAAACGACGACTACAGAATGACGCTTCTCAGGGTCATGAAAGTGATAGAATAAATGGATTGTGACCTGAGTCTCAAATGAATGATAAAAGCAGGACTGAGAATAAACGAATGATCATTAACAGAGATATGAATCCTTGTTTCTCATAAATGTCATTCATTACTTTGACTTTGGGTGTTGCCAGGTGTTGTTACCCACAAACTTGTGAGCGGCGCGAACAGAATGTCCCCTGAATATATAAGTTCACTTTGCTAACAAAGTCCTGTTCCCGTTCCCTTGGCGGTAATATTAATACATCTCATTCATAAAAACTTTCATCATCATAATCCAAGTAGATATATTTATTGAAATCAAAATTTTATGTTTATCAAAACCCAGTCATCATTCGTTTGAGGACAATAGTTCTCGTTCAGGATTTACAAAGTAACGAATTGTCTCTTAGAACAAAAAAGCCGACTGAGACTGAATTCTGAAACCTGTCTTAAATGGTCGCCATTGAGAAATCGCTGAAACGGCGACTTTTCCTTAAGAACCACACTTCAGATTTGTTTATATCAACTTCAAATTAATGCCTATTAATGAGCTCTTGGCATGCGGAGTAATGACAATATTAACACCTTAAAAGGAATCAAGCCTTAAATAGTTATAAATATTATATCCTCGAAATAATACTATACAAAATCACCATGACTTAGTGATCGACGCAATCTATACATTTAAAACATGCTTTTTCAATTTAACCGTAAGTACCTAACCGGTTTTATATATACAGTGGCTCATGTAACCGTGAGATGCAAAGGATTTTGAAAGAAAAAACGTTTAATTTGACATACTAAATGTTATTAAAATTTCTTCAAAACTCGTGTAAAACTTAATAAAGCATTCAGTTCACTGGATATAAACCAAAAATCAAAAAACACTTTTCCAAAAATGAGAAATTTAGATTTAAAAAAAAGTCTGTGAAATTCGTGCCATAGTGAAAATGAGGAAGCTTTTTTTTTCAGGGTCTAACTCACTTTGCATTTTATCAAGATAATGATCCAAAACATTCGTTTTATTTGGTTAAAAATGGTGCCTTTATACTCGTCCCCAAACAATAAAAGCACCTCCAAAGTCTCCAGAGTTAAATGTTATTGAGAACTTGTGGAGGTACTGGAAAGAGAAATTAGGACGCACAAAATAACAAGTAATCACTAAAGAAAGCTCTGATTACTCAAACGGCAAAAAATTTGGCCAACTTGCACCAAAAAAGTAGTAGACCCAATGCCATGTCGTCTGAAAAAAATAATAATTAATAAAGGGTTACCGACAAATTATTAATTATTTAAGAAATTTGTTTATTTTAGAAAATTATTTCATTATAAAAAGTTATGCATCATTTTCACTGTGGCGCGAATTCCACAGACTTTTTTTAAATCTAAATTTCTCTTTTTTGGAAAAGTGTTTTTTGATTTTTGGTTTATATCCAGTGAACTGAATGCTTTATTAAGTTTTACACGAGTTTTGAAGAAATTTTAATAACATTTAGTATGTCAAATTAAACGTTTTTTCTTTCAAAATCCTTTGCATCTCACGGTTACATGAGCCACTGTACACATGTGCTTGTGTACTTAAAAGTTGCTTCTTTAGTATCCAAAACTGTACACTGATTATTGGTATTAAGTGCGTGGAAAATACTTAGAACACGAGTGCTTGATCATATATTTAAAAAATATTTCGCTAAAATTACGACTTTCTAAATCTTGAGGGGCAGAAATAACATTGGGAGTAAGAAAATAAAAAAATGGATTATTTTGTATTTGGTAAACAAAGACATTGTTTCAATTATTTGCGGTCCCCTAGTAGCACAGTACTTAGGACTCATAATAATCAGAACACAAAACCATTCCTATGAAATTTAGCTCCTCAATAAGGAGTCTTGCATGAAAAGATCAGGGTATCTGAATATAACTTTTTTCCAAATTTATTAATTGCTTATTTAATGTATGCTAAAATCAAAAATATTTGATAAGATGTAATCTGTAATGCTCAAGGGTAAGAAAAGAGCCAATGCCTAGAACTATGTACCCAGAGATGAGGTTTGTGTTTCAATATGGTACAAAATTGTAAAAATCCTACAATTTTTTCTCCTGGTGAAAAATATCCCCACTAGAATTAACAAAAAATGAGGTAGTAATTTATAAAAATACATATACAAACCCTTTTGATGTTTACTGGAAAACAAAGAAATAAACAAGACCCTATCCCATGTTCCTAGTTGGAATTTTGGTCCCTAGTTCTTCATCCAATTCAATTTTTATATGGAATAAAATGTTGGATAAAACACTAAGTGCTTAATGCTGTTTGATCTAAAAATTAAAAAAAATTATGTAGCCATATGTAATGTTGCAGTTCCACTTTGTTTTTAATCTGTTTCATTTCAAAGTACAAACCCCATAGGTTAGCTATTTGTGTGAATCATAATACTTTGATGGTATACACCTGGGGTGCCAAACTATGGAGCATTCACCCAAAGTGATGCACTGGATAATTACAAGTAGGTCTCTGTGGTCTGTTTAGGTTTTGCATTGAAGTCAAAATACATTTAATATGCAACAGCAGCTGTAAAGAAACACAATAAAAGCTTGACGATGGTCTGCCCTCAACTTTGGCTTAAGTTATATTTTTGCATGTTCACAGTTATTGATGTGAACAAATAAAGTGCATAAGGCTAGGCCTACAATAAGGAAGACATGTACAGATATAAACATACTTGAACTCAAGGGAGGTAAACACAAGAATGGTGTTTGAGTTATATGGTGAATCTGTCTATCAGTCAAATTGGAAGGTGGCATGCAAAAGGTAGGCCACTCCAGGTATAAACCATACATTTACTAAGCACTCAGGGACAGAGGTAATGGTGGTCATTAACTAGAAGCCTGCTCCCAAATTACCTATTGTCTATTAGAGCATAGAAAAATATGATATAACTTTCCAGACATAACATAAAAGTATTCTCCCTTTGGGAGATGACAAACTAAAAATTATTCTTCAAGGGACAAAAAAAACTGGATTCAGAGCAGTAATATTTAAGTTATCTAAGCATCATCAGATTGTTCAGAAAGCTGGAAACTAATTAAAGCATCACTTACTTTACAATTAAAACATTTGCATAAATTTGGGAGGCTTGTGGTTCAATGGTCAGAGCTTGGTTACTATAGTAATAGCTGACAGTTTAAGCTCCCTCTCACATTGTTTCACATTCAAGAGTGAAAAACAATTTTGAAACTCAACTCAACGACACATAAATCTCTAAAAATGTGATAATATAAAGAACAATAGACTAATTTAATATCAATAACATAGATAAAAAAATTTAATTAAAAGATTCTCAAAATTACTACAAACCTAACTTCAAAGAACTTTTCATCTAGCTTCATGGATCTTGATCAAACTTTAATTTTCCTTCATGGCTTTCCCATAATTTAATGAATTCATACCCAACATTAGAACCACCACCAGAAGCTTTATAATTATTTTAATAAAAGTTCAGACCAAGTAAAATTTTTGCTCTCCTTTTGTCACTAAAATCTGACACTGCTATTTCCACATATGATTTAATTCAATTAATAGGATTATTGAACCATTGTCTTCAGGAGTAACTGTAATCATAAAATGGAAAGGAAAATCAGTCACAACATCGGATGAGAAGCCAAAGTGTGGTTTTGTAAAAATCTCAATATCTGCAGATACAAAATATGTAATTAATTCCAAATTTTGCTTTTTCAGTTTTTAAACTTAAAAATTAACAGAGTTAACTAAAATGTCACATTTATCATATCTGCCCACTTGAGACCCAAATTAAATACTAGACCATTAAATTTTTCTCATCACAAATTTCAGCCAAAGCATGTGCCAAAGGCATTTGTTCTTATTTATTTGTATATAAGTTGGTGTAATATTCAGCTGTTTATTAGTAAAACAAAATTCTAGGGGTGATATTTCACCTCTTCATCATTCTTTTTCTGCTCAACCATCCACTTTGAATCAAATCATATTTTCCAGTAATTCAAGGTTCCTTTTCTTCTAATCTGCAGATGTTTGAACTTTGAAGTAAATGTTTTGGAGACATTGTATCCCTGACCATTCAAAGAAGTTACATAATCAAGCCCACTTTCTCAAAATCACGATCATTTGTTTTCTCAAAGTACGTGCGATGTTCAATTAATATATCTTTAAGTAGTGATTCGGGCGAGACCTGCTGCCTACACGGCAATTTAGTATTCACTGGTCCTGTCTGAAAACAAATTTCAATTTATCAAATTGTAAAAATGAGAAAAAGAAAATGTAAATTGGTAATGTTTTGTTTTTGTTTGGGTCCTGTCACTCTTAGTTTGTGTCGCCTTTGAATAGGATATAAATAATAAAAAAATCAGTGAGCACCATAACGTTTTGTTCACTTTCATTGTAGTTGCAATGTAAAAATAAACAATAAAACAGAAATAACCCTTACTTTAACATACTAAGCCATTAAACCATGCATTAGGGAAACTACCATTTTCATATCATCCCAATGGAATAATCCAGTTACTAGTTACTTATTTTCCCCAATAAATAAAAAAATTTTTTCTGCTTAATATAATTCAATTATTCCTTACTTTTTCCACATATCTTCTTTTTTAAAATATCTACAGTTAAATTTTCAAATGTTGACAATATGTGCAATTCTGACTCACAAGTCAAGTTTACTTTGTCTATCTCTATGGTATAGTTGATTTTTTTAAAAATACTTCATACAAATAAATGAGAGGAAATTGAGAATTAAAAAATTATACGTTTTAGTGATTGGTTTTTTAAACTGTAAAGTTTTAACGCTTTTAAAATGAGCAAAAACCCGATAGTTCTCAATTTCGAAGATACTCTATTGCATCAATCAGACATAGATCTTTTAAATGGTCCTTATTGGTTGAACGACAACATTATTACATTTTATTTTGAATATTTAGAAAAAGCGGAATACAGAGGCGAAAAAGATTTGTTATTTATTAGCCCTGAAGTAGTACAGTGCTTGAAAGCTACAAAGAATACAGATTTGGAAAATTTTTTAGAGCCATTGGCTGCCAAGCAAAGGAAGTTTATATTTTTGGCTTTAAACAATTGTGAAATTTCAGACAAAGCAGGTGGTTCACATTGGAGTTTGTTAGTTTATAGTCTGCCTGAACAAACTTTTTTTCACTTTGATTCTTTGAAAGGAACAAATTATGTTCAGGCGGCAAAATTAACTGGAAAGCTTTTAAGTTATTTGAGCCCTAGTGGTACAGGAGATTTTATAGAATATGAATCACTCCAGCAGTGTAACAACTATGATTGTGGCATATTTGTATTGTGTCATGTTGACTTATTAGTTGATGTAAGTTTAAAACATAATAAAATTGATGGTTGTGGTAAACTTTCAGAATTGTGTGTGACACAAAAAAGATTGAACATCTTAAAAATTATAAGAAATTTACAGTCAAAAGGCTATTAAAAAATGTATTTGTTTTGTCTTTAACAACAAAAGCACATAGCTAAGTTAATAGTTAATTGCCATCATCTGTTTGTTTCTAGTGAATTTCATTTCCACTAAAGAAAGTTTTGCTATCCTCATAATTTTATATAAAGCCCGTAAAAAATTAGTTAAAAAAATAATGAGATTATTTTAAATGTATTGTAAGGTAACAGGGTTAATATATTTCAACATAAATTAATTGTACTACTGTTAATACTTAGTAATGTATTAAGTGCAAATCTTTAATCATTATATTTACATGACTACCAAACCTTTTTATTAATGACATTGTTAACCTTAAAAATCAAATATATTCTACACCATAATTCACTAGATATGTAATTTTTGAACAAAAAATTTTCTTAAATTACAATTACAGAAACATTTTGTGCAACACTGGAGTTGTCACTCAGAATTTTGCAGTGTTTTTTTTTTTACAAGTACTTAATTAGATGATAATTGGTAAATTGATTAGGAGTAGGTAAAAAAAGATACACTTTTGAACTAAATTTATTATACCCAGTTATAACATGTTTGTCATATCAAATTAAAAAAGGTTACTTTGAGTACAATTGAAATATTCACAATTAACTTGTTATGGACTTTGGTAAATTAAACGCAAGCCGTTTCAGGCTGTTTTGGATAATACAGTGGAACATCTCATAACGAGTTAAATTCGTATTTAAGTTTTATTCGTTATGCGTAACAATTTTTTCCATATAAATCAATGTAAATTAGGATAATCCGTTCCAGGCCGAACCAAAAACCCCGAACAAAATTTATGTGTAGCATTTATTAAACAAAAAAAATTCCTGTAAATTGTTGTCACATATGAGATTAATCATATTTTCTTAATCACGTACCGAATTTCTTCTTACTACAAAGCAGCCTAGAGTGATTTGTCATTACCGACGCTTTAAAATTTGGAAAAAAAATATGACACCGCATTATTATTGAAGAATTTCGTGGTGCAGGGCTATTGTCTTATCCAGGGTGATGCTTTTCAATGTACGAAGCAAAACTTTAGACTTTGCTTTCAGCATTTCTCTTATTTTAAATATTGTTCTTTGTGAATTAATCCCTCGTACAGTGGTACCTTGACATACGAATGTCCTAACATACTAATGTTCTGAGATACGACATGAAATATTCTAAAATTTACACCTCGACATAATACGAAAAATTTGTGATGTGCAATATTTGCATAGGTAATCCCTAAATGGCAAAAGTTCCCTCAGTTTTCCTCCCGCCGCTTTGAGATACGATTTTTTTGACATAAAACGATCACAGAACGAATTAAATTAGTACCTCAAGGTACCACTGTATTAAAAATTATGTTCTGATTCCCAAAGTTTGAACAGAATTCGAGATGAAAGGGATGGTTTGGAAAGAAAAAAAAGCAATAGCTAAGAAGTTTAAAAAATTGAAAATGAATGGAAGTGGAAATGTAAGGATTTTGGGTGGTAGTGATGAAATAAGACAGACAGAGAAAGATTTAACTTTGAATCTGAACTTCTGAATAACTTAACTCTGGTTTGGAGTTCGGAAGTATTTTTCCCTACCTGTATAATGCTTAAAATTAATTTAATGGCAGGTACAGAAAAAAGTTTCACATGATTTTTTTTCCTTTGTGTGGAAACTAATTTCGAAAAAAACATCAATCCTTATTTTTACAATAGTTTCCTTTTTGAAAGTATCCGTTCCACATTTCAAAATTCTACCGCCCAAATCTATGGTTAATACGTTTAAGTTTAGCCAACTGCATTTTTTTTTGTTTTGTTTGTATGAATAAGTACCTTAAATTCAAAGATGCGAATTCTATAATTTAATCTTTGCTCACTTCGCTAAAATGATGTCTTATATGGACAGGAAAGAACCCTTAATAATTCTTATTTTAATTGATTCAACTTTTTTTAAGTTCAAATAATTTTTAAAATAATTAAAGTTGGCAGAACTGTTACGAAAGAAACATGGCTGTTCCTAGTTCTGCACTAGTAAATAGAAATAAAAAACATTTTTTGGGAGTGCCGGCTCCCTTGGGCTATGTTGCAGGAGTAGGGCGAGGGTAAGATGATTTTTGAAAACCGAATTCTTGGATCAAATTTTTTTTTTTCTGCTACATTTCGGATACGTAGATATTGAATGATTACAGAGCAACTGGCTTCACTACTCGTTCTGATATCGGCCCTGCTCGTGATGCCAACGACGTCTCTGACGATAGACACGCACCACCAAGTAAAAGAAAAAAAAAAGACGAAGAAGAGGAGGAGGAGGAAGACTTGAACGACTCAAATTATGATGAGTTTTCGGGGTATGGGGGTTCATTGTTTAGCAAAGATCCGTATGACAAGGATGATGAAGAAGCTGATCAAATTTACGAAGCCATTGACAAACGTATGGATGAGAAGCGAAAAGAATACAGAGAAAAAAGACTGAAGGATGAATTGGAAAGATATAGGCAGGAAAGACCTAAAATCCAACAACAATTCAGTGATCTGAAAAGGGGGTTGATCACAGTTACTGAGGAAGAATGGAGAAATGTACCAGAAGTTGGGGATGCGAGAAATAGAAAAATGAGGAATCCTAGAGCTGAAAAGTAAGTAATGGATAATTTTTAATAATTAATCAAGAGTTACTTTAAAATCATGAATATATTTATGTAAAATTTATATATTACTTTCAAGTCAGATGTGTGTAATTAAGCTTTTGTCTTGTACAGATTTACACCTTTACCAGATTCAGTATTGTCAAGAAATATGGCAGGTGAATCAGCTACATCTATTGACCCGACAAGTGGTCTGGCAAGTGCCTTTCCAACAGGCAGCACAACAGGGTTCTCAACTCCTGGCATGTTAACACCTACAGGAGATTTAGATTTAAGAAAAATTGGTCAGGCCAGAAATACCTTAATGAATGTTAAATTAAGTCAGGTTTCTGATTCAGTTGAAGGTCAAACTGTGGTTGATCCCAAAGGTTATTTAACAGATCTTCAGAGTATGATACCGACTTATGGTGGTGATATCAAGTAAGCATTTTGTGTTTAATATGTTACTTAAGTTTTTTGAAATAAAAAAGAGTAAAAATGAAAGCTTGTTGAAGTTGTAAAAATAATATTATATATAAATACCATACATAATGTTTAAAAGAAGCCAATGATTGTAAATGATATGGAAATTTTATTTATTGTAGTGATATCAAAAAAGCTAGGCTGCTATTAAAATCAGTCCGAGAGACAAACCCTAATCACCCACCAGCATGGATAGCTTCTGCCAGGTTGGAAGAAGTTACAGGAAAGGTTCAAGCTGCAAGAAATTTAATAATGAAAGGTTGTGAGGTTAATCCAAAGTCAGAAGATTTATGGTTGGAAGCTGCTCGTTTGCAGCCTCCAGACACTGCTAGAGCAGTCATTGCTCAAGCAGTTCGTCATATTCCAACTTCAGTTCGAATCTGGATCAGAGCTGCAGATTTAGAAACTGAAACAAAGGCTAAAAGAAGGGTGTACAGGAAAGTAAGATAACAGTTTCTGAAAACAGCACATTTATACCTTATATATATGCTATTGGCCTTAATTGTAACACAAAAACTTTTCTTGTTCAAATAGAGCATATAACATAATTTTTAGGCTCTTGAACACATTCCTAATTCTGTCAGACTATGGAAAGCTGCTGTTGAATTGGAGGATCCAGAAGATGCTCGTATTCTTTTGAGCAGAGCAGTTGAATGTTGTCCAACCAATGTAGATTTATGGCTGGCGTTAGCACGATTGGAAACATATGAAAACGCAAGAAAAGTATTAAACAAGGCTAGAGAAAATATTCCAACTGATCGACAAATTTGGACAACGGCGGCCAAACTGGAAGAGGCAAATGGTAACAAGCACATGGTAGAGAAAATCATTGACAGAGGTATATATTTCTAACTAAGGTATAGGCTTGTAATAAATCTTAAATGAAGAATAATCTTGAGCTAATAAGGAAAGAAATTCTTAAGTGTTTTTTTAATAATTTTGTTCATTATTTAACTTAATAGTCGTGAAAAAGCTGTGGTTACTCAAGGAAACCGTAAAATTAAGTTTCGATTGCCACCCTTTTTATAACTAATAATTTTGGCCTTTTTTTTTAATTTATACATTGAAATTTAATTGAAGGGATTTTTTTCGTTTACTGTTTAAGCATTATCTTCTTTAAGTGCCAATGGAGTTGAAATTAACCGTGAGCACTGGTTCAAGGAAGCAATGGAAGCAGAAAAAGCAGGATCAGTTCATACGTGTCAAGTAGTGATAAGAGCTATAATAGGTCAAGGTGTGGAAGAAGAAGACAGAAAGCATACTTGGTTAGAGGACGCAGAAACGGTAAATATTATAAAACTTTTTTACACACTTGTACTTTATGGAGTTTGAAAATTCACCATAGCCACCTTTTTTAATCGTCATCTCATCTATTCATAACGCTGGTGTTCGCCTTGTTTGTACGTAAAAGTTATGGCCAAATCCAAAGAGTTTATCACCAATAGAATCGTGGGGGAGTAGGGCACACCACAAACCAAGCGGTTAGGTCGAGAGTTGAGTGTTGATAAAAGCATGAGAAATCGGAGGACAAACTGTTCTCGGGGATCTTAGCACAGTTGTGTACGGGTTAGTTTATAATTTTTTTCGCTTTCTTTGTATTTGAACACTCGTCTGTTCCTTGTTAAGTCTTGACTGTTTTTATTTTTTGTCAAAAGCATACCTTATTAGATTGCGAAGGCCAAGGCTGTTGGAAAGCTGTAGAGCCATTGAATATATATATATATATATATATAAGTATAGTACAAATTTTTTGCCACTATTTCAAGTACCTCGTTCCTAAGCCATAGCTCAGCACCCGAATAGGTAGACGACTGGCGGTTGTGCCATTCGAAAGGGCATATAAAGCAACATAAGCATGCAAAGAGTTTTGCAGTTAGTCTACAGCGAGCGATTAACGTTGGGAATTTTTAGCAGCTCAGCCCGAAATCGGAGCTGCCCCATACCCTTTAGAAGCTAATAAGAGACGAACCCAAAGGGATTTCGAATTGAAATTTTGGGAATTTTCTTCAAGACCTGAGGGGACATTTCTGTAAAATTTAAACGAAATCGAAGATGATCGACCAAGGAATTTTATATATATATATATGTAAAAACGAAAATACCATTTTTACTTGAAATACATTTATTGATAAATAACTTATTGTTTACATGACACTTTTCATTCAAAAATGACTCACTGACTCACTGACTGACCGACTGATTGAATGACCGACTGAATGAACGACTGAATGACCGACTGAATGACCAACTGAATGACCACCCGGCAAAGTGCGATCTCTTTTATATATCTACGGATAAGCTAAGAATAGTCTCGAAGCTTCCGGAAACTGGTACTCGAACTTTCTCGAATTGTATGGAAGCTTCTCTCCCCATAAGCTTTACATGAGAGAAAGTTCTCGTAGTTTCCGAACGCTTCGAGACTCGTCTAAGTTCTTCCTTTCTGTCCTGTCGCTGCCTGCACCGCATTTCTTTTGTTTACATTTTGTCTTTGTTTTGTTTTGAATTGATGATATTGTGAGAGGCTTAGGACGCTACAATATATATATATATACCTTGTTAAATACATGTGGCTTATAGTGGTTTTAATCCCGTTTTTTTTACCCCTTTCTTGGGTGAGCCAGGATGTGGGAGGGGGGTTCGAACTCATAAGCATTGCGTTCAAGTCAGGAGCTTTAAATAGGACTCCTCCCACTAAACTAAAAGCTAGTCAACTTTTCCTTTTCTTTGAATATGTTAATTTTAATTTGAAAGCATGTGCAAACCATGATAGAAATGTCCTGTATTTTATGTTTTGCAGTTAAAATTGATTTTGAGCCTTGCCAAAGCAAAGACCTATCAGTACCAAATTTTGTTATTATATAATGATTAATATGTTTCTAGTGTGCAAGTCAAGGAGCCTTTGAATGTGCAAGAGCCATTTACGCTCATGCTCTGTCAACCTTCCCTAGCGAAAAATCAATTTGGTTAAGAGCAGCTTACTTTGAAAAAGCCCATGGAACGCGGGAATCTTTAGAGTCTCTTTTGCAGAGAGCAGTTGCTCATTGTCCAAAATCAGAAGTCTTATGGTTAATGGGTGCAAAATCAAAATGGCTTGCTGTGAGTAATATTGTTTTCTTAAAATTCAAGATAAAATTAAAATAAAAATGAAAATTTGAAGTTCATAAGAAAATTTTAGGGAGACGTTTCAGCCGCCCGGGGGATTTTGGCCTTAGCTTTTCAAGCTAATCCAAATTCTGAAGAAATTTGGTTAGCTGCTGTAAAATTAGAGTCTGAAAATTCAGAGTATGAAAGAGCAAGGAGATTATTAGCAAAAGCAAGAGCGTCAGCTCCTAGTCCCAGAGTGTTGATGAAATCTGCAAAATTAGAATGGGCCTTGAACGATTTGGATAAAGCTCACAAACTTTTGGAAGAAGCTATAAAAATGTTTCCTGATTATGCAAAATTGTGGTTAATGAAAGGTCAAATAGAAGAACAGCAAGAAATGACAGACAAAGCATTGGAGACGTATAATGCAGGGGTAAGGTCACGAGCCAATTTACACTTTACTCTTACTTCAAGGTGTATTTTTGTTGTAGCGCTGCTTACACGCTACGGATTCACACGAACAAACTTACTTTTATGGTTTATTTTTTATTTATATAGATAAAAAAATGTCCTTCATCAGTTCCACTTTGGAGACTTCTAGCAAATTTAGAAGAAAGAAAAGGTTTACTAACAAAGGCTAGGTCTGTTTTGGAAAAGGGAGGGAAGGTTAAGGAATCCGAAGAATCCTGAACTTTGGCTGGAAGCGCTCAGAGTCGAATCAAGAGCTGGACTGAAAGATATTGCGAACACATTGATGGCTAAAGGTATTTTCACTAAAATATTTTAAATTGTGCAGGAGGTCTGTGGTGTAGTGGTTATGTGCCAGACTAACAAGTTACAGTCACTAGTTCAAATTCTCCTCCCGTATCCTATTATACCCATAAAATGGTAAAAAACGGGATGAAAACCACAGATATAACTATAACTGTAGGGGAAAGGTGGGATAGTTGATCCCTGTTTTGGTTTTCTTTTAATAATTCGAACTATGATAATGAAATTGAATTTTTTTTCAACGAGGCATGTATTTATGCTCCAGACCATTAATTATGCACCTTTGAAGACCTTCTTATTTTTCGAACAAAGCGGCAAATCAGTTTTTTTTTAAACTGATGCGCAAGGATCAACTATCCCACACCAGGGGTATACTTGATCCCGGCGAGTGGGTTATTTGATCCCGGAGAATCTCATCCCATCCGCCAAAGTTTCGACTAAAAATGTTTGAACTAAATTTGAAAACAGAAATAAACTAAATAAACTGACTTTTAGTGCGGTGTAATTGGTAATTACCGAAGTACTTAGATAAAAAAAAATCTGTTCAGTTTTGTTTTGAAAAGTTCTTTTATTTTTCTTTTCTTTCCTTAGTTGGATACTTCCATGGCATTTGAAGGCCATTAAAGCTAATTCTTAATCATGAGACACAAATAAAAGAATCATAAGAGGATATTATACAGAATAAGAGAATATTTGATTCTAGGATCAAGTTCTCAATCAAGATCAGGATTCCCTATATGAAGGGATCAACTATCCCGATGCAACCATTTTGTCGAAAATTGAAAAAACCAGCAAGAAGTCAAGCAAATTTGTTGTGGAAACAATCGCCTTTAAATAGCTAAATAAACACAATATTTCAGGAAAATAAGCAATAAATCGTAAAGCACAAGTATTTAAATTGTTGCGACTTATCGTGCACAGGTATAAAAAAGTTGGATTGTGACAAAAATCAAATTTTCAAATTTAAAAGCGACAACTTATTTCTCATAAATGAGATAAACAAGATTTAGTACTCATCATGGCTGCTACCTGATGTCGCCAACAGCACAAAAAAAAATTCCATCCAAGCGTCAATTTTGAAGGGGGATCATGTATACCACAGGATCAACTATCCCACCTTTCCCCTATTATTTTAAATTGTATTTTGTATTCGTAGTATTAATTTTTAATCACTTACTATATCGTCAAAAGTAGTTTATGTTATTAAATTTCTGTTAGTGACAAAAAATAAATTCTAGGCTGTATTACAATTTAGAAAAGCAAAGGTAGAGTCGAGGGAGGAAATGGACGTACAAGAGTGTATCACTGTTATATCGCACGTTATGAACTTACAAAGACTTGGAGAGGTTAAGCCTAAGATGCCCGAGCGGTTCGACGAACACATTCACACGATGGGACCCTCCGAGGCCCGATCAGATTAACTTCGAATTTTTCATATTTTAAGCTATTTTAATTTTTTTTTCTTGTTTATTTTTAACATATGGTTAATGAATAATTAATATGCCTTAATTTATAACCCCTCGATGAATGGGCTACTCATCAAAGACATTTTAGTGGTGAGAGGTGGAGAAGTACACCTACCCGGGAGTAATAATTGTAAATTTCGTAAATTTTTACGCCGTTTTTACCAATTTTTTCTTTTAGTTATTTTATACTGTTTATAAAGAATCACCACACCTTAATTTTCAACCCTGAGTTTCATATAAAACCGTCGGAAGAAAACCTCAAAGCGTCTGCCGCTTTTTTTCCTTCGAGAAACACTGACCTGTTTTGACTGTCGGTTTGCGTCCAGAGGCAAAGGAAATTATCCTTAAAGAAAGTTCACAAAAAAAGTCACAAAAGTTTGAATAAAAATAGGCAAATAAAACGAAAAGAGCAAGGGGGCCTCCCAGGCCGCCATCGTGTAAAAGTGGGGTATCGGTGCAAATCGTCACATCTCCGCCCCCCCCCTACGAATTTTGAAATTTCGTTTTCACAGGTATTTTCCTGAAGAATCGAGAAGAGCAATCCTAAGAGAAGGATTCGTTTGAACGAATAGTAAAGGAGTTACTGAGGTTTGAAGTAGGCACGGGGCCTGCCAGACCCCGGTCGGGCATCGTAGGTTTAAGTTGAACGATTTCCTTGAAAAAATTTGTTATTTTATGTATTTCAGCTCTCCAAGAATGTCCCAATTCAGGTATTCTTTGGGCAGAAGCCATTTTTATGGAATCTCGACCGCAAAGGAAAACGAAGAGTGTGGATGCTTTGAAAAAGTGTGAACACGACCCTCACGTGCTTCTTGCTGTGTCTAAGTAAGTTTATATGTCATTAAACATTAAGAAAAATTAATTTGGTCCTACAGTTTATTATATTGAATTTTTTTCATAATTATTGTTTCGTTCGTCGTTCAAAAAGTAATTTTATTTTTACTAACTGGACTTTATTTTTAATTTTTTACAATCAGCTTCATACTTAAGCCATAAATTCGTATTTATTTTGACAGCAGCCATATTAAAGGCTTGCTTGTGGAAACATTCGATTGATTCTGCACTCTGGTTTTTGGTAGATACTCTTTTAAATATGGAAAATCAACAACAGTATTTTCTTAATACACTCATACCACGCTATACGGCTGCTCTTTATACGCCATTTCGCTATAACGGCCTTCTTTAATTATGGCACGTTTTCGATATACGGCCTACAATGTTTCAATATAACGGCCAAAACGTGTCAAAGCACTGGTACAGAAGCTAATTTCCTTCCCGAAATTAGGCACAAAATTTTGGATCCAGAACATAGTCTTGGCTTTGAAGGTTTGAACGAACGTCATGTGCTCGTGCTTGATCTACTTAAAGCTGGTAGGGAACCTCTTTCATATGAGAAACTCATTCAGGTGCAAGCGGAACCGACATTTGATGAAGTGACAGAACCTGTTGTATCCAAACAGTTAACATCAAAAACTTTGTCGAAAGATTTTTGCTGTTTCGAACAAGGAATAAATATCCTCCTTGAAACCGATCCTGATATCGAACGTAGCGCTAAAGTTTCTCGAGAAAGTAACTCAGCCATTAGCTGTTAAAAACAACTGAAGAATGAAATAGACAAGAAGGCAAGACCAACAATGTTGGACAATTTTTTAAAGCCAGGACCATCCTTACCAGCTAAAAATGATGATGACAGTGATCTGCAGGTGACCATTTCTTCATCGTCTTCTGATCAAAGCCATTTTCAAAAATTATGTATGTGTACATACATATATTTTATGTCACCTGAAGTTGCTTCATTTTTGTTTGTGGATTATTACTGGTTTTTGGAGCCTGTTATTATTTCATGTACAAATCTATGTACTTGTTATGTATGTATTTCTGAGATAAAATGTATTTTAAATGACAAGCCATGTTACATTTTTAACAAATTTGGAACCAATCTCACTGAATTTGTAGAATTTGTACTAGAATAATTGATTGGTTATACGGCTTTTTGCTTTACGGCCAAGTTTCTTGGAACGTATCTCGGCCGTAAAGCGAGGTATGGGTGTATTTTATTATACATTATAGAAAAGGTAAAAATGCTGCTCAAAAATACTCAAGCGAGGGAAAAATTATCAGATGTGTTTGGAAATGAGGTGTTAAGTGAGTCCCAGTTTGCAAAATTTCGATCTGGCACCATAAAGATCGATTCTGAAGTGTACTGTGATGAGTTGGACAAATTCAAGAATTCATTTAAAGAAAAAAGGCCTGTAGGGTCAATAGGGAAGATATAATTCCAACAGAATAATGCGAAACCACATATATGATCACTTGGATCAGTTTTTGCCCATAAAGAAGAGAATTTTATGAGCTTTGAATCATGCTAATGCCGAAAGACGGTAAAGAGTATTTGAACAGAATGAGCAAAATTTAATTGAATAAAACATTATTTCACTTTAAAAAAATTTTATTTTCAATTTTATTAAAAAAAATTACTTTACGAACGACTCTATATTAATACATGTATATTGTGTTTTTTTTTCAACTCTCATTTATCTCTACCTTAGTGATTGTTTTACATAACCCAATTTTGTTTAAGGCTCTTTTGGTGCGAAAGGAAATTGCAAAAATGTCGAGAATGGTTCAACCGGACTGTTAAAGTGGATCAAGACCTTGGAGATGCTTGGGCTTACTTCTATCAATTTGAATTATTGAATGGAACAGAGGTTAGTAGACAAATCTTTTTGCAAAGTATTATCCGCCGTGTGAATACTACTTATAATTTATTTGCAGGAAACACAGTCTGACGTAAAAAAACGTTGTATAGCTGCCGAACCTCATCATGGAGAATTCTGGTGTCAAGTTTCTAAAGACATTCGTAATTGGAAATGTAGTACAGAACATATTTTAACTCTGGTTGCAAAGCAATTACCTGTTCCAACATGAATATTTTTAGTTTACTTAATATAAAGCACTACAAAAAATCTCAGTAATATCGGCTGAAAGTAAAGCAGTGTTCAGTAGATTCAAAAATTTCTCTATTCTTTTTAAATTTAATCTATAATTAAATCTTAAATTTTAATCTATAATTATTGACATATGTTCTGTCTGAGTATTAATTTTCTTTGTACAACTTTGATTCTTGTAACCCTCATTTCTATTCTTTCTGGACTTAAACATGAGATTAATCCAGTATAGGATACTTTATGGGATGACCCATATAAAAAATTTACTTTTGGCTTTCCACCAAACTAAACACAAGTTAATTAAGAAATTTTCGTAAAAAGCATTCAGGTTTCAGTCGAAAGCAAGTTTTTACAACCATTCCAATTAAAACTTATCAATTGAACAAGCTTCTTGGCATTCCTTTCTTTTTTCTTTTCAAGAACTCGCTTATCCGTTAGGGTCGCGAGGTAAGGGAAGCAATCAAGGACTTCCAACTGGAACGGTCCTCTGCTATCAAGATCAGAGTACCCAGTTATCCAGAGTACACAGGTTGTCAGACAATGTTCGGCTAAAGCCTTCAGGCCCGGTCGTAGGCCTTGAAACAATGAAACATGCAAAGACTGATCGGCCGTACTCCCAAGACCCCATGAGCATGAGTTCAGGGTCAGGAGCTGGTCGGTCGTGCTTCTTCCGGGACGGAATCCACATTGACCCTCCCCCAGCCTGTCCTCGACCATGGATCTGCAAGGGACTTCCAGCACCTTCGCAAAGACTTTTCCGGGGAGACTTAGCAGGGTGATGTCCCTATAATTAGAACAATCTTAAAGGTCGGGACAATCACCCCAGTCTGCCAATCCTCCGGCGCTGTCCCTCCCTGCCAGGTCACCTTAATGACGCGAATGAGCCAAAGGACTTCCCCTTCCCCTAACGCCTTCAACATCTCGGGCCGAATTTCATCCACATCAGCAGCTCTGCCGCTCTTGAGCGATTTAATCGCCCGAGCGACTTCGGCCACGGTGGGACTATTCTCGGCCCCAAATGTGGCGCCGGTTCTACCACCGTCGGTGCACTGAGTTGGATTGAGCCACTCCGAGAAGTATTCTCTCCAACGAGCAAGGATGGCCTTCTCCTTGAAGAGGAGACATTCCTCCCTCTGAGGCGGCGGATGGTCTGCCAAAACTTTTTCCTGGCAGATCCGTAGTCGGATTCAAGCTGCTCGCCGAACTCCCTCCACGCCCGCTCCTTGGCTTTTTTCACAGTCCACTTGAAACTCCTTCGCGCCTCAACGTACCGGCCTCGAGAGTCGTTCGAGAGAGGTTCGTCCTTCCGGTGTAACCACACCTTGGAGGGTTCCTTCTTCTCTTTAATGGCCCGCCGGACCTCCGGGTCTCCTCACCACGGAGTCCGCCTGTAGCCACCGGACGCCACGCCAAGCTACTTCTTGCGTACACCTACAGGACAGCCAGAGTTGATGTCTTCATCTGAAGCGTCAGTACCGCCATCCTTTCCCCCCACGAGGTCCATCCAATCACCTGGTCCGACAGCCGGGGGCTCGTGAGTATCCCCAGACCCACCTGCGGCACCATTGCATGGTCGACTCCGGAGCAGAAGAGCTTCCATCCTTCTCCTGGGAAGATCCACGGTCTCGGAGCCTCTATTCTTGGTGGTGGAGACACCCAAGAGATCCAAACGATACCTCTTGGCCTCCTCCACCGTTAGCGGGAAAAGTATTTTGGCATTATTTATTTGTTTTATTCGTTTAAATTTTTTTAGTTTTTACTTTTATGAATAATAAATATTTTTCTTATATGTTTATTGTAACTGCTTATTTCAACGTTCCAACCAATTGCAGATATGCAAGCACTGGGAATGGGTTGGAACATAAGTGGTGGTTTTAATCCCGCTTTTCCCGCTTTTATTTTTGCATATAACAGGATGCGGGAGAAGGATTCGAACTCACGGCCGTTTGCGCCCAAGTCGGGAACTTGACCACTACACTACTCTTCCCACGGGTTGGAATATAAAAAGTAAAACATTTTTTTACGTTAAATTTAGCATAAATAATTAGTCGCTTAAATTGCAAGGTGAGAAATTTTTTTTTTTTACTTTACGTTAAAACAAAGATAGAAATAATCGCCTTGTTACGAGTAAGGTAAAGCAAGATTAATTATCCTCAAGGGGTAAGCAACCCTAATATTGATATCCTCGAGTTGATTCAGTTCTAAAGTGGCAGAAGACCTTAGAATAGGTTGGCAGTTGTGATTTGGTTTCCCGTTTACACTTCAACATAATCAAATCCATAGATGGTCTCGTTCACGTTTGAGTTCGTCTCTAATTTGAGGTAATTTATCTCTTTTTGCACATTTATTGAAATGCAAAACAATGAAGATAAGGGTTATTTTGTTTCTCGTAATAAGTTTCTTTTCAATTTCGTTGTCTGTTAATAAAGAAGAGGCAGTTTTGAATGTTTCATCTCTTCAAGAAGTAAAATCTATCAGCAAAGACTGTCCATTTCTATTGAAAATTATTGAGGATAATAATATTGAAAATTATACCACAAATTGTAAATTTTCGGAAGGAAATGTTAAAAAAATCACCGAAGAAGTTGTATTGCTTCAGGCATGCTCTATGGTTCATAATATGTTGCGCTACATTTGTGAGAATCAAAATAAGATAATTAATACAACACTAAGTTTAGATGGAGACAAAAAAATGTCTATTTGTCCATTTAATTTTGTACATATCACTCAACCAAATACTTTAAATTTTACTAATGTAGAGAAAAAATTAACAAATGAAAAATATTGTAATCAAGTTTGCTATGATTTTGATGAGCCTAGAATGCAGTGTCTTGTTTTAGACAAAATTAATAAATATTTAAAGAACTTAGATTTATTGAAATATAGCAGTGATAAAAAGCCAGAAGTACCTTCTGAACCAACAAAAACTGAAGTTAGTTCTAGTACTAATTTTTTTGAAAACTGATGTAAAAAGTGAAAGTGAGAAATTTATTGATGGAACTTTGTTTGAAAAAAAAAAAAAAACATAACAAAAGATGTAGAGGAAGAAACAGTACTTGTACAAATCACACCTGAAATTAAAAGTGGAATTCATTTGGATAATCAATTGGTGAACGATGAACACAGGTTGCTTGAAGAAACCTACAAAGGAAAAGAAGAGTCAAATAATCATTCATCAACTGAAGTGGAACAAAAATTTACTTTATCATTAAAATCAATTACTCCCAAGAGTGAATCAGAACCTAATCATCAAACTGATGAATCTATTTTTAAAAATGAGGATGCTATAAAAAATGGTGATGAAGGTGAAGAAGATCATGAGGAATTGATTGATAAAGATTTACAAAAACTGGATGCTTTTGATATTGACAATAAATTTGTTCCTAAAGAAGCTTCACTTCAGGACTCATCTGTTCAAAGTGAAATATATTCGGGTGAAGGATTTTTTCAGGCTGAAGATTCTCATTTCTTCTTTTACCTATTAATGTGTTCTTCAATAGTTATAATTGGCTACCTTGCCTTTCACAATAAAAAAAAGGTGAGTAATTGACACTGCTGTTAGCTGGACTTCAGAACAATTTTTAATTTACTTATAGTTCAGTATTTCATGATTTATGGACAGTATTGATTTTAATATTGAGTACAATCAAACCTGGATATTCAGATTATAGTACATTTCATGTCAAGTTCTTCACAGTTCAATATTAAGTTTTGAAAATTGTTTGAATGATTTTTTTCAGATCATAGCTTTTGCTTTAGAAGGAAGAAATGGGAGACGGATTCGACGACGTCCAAATCCTGCTAGGTACAGGAAACTAGAAAGTAATTTAGAAGAAGTGATTGCATCAAATGATTCCCATACTTCAGCATCTAGTGTAGTTTATTAGTTTGGTCTCTTAAATTTATTTTTCTTGTATGTGTAAAAAAAGGTCATTACAACCATTATTTTTCCATAATAACTCATTATTAATTATTTATTTCTACCAAGTGTAAATGACATTTATTACAGTGTGAATAGTTTTGATGAATGATTGATTGACTGACTGATTCTGATACTATAAAAAATTGGCATTATGGTTTGAGGCTTTCATTTTGAATTTTTTGGTTGTTAGAGGGAAAAGTATTTTTTTGAATTTCATGGTCTGTCTTGAGGAGATACAGTTATCACATTGATATATAGGAGATACAGTTATACTCTGAAAAATTTATTAAGGATCCTTTTTTTGGCAATTAAAATTTTTGAAGCATACTTAAAAGAAATTCAACTTTTATGTATACTTTGCTTTTGAGAATAAATTTTATTTTGAATACTGTTATATATACTGTAGTTAATACAAATAAATAAGCTATGAACTTACAAATATTTAGAATCAAACAAAAGCATTCAACTCATACAGCTAATTGTTAGTTGAATAAATTAAAAATTACGCCAAATTCTATACCGAAAGTAGGTTAAAACATCTTAAACGCTGATAATAAATAATTTTTGTGAAATCAGTACAAATATGACTGAATATGAAATAAAAGCACAGAGGACCAGCAAAATCAAGAACTTTTTTATTTAATTTTTCCTATTAGCCACCATGTCTCCTAATGAGAGACAATAAATAGTTTTGTGAGTAGGTTGAAGGGTTCTTCTGGGGAACAGACCAGTGCCTTAACCCTAGGAGTGGATAGGAAAAAGAGATAGTGTGGTTAGTAGAAGAAGAGAGTGAAAAGGTTAGTGGAAAAGGAAGGGGGGTTATAGAGAAAGTAAGGAGGTGGAATATTCGTCGTTAAAAAAATATTGTAAACAATGCTACAGTAATAGTCTTTTAGAAGCTTTAGTCTATAAAGAAATATTTATGTATATTATGAGATAATTCTGAGAAAATTATGTCCAAAAATTGAAAAGATTCATTCTGGTGTCTGGTTAACGATGCCAAATCTATACTAGCGAAATCTATAAAGAAATGAAGCAGTTATAACCAGTGCCTGGAGAACATTTTAATATTCTGTCTCACAAAGAGCATACATATAATAACTTACGTTGCAATGTCTTGTTTATTTATATGGCATCCTTATAGCTTTAATTTATGCTCGAATTTTATTTATATTAACAGTTCATATTGATTTTTGTAAGCAAAATGGGGTTAATACCAAAAATACCTTTAAGAAACATTTAATTTGTTGCAATTGAAAATAAGTTACTTTACAACTGATTCATTATGAAACTTGTAAGTTCATTTGGGACCTCCAAAACATTGTTAAGTCCTCTTTACAGTCATTTAGTAAAATTGTTATATTTCTAAATTAGTAAAACTGTGCAACATGGTTGAAAGAGATTTTTCAGTTGACTTTTCAACATGCAAACCTTTAAGTTTCTCGAAACAAAAATGGCCTTTAACTACTTTAAAAACAGAGAATTAATGCGTACATCATAAAATTATAATATAATTTGCCGATTTTTTAAATTAAAATAAGCCCTTAAAAGAGGAATAAATTTTTTTGACTTCCTAAATCAGGGATGTTCATCGACGTCATTTGCAATCAGTCAACCACGGTGATGTAAGGTTGCTACTGACGAAAATAAAGCCGAGGATTACTAACTTGTCAGGAGCACACCAGGTTCATCCCTTACATTACAATTATTTCGATTATTATAACTTTTTTGTATTACATTCTATTCTGAGTTCAATAAATACTTTCATGATTTCAAAGATCAATGGTTTTAATTTACACGTTTCTTTACTATTATTTTACGATAATTGTAGAAATATTAATACGATCATATTTCTTATTAATTGCTATTAAAATTAAATTTAAAAAGTCCAGGAGGCGAAAGGACAATAAATTTTGGGAACCACTATTTCACTATACCTTTTTTTTCTTTCTTTAATTTTAAGCTATTTAATTACAGTGTATTACTAGGGATTGCACTTTAAATTCTTGAGAATTTGCTTGTCATTGAACACTTAAAGAACTATTTTTCCATTTAAGTTTGAAAATAACTGTAAAGAGAAGGTAGAATATTATAGATGGGACCAAAAGGAGGTTGAATCGGAACAGAACTTGGCCTCAAAGACAAGTCAATGGGTCCAGACGGAGAATTCTGCGACGGAACGGATGAACTGTGGCTGTTTACAATATTATTAGTCACACCAGAGGGATAATTTATTTGAGAATATACATCCGGGGTGAAACATTTGAACGCATGGTAGTCTTCTAATTTTCTGTTCAGTCGTTGGAAACGGTGATAGAGGTCTGGTGGGGTTTTCACTCTTTGAAAATGATCCCGTTTCAAATGAGAATTCAAGTTGTCCTTTCTTGTGTAACTTCTTCTGCAAAGATGGCATTCATGGTGCTCCGGAAAGTGTTTCAAATAGTGATTCCTGACGTGCTTTTTGATTTGTCCGCAAATTTTGCACTTAAACCCACTGCCTTCAATTTTCTCGAATGCATATTTGATGTGCCATTGCTTCGGGCCTGTAACGAAAAATAAAAAAAACTCATGGACTACTTCACATACGTGATAAAAGAAGTTTTTTTCTATCTTTTTACTAACGATAAGTGTGTCAAAGCATTATAAGTATGAACAAGTGGTGCTTTTAGCATTTTCAGCTACACTAAAGCTTCTTAAAGCTTTTTTTTGTTTTGCTGAAAAGCTTGTTAAAGAAAGTTAATACAAGTAGGAATAAATCTTATAGAACTATAGTCTAAGGAAAATGCAAGTTTTCCATAAAATAAGTATGTTAGTTGAGGGTTTGAAAAAAAAATATTTTTTTTAAAAATCATTTTATGTAGACGCAAAACGAAAATAGAGAAGAAACTGAGATAATAAAGGAATTTGTTGAAGAGAGGCGGCAGGAAAGTTGAAGCAGATGAAAAAACCAAATCCCATCAATAAATCCCAGTTTCCCACTGCCAATTTTCCACTTTCCTTTGTTGAATTTTAATTTTTTGTGATGGTTGTAGTAGAGGTTAGACGCCAATTTTGTAATTTTTCCACAAAACTCCTCGTGCGATTTTCTGAGAGTTGTATAAACTCACTCTATCGTTGGCTCTTTTACTTGAATTTGATTATTATTATTATTTATTTATTTATTTAAATCGTGAGTAATTTAACCTTTTTAGTAAATATGTTCGAATGACACATTACAATAAGCAAAGTTGATTTAACAATGTCATTAATAACTACTACGTATCCCCAATATGTTGCAACAGCTAGTCCAGGACTTTTACTTGAAAACAGCATTTTATCCTCAGTAGTTTGGCAGGTGGGAGTAGTGGCCAGATGCCGAACTTCTATACAAAATTCGACATCCGATTATTTCGAAATTTCTAAATTGATTTGGATGTATCCTTAATTGAAATGCACTCACAAAAAAAAATTTTTTTTTAAATTTCTTCCAAGACTATAAGAGAAGCATGCTCTTAATCAGCGAAAAAAGGCAGGAAGAACCTTTTCTTACTATAAATCAAAGAAGGTCAAAATTTTTATGCAGTACAATTTTGATTTGTGTGAAGCGACCTAAACCGATGACCTAACATAGGGTCTCATAAGCCTTTTTCACGTATGACTTGTATGCGCTATCCAGATATATAAGCATAATTTGTAAATTTTTGTTTTGAAAGTGTATACAAATTAAACTTTTTGCGGAAAAGTGAAAGAAATAAAAAATTGTAATTTCTAGGAGACACGTACTCTAACAATACTGTGGAGAATATTAAAATTTATTTTCATCAAGAACTAAATTCAAATTTAAAATCAAAATTATTTTCATTATATGATTTGGTAAACTATAGGCCTATCTATATATATATAACGGTGTAATATATTCCCACACTCATGATTACAAAAACGAGGAGTCATGCAGAGAACGAAAATCTCATTGTTTAACCCAAAGTCTGTTGTTAAAAAATTTTTATGGTGATAATTCCGACAACGGGTAAACCGACAGATTTTCTCCACTTTTTTAAGTTTGGGAAATATAATATAAACCAAGTGAAAGGTCGAAGAATTTGAAAATATGAAACTCACCGTCAAATATATCGGTTCCACCAAGATCTGTGAAACCGGCATTTAAAGTCGCTCCAGGGGATGGAAGTTTATTGCATTCATTATGTTCTTCCTGCAACAATCGCCACAAAATTAGAATTTCTTCACTACTTCTATCTCTCTTATGTAGGTTAAAAAAAAGACCTAAGGAATTTGTAGGAAACTACTGTAAATTTAATAACTTCTATAAAAGTGGTTAACTTAAAAATAACTTCTGTAAATTTTTGCTGAAAAGAAAAAAGTGTTTTTGAAACATTCGACTCAAGCTTCTAGTCCAGCGATGACCAACAGTGAGCTCGAAAGCTTAACGTAGCAATATTTATATGAGAGTCTAGGTCAGGAATGGCGAACCTATGGCACCCGTGCCACAAGTGGCCCGTTTGAAAAATTTTGATGGCACGCACAAAAACAAAATTATTATTCTTATTCTTAATAAGTTATCTTTTTTGATAGAAATTAATTAAAAAATTATTAATCTACACTTAATTTATAATTTATGATATAAATTTCTAGTACTGAATACCTATCTTAGTATGTTAACTATAACCGTCATAAATTATACATTTTATCATTAAAATATTGCATTGATTCTCTCAAACTGTATAAAGTTGCGCATTAGATAAAATTGTTTTAAAAAGAAAATGCTTTTACTGTATTTGTTTATTTAATTATACTTACGTATAGTTTCACCACGCTAACATTTCGAATGAATTTTATTATGGCATGTCACCTATTTAAAAATTCATGACTATCTTTGGACACCAAAAAGGTTCGCCATCCCTGATCGACGTTAACTGTTGTATATGTCCTGCTTGGGTGATGACCTCCCGTAAAAAATACATACCACCCAAAATGTTATGACAATTTACGTGTAAAACACGTGTCATAGGTTTGCAATCAGTGTTAAATAACAAAAATTTGAAGTGAAAACTAAAAAATTATTTCAAACTTTTCCATTCCTAGAAAGAAATTCTTAGGTTATCAGGGGAAACAAACAAGAAATCAGATATAAGAAACTTCAATTAACTCTGCAACAATATACAGAGATTACAAATGTTAAGGAAAATATAAATAATAAATGGGAACTGCTCTGTTAAAAAAATTCGAGGACTAGCGAGGATTTTTCTTTGAACGAACATACTCTCAAACCTGTTTTTGTGTGGTGGATAGGGACCCCATGAAAGAAAACGCATAAAAAAATCGCACAAAAACAGGCTTGGGTGAAGTCTTGTTTCAAAAGAGGAAAACTTCTATCCGCTAATATTTAAAGCATAAATGGGAGAAAAATAATTTCAAGCTGAAAATAATTTATGTATTTATATGACAATGTGCCCGAGGAAACATAAATGGCACAGTAGCTATGTTTAATTTTCTCTACCAAATGTAGAATCTCCAAAGGGAATATTCAAAACATGCTACTCTGGCATTGCATAATTTGAAAACTCGGAAGTTTTTTAGTTTTTTAGACATCGACAATTAACTCAAAATAACATTAAAAGAAAAAACGTGTGAGTGTGTATATACATGTGTATCATAGCATACATAGCGTAAGTTATATACGTATAGCTTTATCTTTATTGATGTAGGATATATTAGCCTCTTTTTGAAAAGAGGTTTTTCAGGGTGGTTCAAGAATTACCCTTGTGGTACATGGTAGGAGAACCGCACCCTACGATCTTATTGCGATTATTGCGACACCTTTAAATCATCGCAAAGCAACAGTAAATAACTTTACATTGAAATAAGTCTATCAGTTTTATGAAGTCGAAGAAAGTTACCTTTGACAACTGTCATCTTGCATTCAATTTTTTCTCATTTTTGGCGCTCAAATTAATTAGGTATTTACTCAGTAAATTAAATAACAGAAACCAACAAAAGCACCAATATAATGATGCTGATGGTTCGACTTGGGTACTGATTCATTGAATCGTAAGATGTAACAAAATTACACAATTACCCAGTAGCAAAAGGACAAATTGAACCTAATCGTTATACATATGACTAAAAGCTCTCATTCGAGATTAATCCCGTGAAATCTTAAACTGTGCTTTCAAAACTGGAAATCTCAATTATGAGAACGATAAAAAATTTTTCTCTTAAAACTAAAACAAACTTCTGCAAATAAAAGTTATCAGGATGTACCAAAGTCAAAATCACAAAAATTCTGCCTGTACAACATTTAATAATTTTCCTAAAATTGATCTTTAACAACATTTACAAAAAAACTTAAAATATTCCTGAGTGCAAAACATGAACATACTACCATTACGAAAAAAATCCCATTCATGAATTACATAGATCTACTTTAAATCCATTCTTCAATTTTCTTTCTTTTTTTTCTTAATATACATTTAAGAATATATGATTATAATTCCCAAACTTTTTAGAAAGTTTACAATTTAAAACGAGGATAAAAGCAACAGATTTTTTAGAGCAAAGGAGAAACAAAACGTTCCATTCTCTGATTTTTTTCAAAGGCACGGCTAAAACCATTAATAACTTGTTGATAATAATTTAAAATAACTGGCTAATTGGTTTCTAATCTTAAATGACAAAGTGGTCTTTATTCTTTCATATTCATCTGAGATGAATGTAAAAATGAGTAAACTCTACAATTTTGTTTTGGTTTTTAACCAAATGAAGCACTAAAATGTAGCAAAAATTACGAATTTTGAAAAGTAGTACAGGGTAGCTACAACAAAAGTTCCTTTCTTTCTGCAACAACCTCAATCATTTCTAAATTAATTTTTCAGGTCCCTGCAGTAAAATATTATTTAAACAAGTTCCAAAAATAATTTGGGCCAGCCAAAACAATATGTTTTACACAAATGGCACTCGTCTAAAAAAAGAAAAGAAAAGAAAATAATTTTACACCAATTTAAATTTCATAATTTTCTCTTATATGTTCCTTCAAACATTAAGGAAATAAATAAATTTACTTCATTTGAAAAAAAAATCACATAAAAATACTATTGAGCTTCTAATTACAAAAAAAAGATCGAATTTCTTTAAAAAAATAAATTTACGTGAAAACAAGCTCAAGAATTATATTTAACATTATTGGCCACCTCAATTAACTTAATTCAACACATAGACAGAACTTAAGAAATTAAATCTGATAATAATTTGTTTATTTAAGAGGTAGGGCCTAAACTGAAATACTTAATTAACTTAAAAAAACCAGAAATATTTTCTGAAAATAAGGTACAGATACAAGTGAATAAAAGTTTATATCTAATCTCTCTCGATTTTGGTTTTTAAAAATTACTTCCAACTTAAATTCCGATTTAAAAACTGTTTTAAAAGAACTATGAAGTCGATTTTTAAGGTAAAATAATTAATAGGAAACTGTTTTCCCGTTAATATATTACAATAATCGTTATTTTTTCAATTTTAAGACATTTTAAAAAGATTTTTTGAAGTTGCCAAACTGTGAATTATTATTATTATTATTATTATTATTGTTATTTCGTATTTTAAAAAAAACTAAAAATTCATAAATGTTACTCTTTGGGTTCTGATTCGTAAGTAACAAGCTCCTTTCCATTGCAAAACATGACTACCTTTATATCCTATTTGTTTTCACCCTAAGCAAAATAATAACATTTTGTAAATACTGTACATCATTCACAACTTAAACTTTCATTATCTCTAGATTCCAAAAATCATATCTCCACAATCACATGAAGAAAAATACAATTTGAATATTGAAGATCGAATTCGATATCAACAACACCAAATCGTAACAGCCTTATTTCAACAGGTACTAATTATTATCTTCGCCCAAAACAGGATCTAATCTTGGAATGGACTCTTCTTCTTTCGCCATACACAGTTTGTGAGCTTTGCTTTTGTGATGGTGATTTACAATTTCCAATCTGAAGTTTCCATTTCCCTCGACAAAAGAAGTTCTTATATCCGGAACACTGCTGCTCCACTTTCGACAAGTTTTGCAATACATCGTGTTCAAGCATTCATCATACTGAAGCCAAGAATAATTTTCCATCCAACCTGGTCGAAACCGCCCTCCTTTTCGATGAATGGCACCAGATTGAGAATTCGATTCCGAAGATTCCAGATTTTTAATTACGGACACAGGTTGATTAGAGGTGAAAGAAGGACCAGGAATCGCGTCCAATTTTAGTTTTGATTCGAGCGACGTGCTTGGGTGATCCTTTTTAGGTTTTCCCTTCGAATTACATGGGTACAAACCAGGTATAGGACTCCCTTGGAACTGTGATGAAAAGTTATAAGTCATTGGAATAGGCACTTTCGGTAACTCTACCTTCTGTGTTGGGTAATTTCGGTTTTCCATACTGTGTCCATAATCAAAGTTCCATTCTCCTAGCTTGAGACATTGATCGCTTCTTGTTTCGGCATTCGCCTGTAAAAAATTATTAACATCATAATTTTGTAGTCGTTTTCATTCACTAGATAATCAGTCACTATGATGGCAGAGAGGAGGGTAAATCCCTTAAAGTTAGGCATTAATGTTACTTTAATCTGTGGTAGTAAATTCGTCAATCCAATTCTTCGGGCTAAGACAGTGGTCTATTCCCTAGATATAAAGCCCCTTTAAAACCAAACCAACTATTTAATGCCTCACTTAGAGGCAGATGATATTTAAATGCAATACAGGGTAAAAAAAAAAAAAAATGTTAGTTAATTTTAATTCAGTTCAGGCGTGTGCAGATAATTTAACTAATATTGTGGTGAAAGGCAGATACTTAAATAAAATTATTTTCCTATTGGTAACTTCTTATCTCAAGTAGTAACTTTTCAGTCTTATAAGTAATATGATCTACCCTAGCATACCCCTATTTTTACCCCCTTATTTATGGCAATTTGCTTTTCTGTAATATTTGTCTTCATATTGTTCAAGTATAGCTTTTTATATACATTCTCTTATAACAATACAATTATGACAAACAGTAATAACCAAAACTGTAATTACAAGATGATTCACCATTATAGGCTTATAAAGATTTTTACTATTCTAATACCACACACATAAAGGGCCATTTATTTTAGAAGTCACTAAGTATGTGACAATAGTGATAAAAGTGAAACGTTTGAAAGCCATAAATATTACAACTTACCAAATGACCAGACATTGCACTGGATTCTTCATTTGGGGCAGAGATATTTTCAATCTCTTCTTGTTTGATACCTTGGGCTGGAGTTGACATATCAGCATAGTGCAAATCACTTGAACTTTCTGGGTAATTTAAAACAGTGGGAAGTGAAGCACTCAGGCTTCCTTTACCAGAATTTGATCCAACTGTAAGCGACTGTAAAATCAAACCGTTCTTAGAATGGAACAGTTAAACAATTTTAAATGATTGTAAAAAAACTCTGTGCATTTTAATAATGCCTTAGTTCTATAAGTACCTGACAATCCAGATGTTGCCTTTCCAAAACATCTTGGTCAAGAACTTTTGCTGATGTTTTTTGTCGTTTAGCCGGGGTTGCAGTGTCAGATAAAGGGGCAGGAGAATTATGCACCATTTCTCCCCCAGATTGAGGTTCTAAAAGTTCCTTTTTGCTTTCACTTAGACCTCTAACTTTCAGTGCCCTAGCAGTATGAAGAAATGCTGATAGTTCATCATCCCTTACACTAACCTCTCCTCTGTACATGTATTGCAGTAATGCTGTCATTTCTCCTTCCTTAACATCTCTCAAAATAATAATAGGATGAGGGTGAGGATTTTCTTCTAAAACCTGCTCAAAGTAAGGGCTGCATGCAGATAAAACAGTTTGATGAGCCTTAAAAGTTTTCATTTCACATACTAGTGAAACATCAACAAATTTTTGTTCATCCAATAATTTTGTCATTATCCCTGTAAGATTTTCCTGATGATTGTTCCATTTCAAGCAGAAGTGATCTCCCATTCTGACCCGGGTAACGTTCTGGCAACGCTCTATAACAAAATACCCATTGGTTTTGAATAATCCATCGTTTTTTTAATACAAAAATCCTTATCCAGATACTCAAGTTTTATTTACTAGTATATTAAATTGTCAATTTTAACAAACTTAGGTTAGAAAGTCAGAGAGAAAAAGAATTTATTTTAATGAAGTGTACTTTATAAATACAAAATCCATAACCTCAAAAATCATTGTAAAATATTTTTTAAATATTTTCTCTTATAGTAGTACGTGCTAGATAATTAATCTGGCTCTGGCCAAAAATTTAACTGAAATCAATAAACACAGAAAAGGAAATAATTTATAAATTTAGTACGTAATTGTTGATAAAACAAAACATTTTAATAAGCTTTAAAAGATCTTAGCCGGCAACTGACCTTGCTTCTTTTTTTTTCCCCCTTTTTTTGCGAGCTGTCAATTTGCCATTACACGAGATTGCCAAGGCTATCGAGCTTTCCATTTAACTCCACTGTAAACAGCGCCGCCATAGAGGTTTGTCATCGTACGCTTCTTCTTGTGCCTATTCTTCATGTACCTGTTTCTTTTTATCCTTTTTCTTTTAATTCCACGTAGATCTTTTTTTTCTTTTAACCGCACGAAAAAGTCATATGTTACTTCGTACTCTCAGTAACAAGCAATTGAGAAATTACTAATTGTTTTTATGTGAAAATAATAAAATAATAATTATTAAAAAAAGTTATGATTTAAATTTCGACTTAAATAGAATAAGTTTAAATAGAATTTTAATTTCCAATATTCATTTACTTTTGAATTGTTTATTAATTTTAAAAAGTGATTTTCTTCTTTTTTGTTAAAAAAAAATTAAAACGTTCCTTATAAATAACTTTTTTCTAATCGGTGTGTAAAAAATCATAATCGGTGGTCGAAGGATACTTCAGTTCTGTTGTTTAACACAATCACTTGTTAAAGCTTCCTTAAACTAGTTTCCTGGAAAATATCCTGCTTTCTGCGGTGACATAACCAGCATTGCACCTAAGTTTGTCCTTTTTAAAATTCCGTTGTTATTGTGTTTCGTTTTATGTAGTAATAAGTTAGAAGGAAGTTGTTTATTTGAGAATCCATTTCCCGTAATTTTCCTTTAGCTAATTTAATAATACATTTGCAGAATTTGATCTAATCTTTATTTAATGATAAAAATACGAAATAAAAAACTAAAAAACAGTCCAAAAAATCTTTAATTATATTTTTACTGAAAAATTGACTGATTTCTTGCACCAGGTTAATAACATTTCTTAATCTGTAGTTTCTTGATAATTTCAATTTATTTTTTTGATTGAACTGTACATTCTATATCCGAATACGATAAGTACTAGTATCTCCATTTTCTGTATATAAAAGACTTAATAGTAAATCCATTTTTTATATTAGACTTGTTATTATTAACTTGATGGATTGTTCTCGAGTTTTTCTCAGCGGTAATCGTATCCCCCAATCTAAATGTGAAATGTCTGGAGATTCATCTTGGTGAGAGATTGACTTGAGACCAATTTAAAATTAAAACATGTTCAGTCCTGTTTGGTTTTAAACAAACTCCGGCTAATGGGTAGATGTTTGGAACTGCTGCATATACTGGCAATAAACTCCTGATCTACGATGTTATCTTTAAGCCCATTTGGACCTACGGAATCCAACATTGGGGTTTCTCCGCCAACTCCAATCTGCATATCCTGGAACGCTTCCAGTCTAAAACCTTCAAAATAATGGTTAGTCTTCCTGAATTCATTCCAAACTACGCCATCCAAAAGGATCTGCAGATTCCCACTCAAAAATCCTAATCCTATCACTGCCTCCTTCCTTGACAAACGTCACGACAGAAGATGACTAAAAACGATACAAATTACTCAACTCTTCCATACACTTCCCTTAGTCATCCTTTTCCTTTCCCAATATCCTCGTACTTTCTTTCTTCCATTTCTCTTCTTTCCTCTTCTTTTCTTTCTTTATGTTCTTTCCTGCTCTTCTTCTGTCCGTTCTTGGGCTCACGACGTTGGTCTCTACCCGGATAAAACCCCTCCGGTTCGACAAAAAAAACAACTTTGTGTTTCAGTGTAGAGGCAGATTGTCATTAACTCAACGTTAAGAAAGTAGATTTTAGTCGTCTTATAGGTTCGAAAACTATAGTTTTAGTTTCAACAATAAAATTTATATTTGAAATGAACTTATAACGGTAAGAATTATTTCAAAACATCCAAAATCGTTTTCGGTACTAAACGCTGATAGGCTTTCTTTCCAAGAATCCGACTGTGAAAGACCGACAGTGAAAAGCGCAACGTATAGATTTATTGTAAAAGATTTTAATTTTTTTTCTCCTTCAAAATTTCTTTATTAAATGTCAAAAAGAGCACAATATATCTTTTTAGAATTGTAAACAAAAATTATTAATCCTTAAAAGGCCCGTCACTTGATTTAGAGTATGCTAACTTTTGAAATTGTTTTTTATTATTCATTTTATTTCTCATTTCTGTAGAATATAAAGAAAATCTATTTTTGATGAAATAAATAAAATTTAAAAAATTTAACTAAATATGAGTGGCCCATTTATGACATGTATGTGAATATTTAGATGTGATTCCAGTAAAATTCTTTATCATTAAATCTGAAATTTCAATCGCCACATATTGAGATTGTTTAATAATGTTATTCATTTGTTTAATTATTTTCATTGTCTTCCTTCTCATTTTTGCTATCGATCTTTTCCATTTCCATTTACCATGGTGATAGTAGACGCATTACTAGCACCCGTAAGGTTAATTTTTCTTCTTTAGAAAAGTTTTTATAGCAATGATTTTTATTATTCTTCTAACAATTGATTACTTTGCTAATGGAGATCACTGTAAATAGAGAAAACGTAAAGGAGAAGCCTAAGAATATTATCCCACTGGAACTGTTTTAAATTTAGTATTCAATTCAATTTCGTTTTATTACAGCGATATGCGCCAAGTAAAACACGTAGTGTGTGCGTTTTGCATGTATTCAAGTTAGTGAGTTCGTCGTCTTCATCGTCGTGTACAATTATTTACGATTTTCTTTTCTCTCTCTTTTGTCCTTTTTCGGTGAAATTTGCAAGAAGCCACCTTGAAATTCTTTACTTTGTTCCAATCCTTTAGTTGTCAAACACTATCTCACTATACTTTCTTACAGTCCCTCTGGGTATTTTCGATCCTTAAGAGTTAACAATGCATGGTACAAGGCGGCATTATACATGACGACAGTCCGCCTTAAAGTTCTCCCCCTCTGGTCACATCTTGATCTTTCCGTGTTCTCCATTTAGAGAAGAAAGCTCCTATTATTTTTATTTTGGATGGTAATTCAAATTCCAGGGTCACATATTTTCCCCCTCACTTCAGTGCACCTTCTCCTGAGTTTCTTTGTAACAAAGAAAAACATCAAGTTTTAGTTTACGTGTTGCAGGTATGTGAAAATTTGAAGCAATTGCATACACAAATAAAATGGGCAACTTTTATGCTCAAAAATATATTGACTATGCAGGAGTATAATTAAAAACAAGGAAACGGAGCCAAATTTGTATATTTGAATGTTGATATTTTGTACAATTTACTATGATGCATGACAAAAAAATTTTTTTTACTAAGTTAAATGTGTGATATCTTACCTTGTGAACTCATTGGTAAATTGATTAAAATCACCTTTCTTCTGAAAAAAATTTCTTCACTTAATTGGAATTTAGTCTTTCATGTATTTGATGTATCCGCGTTTACCACAGATGTAATTCCTAAACATTATTTCAATACATAATTAAATTTCTGCAGTTTATCACTTTAGATTTTAAAATTAAATTTCAGTTATAAATTTATCAATGCCTCATTTAGTGACTCATATTTTACAAAGCAATGAAATCTACGTTTAAATAATTTCACCGTTGAAGACAATTTTGATAAATTCATATACGTTTTAATGTTGTTAAAATTTTTCTCAAGGCTTATATTTTAATATTTTTTTTAACCAGATGTCAACAATTTTATTGTGAGGTTCTATTTCTAATGTTTTTTTTAAAAACATGAATTGCATTTAAAGGAAAAATAATTAAGAAAGAGAAAAAGTAAAACTGTTTTTTATTTATATTGAAACGGATTGATGACAACTTATCATTGTCACTCGAAGGGGAAAATACTACTATAAATTAATCAGAAGAGCATTAAAAAAACATCTGTGACTGAAAAATACTCTTCTACTTTCGCCTTTTCCAGGCAGAAACTAACTTTCTGTTTGTTTCGAACTTTTCTTGTTAACATAAGCGAAGTGAAAAATGACAAGCAAAATTGGTGAAAGGAGAAAAATTAGAAATATATTCGCCAACAATACTTTCCAACTCAAGTAAAAAGCTAACAATGTTTTGAGCTAGTATTTCCCCTAAGCTTGTTACTCAGAAAAAAGGAAACATAAATTATCTGCTGCTGAAAACTTTCCTCTTTGGAGGAAGCTCTTTATTCAATATTTGATTGAAAGAAGAAAAAAATTAAATTCTAAGTAAAATTAATATTAAAAGATCTTAATATATAATTTTACTCATAGTAAATTACTAAAATAAAAGGTTTCTTTTTATAGAAATTTCCTATTATAAAGGGTCGCTAAACAAACCTTAGCTTTAAGCTAGATAAAAACAAGTTAGTGATCGTGGCATTTTTCTCTCGTTGGAAAAGCGGAATATATTGTATTATATAATAATAAGATAATGCAAATTGAAATTTTCAGCACGTAAAGTGTAAAACAATGGTAGTAAAAAAATTTTCAAATACTCTTAGTCGGATGCAAGAAAAAAACTAGTGGTCTTAAAATTTTGCACAAGAACGCACTATTTTATTTCCGATTAGACAGTCCGGAAAATCTAGAGAGCAAGTTCGAAATGAGGGTTGTAAAATAGTGCTGAATAATGCCCTGAGCTGATAATGTAAGCCGTTTTCATTGCTGACTTTTAGTGAGCAATAAACTTGGCTTCCGCAGAAGTGAAGTGCACTCCCTAAGTACCATACATTAAACTGCGATATCCGTTCGTTTCAACGAAATCCTTAATCAAAGGCGCCATTTTGGTATTCTTCGTGCTATAAATTTCCACCAAAAAGGACTGATTTTTCTTTTCTTTTATTCACTTTTTGTAATGGCTACAAAATGCATTTCTTAAAGATCGATGCCTTATTATCTGGAAGGCTGTAAGATAGTTAAAAAAGACAACAAAAAAAGTAAGTATAGAAGTAGAAGTGTAGTAGTATAGTAGTACTTGAAGTAAAATAAAACACTAATGATAAGAGGATATTATGAGCCAAAAGTTCGCCCAAACTTTTCATGTGTTGGAAATGTCCTTTTTTTTTAATAATAAAATCAACAAAGACTTGTATTCTGAGTTTTGGCTCCGGCCTGGGTTTTAGATCATATATGGTTGAAAAACCAATGGAAACGAAGAGACTGACAAGTTAATTAATGAAAACATTCAAGTAGCGTGGGGTTCGAGAGAAAATTCAAATTACTAGGCTTTCATTATAGAAAAAAATTTCCCTGGGTTAATCGTCTAATACAATTTATCGTATAATAAAATTTCCCTCGTCTAATCGCTCTGAATACAGAATGTGAGCATTTTACCCAGAAAATCAACGGAGTTACCCCTCAAGTCAGGAAACCCAGTTGTTTATAAAAACATGTTTATTAGTATATGACAGCTTTTCCTACAAATTTAATAAGCTAAGGCGGTCTTTTTTGATAGGTTTTAGGTACCCAAGCATATCTTCATTTATATCAGATAGATTTTAGTGTCGAGGTAGGGTCAGATTTATTGGCACTGCCAGTGAAAATCCTGAGATCGAAAAATAAAAACAAAGTCTAACCCATCTAACTCTACTATACTGAACTGTTACATTTGTGGAAAGATGAAGCATCTGGGAAAAATGTATTCGTCTTTATCTAAATATTATGACTTTCAGTATTTTGTAAGCAAATGCTTTAAATCTTTTTCAGTTCCAATTTAAATTCAATATGAAATTTTCCTGTTAATCTTAAAACTGAATTTAAAAACAAACTTGACGGATGATCAAAAAGGTTAATAACAAAGCTTAAACTGCAGAAAAGGGGGATAACACTTTACTTTAAATTTGAACTTACAAACGTGAAATTTTCAATTTTACTAATTTCCGTGTTTGTTACCTGATTTTTCGCCACACAGTTTTCATAAATTAAAAACTTAAAAAAAAAGTATGCAATTATCAAACACAACACTTAACGCGGCCTCACTTTTGAGAGTAAAACCAAAAAGAAAATTTATCTTCCTCGATAACAAGAAACGTTCGGAAAGAGAAACAGAACTAAGGGAGAATCGCGAAGGTAGAACACAAACCTCGCTTCGGATTCGTTCACCAAATGCGACAAGAACTGCACTTAACATCGGAAGCGAACGGAGTAGATGCGTTCTTCCCGTTCCGTGTGAAATGCATCGGCGAAAATAAAACCGAAACAACCGACAACTCCAAACTTGTTAATTTTGACAAATTTTTAGTCGTTTTAATTTTTACTCCAATTTTAAATATCGGTACATATTTTATTTATACTGCAACTTCTGTCATGTACATAAAATAATGGCGATTATTTTTGTTGTTTAATAAAACCTCAGACATGTCAGTGCCAACTTGTAGACAAATTTCCATTACTGTTAATAAAAAGTTATACAAAGCAAGCAACAGCCCTACAAAAACCGTTTGTTACAAAGCAAATTAACAACCCTACTTAAGAACTTCCATCAAAATAATATTAAAAATTTGTCATTATATGTGAAAAAAGCCCTTAAAATCAGGGCTTTTTTTTAGACCTCTGAAGTCCACACTCTTGAATAATAATAATAATAAGCTATATTGATTAATTTTGTTTACATTTTTATTTTATTTAATTTTATTTTTTTAAAAATAATAATTACTTAACCAGGCCTATCTTGAGAAAAAGCCTCTCCCGCGCTTTTCCACAACATCTTGTTGGCTGCTTTCTTGTACCATTGGGAGCCCGCAAAGGCACCAGGTCGTCTTCTCATCTACTCTCTTTTTTAATTGTTAATTTCTCTTTGCACAATTAATAATTCATATTTTTTCCTACAGATTTTTTTCCCGGGAGGAAAGCGGGTCCATGAAAAGTAAAGTTTTCCTACAGGTATATTTCATATCATCCATATAATTTTTCTGTTCTTTTACATCTTTTATTGTATTTCGTTATTTGTTTTTTAGTATTAACCTACTAGTTTGCTTTGGAAGTATTGTCCTGGTATTTTATTATTTCTCTTATTTTTGTGTTGTATATCTCTTATTTTTTATTTGAGATTCTACTGTGAGATTTTACATAGTAATGTCGGAACCAGGTTGTGTCGTTGATGGTGGACGAATGATGGACAACACTAATTCCGAACGTATATGTATATTGATGTATAAGATATTACTATAACTATAATTTAGAATCAAAATGGAAAATACAAATATTCTGATGGTGCGGAGCTCCGACACTGAATGAATTTGGCTTCAGTTGTCGGCTGCTTTATTTCACGGTGCCCGTTCCGGAATGAGGAATGTGGCGAACGCCACAGTAACGTATTTTTTATTTATTTTCTACTTATTCTATTTTTTCCCTTAACTTTGTTTATCGTATGTTATATATTATATTTTCTATTATTTTATTTAGATATTTAATTTAATTATTATTATTATTTCTTACCTTTTGTATTTTTACTATTGATTAACTGTATGTAGGCTTCTCCTTCTCTCTAAACTGATGTTTGATAATAATTAATGTGATCGTAATGAATTGTAAAAAGAAAAAAACCTCTAATGCCCATGGGCAAAATATGGGTAAAATATATTATTATTTAAGAAAATAAGAAGTAGAGACCTTGTTTTCCCCAATATTACATAAAATCGTCCCTTTTCAGTAATTAGCTTTAAAAAAAGTCTACAAAAGTATTGTTTTAAAACTTATAAAAGGGGCGGGCAATTGCTTGTTCTGACAAATTTTACTCTGTCTCATTATTTATTTCGGGGGCAAACTCCATACTCATTTATTAGTACAATAATTTCTTATTCGTCTTATAATAATTCTAAAATTCGTCAACTGTTATAAATTTATACAAACTGAAGGTTCGAATGTTTAGTGTTGGAAGTCAACACATAAGGACAATTTTCGCATGCGTTTGACGGTCATTCACCTATCTCCTGCTTTTATAATTCTTTTATTGGAAGAACCAATGTGAAGTCCATTGTGTTAGGTTAGTTGCTCTTTTCTCTGTACAGTTTTTACATATACGAGCACAAACCGTTCAAAGGCTCGATTTTTTTAAATCTTTGCTTTGGCCTGAGGGACATCCAATCTAATGAGTATGACGGGTGCGAAAAATTGGTTACAATAATACTCTTTCTAAAGCGTTCAAAAAACTAACAACAATATGATATTAAATTGTGAGTTTTTCTTCAAAAAACACTAAGTTAGTACTTTAAAAGTGAGATTCGACAAAAATAGCATTAAAAACAAGAAAAATTATTGGAAAATACTTTAAACCTTCAAATAAAAACACAGAAGAAATAGTGAGGGTTCACTTCGTGGTTCTCATCTTTTGAGAGAAAGAACGAATTAAGGACTGCCGAGGAAAGGAACTTTTTTCTTCCAAAGACTTAACCCAGTTTAGTTTTATGACTTGTATCATCAAAAACTTTCTTACGTTATTACTTCGCGAAGCTTTAGATAATCGTAAAAAGTTAAATTACTGGTTTTAACTTAGAGTTTTCATTTGAATTGTGAGGTTGAGACGTTTAAAAACCCTTTTAGTCTGATGGAGGTAAGGCTTCAGTTGGGTCTCATTCTTATGTCGTCTTGTGCAATTTTCCAGACTAAAAAGCACTCTCTTTTTATGTGTTAAACTTTTTTTGCTTCCTAAGAAACAGCATTTTGAATTTCAAATATTCATTGGTTTAACACGAATTATCAAAAATTCTTCAAAATTAAAAAAAAAATCATCATATCTTCTTTTGCATATTACTCGTAGGCATTAATGGGCATACATAAAATGGCGTTGTACTTTTGAATTTTTTAATATTACGATAATTATAATGTGTAGATAACAATGAACTTCTGATAAATGTAGAGAGAGAAAGAGATTCTTAATTTTAAATCAACGTTAATGATTGAGAAAACCAAAAACATTGGCTTAAAACAATTAAACTTTAGGCGTTCGGTTTTTTAAGACAAATATTTTTCAAACTCTTTCATTTCCTTCAAAGATAATTTACAATGTTTCTTAATATTATTTTTTTTATAACAAAATAAATATGTCGTAAAACATCTAACAGACGGCCAGACTCTCGACGGTAGATAACAATCTAGAATTCTCATAAAAGAGAATCCGCTTTAAACGAAAAAACTCGAGACGACAGAAATATATATATATATATATATATTTTTCGTGAAATAATATTAAATGTTTTATTACCTAGATATCGACATTCCATAGGTAAGTATCCAATGAGAGAGCTAAGAATGGAATTAGACACAAGAAAACTAAAAAAAGTTATAGAATCATCTATATATTCAAGATCTAAGAAATCAATGAATGCTACACTGATCATATGTGCTGTTTTTATTTTTCATAACTTATTCTGACTATAACAACCATTTATTAAATTCTTATTTAAATTTGTGCTTTGATTAAACGAATTGCTATCTATCTTTGTCTTTGAAATTTCATGCAATAAAAAAAACCTAAATGGGAAGTAAGCACACATGCAACGATTGGTATTTTTCTTTTAATTTAAATAAATGATGTATTTAAGAGGTTTAAAAATGGATTAAATGATTTTAAAAAACCAGTAGTTGACATTAAGGGGTGTTAGTGGTTGTCTTCGCGATTCCAGCTCTCCTCCAGAGGCAGTATACTTCGCGGCTTTCTGTCAACACAATTAACCCTCAACGAACGAGCGTATTTTTCTAAAACTATGAGCAGTAGGTTCCCCTCTACTCCCCCCACCTTTCTTCTTTACTTCCTCTTCTTCTATCATCTTACTTTATTTCTTTCCTACTGTATCTATTACTTTATTTTTACTTCTGTCTTCTATCCTATCATCATCATGTTGTTCTTTTGTGTTCTTCTTTTCTTTTCTTTCCTTCTTCTTTCTCTGATTCCCTTTTAACTTATTCTATTTCTCATTACTTCTACTTCTTCTTCTTCCCGTTACCATACTATCTTTCATCCCTACTCTTATCCCATCCTTAGACTGCTCTTCCAGTCGAATCCTTTTATCCTACTCTTGGAATTGAGACACTGGTCTGCTCCCTGGGTATAAAGCCCCTTAAGCCATAGATACTTAAATCCTATAATATAACACCATGGCGCTTGTTTCGCGGCATTCAATTTTTTTTTAGAATATCTATAATGTCGCGAGTAATGGTTAAGATGGGTCTTGCCATACCCGTGAATGACTATCGAGAAGCTTTAGTTAGTAAGAATCCCAATATTACAATATTACCCCTTCACCACGAAGCTTGGGGGTACCAATTTCCTGATCAAAAAAGGTACTTGTACGATACTTAAAACGGCATGGTTCTTACTTTTTCCGTTAAAAAAAAAATTAAAATAAAACGAGAGATTTTATTGGAGGATTTGTGCGATGACGTCATCCTTTTCAAATAATATCATTGGCAAGATTCTTGCACGTGATGAAGGTAGTTGAATTTTTTGACTAATGGTAAAAAAAGTAAACTAAAAAAGCGGTACTAAATATTTTGTTAATTTTAATCTCTCGTTTGAAATAGTTTTATAAATTTTATCAAGTAATATTGATTTGTGTTTTTATATGATGTATTCTGGTGAATTATTTAGTTTCATTTGTGAATATAGTGTTAATTTGGATTCAAACATGTAGACGCTTCCTCGAAATCGGGATCCATGAAACAAAAACAGGTGAGGTGTTGTTTGTTTATTGTTTAATTCAGTGATTCCCAAAATGGTTTATGTCGACCCGCAGGATTCTATGACAGCCTACAAGGGGTCTACGTCAGCGAAAAAAAAAAATTTAGGGGTTCATGAAATGAAAATGGGGGTTCACAACGGTGGATCTCAACATACACTGGTAGAACCTATTTACTTACATTATGCTATCTTATAATATAAAGACATGTATATTATTTATAAAAGTGCCTATGAAGTAAAAAATTTACTTCACTACAGTGAGAAATTTACAAAAATCAATATCAGGTGAGTAGGGGGGTCTACTCAAAACAAAATACATGGCTAGGGGGTCTACAACACAAAAAGTTTGAGAACCTCTGGTTTAATTTTATTTTTAATTAAAATTTGTTGGTTAAATAGTGTAAATGTGGTTTAGTGGTAACATTTGAAATATCAGCAAAATTTGTCAAAACAGACTTATCATTTGTTCCTTAACGAAGATCAACATTCAAATGAAAGGAGTTGAGGTAGTTTTTTAGATACCCCTTTTTTTTAATTCATATTTTTGTATTTTGTAAATAAAATTCTTATTTACAAAAATTTTAATATCACTCCTTAATTATATATTAAGACATATATGAATTTCCTACTTTTCATAGCAAAGCATCAGTCTTTCAAGTTTTTTTAATTTCTCTTGTTATAATAGTGCATTAAGAAGTGGGAATACAAGTGTACATTTCATGGTAGTTTTGCTTTTGATCTTAACACTAACTATATTGGTATTTATATATGTAAAGATTTGAATATTTTTGGTGGTGACTTTAATCCCATTTTTCACTCTTAATTTTTGGGTATAACAGGATGTGGAGAAGGATTCGAACCCATGACCATTTGAGTCCAAGTCAGGAACTTAACCACTACATTACTCCTCCCACGTATAGATTTGATTATAAAAAATTATAGTCTAAAAACAGATTTGAGTAGTTGATATGTATGATTTAAAAGTAGGTCTTTCACAAGGGTTTATTTAATTACCAAAAGGTATTGGATTGAACCAAGAGTGTATCCAAACTAGCTCCAAGAAGCAAATTTGTATAAAAAAATTACTTGAATTTGTTAAATTTTTAGGTGTTTGTCTAAAAATTCATTGTTCTAAACATACTGTATTTTTCTGTTCAAAACTAAAAATTCCCAGCCTTTTATCTTTATTTTGTTTAGCAATTAATTTTTGAACACATTAATTATGTAATTTAACATTTTTTCTCAAATGTGGAAGCCACTTTTTGGCCTTTACTTATGCAGTTTTCTTTTTTTTTCTTCAAAATTATATAATCCATTACTTCCAAAAATGCAATTAATTTGTTTGATTTCTTAGATATTATTATTAGATTTATTTTATATATATATATAAACCTTTTGGGTTTGTAACAAACCGTATGGCAGATTTCAAAAACATTAAGGGATTAAAACTCAAAAAAGAGCGCAGTTTTATCTTTGTAAGAAACAACACACCGTCCAAAATGAAAACTTGGAAAAAAGCCTAGTCTTTCGTCAACTTAGAGCTGTTGATTACGATAAGACAGTCTTGCTCTTGGGTAGAATCCGACCAGGGTTATGGTCTCTGCTGTAGATGTCGTCCTGTAGCTCCGGCGGATTCTTTACGCCATATCAGAAGAACAAGACTTTCTATTACATCATGTCTTCCCCAAACGCTTCATCAGCCTCCGAGCTGCAAGCATCTCATCAGTGGCCAATTTTTTTTTGCCAATAGAACTTCCACTTCTTACACAATTAATGTTGTTACTGAGATATTTACAGTAGAACCTTTTTGATTCGAAGTTCAAATGACAAGCTTAGGTTCGAGTCGTCTAAATCTTTTTATTCAAGTTGTATGCTGTAAGGGTAAAATTAAAGAAATAAATGTCAGTATACCTTTATTTTGTGTATTTGATAGCCTATACTTTAGTTGAAAATTTTTGGTTGGAAATTTGTGGTTTGTTTTTGTTACTCTAAATGTTTCAAAATTTTTTAGTCAAAAGTTTGCAGGATAGGTCGAAGGTTAGTGAGATAAAAATTTGATATCATATCAAAGTTAAAAAATAGTGAACCGTGCAATAGTGATGATAAAAGTGTTAGAAGCTCGTTGGAGAACACAACCATGTCATATTAACTGTAATATTCCTGTATTGAAGGCATCATGCGTATAGTTGTATTAAAATTTAGTTCTTGTGAAGCATTAAAATTTTAATGATAATACTAGCGACTTTCATTAGTTCTGAGATTTAAGTTTTCCAAAGTTTAGTAATTATTTATTTTGTTTTGGGCGATACGACTGAACCAATATGAGTTGTGATATCATTGTGGAAACTAATTAAATTTAAATTGAATGAAGGAAAGTTGGAAGTGATAGGAAGTAACCTCATTACAAGTTTCTCCAATTAAACTTTCTTAACTCCAGTATTTATTTATCGAAAAGAGGCTTGGTATAGATGAAGGAATATTGTTATTTTCAACTTAGTACGACTTCTTATGATTTCTTTCCGCTGTGTCGAATACTTCCATATTGGTTTTCTTTGCTATTTTTATTTGTATTAATATTAATTGCTTTTAAATACTGTATTTCGATTTCTTTACAATTTAGTAGAAAAAAACTATGTGGTGCATTGCTTTGTTTTTTAGGGTGAATATGAATTAGGTCTTTTTTTGAAAATAAAATTTCTATGTTTAAAAGAAAAAAATTGTCCTCAATTGTTTAATTTTTTGGAAGTTCAGCTATTTGAAGAAAATAAATAGAATAGTGGTGTTAATCCCCTTTTCATCCTTTTTTTTTTGGGTATAACTGGATGCAAGAGGAGGATTCGAACTCAGAACCATAACGTCCAAGTCAGAAACTTTAACCACTACAGTAGGCTCCGCGCTAGAAGAAAATAATATAGAACATTCAATACTTTCCTATTCTCTATTTCCTACTGGTGGCTCAAAATACTCTTTTTGTTTTCTCTTTCTCTCGGGTTCAGTCCCCATACAGTTTAGAGTACTACCTTTCGATATAACTGAGTGAAAAAGGAAAAAAAAACATCCATAGTAATCAGAATAAAATGTAGGTATCTACTAAAATAGTAGTTTTCCCTGAAAACGTTTGTTTCATGTTTATATTTCATAATTTATTCTTATATATTACTATAATCTTATATATAATTTATTCTAAAAATGGATCACTGACTTGAATTTCTGATCCTTAAGATGCAGTATAGGATTAATTGTAATTTTAATTTACAGCGGTTTTCAGGCTCTCACGGCTACTTCTGAGGGCACTGATTTGGTGGACGATGGTGAGTGCTTGATTTAACATTATTCTATACATGACTAAACCAAATAGGCTAAAATTATGCACGAAGACAAGCTTGAAAAAACATTAAATTAAACGATCACTAATTGAAGATCTTATTTGGCTCACTTATATAATATTATGGACTACTCACATTATCCTCTTGAGGAGCGCTGTCTAACACTGCGGCCTGCGAGTACATTTTACTAAGAGTGAATTTGTGTTACTAAATTATTATTGTTAATATTAAAATTATTTTACAATTAGGGCCACAATGTTTTTATTAATATATCACGAATGTTTTAAAGTTTTCTTTTTAGTATAAGTAAAATATTTTTAATTAACATAAACTGACTCTTCATTTCTCAATCTCTTTGACCCCGAAGTGTTTGGTGAAGAAAATGTGGGCCGCGGGCTATGATAGGTTAGACAGCGCTGCTTTTGAGTATTGAGTTACAATGAGCTCAGTATTCTTAATTTCTATAAAATTAATTTTCTTTTACTGCTTTGTTTATCACTGAACTTTAATTAGAATGCTGCACATGGTTTGCAAATGGAAAGATGGAAAAGGTTTTTCATCGATTGATTGCAATTCTGCACTACCGGGGGTCATAAACACTGACTTCTATAACAATTTTTCTTAACGATTTCAACAGATGCGTTTTCTTCGTGTTTTCGTTACTCGTGGTAAAGGAAAACCCGTAAAAATTCCTTTGTTCCTGCAGAAACAAAAATTCATCTTCGGTTGGCGAATATTATTTTTTATTTTATTTTTTCATCAGACTGAAGTCTGAAAATTTCCCCTTTGTGGTTGATCAGTTTTTCGTAAGTTTTATTAAGGTTCAAAACGAGAAGATGAGCGAAAATACGTAATTTTGGAAATTAAGGGAGTCAGTTGTCGAAAATGTTTCTCGTCTCAGTTGTTAGCCTAAAACAGGGATGGCGAACCTATTTTGATGTCCGTGCGATAAAGTCATTTCTTTTTAAACTCCCCTGGCTAACTACCACCTGTCTCCAAGCATGAGACACCTTGTAGTTTTACGGACTAGATACGAGGGGTTATGTCTGGGGAGCAGACCAGCGTCGTATCCCAGGAATGGTTTGATGGAAACCAAAGGAGGGCTGGAGTTATCTAAGAAGAGATAGGAAAAGGAAAGAATGGAATGAGAGGAATAAGGAGATGTGACTAAGAGAAGCGTGTTTGGGAGTCAAGTGGTTTATGTCTTTTGAGTCGCCTTTGGTCGTGGGGTTCAGATAGGAGTGAGGACGCAGAAGGATTTGGATGGTTCACCAGTCTTGAGGAGTATTTGCGAGTGAACCTTTCGATTTCCTTCTTTACAGAGGAAACTCCCAGGTCACCGCGGATAATAGAGTTAGGAACGAACCATGGGACATTTACCATGGTTCGTAGGGTTTTGGATTGAAAACGTTCAAGGATTTCTATGTTGGAGTTGGCGGAGGAGCCCAATAACTGGATCCTGTAGGTCCAGATTGGTTTTAGGGTGGTTTTGTAAATGAGGAGCTTGTTACCAGTGTTAAGTTCAGAATGCCTTCCCATGAGCCAGAGAAGTTTATTGACAACCAACTGGGCTTGGACTCGTTTTGTTTTAATGTGAGTCTTCCAAGTCAATCTACAGTCAAGGTGAATCCCGAGATATTTGACTTCGGATGACTGGGGGAGACAATTTTATCTAATGCGCAACTTTATACAGTTTGAGAGAATCAATGCAATATTTTAATAATAAAATGTATAATTTATGATGGTTATAGTTAAGATACTAAGATAGGTATTCAGTACTAGAAATTTATATCATAAATTATAAATTAAGTGTAGATTAATAACTTTTAATTAATTTCTATCAAAAAAGATAACTTATTAAGAATAATAATTTTGTTTTTGTGCATGCCATCAAAGTATTCACCATCCCTGGCCTATAATATTTAGGAACCTCGAAAATGTAATAATAACATTTAATTTTATAATATTTATTAATTGTTTTATTTAATTATAATTTTAATTAAATTTATTAATGTCATTTTAATACGAATAATGAATGATTTAATTCAATAGAATTTGCTCAATCGAATATTCTAACTCATATATATTGTATGTAAAGTTACCTTGTTACTATTAATAGTTAAGTCCTTTATTTTTTTATAAACTTTATAATATTTTTTCCTTTTTCAAAATAAAAATTCTTCTGTCGTCTTTCCTTCCAATTCTTATCTTTTTTTTCGTTGAGGTAACCATAACTGAAATATAAAACAAGTGTCATTTGCTTCGTATTAAACAACGTTGAATGGATTCCTTTAATCCTATCTCAAGGTTGTTGAGAGGCTAGAAGAAAATTCATTTCTTTAAATATATTTAACGCCAGATAATAAAACTGAGTTCCGTCCGTCGCCCATTTAAATAATTAAATCTCCCTTCCTACTGAAATATTTGCATAGTGTTTGTATCCCTCGAGTGATTATTGAGAGGAATATTGCCTTGTTTCGTTTTTGCGTTTCGGATACCCTAGGGATTTTTCCGTTACGACATTTTCTTTACAGTAAAGCGCAAACGCGTCCCTGTGATATTCACCTGTTGTAGTTATAACTTTACCCTAACGCTTTTGTATTCATTTTTTTAATTTTTCTTCCGACCGAATTCAGAAGTCATCTTTTATGCAGTTTTGAGCCTAAAACTATTCTTCACTAGGTCTCACAAACCCGCGATTCTAGTCTTACAAACTACTTATGTACTTGTACTTGGAAACAGATGGCAAATAAATAGGGGAGATAAAAAGAAAAAGATATGAACATTGATATATTAACCCAGGGGTAGGCAACCTTTCCCGGATTGTGTGCCATTTTCAAAATCAATTTTTTATGGGGGCCCGCCCATTAAATAGTGCTTTGTATGTATTAATATATATATCATAAAAAATTTTTAGTATAAATGTTATTAAAAAGAAATCTAGAACAAATTTAATTTTGACATATTTCCTATAATAACAATAATGTCAGAAAACAAAAATTTTACAGTTCTTAAAAGGGGAAAAATTCAGTTCCATTTGCATATGCATATGTATTAATATTACATTGATGCTTTGGCGGGCCGCACAAAAACTCGCACACCCTTTATCTCACATATCTCGGAGTTTTGTTAATTTATGTGTTTTATGTACAAAATTTATTTGAAAAGGGGGTAATTCAGGAAAAAATCCTAGAGGTACATATCAGTTTGAAACCCTAAAATCGGTTGAGAACCACTGGTTTAATCAAACTTAATCAATCTTCTTTGAGAGCTTCAAGACGACCAAAAAAATAAAATGCATTTTTCTATTTGTCTCTGGGGCATTGAAGATATGAAGTTTTGTACTGAATGAATAAACTCCTAACGCTTTCAACTAATAATACCCACGTAATGTATTTACTTATTTATTTGTCTGTTTAATGTTATTTGCTTTTTTTTTTATTTGACTTTATCCATTTTACATTTAACCTTTTCTATAGTTTTTAACCCCCTGACCCAGACTTTTAAGCTTTTTCCCATCTTAACATTTATATACAGTTTGCATTTACTTTTTTAACCTTATATCAGAAGTCCATTTACACCTGACTACTTTTTCGGGTTTACTTATTCTACTAGCCTCACTGTTTCTTTTCAATCTTTTAAATACTAACCTGCGTCACTGGCTATATGCCTTTATTGTTTTGATGTAAATTTATTTTATTTGCTAATTTGTTATAATTCATGACTATTCTATTTTCAAAAAATTGTAAATCCTTATGTACAGTATGACTTTTTCTTCGCATTTCCCAATTTACAATATCTAGGGGCAGGAATGTAGTCAACCATCGCTTTCATTTGATACATATACGAGAAGGATGATTTTTGGCAAAAATTTTTACCGCCAGTCACCATCTCACGCCAAGACCTTCACCTTTTTTAAGTGTGGCGCCCCCTCTGGCTCTTAGGAACTCCTCCATTCCTTCTGTGTGCTCCGATTGAAAACATAGCACTCGGCCTGTCCCCTGCTTGTCGCCAAGAAGTCCTAAGAGATTGATTTTTTACGAAATTTCCTACTTCGGCCTGTTGGTCCGCGGAAGCTATTTTATTCCATTCCTAGCCATCGTTGGAACTCGCAAGACAAACACCGCCTCATGCGTGGCCGTCAAACACGGAGCATTCTCTGTCCGCGCCCCCAGGCGGCGGACAGAGAATGCTCCGTGTTTGCCTGTACACTTTATATTGTGTGTAATACCTAACTGTACCCTTAATGCTCCACAAGTGAATTTGGGGAATATAATTTCCTTTCCTTTCCTTTTCATAGACCCGCTCATCCGTTTGCATCCGAAGCAATCAAGAACTTCCAACTGGCACGGTCTTCCGCTATTGAAGTCAGAGAACCCAGGGTTATCAGGCGGGATTCGACCAAGGTTTTCACCCCCCTGAGCCACCCCTGCCGCGGAAGGCCACGGGGCCGCTTTCCTCCCGGGCACTCCGTCAGGACCCGACGAACCAGACGTTCTGTGGGGAGCCTCACAACGTGCCCAAACCGGCGGAGTATGGATCTCTCGGTCCGTAGAAGAAGCGGCTCGACCTGAAGCCCTTCGGACTACAACTTTGATTCTTGTAACCCTCATTTCTATTCTTTCTGGACTTAAACATGAGATTAATCCAGTATAGGATACTTTATGGGATGACCCATATAAAAAATTTACTTTTGGCTTTCCACCAAACTAAACACAAGTTAATTAAGAAATTTTCGTAAAAAGCATTCAGGTTTCAGTCGAAAGCAAGTTTTTACAACCATTCCAATTAAAACTTATCAATTGAACAAGCTTCTTGGCATTCCTTTCTTTTTTCTTTTCAAGAACTCGCTTATCCGTTAGGGTCGCGAGGTAAGGGAAGCAATCAAGGACTTCCAACTGGAACGGTCCTCTGCTATCAAGATCAGAGTACCCAGTTATCCAGAGTACACAGGTTGTCAGACAATGTTCGGCTAAAGCCTTCAGGCCCGGTCGTAGGCCTTGAAACAATGAAACATGCAAAGACTGATCGGCCGTACTCCCAAGACCCCATGAGCATGAGTTCAGGGTCAGGAGCTGGTCGGTCGTGCTTCTTCCGGGACGGAATCCACATTGACCCTCCCCCAGCCTGTCCTCGACCATGGATCTGCAAGGGACTTCCAGCACCTTCGCAAAGACTTTTCCGGGGAGACTTAGCAGGGTGATGTCCCTATAATTAGAACAATCTTAAAGGTCGGGACAATCACCCCAGTCTGCCAATCCTCCGGCGCTGTCCCTCCCTGCCAGGTCACCTTAATGACGCGAATGAGCCAAAGGACTTCCCCTTCCCCTAACGCCTTCAACATCTCGGGCCGAATTTCATCCACATCAGCAGCTCTGCCGCTCTTGAGCGATTTAATCGCCCGAGCGACTTCGGCCACGGTGGGACTATTCTCGGCCCCAAATGTGGCGCCGGTTCTACCACCGTCGGTGCACTGAGTTGGATTGAGCCACTCCGAGAAGTATTCTCTCCAACGAGCAAGGATGGCCTTCTCCTTGAAGAGGAGACATTCCTCCCTCTGAGGCGGCGGATGGTCTGCCAAAACTTTTTCCTGGCAGATCCGTAGTCGGATTCAAGCTGCTCGCCGAACTCCCTCCACGCCCGCTCCTTGGCTTTTTTCACAGTCCACTTGAAACTCCTTCGCGCCTCAACGTACCGGCCTCGAGAGTCGTTCGAGAGGTTCGTCCTTCCGGTGTAACCACACCTGGAGGGTTCCTTCTTCTCTTTAATGGCCCGCCGGACCTCCGGGTCTCCTCACCACGGAGTCCGCCTGTAGCCACCGGACGCCACGCCAAGCCGAAATCCAACAACCTCTCCCCGTTTGGGTTACAGTCGTGGTCGCCGTTCCTCCCCACCACGCCCCTCCACGTCTCAGAGTCGTTCCCCACATGAACGTTGAAGTCCCCCATCAGAATAAAATTGTCCGCTTTAGCCACTATTTTCATAGACACTTCCACGTCCAACAGGAAGGCGGTATACTTTGACTGGTCGTTAGGTGCGTACACCTGCAGAACAACCAGAGTTGACGTCTTCAACTGAAGCGTCAGTACCGCCATCCTTCCCCCCAACGGGGTCCATTCAATCACCCGGTCCGACAGCCGGGGGCTCGTGAGTATCCACATACCCGCCTGCTGCACCATTGCAGGGTCGACTCCGGAGCAGAAGAGCTTCCATCCTTTGGGAAGATCCACGGTCTCAGAGCCCCTTTTCTTAGTGGAGGAGACACCCAAGAGATCCAAACGATACCTCCTAGCCTCCTCCACCAGTTCTAGGCGCTCCAGGCGCTCCTCCACCGTCAACGAGAAAACATTCCAAGTTCCGGTCCTAAGTCGTCGTCGTCGTCCAGTCATCCGTCCAGTATTGCGCCCCTCGGGCATTGCGCCTTACCCCCACGATCCCCAAAACGGATGGCGAGTCCATTGTTGTCTATAACCATATCGCAGGAATTTAAAGGGGAGATGGAGGTCCACCCAGGCAGTGTCCGCTGTACCTGGGCAAGGCTAGTTACTCGGGGAGGGCGCCAGGTATTCCCGAGGCTCCGTTCACGACACAACTTCCTTGTGCCACACACCCCATCAGCACGGGTCACCTAACACCTTAGGGTTGGGAGGCTGATTGCAGTGTGAAACTACTGGGCGGTGGGGTCACCACATCCCTACGCCATATAATATAATATTGTGATATAAAATTTTCAATATTTGTTTCAGTAGTTTGTATTACTTATTCTGAGTTAAAATGAAGTTGCAAGAACCCTTAAATCTTTATGTCAACCTTGGCTGAACTTTGTACATAAAAATTTTAAAATTCATATCATAGCTCCTTCAAACGTCACATTTTGTAAACCGTCGTTAAAGTAGACCTTAGTTGATAAGTTTTCCACGTAGTGGCAGCACTGTTTCCTTTCGTATCAGAGGTTTTTGTGTTTTATATTAAATACTTAGTTAGCTAAGTGTTTTGATACAGCATTTGCGAAAACGATGTGTTAGAAGGTATAGATTTTATTTTTAAAATGTGTCTTCTCCAGTTATATTTAAAAAGTTGTGCTATCTAAACTTTAACTACAAACTTTCATTTAATGCGTCATGTCAAACGCTTTCATTTTTACCTATTCGTAACTTACCTAATAATATAAGTAATTTACAAAAAACTATTAAAAAGTATAATTTAGTGGTAGTGGTGGTTTAATCTCGTTTTTCGCCCTTTTTTTGGGGGTATAACAGGACACGGGAGGAAAATTGGAAGTCATGACCACAACGTCCAAGTCACGAATTTTAACCACTGCACCAGGCCTCCTGCTAAAAAAAACATATTTTTTATTAAAATAAATAAATAAATAAGTCAGTTTTTTCTACCTATTTTCATAGTTAGATACTCTAAATTTGGATTTTTATGATTTGTCTTTGTTCGGACTTCCGAAAGGAGAAAACGCTTTTGTTTCAGGATTGATTTTACTTGAAATTACCTTTGGCGCTCGGTGGGGTATGTGAGGATAGATTGTTAATGAACAACTCCTCTGAAGCCCTTGAATCAACCTTAGTGGTGATGAAATGAGGTAAGGTTGTTAGAAACAAACCAACTGATTCCTGATTTCGGAATGTTTTATTAATTCATTTGTGCGAATGTTTACGTCCCAAAAAGGGTTTGAAAATCGTTTTTTTTTTGAATGATCCATCCAGGCGGCCTATGGTGCCAATTGAACATTTTCCTTGAAATTCCTAAGCCTTTGTCCAGATGGATCACTTTACAATTATCATAATAGTTTTAGGTACAGCATTTTTTAATGATTCATTCCGCCGGCCTTTTGTGTTATTTTACTTTTTCTTAAAACCTCTTGGCCTTGAGCCGTATGTATCACCTTACAATGAATTAATAAAATTCCCCCGAAATTTGTATTCTTTCTTTTTCTTGTATCTTCTATTTCCCATTCAAAAATACGAAATGTACAGTATACTGGAGTGCCCTTGTTAACATATGTTTTGTTAACTTTGTTTAGAATTAATATTATATTATAATAGGTTAGGTTTTTCGATAACTTATGTAGAGTTTCTTGTCACATATATATGAGCCCATTCCTTCCTCTTGCCTACTTCCTCGGCCACTACCTCCCTCCATCTGTAACTGAGAGGCTTTGTGAGCGGGACCATAAGGTCTTGGGATGAGCATTTTAAGACTTTCAGGAATAATTTGTTTTATTTTTATTTTCGAAAATTATCCGACTTTCCTGCATATATTGTGAGTAATATATTTCACGTAAAAAAGTGGGTGTAGAATCTAATTTTACGATTTTAAAAAGGAAATGAAAAACAACTGAATAAGGAAATGGAAAACGACTTTTTCAGAAACTGATGGGAAAAATTAAATCATCAGAATAAATAAAATCAAACTAGCATCGTTAATTAAATTTTTTAGTGCTTCCTTTAGAATGTCGAAGAATCTGTATTGATCTCAGGTATTAGAACTGCTGTTTATGTGCCGGAATTATTAAGACATGTTGGTTAGTTTAAAAATTTTTGCGACATGTTTTTGCTATTTTGTTGGCTTATTATGCTACGATAACTTTTTGGAAGAATAAGGGAATTTTCTGTTTACCTTGTCTACACGTTTTTCATTGTTTGACGGCTGCAAACATTTTCAATGGTCGATGTTTTGGTTTCCATTGAAACAAAAATCATATGTCCGTGAAAAATTTTGGTCGTAGAAAGTATAAAACTCGGTATAGTTTAAGGAACATTTTCAATGAAAAAATAGTAGTATGGTTTGAGAAAATATAGGATTTTAAATATTTAACTCCCCTTGCTAACTACCGCCTGTCTCCAAGCATGAGACACCTTGTAGTTTTACGGACTAGATTCGAGGGGTTATGTCTGGGGAGCAGACCAGCGTCGTATCCCAGGAATGGTTTGATGGAAACCAAAGGAGGGCTGGAGTTATCTAAGAAGAGATAGGAAAAGGAAAGAATGGAATGAGAGGAATAAGGAGATATGACTAAGAGAAGCGTGTTTAGGAGTCAAGTGGTTTATGTCTTTTGAGTCGCCTTTGGTCGTAGGAGTGAGGACGCAGAAGGATTTGGATGGTTCACCAGTCTTGAGGAGTATTTGCGAGTGAACCTTTCGATTTCCTTCTTTACAGAGGAAACTCCCAGGTCACCGCGGATAATAGAGTTAGGAACGAACCATGGGACATTTACCATGGTTCGTAGGGTTTTGGATTGGAAGCGTTCAAGGATTTCTATGTTGGAGTTGGCGGAGGAGCCCAATAACTGGATCCTGTAGGTCCAGATTGGTTTTAGGATGGTTTTGTAAATGAGGAGCTTGTTACCAGTGTTAAGTTCAGAATGCTTTCCCATGAGCCAGAGAAGTTTATTGACAACCAACTGGGCTTGGACTCGTTTTGTTTTAATGTCATCTACGGTCAAGATGGATACCAAGATATTTGACTTCAGATGACTGGGAACGGGATATCGTTTAGGAAAACTGGCGGACACTCCCCTTTGCGGAGGGTGGAGGTGATGTGGTGAGACTTTGATTCATTTGCTTTGATTCGGCATTTTGTTGTCCAGTAGTTCAGTTCATTTATGTGCTCCTGAAGGTGTAGAGAAGCAATTTGCGGATCGACGTCAATAGTTAGTATGGCAGTATCATCCGCAAAAGTTGCGATGATGGTGTGAGGAGTCGTAGGCATGTCTGAAGTATATATTAGATACAGCGTCGGTCCCAGCGCGCTTCCCTGAGGGACACCAGAGTTGATGGGGAAAAAACCTGGCTGCTCACCACGGTATTTGACGTAGAAATGTCTGTTCTCCAGATAGGATATTAGGATGGGAAAGAGAGAGGAAAGAGTGTAGCTTTTCAGTTTATGTTTCAGGCCTTCGTGCCAGACTTTGTCGAAGGCCTGGGAGACATCCAGCAGTACTCCTTGCCTTCCATGGCGTTGGAGATAGTCCTCGCTAGGCGATGAACCTGCTCGACGGTGGAGTGGCGGCTCCTGAAACCATATTGATGAGTGGGAATCAGGTTGTTGTCGGAAGGAATGGGTATACGAACAATTTTTGCCGATTTAAGGAGAAGAAGAGGAAAATATTTATTAAAAAAATTGACTTACAGCAAGAAAATGTGGGAGTATTAGGGTAAGGAAAGAAGAAGGAGAAAAGTGAAGCAGTGTTGAAGTCGTGGTTCAAAAAGATGGCCGATACTGCAAAAAAAGGAATTAATCGGTTCAAGCGGGAGACCTAGGGTAGTGGTCAAAGTTCCTGACTTGGACGTTAAGGTTGTGAGTTGGAATCCTCTTCCCGCATTTTGTTACACCCAAAAAATGGTAAGAAACAGGATTAAAACTACTGTTTACAACTGTTAGTCGGAACTAATTAATATTCGAAGCCAAAGCGTTTACCATTTAATACACTGTAGTTTACACCTATGTTATTAGTTTCAAATTAAAACACCGACCATTATTTGGAGTGAAATTTCGGGAGTATGATTGGAAAAGTTAAAACACTTTTCTTATTATAGCATTAAAAGAATTAATTCTTATCTTTTTACAACTTTATCGGTAGCTTGTGGTGTAGTGGTTAAAGCGAGAAGTGATGGTCGTGATATGGAGCTTTCTCCCACATCTTGTTATAACCGAGGATGTAAAACGGGGTTAAAACTTTAACTATCATTATACTCTACTCATCGTATCTATTAAGTACTTTATGGTGTATTCTGTAATATCATTAGATGCTGGCAGTGTAGTATATGGCGGGTATATAGAGTTTGTATATGGTTCATGAGTATTTGCATAAGATTTTTAAAGTATGGATTTCTGTCTTTGGTTAGGGGTTCAGGATTTAGTAAATTTTGTTTTTGGTTTTTTTCTTCCATATATAACTGTGTTCTTTTCCATATGCAAAACCTTCATATATTCATCTTTATTTTTTTCAACCGTCTTCCAATGTTTTCCCATCAAAATTGTTCATTAAACCTTAGTTGTATCGTCTGAAATTATGTTAACCCCTCATTCAAAATAAAAATTCCAGGACCGAAAACTGTACAAAGCATAATAACTAACAAAATAACTAAACTAATATTAGTAATAGTAGGCCTAATAATTTTATTGTCACCCTAAAAAATATTTTAGTATTCGTTTAGTACTCGGAGTGCTTTTTAACGACGACCCAACAGAAAAATGTGCGCACAACTTAATAATAGAAAAAGTTTTCTATCATCGTTAAGAAAGAAACGGTTGAAAAATTTTAAAGCATTAATCTTTATTTCATAAACTTGTCAGAAGATTAAAGAGGAAAGAAAGAAAACGTTCTCGTAGCTTTCGTTAATTGTGGGAAACTGCTGACGGTAAATTGATGAAGGCTTTAACTTAAAACACTTGAAGTTAAAACTCATGCCAAAATTAGACTTGTTGCTGGATTACCAAATTAATAGTGACAACTATTAAAATCACTGTATTCATCACTTTTTAAAAGTCATTTTAAACCCATATTTTTACAGTTTTTTGCTTTTTACGTTTGTCGTTCATCTTCCAGTAGTCAAGCTTTCGACAAATACACCGCGCTCGATAATTTAATGATAATTTCCGACTGAATGTTTCATCCACTTTAACAACCATGGCTATTTATGGTGTTAAAGCTGATGCTGAAGATGCCCACAGTAATTGATTGGCAATGTTGACCTGATTCAGGAAAAAATATATAGCTATAGTTTACCATCATATTTAAAATTCTGTGGTCCGCCAAAAGGGATTTGTCAAAAAAGCTAACAGTTGTATTCTGAGTTTAAACATATGACCAAAAGTATTTTTAAAATAAGGGTTTAATGATTCGCCGTAAAAAATATAGTTAAGAATATGTAAGTCATAACATAGGTCGGTGTTAATTTGTTTATATACGAATTCCTTTCTATAAAGTCTCTTTCTTCAACTAATTCGGAGTAGTAGTCAACAACTCCTTCTTCGCATCTTGGATTAGAATCATCTCCGCCACCAATGAAGAAGGATGCTATGCCGTACAATTTTCCATCGCATATTAACGGACCACCTGAATCTCCTGGACACACTGAGTGTGGTTCCAAACAGACAAACCAGTATTTTGAAGAATTTCCAAAGCGAACATTGCACCTGTACCCAATAGCTTGCTTATAGTAGAGTTTGTGCTGAATTTCGTAGCCGAAATTAGTGCCCCAACCCAAGGCGGTGCAAATTTTCTTGCCTGTCAACTTTTCATAACTTACTTCAATTGTTTGGTGACCATCTTTAGGATTCACAGGTTCTTCTAGAATCAACAAACACAAATCGTGCACTAACTTGGTCGTGGTGCGCTCAAACTGAGGATGAATTATAACTTTTTTAACAAAACTCACGACATATTTACGTTTGTTTTTGGCCAACACGAAATCCGTTTGATCTGGGTCTCCAGAAACAACGAATCTAAAAGCTTTATTGTGACAACAGTGACCTGCCGTTAGCAGTTTGCTGTATGTTATGATAGCAGCAGTGCAGTAGGTTATTGTAGATACTCTCACCTTTGAATACAGACGAAGAACGTAAGGAAATTGGTCGGTTTTTGCTAATTTTCCTGTATATTTTTCCTCTCCCAATAAATTTTCCGGACTGCCATTTACCTTAAAAATAAAATAAAAAGCAGTAAATGAATAAATAAAAAAAAGGTTGGTTTTTGTAAACATTTCAAATTAAAAACTAGTGAAAGGCGGTGAGTTTTAACTTTATAGAATTTAGAATAAATCCACTATTCACTTTATCTTTTAAGTAAAGTATTTATGTTTAAAAACTCACGATCTTGAAAATTCTATATGTCGATATATTATTATTTCTTCTTTTTTAAATGACTACAGATGTTATTTGTCGGTGATGGCTTGAACAACACGTTCCAAGATGCAACAAGCATCCTCAGGAATGATGCTTTCACAGCACCTTCGGAGCATGTGTAGGCTACTGTGCCCATTATCACTATCTCCTGAACGACCCAATCCTTTGTCTGGCCAAGTATTTTCGCTACATTATTAAGGAGACTAAGGGGTGCGAGACCTAATGTACCAACCACCACGGGTATGATTTCAGTTTTCACTCCCCACATCCATTGCACCTCTTTTTCTAGGCTTTTATAGTTTAGGTGCTTTCTTTGCAGTTATGTTGAGGTCATTTGGGACGGCCAAGTTATTATTAATATTATTGGAATTCCTCTATTTGCACGACGGTAGGTGTTGTTTGTCGGTGATGTAGTTGTCGGCACGTTTCAGTATGCAAACAGCACCCTTAGGGACGTATATACATATATATATTTGAGTGTCCCAAGTGCAGGACAATAAGTAGTCTTTAGGTCCACTGCGAAATGTTATTGAGGGAACAGATCTGATTTTAAACTCTGAAATGCTTTGATGCTAAAAATGTGCTTCGAAACGAACCAGAGAGCGTTGACTGTCACTCGGGGGGGTGTTGTTGAATTAAAAGCATTTAGTTTTTACATTTTAATCTCTGAGCTTTAATAAAATATAATAATTTTTGTTTATGTCTAGTAGAAAATAAAAAATATCGAAGCCAGGTTGATTAAGGCCTATAGAAAACAATGACGTAAGGGGTGATATGACCGTAGAAATCTTAAGATATTGTCACACTTCAAATTTTTCTTTTGAATATAATAATAGATTCTTTTACGTCTCTGGAATGCGTAGGGCGTTTATAAGGGTCGGCTAACGGACTCAGTCAAGGGATTTTTGCTGTAGCCAGCTCCTCTTCGACTGCTTGCCTCCACGTCTTTCTAGGTTTTCCTCTTTTTCTGCTTCCTTGTGGATTCCAGTCGAGGGCTTGTTTTGAAATCTGATCCTGTCCTCTGCTTCCCTTGAATAAAACATTAAAATATAGACTAAGAACCAGTGTTTAATTTTTCAGATAAACAGTAATAGAACTAAGAACCTGTAGTGCGATAAACGGATTTATACGTTGTGCATTATTAGTGTTATTTTTTTGTTTATTCCATTTAAATCCATGAAGCTTAAAACGCGGGGTGTGGGGTCTGAGGTGTAGTGATTAAAGTGCAGACTGAAAACTTAATAGTCGATAGTTCAAATCCTCCTTCCGTATCCTGTTATACCTAAAAAAAGGGGTAAAAATCGGAATTAAAACTCAACTAAATAACTATAACTCCAACCATAAGTTGGAAATTCTGAATCCAGTTGAATAATTTCTCAACAAGTTTATATTGATATGACTGTTCAGACTTGCAACCATGTCGGAGGAATTTTATTAATTCATTGTAAGGTGATTAATCCGGCTCAAGGCCAAGAGGTTTCTCAATTTTTTTCACAATAGTTCTATTTAAAAAGGCAACCCCGTAAAAAAAAGATTATCGAATTTTGGAATAAAAATTAGTTACCAAGGACCCTAAGAAATTTTGTATGATAATAAATTTTCACAACAATGATTATACACGTTTTAATTATAGTAATTGAATGTGTCTACAAATGTGTATTGTTCTGTACACTTATATGTAACATGAAACTGTCAGATATATTTTAGATATCGTACGCTAATTTTTCCTAAACAAGGGAAAACGTTTAATAACTTGATAGGGAAACAATAATGGGAAAAGTGATGGAAAATGGAAGAATAGATATCGCTGTTATCAATTGGTTTGTAAGTTGGCACGTGTATCAGGTGCCCTGCGCGCAAGGCCTGTCCGCCCCCGCAATCGATGATCTTTCACAGTCAGACACCGTCGTGGTGCTGTTACTGGGCGTTCGAAATTTTAGAAAATTTTTTTATTTTTTATTTTCGGAGTTTTGTCGTTAGAACGTTTGATGTACTGAAATCGTAAATTAAGGAAAGGGTTTCCGTGGGAAAAGTTAGTATTCAAAGAAAACCTAACGTAGAAAATAATATGATAATTTTTTCGACCAGTTATTTGAAATTCGGATGTTATAATTCAGGTGAGGAGCGATTTTATAAATTTGTAAAGGTTTTTCGTATATAATAATCTTTAGATATAGAATATTTGATCCAGAACTTCTTTGTTTCACTATTAATTTTTAAAACGTCCTACTCTGTACTATGACTTTTGTGCACCTCTTAATTTTTCTTCTATTAATTCTCCTGTTTAAATTTTGTTATGTATGTTATCACTTGTTGTTATTTGCTTTATTTACCATCTCATGTTTTTATTGGACCATTGTTTCCCTTTCCTTTTTTTACGATTTGTAAGTTTAAAAGGGACTTCGTTAGACACCCTCTAAACCTTCTTAAGCATCATCTTTTGTCTTTTTTTGAGATGTCATGTAGCAAATATATGTGGGCTAAGCGCCTCGATGTCTATCTTTTGTCATGCTTTCAGCAAAAACAAATAAATGGCCACAGGCAGGAAGACTTTTATAACCATTGCTTTCTGTTGTCTGTAAACTGTGCATATCTAGATTATGAGATATTCATTTTTCATCGCTCTCGGTTTTTAAATTTGTGTTTTACTTACCTTATTTCACTAAAACGGGAAGAGTTCTAAAGGGTACTTTTACGAAATGAGTGAGCAGAGATACTTTGTTCGATATGGTCCTTAGCGGAATAATTTTGAAAGAGGAATGCCAGGAAAGCACTGTAACTTCAATTTTTGAAAGTAATTTTAACTTTGGAAAGCTTGTTTTTGTAATGTGCTTTCTAAAGAAGGGAGTTGGACTGTTTGATGATAAATCTCAATTTAACTCTTCACTTGGCTTTCAATTATACTGATATATTAATAAATAAAATTTTGTGTCAATGTAGGGGAATTTTTGGTAACGTGGTCAGTTTTGGTAGCTGTGTGTGAACTGTATACGTATATACTACATAATTTTTTAAAAAACCCCTGCTAACTACCACCTGTCTCCGAGTAGGAGACACCAAGTAATTGGTCGGCCTACTTATGAAGGGAATTTTTACTGGAGAACAGACCAGTGTCTTAGCCCCAGGAGCGGGTGTTGAATAAATAAAATTAAAAATTTTTTGTCTTCTACAACAAAAAATTGTTTGGTTTTTCTTTGATTTTTAGTACTTCTAATTGATCATATTGATTTTGTTTGTAAATAACTACCAGGTCAGCTTACAACTGTGACGCATTCTCTAACCTTATATTCAAAGTAATTATTTGTTCAGTAATTTTTTATATTTTCATTTTCATTTTCAACAATAACCTTTTTTGAACAAAATTTTATAACTACTTCAGGTGAAATCTAATTCGTCGTAGATGACTTCGTTGCAAGCAAACCTTCGAATTTTTGGGGACCTCAACTAACATGCTTGAAGAGGTCTTCACAGGTGACTGAAACTATAAAAAAAATTCTTTTGAAGTGAGCTAGAAAAATGACTGAAAGTGAGGTTTTTTTGGAGGAAAAATTTCATTTTTAGTATAAATTATTATTGCTACTTTTTTTCATTTGATAGTAAGAAGGGCATTGTATTAATATTGGCAGAACTACGTTGTTACATTTACTTTTCACAAAAATTTGAAATAAAAATTTGTATGAGAACGAAGCACATTAATTCCTCCCGTGTATAGTTTTTTAAATGTGAAATCAATTTTGCTTATTAAAAACGTGACATAATAAAATAACTTTTAAACCTTGGAAAAACGTGATAGAAGCAAACAAATAATGTATTTTGAATATGTTATGAAATAGAGTTTTGGAAAATGAGGAAGTGGAAGACTATGTATGTATTTACGTAAAGGAGAAAAGTCATCACCTAAAACTAGAAATAAAAGACTCAGTGCAAAAGTGGTTTTTTGGGAAATTTGTAGTTTGCCAGACTTTCTTTGAATTTTTACATAGCTGGAAGAATTTTTTAATTTTTGGATTGCCTTGTAAGAATGAAATTTTAGGGTTTATAATTTTGAAAATATGGTTTAAATTTTCTTTTTTGTTTTTACACTTTCCCACAATTTCTCAAAAATTTTCTATTGATTTATTTCCAGCGCGGTTTTAATTATATAAGTCCTTTTGACGTCAACTGTACACAACATTCACGCCAGCAGTTAGTTATTAGTCTAAATTTTTTCTAATGTATTTGCACTTAAAAAAATGTTTAATTTTTAGATGTAAAAAATATTTCAATATTTATTCCCTTCTTTTAACATTATTCTTGAAAGTCCACTTTAAAAACAATTCACATTTTGTCTGCTCGCAGATTAATTTTCACAAAACTATAAAACATGAGCATAAACCTTAGCATGTAACAAATGAAAATATAGACAAGAAGGAGATTTTTTGTGATTATGCCATTACGTACTCAAAATATACAATGGAACCTCTCATAACGAGTTTAATTCGTATTTAAGTTTTACTCGTAATGCGAAACTTTTTTTCCATATAAATTAATGTAAAATAGGATAATCCGTTCCAGGCCGACTTATTCATTGGCCGAAACTTATTGATTTTTCTTATTTGAATATTTTATCAAGTGTAAAAATTAAGAAGGCAAAATTATAAAATTGTCTCTAATATAAACGGAAGAGAAAATTCCTGGTTTAATGAATAAACTAATTTTTAGCGACAAATTTTCATCAACTCTGACTTTTTCAGATATTTCAAAACTACAGCAAAACATTGCGTTTCAAGGAGCTGAGAATTGAAAGCTACTGAGATATTGTTAGCAATCAATCATTTTATAACAAATTATCTAACTGGTTGTAAAAGCAAATGCGCACAACTAAAAATGAAATACAGTTTTGAAAATGAGAGAAAATCTAAAAAAATAGATCAGCTCCAGTTGATTGAATTTTCCTTAAATTAAATTACCCGTAAATGAAAGTTTGTTGCCCTTTGGTGTACCAATAACGGTTAAAATGTTTCTAAGTTTAACCGAATCTTGTTCACTACGGACCCTTAGTACTTAGATCTTATATCAATATTAAAAATAAGATTCCTTTTGTTTTCCTTTCTCTTTTCTATAACACGTTATTTGCCCTCTTTCAATTAATGACACAAAAATTATGAAAAATTCGAAATACTGTACAGACACATTTATGTCCTGCTGCTTATTGAATTATTTTAATACGATCTTAAAATGTATTGCTTGAATGAATCTGTTGCTACACGATTGCACAGAATGAATGGAAATCACCAAATGAAAGCACCAAGAGTGTTTTTGTACGAAGAAGATAAGAAAACAAACCCGAAATTTCTTTGGATTTGCGTTTTGTTTTGTTTTTGTTTTGTAAATAAATGCGTAAACCTAGAATGTTTTAAATAAAATTAAGCCGTTGGTTTGAGAAATAACAGCACTTTCAGGTAAGTGATTTCGACCATTAAACACGTATTCTTTTAGGATACTATAAAACGTCATGTATGATAAGTGACCTGGAATAGAAGTGCTGCTCAACAGCAAAGATTATAAAAACCATAATTATGAGAAGCTATTGATATACAGTATATTGAAGTTTGTTGCCTTTTAGCCGTATAGTTCGAGATTGGTCAGCCGATTTACGAATTCTACCAATTGTTTCTCGAATTATCATAGCTTTTATCATGGCCATCTGCTTTCTTTATTTGGGATATATCCCAAAAAATTTTTTTTTGTTTTTTGAAATTTGTTTATGATTAGACTACATAAGGAATTAATCTTAATTTGTTTTGCTCAGTTTTTCTCTACTACTCTGATTTTTTATCAGTATTAATAGAATTATGTATACTTTAAAATTTTGACTGAATTATGGAACCTGAAGTATAAAACATGAGCAGATAGTCACAGAAAGTGTATACTTATATTGTATATAGTGTATGACGTGCTTGCTTGTTAACAGTAAAAATTGAATGATAAACTCGAAAAAGAATGAATATTTCACTTGAATAAGAGTCAGTTTCATTAGAAAATCTGGCCTTTTAAAACCCAAATTAACAATCCCTTCCTCTTTGGCATTATAATGATATAATTAAACTTTCTACTTACGAAACAAGCTCATACTTGTTTCTCTAACCCGAGAAAAATCGGACAAATGATACAAAAGAAATTTTTGTAAATTAATTATTATTATTATTATTATTAAAGTTTACCGCTATTTTACCCGTAGGGTATTAGGGGACAATACAATAAATACAATGAATAAACACAATAAATAAATAAATAATGTTCAAAGATCACTCCTGATCACTTTGTAAATTAATTTATATTGATTATTTTTCTTAGAGTTCACTTGGAAGCGATTTCAATTTTGAAATAAATGAATACGAATAAAACAGAAAAAGGTCTCCAGTAAAATCAGGTTTTTTTTTCCTTTAGAAAATTCGGTGTACCTCCTTGACATACATGGGATAAATTCGGTGTAAATTTGTCTTAGTGTACATAGAGACATATATGTCCTATGGTACATTTACTTACGTCAAGGGGTAAATGCTTTGATCTGACCTGTGTATGTTTAAGTTTTTCTGTACTTTTGTCTCCTAACATATGATCAGCCAGTCAATACTAATCATTGCCAACAATACTATCCAAGGAACCAAAGCAGAGGAGCCAATTTGTTTTCTTTTAGTTGTTTTTCTTTTTTAAATTGCTGATTGTTTAACTATCACCACAAATTATAAAATGTATGACGCCAAAATTTTTGTAGAATATTATTGCGATTGTCTTACTTCTGCACTAGGATTATCTGACTGCAGTTATTCCTCTTGGAAATAGGCGGGCTCGGCTTTTAAGAGAATACTTCATAGTCGATGAACTTCAGAACAAGACCGAAAAAAATAAATGAAGAACACTTGATCTAGCTGTTCACCAATTTGTATACAGTGAACATCTCATAACGAGTTAAATTCATATATAAGTTTTACTCGTTATGCGAAACAATTTTTTCCATATAAATCAGTGTAAATTAGGATAATCCGTTCCAGGCCGAACCAAAAACCCCGAACAAAATTTATGTGTAGCATTTATTAAACAAAAAAAAATCCTGTAAATTTTTGTCACATATGAGTTAATCATGTACCGAATTTCTTTTTACTACAAAGCAGCCTAGAGTGATTTGTCATTACCGACGCTTTAAAATTTGGGAAAAAAATATGACATCGCATTATTATTGAAGAATTTCGTGGTGCATGGCTACTGCCTTATCCAAGGTGATGCTTTTCAATGTACGAAGCAAAACTTTAGACTTTGCTTTTAGCACTTCTCTTATCTCACAAGACTGTTGCTTTGTGAATTACTTCCTCATTCTAAAAACTGTGGTCTAATTCCAAGATTTTGAACAGAATTCGAGATGGAAGTTTTGGTTTGAAAAAGAAAAGGAATGAATAGCTAAGAAAGTTAAGAATGTGAAAATGAATAAAAATTGAAATGAAAGAATTGGGGATGGTAATGAAGAAAATAAGACAGGTTGAGAAAGATGTAACTTTGAATCTGTTCAGAAGTCTTTTTCTTTAACTGTCGGCGAATTCCCCATGTACGTGTCGCTTATATGCCAAAAAATCGTCGTTATGAGAAACATTTTTTTGTGAAATTTATATTACTTGTTATGCAAATTTCTCGCTATGAGAGCAACTCATTATGAGAGGTTCCACTGTATTTGTTTTTATTTTTTTAATTACTGTACTGCATAAGTCACATACCTTTACAGACTAAATAATATGTTAATATAATTTCTATTTTATAATAAAAAATAAGGAATGGATGAAAACCAACAAAGTCTTGAATGAAACTATTAATAAGATAAAAAAAATTGACTTTTTCAAAACCATAGACATCGACGAATTGAACTGTAACCACCATCCACTTCAAAATGCATGATTAGCAAAGTAATGATTGGAGGTTCAAACCCCTTCATATCCTGTTATACTGAAAGGTGAAAATAGAATTAAAACTCAACTTTCAAGTTACCCAAAAATTATTTTGCTGTATAATACAATATATTGTTTTTATTACATTCTACCTATGTCAATCGTTTCCACAAGAACCAATGGACTTTTTAAGTTTTCTCAATACAAAAATTCAGTGCTCAATATGAAATCTCCACCATGTTTCCTTCCTATGATGATGTTTGTGTCCTGTTACATACCTGTGTACCCAGTTAATGTGCTCATATATTTTGTCGTGAATTTGAATTAGCTCGTTTGTTAAAATGTGTAATTAAAAAATTTCCATTTGTTTTCTGCAGCTAAAAATGGAAGAGATGATTCGAGGCAAAGTCAAGTGAAATTAATTTATCTAATGTGAGTAGTGAAGGTGGAGAGAAATCGTGCCTGAACTAATCTTTTTTCAAAAGGACCGAAATGAAGTAGCGGCTGAAAGAACATAGTTCAGGATTTAAAAAGCAAAATAAAACATAAAGAAGAAAGAACGAAAGAAAGAGAAAAATGAAACGAATTAAGAAAAGGAAACAGTGATGAAAAAGTGAGTGATATGCAGCTGATGACCATTAATTCCCTCGTCATGTTCGACATAGTCTTCGTGTTTTTCCTGTTTCTCGTCGGTATATCCTGTCTCATGTATTACCTTCCCAACGGTCAGAGGATTCACGAGGAAGTCGATACGGTTACCTTCAGTGACAAGCATAAAGACGGGAAGGCTCCAGTTGATGAAGTCTAGCGTCAGCTCTTTACCAGACTCAAGTAAGTAAAGTTAGGGTTTTTCTTTTGCAAATTAGGTTTAATACTTTAGTCTGAGCTGTGATCTGTGTTCAGGTCTTTCTCTACCTTTTCCACCAAATGTTTTTTAAGGCCTTGAAAATTGATTTTTAAGGTGACTTTAATAAAAGAACTCATGTCATGTTCTCCAGCTCAATTATTTTAATGCGATTTTTATGGGAACACATCGATCATATTAAAGGGCGCTTGGCTTCTACTTTTATATTTATACTTATTTTACTATATAATTGGTAAAAAAATATACAATGCACGTCTGGAATTTTCAGTATTAGCAAATGCGAGACTTGGATGAAATCAGAAGTTGTCATTTCCTTTCCTTCCCTTTGAATGCTGTACTTTGCAGAGTCAGAATTTAATCATGTCGTCTTCTTTTAGCTTTTAAAGAACAGGAAAATAATTTTGATAATTTCGGTCCGGTTTTTAAACAATCGTGGATCATCAGGAAATGGAGCAGCAACACTTGTTGCGTCAGTTTACTGGTATGACGTTATCTCCTACACCTGTTGACAGTTTTTTTCTTTATATGCCTTTTTCTTACCCTATTTGCCACTTTTTGGTCATCTGATTTCAAGTCAAATTCTCTGTCACTCTGTGGTGGTGTGCTGTCATTAAGTCGACTTTTTTACTTCACATGTGACTCGAAAATCTGTAGCCAAAGCAATTGTTTTAAATTTCCTTGAAGTCTTTCTGTTATTTTCAACAATTGTCATTATTGGACTTAAACTGGTAACATTAAAACTAAAAACTACAGACATTGGTGTCTTTAAGTTAGTAAACAAGCTGTTGGAAGTTTCCACTGATAATCCGCGTATCATCTGTGGAAACTTCCAATTTTGGGTCCTATGCAAGTAATTATTCAAATTATGGCATAAATGTGTTCTGTTGCTTCCCCTTAGACATATTTCTCTGGAAAAAATTTTTAACCCCTACCTCCAACCCTTATGTACGTCAAAGGGTTGAGTGAGATAAGTTTCTAAATTCTTTCAAATAGGCAATCTTTAGAGTCAAATTTGACCCACTAATAGTCGCCGCTCTAAAATTTAATTAGGTGGGTTTGAAAGCTGAAGATATGCTGTTTCCAATGATACTGGTTAGAAAAGAATAAAAAACAGGAATAAGGACACAGTTGAGATATTTGGCCGCAATCTTAGGCCAAAATCAGTTTCTCGCCTTCTTCGCACACCCATACCTCCGAAAGTAATGGGGATAAGAATACTGAACACAAACAGGATCATAGTACTAATAACACACTATTGACGTACAAAATCTCGAAAGGATCTGTTGCCCCAGAAAAAAGTTATGGCGGCGCAAAAACAGGATTTTTCTCGAGCGCAACAAATTTTTTGTCACAATTCCAGCGTCTATAGCTCAGAACTCAAACAAGGTAGACGACTGGCGGTTGTACCATTTGAAAGGGCATATTAAGCAATATCAGCATGCAAAAGCGCAACTCTCTAAGTTGTACAGTTAGTCTACAGCGAGCGATTAAAGTTGGCGATTTTTGGCAGCTCCGCCCAAAATTGGGAGTTGCCCCATTCTCTTTGGAGGCTGATAGAAGACTAACCCGAAGAGATTTCGAATTGAAATTTTGAGGATTTTCATCCAAGACCTGGTGGAACACAACTGCGCTCCGTAGGTCCAAACGGGTTTTAAAATTTGTTTATATATAATGAATTTGTTGATATATAATGAGATATGAGAATATTCAGAACTTAGAAATATCTCGGCTGGAGTTCCGCAAGGCAGCGTCCTGGGCCCCACTCTTTATCTTCTCTACACCAGGGATCTGCCATGCGACGATGAGGTGCAAGTGGCGACGTTTGCGCATGATACGGCCATCCTAACATCCGGGAACACTGCGGAAGAAGCAGCTAACAAGCTACAGAGAGCGGCAACCAGGGTCAACTCTTGGGCTAAGAAGTGGCGTATCCAGCCGAACGAAAGTAAGTCAACGCACGTCGACTTCTCACTAAGAAGGATTAGCCCTATGCCAGTCCTGATTAATGGAATAGTCATACCGAACAAAAACACGGCCAAATACCTGGACATGACTTTAGATGTTCGACTCAGGTGGAAGGAACACGTCAAAAAGAAAATTCAAGAGCTCAACGCTAGATACAGGAGTTTGTACTGGCTGTTGGGAAGAAGATCAGGTTTGTCTCTCGACAACAAACTCATTATATATAAACAAATTTTAAAACCGGTTTGGACCTACGGAGCGCAGTTGTGGGGCTGTACCAGCAAGAGCAATGCTCTGATGGTCCAAAGGTTCCAAAATAAAGTACTAAGGAACTCAGTTAACGCTCCTTGGTACATACGAAATGACAACCTCCACCGGGATTTAAAAATGAAGACGGTGCAGGAAGAAATTCGTGAGCAGGCTGGAAGGCACCTAGAGCGCCTTCTGTCCCACCAAAATGGTGAACTAAGAAACTTAGCTCGGTCGCCAGAAGCAAGGAGACTTCAGCGAAGAAAATTCATCGACCTGCTTACGGGACGAGGACTAGATCTGAAGAAGTTCTACGTCCTCATAGTGTAATATTTATGTTATTATAATTTTGTAAGTGTGATAAGTATAAGCTGGATGAACAAGATGTTCAGTTGCTTGAATCAATAAATTAAAAAAAAAAAATGTCTAGGCATTTCTGTACCAAGACATTTATTGCAAAACAAGGCGTCTCTTGTTCTAGTCCTCCTCTAAAACCGAATTGAGTGTCTCTCAGTTGTTCTTCACACTTTCGATAGCTGTATGTAGCTGTGTAGCCATGTATGACGTTCAGAGAAAGTTTGAGAACGTAACTCATGACTGATGACTCAAGCTGATGGTACGATATTCTTCGCATTCAGTTTCTTCGATATTAGAATGAAAATTGATGTTAGCCATTCTTCAGGGATCACTCCAGAATGTTTTATCTTGTTGAAGAGAGACGTAAGAGAGTTTAGATCTTCCTCCTCCCATGCTTTGAGAATTTCAGCGTGCATGTCATTGGGTCCAGGGGCTCTTCAATTTCGCTGTATCCCCCAGTCACCCATTGTTCTTTGGCTTCCCGTATTTTCTTGCAATCTATTGTTGCTGATCCCAGTCTTTGTAAGAACGTCTTTTATCCACGAGTTGTATTGTAGTATTTCCACTGTCATCCACGGTTTTTGTGTTTTTTGGTATGTCAGTACATACAGTGGCGTGCAAAAGTTTCCGGCCAGTAACATTTTGTTGTTTAATTTATTAAAAAAGACCCCAATATTTTTTTTTTTTTCATTGTGATATGATAGTATGGGGTATAAGAAACAAAATTATACCAACAAGTATCAATAGTATATATTTATAAATAGTTTTATCACGAATATTGCTAAAGGACGTGTGCAAAAGTTCCCGGCCACATAATACAAGTTTATGTATGAAGCCGTTCAAACATAATTTAGAGGTTTGAGAGCCTTAAATCCTTTCTTTGGTTCTAAACCACACTCTCAGTTTGTCTTTTAAGCACAGACATGGCTCGTCATACGCAAAAACAAATCCGTGAGATTGCTCTTCTTTTGATAATTATTTTCGTGAGATTGCTGTACTATTATCGATAGGGAAATCAACTGTCAACGGTATTATTACAAAATATGGTTGTGAATATGGTCTGAAGGTTCATCCACTACGTCCACTGGTTGACCACGAAAAACTTCTGAAAAAGTAGATAACATCATTAAACGTAAGCCGATGCAGGTATCAGAAAAACTGCTGCCGAAATTTCTCGTGAAATAAAGGAGACAAACATAGCTAACGTTAGTCGTGGTAGTGTTACATGAAGGCAGTACAATGTGGAACTTATTGGTAGTGTACGAATCAGAAAACCATTAATCAGTAAAAAGAACATGAAGGTCCAATTACGATTCACCAAAGAACACCAAAGCTGACCGGCCGAAGATTGGAAAAAGTTGCTTTTTCGGGTGAGATAAAATTATATATTTTTGGAAGCGATGGTAGGGAATCCGTAAGATGTCCTATAGGTACCAGAAACTTGAATGCTGCTATTTACAAGAATATTTTACAGGACGATATATTATCTCGTGCTGCAGAAAAAATGCTAAGAAATTGGATCTTTCAGCATGATGATGACCCCAAACATGCAGCTTAACTGCTGAGGCAGTGACTTTTGAAGTTCAAATATTGCGGTTTTGCACTGGCCATCTCCAAGTCCAATCGAACATTTATGGGAGATACTAGACTTGATGATCCAACATGTCCGGAAACATAGTTTTCCAAAAAAGGATATTTTTGTAAAAATTAAAGGAGAAATAGCATAACATTCCGGGCGTCTATATTAAAGGATTGATCGAGTTCATATCGTTTTGCTGCAGTTATGCCTGCCAAAGGTATGGCTAAAATACAATAATATAAAAATTAAAGTAGCGACTAATAAGGAAAGAATGGACGAATAATTTTTTCTAATTCACAAATTGGCCGGGAACTTTTGCACACGTCATTTAGAAATATTGTTTTTAAAAATTGTAAAATTTTGGTTTTCTGACATTAGTATTATTGTAGCATGTCAATAAAAAATACGTTTTTTCGAGGATGGCTATCCTGGCCCTAGTGCGCTCTGCTACTCAAACTATGCCTCTGTGAAAAATAAATTCATTTTATATTTTCTGCTCATAAATTCTCTGCGAGAACAATACCAGCAGCTTTGGGATCACCGGACTCACACGGGAGCTTAATATTTCGCTCATCGGGCAAGTAAAAGTGGAAAAATATCACAATTTAAAAATCTGATTGTACGAAACTTGTCAGTTAAAATTTGAATCAGGCAAAAAAACTAAAGCGAAATATAACCTAGAGCCTACTCATCCACTTAGGCCCTTAGTGCACTCAGATCAACGCTTGACGTCACGTAGTGACAATTCTCACAACGTCGACGATCATCGCGCAAACGCAATTCTCGCCTCTTCGAGCCCCGCGCGTGCGCAACACCGAAGGGTAGAGGCCGGAACTTCATCCAGCATAAATCATTGTCCTCGAACTTCACGGCAGTTAAGGAACGACCAGTCGAGCTTCTGATACCCAAAATGAGCCAAAAATCGAGGGTAAGATCCGACAGCATGAGCACGGTCGAGAAATTCCTGAAACGCAAACTCGAAACCGAGGAGAACGAAGAACAGTTGGCCTTCAAAAGGAGTAGCATCACCACAAGATCACCGATTAAATCCCAAGAACCCCCAAAAAATCAAAACACACATGCTCAAGAATTTTCATTACAAAACCTCACACGCTTACTGCAAGAAATGAAAGAAGAAGCAAAACAAAACAAAGAAGAGTTAAAGACTGAAATCCTTGAGCTCCGCAAGGAAAACGCACTCTACAGGGAAGAAAATGCAAGACTGAAAAAAGCCATAGTAAAACTGGAAGAAGATTACAAACTCCTAAAAAACGAAATAAAAGCACTTGTAGACAAAGACGAGAGGAGAGAAAGATCGGAGAGAAAACTCAACATCGTAATTTCCGAAAAAACAAATGGTAAATCGACATTCAACGAAGAGGAGATGATAAAGAGGAGAGGAGATATGTAAAATGATAACCGGTAACAGAATACCTCTAACTGCGCCGAAATATATTACGAAAAATACAGCTGGCTTCGAGATCTATAAGCTGAAATGTCCATCCCTTTCAGACAAAATTAATGTAATGAAAAACAAAAAAAACTTAAAAGGCAAACAGATCTACATAAATAACGACCTGACCAAACGAGAAACTGAAATCCAGAACAGACTACATAAAATTGCCCTAAGAGAAAGAGAAAAAGGGGCTAAAGTCACATTGGGGTACCAAAAAATTAAAATCAACGACAGCTGGGTTGACTGGAAAACCTTGGACGTCGCTCAAGAATAGCAACCAAAGAACTCCAGAGCCTCCAGCACCAACCCCTCCGAACACAGCCACCAACATCCCAACAGAGCATTCAAGATCTTCATGTGGAACTGTCACGGCTTCAGCAACATCTGGAACTTAGACGAACAAGAACAAAAAGAACTGCAAGGATACGACGTGCTCTGCCTATCAGAAACTTGGCTGTGGAGAGAAAAAGAACAAGTTTCTCTCCCAGATTCCCTCCAAGACTACTCCTATTTCTCACAACCAGCTCTTAAGGAGAAATCCCGAGGCAGAAGCTCTGGCGGCATCATGATCTTCTACAAAAATCAACTGGACTGCAGGCTCCTGGAGGAATGCAACGGATGGATCGCACTAGAAGTCTCCATGCCTAAGTATTCAATGAACCTAATCTACACTTATTTCAACCCCCCTCCCACGAAATCCGAATCTACCTGACTGATTTATACGACCTCCTCTCCAACCTCCAAATCAGAAATCCTAAAAAACCAATAATCTTAGCAGGAGACTTCAACAGTAGAATCGGCAATCTTAACAACATCACAGGCAAACATAACCCCCGAGACCCTCGAAGGCTGTAACATATCCTCCTCACGCGAATCTTCGGATCAAATAGTAAACAGAAGGGGATCACTGCTCACCAATTGCCTGGAAGAATTCGGCCTCTGTGTCCTCAACGGAAGAACCTCAGGAGACATCCCCGGGCAATACACCTACCTGGGTCACTGCAATCAACGCAGTGTTATCGACCCCGTCTGGGCAAACGCCGCTACGTTCCCCCTTGTCCACAGCCTCACAGTTTCGGATTCTCTCCATGCCTCTGACCACTTCCCCATTATACTCACCCTAATGCTGCCACACCACGACGAACAAAAACGTAAAACTCTACCCAAGAACCCAAAACAAAGAGTAATATGGAACGCAGATCGCACCCAAAACCTTGCGGAAGAAATGAATAAGCTAGAAGCCTCTGATTTCTCGCACCCCCCTACACAAGATGCAGGTGAAGCCTTCATACGCCTCCTAAGAAAGGTGGCGCTAGATGCTGGAATGTGCAAAAGAGCAAACCCCACATTCAAAAGAAACATTTGGTATGACACTGAATGTACAACATCCAAACAGCAGACTAGAAGTGCTTACAGAAAACTCAAAAAAAACGCATACAACATCAGAGATTTCGTCGTATACAAAACACTCAAGGACGCTCACAAAAGACTTTTAAAATGGAAGAAAAACAACTACACAGCAAAAACAAAGAACAAACTCAAAGAGGTGAAAGATGCAAAAGAATTCTGGGCCACATTAAGGAAGTTCAAAGCAAGGTCACCATCCACAAACGGAATCCCCCTCGAAGAATGGGTAAACTTCTACGCCGCCCAGCACCGCACCAAACAACCGCCTACACAGAATATCACACTTACGGCGGATCCCCTGCTAGACGTTGACATCTCCATGGAGGAACTATCGCTTGCAATAAAGAGATCCGCAAAGGGAAAAGCTCCTGGTCCTGACGAACTACCCAACGAGATATACAAGATATTACCACAAACTGGCCTCCAGAAGCTTCTCGACATCTACAATAAAATACTGGACACGGAAACTTTCCCATCCTCCTGGACTGCCTCCAAACTGCATCTCCTACACAAGAAGGGGAGACAGAAACGACCCTAATAATTTCAGGGGCATAACTCTGTTAAACAATGTAGTAAAAAATTTGAACAACAATAATAACTGGTAGACTACACTCCTGGATAGAGGAACATAATGCCTTGGGAGAAGAACAATTCGGCTTTCGAAAAGGTATCGATGGATATCGGAATCGGTAATATGGTAAAATCGATATCGTAAACGAATTCTGCTACCTGGGGGGTAACCTTCTCATCGGGCTGCGCCTTTAGGAAAGCGCTGGAAAACGCATTATCAAAAACTCACCGTGCCCTAAACAGTATCTTGATGCTCATGACTAAATCCAAAATGGAAACCTGGGCTGCTAGAGAAAAGCTATTTAACGCCACAGCGTCGGCAACCCTGTTATATGGAGCCGAAACTTGGGCACTAAATTTTCTAGACAAACTAGAAAAAGCTAAAAACTCATTTTATAAAAGAATTTATAATTGGCCAGTGAACACGCCCGGGTATATAATACGATTAGAAACCGGCAGCCGCCCAATTGCGTGCCAGGGACTAAGTCGAATCCTGAAGTGGTGGGCAACACTTAGTAGAATGGAAGCAAACAGCTTGCCACACGTCTGCTACAAGCGCCTCCGGCAACTAGACAAATCCTGTAACAACTCATCCAAGTACAACTGGATAACCAACGCAAAAACAATTCTCAAAAATCTGGAGTTCGATGAGCATTGGATAGAGACCTCCGCCCCAAACGCTCAAAATATAAAAAACATTACCTCGAGATACGCGGAAGTAGTACGCCTGAATGACTGTAATAGAGCTGCACTTTCAACCTTTAATCCTATGTATCAATACCTAAGGGTCCTAGAGGACAACACATCTTATCTACACAAGGAAATCAGTTTAAACCAACTGAAAACATTTAGTCAACTGAGAGTTAACGGTTGCGAGAAAATGAAATTAACCATCTCCAGTATCACCTATCGATGGGATCAAAAAGCTCTCTGCGAATGCTGCAACCTACGATCCCCAGAAACACTTGCGCACCTGCTACTTGAATGCCCAGTATACGCAGCTCACAGACAGTACTACATAGGCCGTTACATCGAACATGTAGAAGATACCCACACAGGAATCATCAACCTAATAGGAGACCCGGTGCAGGAAGAGAAAATCAGAGCCGTGGCCCTATTCACTATCCAGGCGATACGGACAAGAAGTTTCGTATTAAATGAATAAATAAATAAGCAAATATATAAAAAATAACCAAGCAGTGTGATGTACATGAAATGTATATACTTGTTTAGCCATCTTCTTTAATGCCTGAGGGCGAAATAAAGAAAATATATTATTATTATTATTATTAAAATACGTTTTTTCTATATGTATTAGTAATAGTATACTCGTGTGTGATATAGAAGCACTATTTAAGTTACATTTGAATGCGTCCCGCATAAAAAAATTTATTTTGAAAATGGCGCGCCGTCCGAAAAAGGATGCTGATCCGTGCGTTAAAGAATCCACCTCATGTGAAAAGTTAAGTTTCCATGTTTCCGCTCAGTTCATTCTTCAAGGCGTGTGGAAGCGCTGCAGCTATTGCTTTTTGTGTAGCCTCTGATTCTTAAAGTTTTTCTTTCCACGTCCTTTATGTTATCTGTCAGGTGAGTCTTTTGACCCCAATATACCTGGGGTTGACACCAAATCAAGGTGGAAAATCCACGTAAAAAAGAAGATTGACGAATTAAAAGTCAAAGAGTAAAAACTTTGGTGTCTTATTGAGAAGATATTGGCTCTCTCAGTTGAGAGGAAATTGTTATTATACAAGCAGATGATATTACCTGCCTAGACACAAATGTGAGATTGCACCATCAAAACTTGCCTTGGTCCAGCGTTTCCAGAATAAATTTCTTAAAGATATTGCAGACGCACGTGTTCGCTAGGAACGACAATCTTCATAGAGACTTCAAAATACATGAGATAGGCCATTCTGTTGAAACATATAGCGTCTGCAGGACCGTACGATTTCGGACGTTAAAGTATCATCTAACCCAAATTTGTTGAGACGTCTCCGGAAAAAAATTATTTGACCATATAAAGTGGGGGGTTTTGATCAATCTTTTTCCCCTTTATTTATTTACTTCATTTACCGTATTCATGATTAAATGCAAATTTCTAAATCAAAAAAATTTCAGACCCTGTGTATTCATATAGATTTAAAAAGAAATTATTGTTCACTAACAAAGAAACGAAATTTTGATTCCCATATTTGAGTAAGTTATCAAAATAGTATCTGCAGTATCTTGTTCGGAATGAAGTATTTGAAAATTAAAAGTTGACTAATATTTTTGGGCTTAATTTTAACTTTATTTATTACACAACACTGTGTCTTAGTTACTTTAATTTATTCAAAGGAAGCTTTTAACTTCTTTTTTGACCTTACCAAAAATTTTTATTCTGTTTTCTCCCCGTTTTCTTTAAAAATATTTAAACAAACATAAAATTAATTTTAATTGATTTAAATTTACGTGTTTGAAAGAAGATATTGCTTAAGAGCAAGATCAGGTTGTAGATATTATTTTAGCAATTGAAAAAAAAAATCTTTTTTCTGTATACTTTAGATGCTTAATGTGTATAAGCTATGTAATTAGAGACAAACATAAAACTGAAATACGGGTTTTTTTTTCGGCTTAAAAAATGATTTCCCTTTTTTTTGAATGAGAGAGAGAGAGATTAGGAAGGGTGGGTGAATTTTATCAATTTGTACTTTCATGTTTTGAAATATTCTTTTTTGCTGACCAATTTGTTTGCGGATGCTTTTGTAGTGGTGTTTTTAATATCTGCGTAATGCGTTTTGAAAAATTTTTTAAAAACATTTTTATTTAAAAAATTCATAAATTGTAACAAGCGTGCTTTAAGAATGAGCATTTATGTTTGGCTCACGTACATTTTTTAGTCTTTTCTAACACCGAATACAACATTTGCATATCCTCTTCACGGCTTTCCACGATTTAAAAAATGGTTTAGTTTTTATAACTTTTGTATTAGGAGAATTCCGGAAGAAAAAGAGAAAAAAATTTCAAGAGCTGAGTAACAAAAAACTGAATTTTTATATTTTCTTTTGTCGAGAGAATCGAAAGTTTTCTTATTTTTTAATAAAAAGAAAATTAAAGAATAAAATCTTCTTGGTGAAATACAATTACTTTTTTTTTTACAAGAGGAGTTTTAATCCATTTTTTAAATGCTCAACAATATTTCTCGTTAAAATGTAAAATGTGCTGAATTATAATCCATGTCTTGCAGTCTGGGTTTTGTCAAAATGTTGAGGTGTTTAGAAGTGGGTGATGAGCAACGGCATTGATGTCTTTTGTTATTAAAAGAAGTAATTCTTAAGAACTGTTTCGCTCCTAAGAACACCCATAAATCGAAGCTGTCAAACAAGTGGACATTCGACTACAATTTTAATTTAATTTTACCATATGTATTTGTTATCTTTGTTATATTAATACATTGTTTTTAAAATTGTAGTATATTTTATTTGGCCATTATGTTCCATCAAATTTTAAAATGGAAACTAGCTCCATTGTTTATTGTATTTCAATACAAGTATTGTAACATGAACGGACGTATAAAACAATGAAACGAATTGAGGGAGAATTCCTGGACTAGTGATGAATCAACCTGATTTTTGTAACTGTATATTGTAAGGTTTAGAAAGCCGTTACGTCCTGACAGAAGTTGCACCATTAGACTTATTGAAGGGCAGTGTTTTGAAAAAAAAAAAAATCCTAGTAATCTATGTTAAAAAGTTATTTAACCAAAAAAGGAAAAGGAAAATTTTTATAATTTTAATGATGTATTTGTATTATTATAGTGCGAATATAATTGTGATGAATTGTAGGATGACGCTCTAGTTTCGTGGCGGAAAGCCATTGTATCAGCTATGTTTTGGTATTGCAAACATATAGTAACATATAAATATTTTACAGTGGTATTTATTAATATTGTAAACAAAATAACTATAATAAGTGCAGGATGCAGAGGTCCAACTTGAAAACTCAGAATGTGACTTTTAAAACAGATTGAAACCTGTAAGAAATAACCCTTTGTAAAGGTAATTTATAAAAATGAATCCAAGTGCCTTTAAAAAAACAATTTTTAGTAAAACAGTGATTTAGGTTTTAGAGGTAAATTCATCTGAATAGTTTTTAAGAGATTTGAAGAAACAAATAAAAGAAAATGTATCATGATGAAGTACCATATGTAAACAAAAATAAATTTACGTGGTGGTGTTGATTTATTACGTTAAGAGGTGTTTGAAAATAAAGTACTCTAAGGGAGAGTAAGGGTTTAAAAAATTGGTTTATTTATCCTAATTCAGATCGAGGAAAACAGAACTGGAAAGGACAATTTGAATAGCTAATCTGTGAAAATATTTACTTTACCTTGTTTAAACAAATTCTTATTAGGCCTCATTGAAAGCTTTTTCTGTTTGAAAGTTTTCTCTTTTTTTACGTCTTCTGCAGGACTCAAGGAGATAAACAAAAGAATAAAAGTTTGTCAATAACAATTCCATTTCATTTATTATTTCGTTTGACCTATATAAAAAAAGCAGTAAAAGAATTAAAATTTTGAAATGACGGAACATTTGTTCATGAATTTGGTTTGTTCAAGACACATTAAAGAACCAAACCCAATAAAACCCTCTGCAGCACCATTTTTTGGGGGCTTGGAGTTGCAAAGAGGACTCGTTGGTTAATTTTTTTTAGCTGTAAGCCCATTTGGTTTTTTTGCCCTTTATTTTGTCTTACAAATTTTTTCATTCTTTTATTTTTATGTGCATTCGAAAATTTTTGAATGCATTATTGTTTATTGTACAAAAAAATTAATTACTGTGGTGAAAACACAAACTCTAATTTCACTAATTAATTGCCTAGCGGTTTTAAGAAAAATTTTCGGTGGTGTCTTTTATATTATTATTGTTGCGGTTGGTATTATTAGTGTATTCTGAAAAATAACCGATTTCCGATATTACCAGGTCGTGGAAATACCAAAACATGTATCAAAAACATGAGAAACATTTTTTATCTTCAACTCTATTGGTCTATTTGACCAAGCGACACAGCAGTCCACAACTCAGGACTTCTAACTACATCGAAGGAAATTTTTTTCCCTACACTGTTCTGATCTGTACGTCCAAATGAATGTCGCAAATGGGTGAATGAGTAAATAATTGAATGTAGTGTTTTCAATTAAAAATTAGCTTCATAAACCACCCATCTAAAATAATTTTGTTATTTCTTTGTACTTAATTTTATCCTTCTTATCCTTAGAATGTCCAGTATCACAACGGTGACCGTGGCAGAGATTTTGGAACTCAGAGCAGACGGCTTAACCAAGGAGGAAATATGGTCTGTACTATGTCAGGCAGTTCAAACCCTTCAGGATTTATTTCTATCAGGTGAGTCGAATTTGCATTGAAAACATGCGTAAAAATCGAATTTGACATGCAAATTTCTGTCTTATGCTTAAAATTCATTTAGTGTCTACAACAGTTTCAAATTAGTATTAAGCTCGACTTGGCAAATGACGAGGGTCTTAATTAACTGTGACGTTAAGAAAATTGGGACGTGGATGAATTGGTATGGAGGAGAGGTATGGGGGTTCAAGGGAGCTGTTTGTTAGGGGCCAAGTTCGCGAAGGATTTCCTTGGAGTTAGAAGAACATGCTGCTCGAGTGGTACTCTCATGGAAACCGGAAGGTATGACAGTATATTTAAAGTGCAGCGAAGGATGATTTCATACTGCTTTCGGTTAGAAGCAGCGGTGAGGAAGCCGTTGCAGAGGAAATGCACCGAGTTGATAGTAAAAGGAGGGAGCGATACATGGTCTCAAAGGGTGATGGGGGTTAATCAAGAAACTGCAGCTTGATTAACTGGTGAAGTGTGGAACTCAAACAGAAGTGAGAAAGCCATCAAGGAAGCAGTCTCCAAGAAGGCAAGAGAAGAGGTCTGGCTGAATATCCAGAATAAAACCACAGTGGGTTTCTTCAAGGAGTTGCGGCACCAGGAGGTGCTACTTGGAGGTGGTGTTTGGGGCGAAAAGAAGGGCTTCATTCAGGCTGGGATTGCACATGTACACATGTAAAGTGGGGAAACTTTATGTGTTCAGGCTGTGCAACACCGGCCTCAACCCAAACCTTGTGTTTTTGGACTGTCCGGTAATGGAGGAAAAACGGAATAGTCTCCTTCCTGAGTCAATGGAAGAAAATATCAGTGCCAAGGAGATTATACCAATGGAAAGCAGCGGCGTTCCTGGTCAGCTTTTTGAATAAACTTGAATAGAAGACTTGATTACACAGTGATTGATAAGCACGAAAGTGAATGTCAAATAAATTGTTGAGAAATAATTCTTCTTGCCGGCTCATCCGGCTCGAAGAACCAACTAAAAGATTTAGCGAACTAAAGCGAATAACAAAAAAAACTCCGGCAACTCCGGATCGAAGGACCTTGCGAATGTAAAGCAAAGATGAATCACTTCTCTTTGTTGGAGTCTGTTTATCCACTTAAACAATATTCCCAAACCCCAAATGATCGAGGAATAGAAAAATAAAGGATAAGGACCTTTTATATCCAAATAGTCATGGAACTCCAAAAGTGAAAACGATAACCTGACCAAACTGCCAGGCAATAGAACGACCAAAAAAGCGAGAACTAAACAAAAGCGAAATATAACTCAAAAAAGCAACAAATTAATTCAAAGCAATCAACAACAAAAAGCGAACAATAACTAACAATACTGTGCAAGGAATCCTCAATTCTCCTTGTCATTCCTTGCTTGTGAAAGCATCCTTGACTTGCTTCTTTTGATATTCACAAAACCTCCTAATGCGAATATTTATTAAACATATATTAATATAGCAATATTATAAGCCATATTATAAAGTAATATATTCTCTCGAAACCAGATGAATATGAGGTAAACGTGTGGATGTGTTGCGATGCTCAGACTTTGTATAAGTGGAAAGATGAGGGAAAGGGGCGGGGTGATAAACGAAAAATAAATGAAGAAGAAGGGGGGACGGCGGTGACAACATTTGTGTACGAATCAGCAAATAGTTTGTATGAAGTGTAAAAAACATGTATTCAATTCATTATCAGAGTTGCTAAGTTTAATTAATTTTTTTTAATTCATACACTTTTTTTTGTAAATTTGTTGTAATACTAATAAATAAATTTATTACAATTAAGCTCCTATTTGTTCCTTAAAAAAGTCACACCTTTTTGAGAACGAAAAATCAAATATCTGCACCTCGGGCCAAAAAAGCCCGAGCCGTTTGTAATTGATGTAATTTCTCGCTGTCCTCAGACTGTTAAAGAAACAGATTGCTCAAGAATTAAAATCCTATTCTATTTGCAGTAGTAACGATCCCTCAGTCTTATTCGCCTAATCTCTGACCTTCGTTGAAGTAATCTAAATAAATACAATTTCGCAATTTGACATGTTGCTCTTAAATCTGCGTATTTCAACATATTTTCGCTGTCTGCAAAGGACAGGAAGATAGTGAAAGTGAGAGGTCCAATTGACGCGTACGACTTATTGTAATATTTTCTAATTTGATAGTATCATTTCAAGATGCCGTGAAAATTTTCGCTGAAAAGGTTTTCTTGCTATTTGCACTTTATATTATTAATAACAAGATTTAACTCTTGTATTTATTAGGCCTATTTTTTGAACCGTGTCGGATATTTTAAGACACCGACTTATTGGGACAATAAAAAAAACATATTTTTTTTTATTTTCTAATACACTGGAATGTCATATAATGAGGAATTTTTGGGATAATGAGCGACACGTACATGGGGAATTCGCCGATAGTTAAAGAAAAAGACTTCTGAACAGATTCAAAGTTACATCTTTCTCAACCTGTCTTATTTTCTTCATTACCATCCCCAATTCTTTCATTTCAATTTTTATTCATTTTCACATTCTTAACTTTCTTAGCTATTCATTTCTTTTCTTTTCAAACCAAAACTTCCATCTCGAATTCTGTTCAAAATCTTATTAGACCACAGTTTTTAGAATGGGAAGTAATTCACAAAGCAACAGTCTTGTGAGATAAGAGAAGTGCTAAAAGCAAAGTCTAAAGTTTTGCTTCGTACATTGAAAAGCATCACCTTGGATAAGGCAGTAGCCATGCACCACGAAATTCTTCAATAATAATGCGATGTCATATTTTTTTCCCAAATTTTAAAGCGTCGGTAATGACAAATCACTCTAGGCTGCTTTGTAGTAAAAAGAAATTCGGTACATGATTAACTCATATGTGACAAAAATTTACAGGAATTTTTTTTGTGTTTAACACTAGATTTACCAGCTTTTTTTAATATACCTATTTCTACTAAACCAGTCAAAATGACTGGTGTATAAGAAAAAATGCTAATTGTGGCTTCCAGTCTTTCTTCACTCTTAAAAATTGGCAAAAAAGCTTAAACTATATTAATTGTAACAAATAAATGACATTTTCACTTAATAATTAATGTAATTTATACTAGAGATATTGTCAAATAACAAAACATTTAATTATTTACAATCTATATATGTAGACTTTCTGTTTGTACACTTTCCGTATACACTTTTTTGGATGTATTGCAAATATTTATGGTCCTATTGTTATTATACAATCATATTTGACACCATTTGCGTACAGAAACGGCGCCACTGATACTTGGTATATTAGTTTACTATATTCTGAAGCATTCTGCTAATTGAAACTGAGTCTTTCCGTGAGATATTTTCTCCGGCTATTTTTCTGTACAAAATCCAGCTGTTTATTCCAGCTAAATCTAAAATATTAACTTGAACACTTGAAGTAGCCACCTTTCGGAACCTAATTTCATAGTATATTCTCGCGCCATTCAATAACTGACATCGACGCCAAATTTAGTGTTATTATTAAAAGGGATGGTTAGTGTTTTTGTACTTAAAACGGTGTACTTTGAACGGTGAGTGTGCATCCGTTGGATTAGTAGGGCAACGTTGAGAAATGTGCCATTCCTTTTTTTTTCAGTATTTTTCGGCACTTCCCTCTTGTTTGCACATATTGTCCCAACCAATAAAGTGTTTTTACATCTTAATTTCAAAGCCAAAGGAATACTTGTAAAAAAATTATGGGTTGTTACAGTTCTATCTTTCATGGTATATGGTTCAAGAAATTTCATTACGACAAATTCGCTTAGGGGTGTAGATGCATTTCGAATCTCGTCTTCTCCTAAATACGGAAAGCCATTTACCACATATTTAGTTTCAACATCAGCCACCAGCCAAAATTTTATGCCAAATTTGTAAGGTTTGTTTGACATATACTGAATAATTCTGCATTTGGCCTTTGTTGGGAAAAGTTTCTCATCCACCATAATGTAAACTTCCGGTTTGAAGCAATTTTGACAGTTTTCAATAAATTTGTCCCAAACTGCTGATACTAAAGCGAATTTGTCTGTTCTGATTTTTGTCAAAACGAATTTATCGCAAAATCTCAGTAATATCATGTGTACTCATTGTGATGGTGAAAAATGCTGGTCTCCACTCGTTTTTCCACAAGTACTGTATTCAAGTCTCAAAGTATTTCCTTCGTACATCCCGTACGTATGGGTGCTATATGTGCTGCATAGGTCTCATGATTGCCCCAAATCATACATTATTCCATAGAAAAATCATCCATTTCTTCACAGAAACATGCACCAGTTATTTTGACTGGTGCTGGTATAAATAGTAGTAAAAAAAATATATGGGTTACTAATATATATACAGTAACATTTAGTTCATAAAATGTTTTCTCTACTTATACCTTTAAAAGTCATAACATCAATTGGGAATCAAATATTATATGTAGTAGGGATTTTGAATTGAAATAGCTCGACCAGTCAAAATGACTGGTCTGGTAAATCTAGTGTTGTTTACCTATTCTTGCCGGTTACTCCGGTTCGAAGTACCAAAAAAATGATTAAAAAAAGAAAAGAAAAAAAAAACTCCGGCAACGAAGGACCATGCGATCAAAAGGTTGTTCACCTACCTTTGTTGGAGGTTCTCTTTATCCACTTAAAAACAATATTCCCAAACCCTAAATAATCTAGGAATATAGGAAAAGGCAAGGGATAGAAGGACTAGGACCCTTACCAAAATATTCAAAAACTCCACAGCGAAACTAAATAAGCGAAGTATAACACAAACGAATTATAACGCAAAAAGCGAACATTAACTCAAAGCGAACGGCTAACTCTTAAACCGAATGATTAACAACAAAAAGCGAGCAAAACCTCAAGCGAATACTTAAAACTAGAAGCGAACAACCAAAACTTAAGAACAACAAAACAAACTAAACGAAAGTCCAAGGAATCCTCGATTCTCCCCCGGATTCCCTGGCTTGTGAAAACTTGCTTGCGTTTCACACAAAACCTTCTATGTGGGAATTTATTTTACAAGTGTTAATAAATGCTACACATAAATTTTGTTCGGGGTTTTTGGTTCGGCCTGGAACGGATTATCCTAATTTACATTGATTTATATGGAAAAAAATTGTTTCTCATAACGAGTAAAACTTAAATACGAATTTAACTTGTTATGACAGGTTCCACTGTATTTTGGTTTAGAAAATCTACCTTTTGTTTTTAATAAAATCATAAAGTTATTAAAAAGTCTTTCTGTAATACAACCGTTGGATTTCAACTGAGAGCAGCATGTTTCTGTTTAAAAATTCATGAATTCCACTGGAAATACAGTGGATGGGGAAAATAATGAAGGATGAGAGATGAGGGACGAGGGCGAGTCACTTTGGGACATTGTTTCATAAAGTGACAGTCATGCACAATTTCGAAATCACCATAATAATATTTGCAACGCATTCTCTCTCAACGAATTTTACAGTCAGCACTTTTTGATGTGCATCTGACAATGTGTATAACTTTTCAAACATTAAGAGACGAAATCAAGCTTTTATAGTTTGCCCGACTTCAAAGCTCAATTTCCTAAGAGAAGGCATATTACGTCGACCCACTCAAAGGTATTGGCTCAAGAGATGCTGAAATAATTCTTCGGATTTTTGCATTTTCACGAGGATTATAGAGCTCAACAAGGAATTCTAATCCTCCCATCTTAATCACCTGGGATCCTTGGGACTGACAGGAGACACATCACTAACAATCAAACAAAAGAAGTTGAGAAAGCAAAGTGGTAAACCCGTGAATGTTTTGCTTGTGGCTTTTGAAGTTTGCAGAAGAAAAAACCCTTAACGTGTAGTTAGAACTGATTAAAACTATGGTGTCCGGTGGCTCCACTGTGGTCCCATGCAAAAACTATTGGCCGAGTGCCGTTGTTTCCACAGTGGTGCCATTCAGAAATTTTTGTGGATGCGTCGATGGGTCTATTGTGTATTCAAAGCTGTGGAACGAAAGTTATATTTGCGTGTTCTGTTTAACTGAGAGTAAATGACAAATTAGATTATTATTTTTTCCTTAAAACCTTGCCCAAAGCTATGGGATTCAGCGATTAGATTAATAAACAAGAACGTCGAAAAAACGCTGGGTCCCACCGAAATTATGTAAGCCAATTCCATCGGCACTGACACGAAAAAATCTAGATCAGACGTGCGGACGCCGTAGTGTTGACCGTCCTATCTGCCAGTGAGAGCAACGTAGTCTCTTTTCTCGTTATCTTCAAGATCACAAGGTGGATTACAATCAGTAATGAAATACTCTCTTTTTAACCTTCTTCTGCTCTTATTCTATGGGCCCTAAAGTCCACAAATATAACTTTTTATCCCAACGTTACAAAATTTTTTGGTCTTCAATGAATTTGTTAAGGCGCCTTTTCTCCTGGGGGAGTCGGCTTTGTTTCCAGGATTTGCGGAGTTTTTGCTTTTGAGCGATTTTCTGCAGGATGTGGGGAAAGTAGGAAAGGGCTATTTTAGGAGGGAAGGTTGAGGACCAGAAGACGAAACTTCGTCTTTAATGATTGTGTAAGTTGTTGAATGATGTAGGCGATGTCAGTTTATGACTTAGTGGAACTTTGCAATTTATATTTTGGTTTGTCAAAAACTTAAATTTGTTACATTGAGTGCTGGAGTCGTGGAGTAGGGCAGGGTTGCAATAGAGAGGAAAAAGGGGGGCTACGATCACTGTGGTGTAATTAGAGGATAAGTCAAATTCCGATAGACGAGCCTTTTTTTTGTTGGCATGGAGTTGGGAAACGATCTAGGCTTTTGACAAGCCGCGACTCAGAGGGACTGCCCGGAGTTGTTGCCATTGTGATTTTGGGCTTACCTTGCCCTTGTTGGAAGGGCCGCTTTTGAAGTTGGCTACCAGAAGGTTATTTTCATTCGTGAAATGAAATGAGTATAAGTAATGACTACTTCTGAACTAAAAGTAGCTCTTTTAAGTAAATAAATTAAGACTAAGTAAATCACCTGATGAAACAGGTCACTGAACTCGATTAACCCCTTAACCTACAACTGCGGGCATAGCCCATACGTATAAATATTAGTTGCGGCGCTCTCCTAAAATTATAAATATTTGTGGAATATTTATTATGCAATAACAATCTGATGCAATTATTGTGGTAAATGCCAGTACTACAAAAAGTTTAATTACACAAAAAACAGTGCTACAAAATTATTAATCTGGAATGTGATACCATTCGAAATTGAAAACTCGTAGATGTAAGGAAACCTTGCATTTCATACACTTTCACATTGTTTCTCTGCGTTCTCAACCCAAAATCCTCGAACGTAAATCGTAGGTTAAAGGTTTAATACGTCGTAGGCAACGGGACCGAAAAATAAATAGATAAATATGGCAATATTTTTGGAATGAGCCAGATATTAAGTACGATCGTTTCCATAAAAAATCTGTTTTTAATTTTCACAAGTTGATCGAGAGCAGCTCGGCTTTCACGTCATAAATTTCTTTTTTCTTTGCCTCCACTCGGACGGATAAAATAAGGTCGCCATACACTAAATTCATTTTTTTGTAAATTTGAATTTATTCATTTATTGAAAATGATATTTTTAAAGAATTATAAGTTATTTTTAAATTGTACAGTGAAAGGAGTTTGAATGTGAATATTAAATTAATTCAATTTCAATTCTGCAAAAGCCTTTCTTCGTTTTGCAAACCTGAATTGCTCCCAACGAAGTTCTAGTCACGATCAAGACAGAATGTCAACTAATTTTAGTGACAAAGAGATTAAATTACTCTTGCTTTAGACACAGTTTATTCGAATGAATTTCACCACTTGGTTATCTATTGAAATTTTCAGCAAAAGGAACACCAAAAAGGTTTATTTCTGAAAAGAGTCGTGATTCCGTTTGGAGAGCCTTACAGTTATCAAGATTTAAGGGAAACTATAAGTCCTTGTTGTGCTGTAAATAAATTGCGACAAAATTAGTGTAATCTGAAAAGTGAATTCTTTTCTAAAGTGAGATGTAAGAAACGTTTCTGCGATAGAAAAAAATAATTCTTTGTACCGTACTATAGTAAAATATTTTTAAAAATTTTTAACAAAATGTACTTAATAGCTAAGCTTGATATAATGTATTTTTCACTTAATTTTTTTTCCTATAAATTTGAAGGTTAAAAATTTATTGAAAATGACTCCGGATCATAGGCATTTATTCAATTATTTGTTTAAGATCATTACTCGAAGAAAAAAAGCTCATGGAAAACCTCCTACTAAAGTTTGTACATTGTACTTTTACCGTAGTACTCATGTGGGGAAAAGGGTATCCTTTTTTTCCGATATTGTTTTAATATTTAAATCCAATTTTTCCTATCGTCATTGAAATTCTCGTTTGAATTTTCGTCTCATTTCTCTTTGGAATCTAAATAAATTTTTCTAGATTTTGACTTCTTATTTTTCAAAAGAACGAAATTAAGTTTTTTGGACCTGCAACTAATTTGACGGAATCGGAGTCTGAAATCATTTTTTTCTTCATACTTGAATATGTTATTATATTGTAAAGTGACCCTTGCGGACAAAGGCGAAGAAGTTCTAGAGAAAATGGTAAATTCCCGCATTAGGTTGGCTGAGTGAGTCTTTCAATGAATGACGGTTTTGTAAACTCTTCTCAGAGTATAAATGATGGCCAATTTGATTCAATAAATTATTCCAAAATTGAAAATCAGGGGAAGTGTTTATTTTTCAACTTTGCCTCATCTTCATTATCGCCATACGTGAATATGAAAGAATCAACTTAGCTCTGTTCTCCGCAGCTCTGTTCGGAAGTCCGAACATAAAATATCTTGGCTTGGATTTGGCTTACAGTAAAACTGTTCACAATTTATTAGTTTTTAGCCAGGAGAGAAAGAAAAATTATTACTTGGTTGTCTTTAATTTTCTCCTTGCAACATTCATCAACTATACAACAAAATTTATCTTGTTTCTTTTTTTTTCATTAATAAATTTATATGTGTATGAATATTAAGAAAAGGCACAAAATAATCATTGAAAGAAAAAGAACGAAAATCTCAAGTTGGATTTATTGTGGAAAATTTGACAGCTACATACGAATTAAATGAAGGCGAACTGAAACCAAGTACGGTCATCCAGAAAGCGAAGATAAAGAGGTTAGGGAAAATGATGGTGAAGAAAACTACATGGCAGGATTTTCAACATTCATAATTGCACCAAGCAATTGCACTAATTGCTGCGGCCGGTCGCTGGAGACTAAGGATAAGAGACATCATAACGAGGTAGCGAGGTCGCACTTGGCTTACGCCATTCGTTATGGAAGCTCGAAGAAGAAACTCAAGAATTCCCATTTCGTTTGCGTTAGCAAAACTAAAGAAGAAAAAAGCACCCGGGGATGACGGCGTGAGAAACGAAAACTGGCTGTTTGCACCGAACAAGGTGAAAGAAAGGTTTCTAGAAATTTTGCGACGCATCTGGAGGGGAGAAGGATTCCCGGACAGTTGGAGGAAGGGGATAATCGTCCCTTTACACAAGAAAGGCGCGAAAAATGAGGTTGGCAACTACAGAGGAATAACATTGCTTAACACGGGGTATAAAATATACAGCATGATCCTGGAAGCAAGACTAAGACAGGAACTGGAAAGTAGGAACATACTACCAGAAACCCAGGCGGGCTTCAGAAAGAACCGTAGCTGTATAGACAATATATTTATTCTGAGCAAAGCAATAGAAATGGAAATAAAAAAGAAGGGAGGTGCCGTGTTCGCTTTCTTCGTAGACTTCAAGGCCGCCTTTGATTCGATTGACAGACGAAAACTGTGGGAAGTTCTAAAACTTTCAATATAAGCAGAACTTTAATCCTGAGGATCCAAGAAATATACAGCTGCACCAGGAATACGGTTAAAGTAGGAGAAGAAACTTCAGAATTTTGGACAGTAAACGGTTTAAGACAAGGGTGCCCGCTCAGCCCGATCCTTTTTGCCGTGTTTGTAGCAGACATAGATAAGGTGCTGTGGGAAGGCCAAGATGGAGGCCTAGTTGTGGGAAGGAGGAAATTCCACTGCCTAAGTTATGCGGACGACATGGTCGTAGTGGCGAACTCAGAAGTAGGGTTAGAAGCCATGTTAAAAAGACTAGAAAAGTACACGGCAAGAAAGTCACTGAATGTGAACCCTACGAAATCAAAAATCATGATTTTTAAGAGAGGTAGAAGGAAAGCCAAGGAGAAAGAAAAGGTATGGAGATGGAGAGGTGAGAAAATAGAGTTGGTAGAAGAATTTAAATACCTGGGTTACACCTTCCAGAGGAATAATGGCAGCGACCTCCACGCAGAAAAAACAGCAAACAGGGCGAAGGCAATCATGAAAAAAGTGTGGGGCCTGGGGAAGAGGTGGTTCCTCCAAGACTTCGGCAGGCGGTGCATGCTTTTCACTTACTTAGTGGAAAGCGTGTTACTGTACGCGGCAGAGGTCTGGGGATGGAAAGAGCACCCGCAACTCGAACAGCTACAGAGAAAATTCCTCAGGTGGACGCTAGAAGTCCCCTGGTACGTCCCGAATTATATTTTAATGGAGGAAGTGAAGAGGACACCGATTCTAATAAAGAGTGTCGTAAGAGCGGCAAAGTTCGAGACGAAAATTCTAGCGGGAAATAATTATCTGATGAAAGAATGTCTACGACTGAGCGAAATGAACATGGAAAATAAGCCAAAAAGCGCTTTTTTACACAAGATAGGTCTCAGCGTAGAATATTATAGAAAAAGAAGGGAGGAGCGTCAGGACTTTCATGTAGATCTTCGAAGAAGAAGAGAAGAAGTAGACAGAGGGGAAAGAGTGGGCAGAATGGAGAGTTCGGGTACATGGAGTAAGTACCTGAACCTCCTGACACCAGACCTTCCTTTTTACCTGCGTAGAAGAGGAGATTATACAATCACAGCAAAAAAAAGATTGCTGGGTTATGTGACTTCAGGTGAAATGTTATAATGGTCATCCAAATATTGTAATAATTCCATTATTAAACAATAAACTTATTAATAATTAAACAGGAACTACGTGGCAGGATTTTCAACATTCATAATTGCACCAAGCAACTGCACTAATTGCTGCGGCCGGTCGCTGGAGACTAAGGATAAGAGACATCATAACGAGGTAGCGAGGTCTCACTTGGCTTACGCCATTCGTTATGGAAGCTCGAAGAAGAAACTCAAGAATTCCCATTTCGAGATTACAAGTAATGATCGTGTAGTGTTAAAATCCGACACAGTAGTCCGATCAGAGAACAAGGTTGATAACAACAAGCCAGACCTGTTTATCCACGAACTATAAAGGAATCGGGTAATCCTAATTGTAATCGGCATAACCAACAAAGACCGGCCCAAGGATGTGGAGGTGGACAAGGGTCGGAAATATGAACCCCTAACCCGGGAGCTAAGATGTATATTTGTAGCCCAGGTCACCCGGATCCCCGTCGTTTTAACCTGGGACAGACTACGAATCCATTGTCATAAAAAATATCGTAGGATAATGGATCTGACACCTACCACCTCGACCTACCTCCAATATACTGTGCCGTTCACCACATTCCGCATTCCGGAATAGCAAACTGGAAAGAAGCAAACGAAAACAGAAACCAAATTCATTCCGTCCCGGAGCTCCACACAATCAGGATCCTTGCATTTTCGATTCGTATTCTAAATTATAGTTATTGTACAATTTATATATCAATATACAATTCGTCCGGAATTAGTGTTGTCCATCATTCGTCCATTTACAACGACGCAACCTTGTCCCGACAATACCATCATTAAGAAAACGGCAGAAATCATCTTATGAGATGCCAACAACTCCGTTGTCGATTCGGAAGAGCTAAAGGGAAATAAAATGTTAAACCGCTAAGACTATTTTAAGTTAATGGAATAAATAAAGTTTTTATTATGAATATATACTTAATGTTTTTGTCACTCATGTCTAGCTTAAACGGATGTCGTCACTGCGTAAAAGCACTACGCACGTGTTAAATAATAGTTGATTACATACAAATAACTTGCATAATACGTGTAGCATAGCAATGTGTAGCAATATACGTGTACCACTTCCGTATTTTTAACTTTTTTTTAGACTCATTGTTATGAATTCACATAGACTCTCATAACTAGGCTTTGAGATTTTTACATCGATTCTATGGTAATTCAAAAATTCCTTCATATTCATTTCAGTCAAGGGCTCCAAAAAATGTTTAAAAATATACCGAAATCCAAATTTTTTTTATAAAAAAAAAGACTTCAAAATTAATATCCAGTTGAGTGGAGCCTTTTGAAGTTAATTCAGTCAGAAGTCAACAATCTTTTGGACAGATTCCAGGGAATAGAAGTCACATCTTCAAAAACTTAATGAGCCACCTTCTCAAACCAAATATTGAGTAGAAATGTTTTTTATACTTTACTCAATCATTTTAACGTGCAAATTAGCCAAGTTTTTGAAAAATTAAAACATTTTTCTCAAACAAAAATTTCCAGTTCATCGAATAATCATTTCAAAAATTTAGCGAGGAAAACAATTTGAACAATTCAAACAATTTATTTAAACAACTGTGTGAAGTTTGGAGCTTTGAAGCATGTGCCAGTGACATGTAACAAGGTTTCTGGATGGCTTTAATGTATACTTTGAATTTTTTTTATACATCCGTAGGTGAACGAGTTTACAGTGCTTTGATATAGTTGCATCCTTACCTCAGACTTACAAAATTTTTAACATAATGTCCTCGGTATTCATTGTTGTAGTTCTAGTTTTAAATTCGACATAAAATCGAATATGTTAAAGAGGATTTATTCATACGGGTTTAAATGGAATTAGGCTCTTGTATGAGGAAAGTTTAATATTTTAGGAAAGAACTTATAGGGCTTGCGATTATGTAAACATAAGTAGATTTCATGCGAATACTATTATCGCAGTCATAATTTGCACATATTTCAATAAAACTTAAACGGCTTTTTTGTTTCAGAGAAAATGAATTATAGCTCGATAATTCCTTGGGTGAGTCCGCACACACTGAAAATAAGTTGCAATGGCAAAGTTATGTTATCGTTTATTAGCAAAACTGATATTGATGACGAAAATTTTTTGGCTCCTGAGTATGTAAGGTCAGGGGAAAACAAGCCAAACGATCTGGATTGGGAAAAGGTAAGACAACAATTTTTGAATTTTCATTTAATTGTGAAAATTATTCCTAAGAACGTAATGGAACATCTCTGGCAGGAAATTATATGCGAATACCTTGAAATAGCCTACCTAGAAAAAATATTAACAATTACGTACACAATGCACATTTAATCATAAAATGTGAGTAGAATGTGTTTTAAGCGGTGTTTACTATACGGATATGAACACCTGTGGCCTGTTTAATTTATTGCTACCTTTATTTACTGATTTGCGTTTCATGAGTTTGCTAAAATTTGCCGTTTCTGCTATTAATGTTGCTTTATGTACAAAAATACGGAAGCGACCAGTTGAGATAAACCAAGTAAATTGTAATTCAATAACTGAAATCTATCAAATCTTTTATTTAAAAATAATAATAATAATAAATGCTACATTGAATCGGAATTTTCAAGTGAGTTCTTTTTTCCCTCTTCAACTTTGAAATCAATTTCTTTTCCTGAATTTCATCCGCCATTTCTCCCAGTTTTAATGTCTTATTAGTGGTGACACTAACTGGTTGAACTAATAAAATGATGGGGTTAACTGTCTTCTTTCGTACTGACTTTGGTTTTATTTTCCATTTGTAAACACGAGCTAATAGAGTTCACGGATAGAACAAGTAGTTTTATTTTCTTTTAATGTGATTGGCTTTATTGGGATTTGTTTCTTACTTGACTTATGAAAAACAAGTCATGCTCAGTATTGATTTACTAAGAACAAATTTTTAAATAAATGAAATAAAATTTTAGAGTAAAATTCAATGTGATGCAATTAAATATAATATAATATTAATAAAAACTATTTCAGGTTTAACAGTCTAGCGCGGGCCACCGGTTGTACGTACGCATTAGATTGTGATATGAATTAGACTGTTAGACGCTGAAAAGTAAAATAATGGAAATTTAACGTCTATTCATTAAAAACATTTATTATTGCGGTAAAACAATCCCGGCTCACGGGAGGAAACGCAAATATTCGCCCCGGCGTGAACGTGTTAAAGCACAACAATGGTCTATGCAAAGCGATGTAACCAGATTATTTCCAAGAGAATAAGTCATAAGTTGTGGATCTGTAAAAATTGGGTCGAGAAAGATTACAGTGGAACCACTCATAACGAGCAATATAAATTGAAAAAAAAAAGTCATACGAGCGAATTTTTTTTTGCATAACGAGCGACATATACACGAGCAATCCCCCCGACGGATAGAGGAAAAGACTTCCGAACTCAGAATCAAGGCAGGTTCAAAGTTAAGCATTTCCCTACTTGTCTTATTTTCTTCACTACCACCCAAAATTCTTTCATTTTCACGATCATAAACTTCTTAGCTATTCTTTTTCTTTTGCTAAATGCTAAACACAACTTTTTTTAGGTTTTCCTTCGGCCTGGAATGCATTATCCTATTTTATTTTTATTAATTTATACGGTAAAAATTGTTTCGCATAACGAGGAAAACTTCGGAACGAATTAAACTCATTATGAGAGGTTCTACTGTATTTGCCGGCTTAATTTTAAAATTAGGATGTAGGAAGTTTAAATATTTATTCCGTTCCTTCTGTATGTTTTTATTTTAACTCTTAAAATTTAGACAGTATTGTATCTAAGACTTTTAAAACCCAAAAAACACTTCGAACTTTAGAGGATAAAGAAAAAAAAATCTTAAAGGTTCCACCGAGACTTGAACTCGGATCGCTGGATTCAGAGTCCAGAGTGCTAACCATTACACCATGGAACCTTTCTTTGTGCCGTATCTAAATTTTCGCAATTTAACCAGCTTCCTCTTTCCTAATCGATATCGGTCATGCGTTTTTGAAAATTGCATTTCTTTCACTTTGAATTTTTTAAAAATAAATATTGGCAAAACTGTAGTGAATTTAAATTGTACCTGTAGGTGATAACGAACGAATTGTGCGTAGAAATCATTCAAAATCGAATTTTAATTTCAGAAAAATGTGCGAGGAGGTCCCACCGAGATTTGAACTCGGATCGCTGGATTCAAAGTCCAGAGTGCTAACCATTACACCATGGGACCGGTTAGAAATTCAACCTCAACTTTGGTTCTTGAAGTTGCCACTACATTTAACGTTACGAACATTATATTTGCTAGTGGAAGAACGTTTGTTTCTACTTTGAGATGTTTATGTAAAAAGTCGATTCAAGATGTTTATTTTTTTTTCATCGTTTAAAATCAGTTACAACGGCACAAATTAATCAGCACTTCTTTTAATAGAGTTTTAAAGATTTTTCGTCAAATTATGTTGAATTACTTCTAGCAGCTTAAATTTGGAGGTTTCAGACTTGTAGCGAAACAATGACTTATCGAATAATCATGTATTGGGATGTTATAGGCCGTGAGGAAACAGTAATTTGATCTTTCCTTAGGAAAATCAATGGGTAATCGATCTGAGAGCAGAAAACAGATAAATCTTTATATATTAAAATCAGTAAGAAAATTGACAATTTTTTAGTCTTATATAAAAAAGAATTTGATGTCAACGTCGAATTAAATGTGTCGATATTCTACACAGTCGTCGTTTTTCAGTGTCATAATTAGAAAACTGCGTTTTTTCGTCAAAAAGAGCTGATGCAAATATTTCGAAACAGAAAGAGACTTGGAAAATCTTTGTAAAGCATTCATTACCATCCCTTAGAAACAAAACCTTCTGATGTGCTAAGAAGGATTGTCATTCAATATTTTTCAGGTTTTCAGGATTTAGTCACCAATTTGAATCATATCATTTTTACACCTTTGCTCAATAAAGTTAAGCATAAGTACATTAAATATTTTTCTTCTAAATATTTTTTTGATGGATATTCGTTTTCTTTCAGATGTGGGTATATTCTTTGGGTAAAACACTTCTCAGCTCTCTCAGAGCTGATACAATGCAGGACAAAAATCTGAGGATGGTGTTGGAGTTTATGACCAAGCAAAATCCTCACAGCAGAGCTTCGCTTATGTCACTACTAAATGCGAGTATTTTATTTTGATAGAATTATATTATTTATGAAAAAAGTTAAAAACTTAAAAATTTCGTTGATAATTAATTTTTACAAGCCTTAAAAATCTGTAACTTCACATGGCGCCGCGGATGGAATGAGAAAGTTTTTCATTTACAAATTAGACATACCTTTCCTTTAAAATTAAGAACTTGTCGTTTCTGATTTTTTTTACTTTAATACCAAGAAATCCGATCACTAAGACGATAAATTTAAAAGCTAACCTTAAAAACATGAAATATTCAAGCCTAAAGACACGACAAATGCAGCATTTTTATTTTTCTTCACGTCAATATCTTCTTCCTTCGGGCATTAATTCCTCCCCCTTTTTTCCATTTTTCCTACTCTTTTAAATTATTAATTTTCTCTTATTTTCTTCCGTAAAATTGAATAACGTTTCACTCAAGTAGAAAGCTCAACTATCGATTCGTATTCTAAAATCTATAAAACAAAATCGTGGTTCGTGTTATACCACTAGAGGAGGGATCTTCAACGTTTTACACATTTAGGGCCAAAAAAAATTTTTTTTCTGCACAGGGGGCCCGGACCATAGGTATTTTTATAAATTTTTGGCAATGATCAGGATGATTAAACAAGTAGAAAACATTTATTTATTGAGCCAACATCAACAAAAGGGGCAAATTAAAAATCAATAAAATGCAGTTGGTCATGTCAGTTTTTAATAATATTATGAAGACTTTCGTGGCCGTTCATTCTGAACTAAATATATACAAGTTTTGTGGTTTTTCACAAGCCACGTAGTTTGTATTTTTTTGAAACGGTCACTTCAAACACTGCACAACACGAGACGCACACAAACGAATCGGATTCACAGTGAAAAAAAGCCGTTAAAAAAGAACACCAAACGTTTCGACAACTTTCGAGCTGTTGTCATCGTCAGTGGTTAACTGATTACTGAGTGTTTTTTGCAGGGTAATAGGAACTAAGGGTTTTAAAAATAAGGAAAAATATTGGCGAGACGGACAAAAATTAGGAATTTAAATGAATTTGAGAAGAAGGAGCAATAAACACTCAGCGCGTGGCAGCCAAAGTTTTATTATTTTAAAGGATAGGAACCTAGGAAAGAAAAAAGACTGTCGCTGGTTTTTTGGTAGAACCAGGAGTTTAGGACCACAAAAATAAATGGAAAGGAATTGTTTAACTGTTGATCAGCGCTGATCAACAGTTAAACAATTCCTAGATCCCGTAGGTCCAGATGGGTTTGAGGATGGTTTTATAGATAAGGACTTTGTTGCCGAGGTTGAGTTCTGAGTATCTTCCCAGCAGCCAGAGAAGTTTGTTAAGAACCAACTGGGCTTGGACTCTTTTTGTTTTTATGTGGGTCTTCCAAGTCAATCTGCGGTCAAGATGTATCCCGAGATATTTGACTTCGGTCGACCGTGGGATAGGATTACCGTTAAGGAAGACTGGCGGACACTCCCCTTTACGGAGGGTGAACGTGATGTGATTGGACTTGGTTTCATTGACGTTGATACGCCAGATGGATAACCAGTCTTGTAGTTTGTCCAAGTGTGTCTGTAAGTTTTGTGTGGCGATTTGGGGATCGTTGTCAGTTGTTAGTGTGGCCGTATCGTCAGCAAATGTCGCTGTAGTTGTACCAGTAGTTATGGGTAAGTCGGAGGTGTATATAAGATATAGTGTCGGTCCTAGCACGCTTCCCTGGGGAACACCGGAATGGATGGGGTAAAGACCCGTCTGTTGACCACGATACTTCACATAGAAATTTCTGTTCTCCAGGTAGGATGAGAGGATGGGTAGAAAAGAGGAGGGAACAGAGCTTTTCAGTTTATGTTTGAGACCCTCGTGCCAGACGTTGTCGAAGGCCTGTGAGACGTCAAGAAACACAGCGGAGCAGTATTCCTTGGTCTCCAGGGCTCTGGAGATTGTCCTCGCAAGACGATGTACCTGCTCAATGGTGGAGTGGCGGTTTCTGAATCCAAATTGATGAGAAGGAATCAGGTTGTGGTCACGTAGGAACGGGTTGATTCTGGAGAGGAGGCATCTTTCCCGGAGTTTGGAAAATAAGGGCAGGAGGCTGATTGGGCGATAGGAGGTTAATTGTTCAGGGGGCTTGCCAGGCTTTGCGATCATAATGATTTCCGCCACCTTCCACTGGGAGGGGAAGTATCCTAGGTAAACACAACGGTTAAATAGGATGGTGAGAAGACGGACGCACCTGGGAGGTAACTCTTTGACTAGTCGTCCAGTAATGAGATCCCACCCAGGGGCTTTGTGGGTCGGATTTTTCGGATTTCTTCGGCGACCTCAGAGGCATGGATGGGGATAAAGTGATAGTTTGGGGAGGAAAGGATAGTTTGTGAGGGGGAAGGGGAGTTATTGGGCCTTAAGGAGGATTGGGCTGGAAAACCTTCGACAAGTGTCGGGCGAAAGCTTCGGCTTTTTCACCGGCCCTTCGCAGCCAAACACCGTCAGGGGAGCGGAGAGGAGGAACAGGAGTGATGGGTTTTTTGAGCCTTCTGACTGCGGACCAGAGGTTGTGAACAGAAGGGTTGGAGGGGGAATTTTTTTTCTAAAAATTATTTTTGTGTAGTCGTTGGTGGGCCGCAAAAAACATATCGGCGTTGAAGACCCTTACACTATAGTATCATCTTAAGTATTCTTTCGTTAATCACGTACTTTGATAACCTGCAATAGAAACAAATAAAATTTCAGCTCATTCTAAAACAGTTATTTAAATTCTTTACAGAGGACAAAAGCATCGTTATGTCCTCTGTGATTTGACTCTTTTTGAAACCCGTATATTAAAATTATTCAAATTATTAATAGAAGTTTTTGCGGCTAGTAATAATAACTGACCCGAAAATTTAAAATATATTACGCTAATTGTAATTGTAAAGATAGTTTGAACTTGGAATAAATTATCACGTTGATTTTTTCATGTTTATTTTTATTTGGTGGAAAAAAGATTTGCGGCAATATATTATTATAAAAGGAAATTTCAATAAATTAGTATTACACGTGAAGTAGGAAATCCTTTACTGTTATCTATTAATAGATCAATACTCATAAGTTTGTCATGTTTCCAGATTTGTTTAAACCATTTCTTTTAATTAAACCAGAATAAGTTTAGTTTAGATCTGCATTTAGATTATGATTGCATTTAATTATTTTATTATTTGTTGTAATGTATTGACTTGCTTTTTCGAATATTAAAAATTTACAAATAACATTATATATTATTGAAGTGTACTGGAGCGCTGATTTTGTTCCACCAAAGATTTTATTTTCACTTTAAACAATACCTCATAATGTGGACATTCACAGTTATAATTTTCGCAGTTTAACCGTAGCGTGTGATAATTATTTGAGGAGCACTTGATAATACAGTTATATTTAACATTAAGTATGATATAAGGTTTAAAAACTGCTTTAATAAATGATATAAAATAAACCGCATTAAAAAATAAAATAAAATAAAATATAGGTTCCACCGAGATTTGAACTCGGATCGCTGGATTCAAAGTCCAGAGTGCTAACCATTACACCATGGAACCGTTACTTGTATCAGTCGTGAAATTCATAGACAACACTTGAGTACACGATTATTATAATACCGCTTACCAAGCGATTTGTCATTGATTACGTTAGATGTTACTCGTGGACTGTGGTGTTGTATGCTTCAATTAGGTCATGTTGGCATGCCATCATGTCAACAAAACCTCCGATTTTCAGTATTAGAAAAATTTTCGAATTTATTTTGTAAAACCTTGCTCTCTTCCCCCTCGTTTCATCATCTCAACTGAAGACCATAAGAATGAACTTTGGAATTTTCATATTTTGATATTTCATGTTACTTACTACTACTGGTCCACTTAACTTAACAGAATTGTTTGACTTTTTTTCCTCTTTAGATTATATCTGAGCATTGCAAGTTTCATTTGCCGACAAAGCCTTTCTCTCATTTGCTAATGGACTTGTATCAAGAAGTTTTTGGTACTACGCCTCAGGTAATTTAATTTCTTAAAGCCTAAATATTTTTAAATTTCAACAACCAACTCTGACATTTTTGTTGTTTTTAGTGCCTTTTGGGTGCACTAGCTGCTGATCATGTTAAAACTACAAAAAGAAAAACGCCGGAGATGAACTCTCATTTTCGGGCTTACGATATGCTTGTCAACATGAAGAAAGAAACCAAATTTCACGAAAGGTAAACCTTGTTAACCTCAGAGTAAACTTCAGAAGTACACACTTCTGACATACATAACCTACTTTCATAAAATCCTCAGTTTCCTACGTATCTATATTTAGCATCGCAATGATTATCATTGTAATTTTGGTTTTATTTTTCTTTCGACTTTTTACAGTTCTGATGGTGACTTGGGACCGAATGAGAGCAGTACTCCAGTGAGAAGAAATCCCGTTCAGCGGGCACCTTCAAGATTATATCGCGGACCAGTGGCTCATTCGAATGGCATTCACAGCGGACATCCATTGGCAGAGACTTGTATAGGACCAGAATTTATTGTTCGAGGAACAGAACCTCCAAAAATAATTCGCATAGGGGATATGAAAACGTCACTTAGGACATCTATGACTGTAATTCTTTTAACAGGGCAAAAAGTTCACATAACTTGTGATCCTCAAAGTATCACCTGCGGAAAACTCTTTGAAATTTTAGTGCGAATGGAAGAACTCGAAGACAATTATATGTTCGGTTTGGCGCGTTTGATCAACGGGGATTTCGTCTTTATACCATCCGATGTGAAGCTCCATAAGGTTGCACCACCTGGTTGGAAGTACAATGATAAAAAGTCAACTCAACCTAATTTTTTGCTTTATTTTAGAGTGAAAATTTTCCTGCCGACTTTGCGCGGAGTTAAAAATCCCCTGACAAAACACCTAGTTTATTTGCAACTAAGAAGAAGCTTACTGGAACAACAAATTAAGTGTGAAATGGAACAATTAAAAATTTTTGCAGGATTGGCCTTGCAAGCGGAATTTGGTAATTACGACATTAGGGAACACGGAGCCTATTCGTATTTTCTAGTCGAGCATTACCTTCCAGAAGAATTAATTGACGACAGGAAGAAATTAGAAAATGAACTTGAAGAACTCCATAAATCTCGATCAGGACTCGATGCAGATAGGGTGAAGGAAATTTTCGTTTCCCAAGTCCAGAGATTACCAGAGTACGGTTCACATCATTACACCGCTTTATGGGTAAGAAAGTCAGTAACTATTCCAATGTGGGTCACCGTCAATCCTCAAGGAATATACTTATATGAAAAGAAGAAAAACGTTATTGATCGAAAGATACACGAAGCTTTCATTTGGAAAAATATTCAAGGACTGAGTTACAGTGAAAATTACTTTCGTTTGGTTTCGCGTGACATCGGTGGCCAAAAAACGAACAATTACAAGTTACGGCTGGACAGTAAAAAGTAAGTATTCCTCATCAGCTTCACCTGCCTTCCGTTAATGTTATTCTGCGATTGTTATTAAAACCCGGTCCATACTTACCGATGTAATGGTCTTCACAAAAAAAGTTTTTACCCGTCTTAATTTTCATTATTAAAATATTTTGTTGATAATGATGATATTATCTTATTATGTATGCAACTTTATTAAAAAGTTTCAAGTGCGTTATCATGAAGAGTTCAGAATGATCATGTATAAATTAAAAAAAGAAAAAAGGTGAAAGAGTTAAAACTCTTGAAATAACTGTTTTTATACTGTTTTTTTTTCTTCTTTTTTCAGAAGCTTTTTCCTTTTTCGTTTGGCCTCGTTCCATCACCAGTTTTTCCTTAAACTGAGAGTTGAATTGAGTTCGCTTCATGCTTTATCCCGAGAATTCGGAATTTTAATAAAAAAGGAATCGAGGAATCGGGAGTTTTTGGTCGAACCTAAGACTAGTAGAACTCAAGAATGGAGCCAAAGAACCAAAAGTGGCCGGCAAAGAGACTACAGAAAAACACTTATGACGTGGCCAAACATTGAAGAACTTCAGAACAAAGAAAATGAAAATCCCTTGGAAAAGGCGAGGGAAAAACATAAAGGAGTGAAAATGGGTGTCAGGGCTTTTCGTTCACCGCATACGAAAAGTCCAAGCGTTTCTGACAGGAAATTTTCCTTTTCAGAAGCTTCAAGCGGTTCCTCCGATGCATACGTTCTCGATACCAGTATTAAATCATCTGATGAAAAGTTCACTTACGACTTGGAAGAATCAATTTCGATGAACCTCGCAAATAAATTCAGTGTGTTGCCGTGGGAAGAAGAGAGGATTTTAAAAAAGGTTTATTTAATCAAAGATAAGTATGGGTCCTTTGGCTTGGAGGTGATTCAGGGTAGCAATGGCGGCCTTTTCGTCGAAAGTGTTTTAAAAAGGAAGGACAGTGATGACATTGATTTAGTTCAAAAAGGAGATCAGCTCTTATCTGTGAACGGTGTTTGCTTACTGAGCTTAAATTATTCAGAGGCCTTAAATGTTCTCAAAAATTCTGGAAATGAGATAGAAGTTCTAGTGTCGCAAACCTGTAGAAACGAATTGAGAGAGAAAACACTTGAATGCGAATATTTGAAGGCCATCCGATACGACACGGCACTGGAAGTAAATAATTTCGAGACGAAGAGTGCCGTCTCCTCTACGGCCTGTCTGGCACTAGCTCAAATATTGTAAAAATAATCGTTGAGATGCATATTGGTAAAAGAGGCACCGAGGTATCTCTTTTCATCCAAAGGTTATCTATTTGTGAAAAGAATATCGTTAAAAACAAAGTCTCTTTTTGTTCATTTAAAAAAGTTCCACTCGTTTAAAGCCCTTGTGTTTGATTAAATGTTGCTTGATTATCGTAGTTCTGAATTTTTCACGTGATGTGGTCAGCCCATGTAAATACTGTAAATATTATTTTAATTAAAAGTGCAAATACAATAAGCAAAGTCTTCCAGCAGAAAAGAAAATAAAGTTGGCGGTTGAAAGAATTTCCAGGAGCTACAACCCAAAGACATGCTTCAACCACTGTGATCGGAAAAAAACAACCTTAAAAGGCTGTGAATAATTAGAAACAAAACTAGATACCAAGTCAATGAAACATCAAAAAAATTTAATCGAATCGTTTCTGACTCAAGGTAGAGAATATTCTCAATGGAAAATTTACAGAGTTAAAGAAGGAAAATAAAGTGGCCGCCACTTACTCTTGGTGAACAAATTTAATGGTACTACAAACAATATTACTTTATAAAAGGCAGTATTAAATGTAAGTGTTTCATCATTATATCATATAATTGTTTTGGTAAAATTGGTGTTGTGAAATAACTCTCAGTAGTCATCAAATAATATTAGCATTAAAGTAACTCATGGTAATAATTTTGACAAAAATTAATTTTTTTTTAAACTTAGTTAAGAGAATGAATGAGGGAGGGTGAAGAGAAAGAATTTCGGCATTTTATTACGATTTTAATTATGCTTATAGTCTTATGTTTTTGGGAAAATATTGACTTAGTGCCCAAATTTTTCAATGGAAAACTATAATAGTTTTATGTGGGTTTGCTGGGAAAAATTTTATAAGATTATAGTCAATAAAAAAAGCAAAATTATATATTTTTATTTATATTAGTGCACGACTTTTTAAAACCAAAAACTGACGGGACCTAGGTAAAAAAAACAATATATTCTTTCCATTAAAATTCCTAAGTAGCGACAAAAGATGGGCCTAGCATTAAGGTCACACTCTAAGTTTAACCCTTTAATTAAGCTAAATAAATATTGTTCATTATACATATATATATAATTTATTTGTTTTACCTGATCATTACTGACTAAGAAATTCTTCTGCTGGATTACGAAGAGTATATCTGTCATAAATTTTAGGCTGATTTTAACCGTTATTCCCGTCAACTCCTGGAGCGTTGACATTGATCCGCTCCCTAGTAAACCCCAAACCCTATGTCCTGCTAACAACTGATAGTCCCTTCCTAAAGAACAGATAATTGTTTTCGTTGGGGATAAAAAAAACAATTAACGGTTATAGTAGCCAGTGGCGCCATGGCTTTGATGATACACTTTTTTTTGCCAGTGGAAACCTCTCGAAGGTTGTCCGTCCTGCCTTTGGGAAGGCAGGAGGGAGTATGTGGGATTTGCACCCACTAAAACCCCTGGATGGACTCCAACTAGGCTCGGACCGTAAGACCCGAGAACCCGCAAAAACTCTTCCGCAATCTTACCTCGCTTGGCTATGACTTTATACAGTCTAATCCCACCCCTCAGTCTGGAGTTGGTCCACTCACCAGACCGCTCCTCTGGAAACCCATTCAAAATAATCCGGGGTGCGATCCCGGAGGGTACCGCGACCATCCCATTCCGACCGAACCGCCCGAAGCATCCATGCCCGGTAAGCCCCTGCGTCATTCTGTAGGTCAAGACACCCCATTTTCGATCCAACCAGCGGTCGAGCACTGGCTGGATCGCCCTCAGGGTCCTCTGACCAGAACCGAAGTCCTGGGCCAACCAATCACTCCATCTCCTGATCAGAACACTTTGGGCTTGCTGCTTCGCAATCAAGTCTCCTCGCGCCCGAGGAGACTTCCCCGGGCGTTGCTCTGCTGGCGAAGTTCTTGTCTCATGTCGAACATGGATTTGTAGGACTTCGCCAGGAGGTCAACCGAAAGGACTTCCTTCCCAGTATGCTTGCTGCCGCACAGTAGATTGTCCTGTACCCCCGCGAGAGTCTGAGACCGACCAGCCGTCGGATCCCCTCGACGAGTCGAAGGAAAGTCCTAGACTGGGCAATCGCGCATGACCTTAGACAGAACCACCCCCGAGTATAGACGGCGGATTTGGCCTCTCGCACCACCCAGGTTCGGCGGGAGTGACACAATCGTTTGTGCTATCCTCCTAGCCTGGGGTGCTACCGTCCTGAAGTGGGATTCGAATTTCCACCTACTGTCGAGATGGAGCTCCAGATATTTGATCCGAGATCCTACTTCGACTCTTACCTGACCTAACTGCAAGTGGGACTGAGAGCGGGGGGCGTCGCCGCGAGCCATAACACCACATACTTTCTGTCTTTTGCGGGGCCACCCGCAGCTCCAGCTCGTGGATCCTTTCGACGACTCGCTCCCTGTACACCTCTGCGAGTGCCAATACCCTTAGCCATCCCTCCTCCACCGCCACCACCAGCGTGTCATCTGCATAACACGTGATGGAGACGCCGGGGGGAGGGGCAGGTAGGTCCTTAGAACTGTGTCTTAGGCGATATTTCACAGTAGAGGTCCGAGAGCCGACCCCTGAGAAACACCGCACGACACAGACCGGCGTACCAATCGGCCATACCGGCCCTCTGCGACGATCCACCGATCCCGGAGATAGCTAGGAGACTCTGTGGTAGGCGGAGGTAGGGGGGAGACTCTGTGTCGTTCCAGGCCCCTATGTATACTTTCCCAAGGGAGGGAGTTGAAAGCAGTTTCCACTTGTGGGAAAAGCGAATCCAGGACTTGCTCCAGAAACGGAGGATCCGATCTCGTTGAGACGGGGGGTTCGGGGGCCTGAGCTTGGTTGTCGCGACGCGGACCCGGAACACGGGTAACCCCAAGTCGTGGACTTGGCATAGAAGTCCCGGAGCATCAACATTGGTCGAGGCCGTAAACGCTGGATTGCGTCACCAATCTCGCCCAGGAAGGCATTGAACTCGGCGATTTCTCTGTTGGGGGAAAAATTGGCTCCCACAACGACTATTGCACCTCTACCAGTGAAAACCCTTATATAGCGATATGGTAGATAGGGTGTCCGGTTCCATGGAACCTATTTTGGCCACGATGCTGTCTGTATCGCTAAACCAGAGGGGATGTTCAGACATGCAGTAGGGTTCCCCTACTACAGTCAACTCTACCTTCCACTGCCTGAGGTTTGCTGTGAGCGGGTCCTGAGCCGCACGATAGTGGTTTATGTTGGTCTGCAATAGGGAGTTAGCCATTACGGGGTCACCTTCCCGGGCCTTGTGAAGCAAAGATTCTGTTCCCTGCCCCGCAAGGTTAAACGCGATTTCGTTATCCGGTAGGTTTTTTAGTGGGTAGACGTCCTCTTGCATACCCCAGGACGAGTCCCACACTCCCCATAGGTACGGGCCTATGGGGGAGCATGAGCGTTTTTTACCTGCCCACGGAAAGTCCCAGAAAAAACCATTACGGGGTAGTCGGTAATACACCTGTCTAAAGTACTGAGAGCACTATAACGCATCACATGTCAGTATATATTTCAAAAGCAATGCCAATTCTTTGGTAATTTACAGTTTACACAAAAGGAAAATTTTAGCACTAAAACGGTAAAAGAAAGCATTTAGAGCATTTTGAGCTGGTTCCCTTTCCTATAAACCGTACATGACTTTCAAAGTAGTACTAAGGCGGACCTTGAACAAACTTAGGCGAACTAAGCCGCTTTCCAAACAAAAATTTTCGACAGGCCGCATATTCACATACTTTGTAATGTATTATGTGAATGAAATAGACTTTTTAATAAAATATAAATATTTTAAAAAATTAACCAAAAACAAATTTTAGTGACAAATTTATTTACATGTTCAAATGTACGAAAGAAAAGCAAAGTAGTGGAACTTGTCATAACGAGTTAAATTCGTATTTAAGTTTTACTCGTTATGCGAAACAATTTTTTCCATATAAATCAGTGTAAATTAGGATAATCCGTTCCAGGCCGAACCAAAAACCCCGAACAAAATTTATGTAGCATTAATTAAACAAAAATTCTAAATTGTTGTCACATATGAGTTAATCATATTTTCTTAATCACGTACCGAATTTCTTTTTACTACAAAGCAGCCTAGAGTGATTTGTCATTACCGACGCTTTAAAATTTGGGAAAAAAATATGACACCGCATTATTATTGAAGAATTTCGTGGTGCATGGCTACTGCCTTATCCAGGGTGATGCTTTTCAATGTACGAAGCAAAACTTTAGACTTTGCTTTTAGCACTTCTCTTATCTCACAAGACTGTTGCTTTGTGAATTACTTCCTCATTCTAAAAACTGTGGTCTAATTCAAGATTTTGAACAGAATTCGAGATGGAAGTTTGGTTTGAAAAAGAAAAGAAATGAATGCTAAGAAAGTTAAGAATGTGAAAATGAATAAAATTGAAATGAAAGAATTGGGGATGGTAATGAAGAAAATAAGACAGGTTGAGAAAGATGTAACTTTGAATCTGTTCAGAAGTCTTTTTCTTTAACTGTCGGCGAATTCCCCATGTACGTGTCGCTTATATGCCAAAAAATTGTCGTTATGAGAAACATTTTTTTGTGAAATTTACGTTATTCATGCGAATTTATCCCTTTGAGAGATTCCACTATGTTATAAAAATTATATTGCTTGGTGTACCAAAGATTGCCTATCCCTCTGTTAGAGGAAGTAGTTTAAACATTTTAAAACATTTTGTTTTACTAATTCCCTTTGCTAATTACTACCTGTCCCCATGAGGCACCATCTAGTTTTTCACTAATTTTGAGGGGCTATGTCTGGGGGCAGACCAGATTAGACTAAGACTAAGAGAAGTGCGTTTGTATGTCTAGTGGTCTTTGTCTTTTATGACGTCTTAGTTTGAGGGGTTTGTTAAAGGAGTGAGGTCGCTGAGAAATTAAGATGGTTTGCTAGTCTGAGGAGTATGTGTGAGGGAACTTTTGATTTCCCTTTTTACGCCAAGATATGGCGGATAACATGGACAAGGCGAACCAAGAAACACTGGATACAAGATACAGAGGGTTTTTGGATTGGAAACTGTGGAAACTAAATGGAACAAAGTAAAACCGAACGAAATAAGTCGTCGCAGGATTTGGAATCGAATAACTTGAGACAAGATTCAGCTTGTTTCCGACAGTCTGCGAGACATGATGAACCCTGCACGTAGGCCAGCGAATGTTTCAGAAATGGTGACCGTATAAATAAATCTCGGAACTGATTTCGTTAGTCAGTTTGGCACCAATATCCGGCAACGGCTCAAAGGGATTCGGAACGGTCCCGCGAATTTTAATTATTTTTGTAGCATTTTTTATTTCAATATATTTTATTTCTTAGTTCGGGATTCGAGATTGGAACTCCAAAGTTTGATCCTGAATGTCCAAATGGGTTTGAGGGTGGCTTTGAGATTAGGAATTTTATTATAAAACTTACGACTAATTTATTGTATAAAAAGTGAACGCCAGATATTTATTCTTCTCTAACAGGTTGTCCATGAGGTTTGTACTTTCGGTGCTCGTTCTTCAAATACCTCATGATTCCCACCAATAAGATTAGGATGTAAATGACCCATAATACATTTCATGCTGAGAATGCCCTACCTTCATTAAAACAAAAATGGGTTTGCTATTATTCTTGCTTCCAGCTATTTCGAAGCATGTAGCTATAATCTCCAATTTCAAAAGGAATTCCGAACACTGTTGCCCAGTTTGACCATAGTCCAGAGGCCTGTTTCCATCGTTGATGATTATTCTTCCTAACCGTCTACTGCTGAACATTTAAAATAACTGAGGGTTTAAAGATTAAAAACCCAAACAAGTACACTTGGACTCAAGTACAGTAATTAATTAATTGTTCCTCTGATTGTATTTCCAAGTCACAAAGGGAACGGAAAAATTTTATTGCAAGGAAAATTGTAGACCCAGGAATTTTTGTTTGAAAGAATGTAATACTATAAGAATACTAATAATGACAAAGATAATTCGCTGTTAATTGTGGTTTTTTGAGACATGAACCGCACCAAGAATTATAAAAATCAATCAGTCTTCTAAACAAAATGTTGACCTAAAACCTCGCTAAAGTAGAACAAGATACTTGCGACTGGGCGGCCTCACACGACCTGAGACTCCTCAACCGGGGTACTCAGGCAACGTGTGTCCGGCAGACGGGCGGCTCGATCATAGACCTAGGTTTTGTTTCCCCCAGCGCCGTCCGTCTCGTCTCCGAATGGAATCTCCTAGCGGGGGTTGAGACCCTTTCGAATCACCTGTACATCCGAATGAAAGTCTCGACTCACCCGCAGCGAGAGAGGGGAGTTCAACGCACTGGACACTCCCCCAAGATGGAAAACCCGTGGACTCAATGAAGACCGCCTCGAAGCTGCGGGCCTAGCCGCAACCTGGGCTGGAGGGATCGACGGCGGAGAAGACGTCAACACCAAGGCGTCTAAGATCCGTGAGTTACTCACACAAGTGTGCGACGCATCGATGCCGAGGGCGGGCCGCCCCGGCCCAAAATGATCCTCTACTGGTGGTCGGAAACCATAGCCGACCTCCGCAGGCAGTGCGTTCGCGACCACGGTCGATACACCCGTGCCGTTAGATGGAGCGGCCACGACGCCATTGCCCGGAGGCAAAAGTCCCGCGATCGACTCCGATTGGAGATTCGCCTATCCAAGGCACAGGCCTGTGACGAGCTTATCAGCAGCATAGACGAAGATACGTGTACGGGTCCGCGTCGCGACAACCAAGCTCAGGCCCCCGAACCCCCCGTCTCAACGAGATCGGATCCTCCGTTTCTGGAGCAAGTCCTGGATTCGCTTTTCCCACAAGTGGAAACTGCTTTCAACTCCCTCCCTTGGGAAAGTATACATAGGGGCCTGGAACGACACAGAGTCTCCCCCCTACCTCCGCCTACCACAGAGTCTCCTAGCTATCTCCGGGATCGGTGGATCGTCGCAGAGGGCCGGTATGGCCGATTGGTACGCCGGTCTGTGTCGTGCGGTGTTTCTCAGGGGTCGGCTCTCGGACCTCTACTGTGAAATATCGCCTAAGACACAGTTCTAAGGACCTACCTGCCCCTCCCCCCGGCGTCTCCATCACGTGTTATGCAGATGACACGCTGGTGGTGGCGGTGGAGGAGGGATGGCTAAGGGTATTGGCACTCGCAGAGGTGTACAGGGAGCGAGTCGTCGAAAGGATCCACGAGCTGGAGCTGCGGGTGGCCCCGCAAAAGACAGAAAGTATGTGGTGTTATGGCTCGCGGCGACGCCCCCCGCTCTCAGTCCCACTTGCAGTTAGGTCAGGTAAGAGTCGAAGTAGGATCTCGGATCAAATATCTGGAGCTCCATCTCGACAGTAGGTGGAAATTGAATCCCACTTCAGGACGGTAGCACTTCAGGCTAGGATAGCACAAACGATTGTGTCACTCCCGCCGAACCTGGGTGGTGCGAGAGGCAAAATCCGCCGTCTATACTCGGGGGTGGTTCTGTCTAAGGTCATGCGCGATTGCCCAGTCTAGGACTTTCCTTCGACTCGTCGAGGGGATCCGACGGCTGGTCGGTCTCAGACTCTCGCGGGGGTACAGGACAATCTACTGTGCGGCAGCAAGCATACTGGGAAGGAAGTCCTTTCGGTTGACCTCCTGGCGAAGTCCTACAAATCCATGTTCGACATGAGACAAGAACTTCGCCAGCAGAGCAACGCCCGGGGAAGTCTCCTCGGGCGCGAGGAGACTTGATTGCGAAGCAGCAAGCCCAAAGTGTTCTGATCAGGAGATGGAGTGATTGGTTGGCCCAGGACTTCGGTTCTGGTCAGAGGACCCTGAGGGCGATCCAGCCAGTGCTCGACCGCTGGTTGGATCGAAAATGGGGTGTCTTGACCTACAGAATGACGCAGGGGCTTACCGGGAATGGCATGCTTGGCATGGGCGGTTCGGTCGGAATGGGATGGTCGCGGTACCTCCGGGATCGCACCCCGGATTATTTTGAATGGGTTTCCAGAGGAGCGGTCTGGTGAGTGGACCAACTCCAGACTGAGGGGTGGGATTAGACTGTATAAAGTCATAGCCAAGCGAGGTAAGATTGCGGAAGAGTTTTTGCGGGTTCTCGGGTCTTACGGTCCGAGCCTAGTTGGAGTCCATCCAGGGGTTTTAGTGGGTGCAAATCCCACATACTCCCTCCTGCCTTCCCAAAGGCAGGACGGACAACCTTCGAGAGGTTTCCACTGGCAAAAAAAAGAACAAGATACTTCAATACTACTGAAGTCAGAATTGAACTTATCATTCGATACGTCACTCGAAGATAACATTTATTTAAATCCCTGCACCTGTGCCCTCGGGGGCAAGGCCGCTACAAGGCAAGGTTGGAGAACACTTGTAGAAAAACACCTATTTCCCATGCGCTTGCCAGAAATACCACTTTTTTTAATATTTGGGTTAAACAAAAAAATTGATCAAAACCACTAGTTCGTCTTCAGTAAAAATTTTAAAATTTACGATGTAATCCATGACAAAAAGTTTGAACTCTCCTTAGTAACGTTAATTTGAAAATAAGAGTGGCAAAAAAGTGTGTGGCAACTGTAGTGAAAACCTCACAAAGCAATAATAAAAGTTTTGCCATTTTTCGGTATGGGTCAGTCCATATCAAACGGACCAGATTTTGGAAAAGTTCCAGGTCGACCACTGTTGTGGCCGAACGCAACTCCGCGGTTGATGGTTCACGATCCAGCTGAGATGTGCGATTTGCGATTTAAGGACCAAATGTGCGGCCCCAGGAGAGAAAATTGAAACGAAAAACTTACCCTTATTAGTCCAGGTCTCGCCTTGGTAGCTGAAAGGGGGGAGAGGAGGGGAGAGATAGGAACCCCGAACAGCTTACCGTTTTCCGGATGTTGCAATTAAGGGTAATCTTAATTGAGAGCGGGAACACTTTTTTTAATACTCTCTTACTACCAAACGAGAATGAATACGAGACTTTTCTCTACGAGCACATGAACGAGACTTACTTTTCGAGCGTATGAATGAGACTCTACTCTATGCGAACGTACACGAGACTTTACTCAACGAGAACTTGAATCATACTTTACTCTCTAAGCACATGAAACACACTGAGCCTCCCAGGAAAAATTCCCCCTCGCTTTTCCGGCAGGAGCGAACCTGTCCGCCTTCCACTCGCCTGGCGAACGTTCGGCGGACTCTGTTCGCTCGTCCCCCTTCCTGCGCCTCTCAGTGAAAATGGCGCCAACAACCACCTCCGATTTTGTTTAAATATTACAGGAATGTTCCCTCAGGTCTTGTATGAAAATCCTCAAAAATTTCAATTCGAAATCTCTTCGGGTTCGCCTTCTAAAAGCCTCTAAAGAGAATGAGGCAGCTCCGATTTCGGGCGGAGCTGCCAAAAATTGCCAACTTTAATCGCTCGCTGTAGACTAACTGTACAACTTAGAGAGTTGGGCGTTTGTATGCTGATATCGACAAAAAAGCCTCGCCATACACTTGTTTTGCCTAAGTTACGGCTGACGGGTATAAAAGAGATCAGTAGAGTTAATTTTGTCTTTTATCTTAGAGTACATTAGGATATAAGAGGAGGTTCGACTCCGCTAGTCAGGCACTTTAACCATTCAACCACGGGCCGCCCACGTGTATTTGCCACAAAACAATGATAAAATTAAACAAACATTTACATTTTTGTAAAAGGCAAGATTGAATGCTTGAAGTAATTTGCTTTTTTGTGTGTCTTGGACCTAAATTTTTCATTTTGTTTCTTTTATTCATGCAAACTTAGTTACAATTGTAATGTATTGTATATATATAGAATTTTCAAGCAAAATCTACGGTTTTAATATATTCATACTATTTTGCGCACCAAGAAATAAAATACGTTTCAAATGCAACAATTTCTTCAATATTTTGGTACAAGAGGTATTAACATAACCAACGAATAACATTATTGTCATCAACACTTTTATTTTTAATTCAATTATTTATTAAAGACAACAGTTGCTGAAGGCTTCTGGTATGCGCGTGAGAACAAGATAAAAGGAAATAGTATAATTCGTATTAGTTTTACTTATTTATTCATGTATCTATCAATTTATTTGTTAATTGGATCAAAGAATCATAGAGCGGAGAGGTTATATTACGTGATAGGCGAAGGAGGCACCCAACCGCCGAATGCTTTTTCAAGTTCCAAAGCCACGGCTATAGTCAGTCTGTCCTGATTTAAGGCGCCCACGACCTGGATCCCAATCGGCAACCCTTCCGAATTTAATCCCATTGGACAATGAGTTGATGGCAATCCCAAAACATTGAAGATCGCCGTGTAGGCCACATTGATTGGTTTGAACAAAGGCTCGATGTGATAGGGTGCTGCTGTTGGGTGAGTTGGATAGATAAAAACTCCATCATCTCCCAAAACATCCTAGATAAAATTAACATCATAGTAGTTAATACTGAGGTGATTAATATCTTCAACAGAGAACACTTTCGTCGATTTCGTACCTGTGATTTTTAAAAAATAAATTAATGGTTTTATAAACTGAACGGTTTATGGAACCTAAATTTTATAGCAAAATTTTGTGCTGATATATGACTAACTGGCTTATAGAATGAAATGAAAGAGAACATACTTAAAAAAGTACACTGATTATCTACGGTTTCGCTTGACATTTAAACGTCAAATGCATTTCTTAGCCAGTTCACTGTCTTTAAGGAAAACTTAAAGGTGAGCATCCATACCTGAAATTCTTCCAAAAGTTCTTTACACATATTTACAAAATTGGTATGCTTTGGACTGTTGTATTCAGGATTGAATTTCTCCATAAGGCCAATACACAGAATAGGCAATGTGTGATGAGATAACCCGAAAGGAAATTTCAATAATTCCTTAACAATGTTGACTCGTCCCTGGTTGTTAGCAAGTTCTGTAGGTAACTGAGAACCCTCTGGCACTCTCATCTTCGCAAACCAGATGGCCATAGAATATTTCAGTTTTTTTAGGTTTATCCTTTGCACAGTGATTTTATGAGTTTTGCTGAAATACCTAACTACTTTATGTACAGCTTCTTTAATTTCTTTTTCCACCGGACTTACGAGTATACTGCCTGAATCGTCATCCATATAATAATATTTTAGCTTCTTAATATCGACCTGTTCATTGAGTTTTAATTTTTCCGCGTGGTCAGGCGCCAGAACTTTCAACATTGGAAGTAAATCAGTTGCATACCTAGACATGGGGCCAATTACCAGAAACGACTTCTGTTCGGCATTTGAAGGCAATGGGACATGACCCTTTAAGGAGCCGACACCCGTAGAGGGCTTGTGACCGAAAACGCCATTGAAGAACGATGGGATTCGAACAGAACCGCCTATATCAGAGCCGATTCCCATCGCAGAACCTGCCGATGACAAAAGGGAACCTTCACCTCCTGAGGACCCGCCTACTATACGATTAGTATTGTACGCATTTTTTGTCCGTCCGTAAATTGGATTAAAACTTTCCCACCACATACATAATTCTGAAACATTTGTAACCGCCAGCGGTATACCCCCTGCTTTTCTCATTAAAGCTATTGCGTCAGCGTCTTCTTCTCCAACCAAACCCTTTCTGCTATAAATTCCTGCTGTACAAGATAATCCTTTCATAGAAATACAGTCCTTGGTAGTAAATGGGACTCTTAAAAATGGAGTTTTACTCTGCAGTTCTTCTTGTGTGAACTTGCCAGATGCAATAAGCTTGTCTACTTTTTTAGCATCCTCAAGAGCATCCCTAAACCTGTTGTCAATTACACAATTCAAAATCGGATTCACTGCATTTATTCTATCGATAAAAGACTGAACTACTTCAAGACTTGTCACTTTTCCAGTTCTAATTTGCTGGGCTAAAGCTGTAGCACTGAATAAAAGCAAATTGTTATCTATTGCTGGAATTTTTTCTCCTGCTCCCCTGTATATTGGCCACAAAACAGCCTTAACTATCAATTGAACAGCTCCAAACAACATCTGTAGTGCTGCCACAAGAAAATGATTGCTTGTAATCACCTAAAACAAACAAGAAAACTTATGTCAAGTTTTGTTAGACAAAAAAATATTTATATACATTAATTACAGTCAAATCAACCATCCAAATATTAAAAAATAAGGTTGTGACTTAACAAGTGCTTACACATAAGTGAATAAAAAATTAGGCCCTAAAAACAGAAGAGAAAATTCTGGAAAACATTTTTCCAACAATTCAGTTATATATACTAATATCAATGCATAAGTCAGTTGCTGTGAGGGAAAAACACCTTATTAGAAAAAAATTTTTGTACAATTCCACACAATGATGTTCAGTCAAATTTCATTTTTATTACGTAAGAACCAAAATTCTATTCCATTCAAGACACATTGGAAAATATTTTATTTCAACTCTTAACAATGATATATTTAATCAAATTGAATATCCTAAAAATTAAAATAAGCTCACCATTTCCCTCTTTTTTCAGTAAATTTTTGTCCCAATATTTTTAATATCCGTAAAGCTTTTCCACAATTTTTTGGCGCCTGACATGGATTGAAAAAACCTTACTAAAAAAGTAAGAATTAAATAACTCTTTTATCGTTTAGTGTTCCTTCCCGTTTCGTCATCATAACTGTGGGAAATACAGTTTCAAACAACAATTTAACAACATACTTATCACCGATATAACACGATTTATCTAACTGATGATCTTCCACAGACTCACGCCGAGTTATTTCATTTAAAAAACATCGTTTTATCGAAGTGAACAAAAAAAAACTCCATCAACAAAATAAAAATTTGAGTAAATTAACCTGACCCCTTAAACCGTTAAAATTGAAGACAAAAATTTTCTTGTTCTCAACATAATCGATGATGTAATCGACTCTCGAATAACAACTCGATAGTCGATACATTAAGGAAACAAGACGAAGCGTCGTCTGCTTGTATTTGCCATATTTGTTTTGATACCCTTTGTGATTTCGTTCGTAATGTTATTCTTCTGAGTTTTTTTTTTTTTCTTTGGTTAGATTTGAAGATACCTAGCAGTTAGCTTCATTGAAAAAAAAAATGTTATCTTCTAGAAAATTACAATTGTGCTATTTATTACCAGATTCACAAAATATTTCAAGTTAATACAAGTGTCTACTTTTTTATTTAAATATTCTTAATAATTACATAACATTATCTCTTTCTATCTCTGTTTTTGTTTTATTTACATTGTTGTTATTATTAACATTAATTTATTTTAAGTGAAAAAACATGGCAAGAAAATTTGATTCATTAGCGGAAAATAAATCTTCAACTTCCATTGCTTCTGCAACGGGTAAGTAATCAGAGTTTTGATTGCAAAATATTTTCAGTTTTTTTTTTATGTTGAGTATTTCAATTAATTTAGAGTTCGCCTAGTAGAAAAACAACGTAGACTATATTTAATCTTAAATGTGTCAAAACTCAGATGTGAAAAAAAATTATTATTGATCCCAGTTAGTAGGAACCCCAAAATTTGTTGACAGGCGCAATATATTTGTGGATAGGAGAGGTAAAATGTTTTCAAACACTGAAACTTCTAAAGACTAAGAATTCAGTTCACGATCATTCATAAGGAAAGAACTTTTAAGGTTTACAAACCATTCTGCTTGCTTACGATTGCCAACAATTCACACACAATTTCACACGTTTCTTACAATCTTTTCGTCGTTAAGTTTGTACAGTTTCACGCGTTTTCTCGTACAGCAAAAAACATTTATGGCAAAAGTACCTTTTCGTTTTTCACATTGTATTTGTTGTTGTTCCTCCAGGAATAGCACTGGCAGTGAGAATTTTAAAGGAAATTCTATCATTAAAAGAAATAATAATAACCGGACTACTCTATTAAATTCGACAGATAATGCTGAAATTCAAGGTAATTTTTTTTTTAATAGAAACACCTTTTTAGGTTCGCGGATAATACAATAACTTTTCGATTTGTATTTTAAAAAATTAATAACAAATTATTTTAATTTGGAATTACATGCCATCTTTTTTTGAAAAACACATTGTAAGGTGACAAAATATTTTTTTCTCTGCTTTTTAGTCATTTTTTTTCTTTAACTAAAAATCTTTAAAATGGTTTTTTATGTCCCATTCACCCATTAATATAAAACAAAAAAGTTTTCAAAATTTGTCGCAATAATAACAACACTTAGTGATTTGATCACATTTTCTAGGAAATAGTTTTGCATAAGCCACGTACGCTTATTTTTTAAGGTCGATTAACGTTGGTAATACCAATTAGTCATTTAATATGTATACCTTTTTTCTTGTTTATATCATACTTTCTAGAATACCCTTTCTGATAACAGACTTTTTGTCAGCTAATTGAGTGTGCAACGAAGATCTAGCATCACACTCAAGAAAGCTTCTCTTTCTAAAGTTTTGGAAATCTACGTGTAAAGTAAGAGCAAATTTTTATAATTTATATAAGTATTTTTTAAATTTAGAATTATAGTCCCCAAAAAACGCCAAAATGTGTTGCAGTAATGCTTACATGAGGAATGAGTTTTTTTTATTTAATTTCCTTTTTTTGTTGTTGAAATAACAAATTAATAGAAGTTTTTTTGCCAAAGTGCCAAACTAAGAAGTTATAGTCCTAAGTTCAAATCGTCCTCCCATATCCTGTTATACCCAAAGAAGAGGTGAAAAATGAGAGTAAAACTCAACTATATTTTCCAATTCAATTTGGTTGATGGTTGAGAACCCCCACGCCACTTTTCAATCTTGAATTTTGTTACAATATTTAGCACTGTTGCAATATTTTATGTGAAATATATGACTAATTGAGAATGGAGATTTGTTGAATGAATTTTTGTAGTAAATCCAGTACTCAAGTTTTTTGAAAGTATCATTGAAAGAAGTGAATCTTTATCTTTGACGTTGACTAATTCCGTAACTTAAAAAAGTTCAAAATGTCGAAAATGATCCAACGACAGCACCCTTCCTTGTCTTTGGTGTTATGTTACTTGAAATATTTTACTAAATTATCGAATTGTTATCTTATCGCAAAAGTAAATACTTGTTTAGCCTAATTAATAAGGACAATTTATCTTAAAGAAGAAAATTAATAAAAGTAATTTAGATTAATAACGATAAGTGACTCAAGTCTTTTAGACGCAAACAATGAGAAATCTATGATAAAAACAAATTAGTTGAATAAGAATAGGAAAATGATTGCTTACACTTATTTATATGAACCCGAATCAGAAGATTGTAAATTTTATTATAAAGAGCCATTTTCACGCTATATAATAATTATAACTTAATGATTCTCAAATCAACGCTTTCGCTTTGAAAGCAAAAAAATCACTTTTTTTTTATATTAATTTACCTAAGTTTAAAGACGCCAAAGGCTTGACGTTCGATTAATTTTCATGTCGTTAAAAGTAGAAAATTATGCAATTAAATTTCGCCAAGCTCTGGAGCGATATAATTTATCTTTATCTTGTAACTTTGGCACTTCTTTTTTTTCTTTATTTTCAAAGCATCCTTTTAATACAGTTTATGTTTACATATTCTCCAGCAGGCTGAAATAAATTAATCTTTTTAAAAATATGTTCACTTTCTAATTTCTAAAACCCATTCTTTCTTTCCCTCCTCTTTCTCTCTATGAAAGGGGCATCCAACAAGAATGCCTTTTTTTTGTAAACAGAAATTTAGATTGAAAACAGAGCAGCCTTCCAAGGGCAAAGATAAACTTGAAGAAAATAATATTGGGAAAATACATAAAACTATTACTCACTGTGGACGAAGTCCACTCGAAGATGAAGTCAAAAAACGAATTATCACACTTAGTTGCAAGTTGAAGTACAAGGTAAAATAACGACAAATGAAACATCAATTGAAAAGCATGATGGCTTATTGAAAGCTAATAAAAACCTAATCTTTTAATAAAGAGTGCCTCCTAAATTCTCGTTTTATGCTGTTTTATAAAAAAAAAAACATTAATGTGACGTATATTAATTATTTCTCCAAACTAAACACTAATCTACCCTTGAAAATCGAAGAGTATATATTGATATGACGAATATGTAGACATTAAATTATAATAATAACCATAAACAAGTGTGAAATAGGTGGTAAGCCTACTTTGTTTAATTGTCCTAAATTCGTCCGGCGTGACTTACTTTATAAGGGACCAAAATCTAAACATATATTAGTTGACAGTCGCCTATTTGATGTGGGTTATGCAAATTACGATTATCACTTCATATAATACGACTAAAGATTATTATGCCAAAATATACTATCGCTGAAATTTTCAGCGATGCATGGTGTTTACCAAATTTAATGCTCATAGATTAGATTTAAGTAAATAATCAACAACTAAATGAATTTCTTTATTAAAAAAAACATCATGCGTTTATCAGAAATTTAACAAAAATATATCTGCTGCTAGTGGAGAAGTTAATGTCGATAATGACTGTATTTTTTAATTGTTTAAAAATATCATGAATTTTTTTAAGTGATTTTTTTTATCATAAAAATGAGTTCAAATGTTAGTGAAGAAAAAAATTGTTTGAAGATATTTGTGAATAGAGTTTGCAAGTTTCGCCATTACGAAAGCCTACCAAAAATTTGAAATAGGAGGAATATGTGAAAGGAGCTGAGTTTTCAGACTATTCTTTTAGGCAGTATATTATTGTCTGATATGGTCATTTTATACAACTATATTGCAAATGATATGGCTATAGCTGTTTTAGTTTTAAAAAAACCTACAGTAAATGCTTCAGTTGTATTCGATATCAGGTTATTGATTGTATAAATCAGTTTCTTTCCTCTCTTAGTTGCCAGGACCAAAATAAGGAATCACCGGAGTTATTTACTTTCTAACAGTGCACTTTTAAAACTCTATTGAGATAATAATCTTCGTTACATAACGTTACATTGTAATTTTTAGTTTAGCAGTTGTTTGCTATGGTGGGAAAACTGTTCACTGTAAATGTTTCACTACAAATAACTGCTTTAATGATGTTACCAACTTCTGAAATGAATGAAAATTAAACGTAATAGGAAAACTTAAAAAAACCTTACGATCATCAATATACAATAGTAACTCTAGTTTGCGAGGAGAACTGTAAAATCGTCTTATCTCGTCATGAAAATGTACTTATGGCACTTAAAAGCCCAGTTTTTCCTACCTTTTCATTGCAAAAAGCTAAAACCTCCATTTTGCGTTAAATTTATTTTGCCGAGAACGATCGAAGTTCTAAATATATTAACCGAAGTTCACTTCATCGATGCCTCAGTCGGACTCGACTGCCTTGAAATGTTTGAGTTAGCAATTAGGCTAGTTATTTTTTTCTTGGATGTTTTTATTGTTTGCTTTGAAAACTGTCAAACCCATTTGTCAACGATATTTTCAGCATTGGCCCTCGCGGACTCAAACAATTTGAAAGCTAAAAATTTAGTTTGTACGTAAAAAACATTTTGCCGTGGTGTTCTATTAGTTACGTCCTTCTAATTTTATCGTAAGATGAAATCTCAGTTTGAAAGAAAGGAAACTAGTGCAATGGTGATTTATAAGTACTGAAAGTTAAAATTCCCTTTGTAGAAGTCATGTTTCATTTTTTTTTAACTCCTCACTAGGATTTCGATGGAACCAAAGTTGTCAAAAGTGTTATTTAAGGAATTGCAACAAAAAATTCAGGTTGAGTGCCCTTTTTATATTGGTCATACTAATATTTACTTGAAACATGCATGTTGATCTTCGCTAATCACGAATTATGATTCTTTTTCCTTGTTCCACTCTCTGATAGATAGAAAACATCCGTAATTAAATTCATTAAAATAGTGTCAGCGTGGTACAGAAAAAAATGTGCAGACTTTCGTGGCTCCTCAAAGTGTACAAAACTTACAGCAATAATGCTTGTCCAACCACAGTAATTTTTGTTCTTAAGGTTTATTAGTCTAGCTTGGATTTTCCTATTATTGGCCGTCTTTAAGTTATTTTTCTTCATAGTGATTGGCACACAGTAATTGTTTTTCACTTTTCTGTTTATTTTGGACACAAACTGCCTGAAAGAATAAATGTTGAAAATATCTCGCTAAAGATGAAAAACATTAAAAACTTAGTAAGTAATAAATATGTCAACAATCAGCCTATGTGAAAAGTCAAAAATAACTTGGATTTTAAGCTTCCGGCAAAACCGTGGTTGTGAAGAGTATTCGAAACGTTTAATTGATTAGGGGGCAAGTTTGTTGATGGATATGACTCATTACCAGACGACAAAGTCCGTTTTTCTTTTTTTATTACATCAGTTACTTGAAAACGTTGATGTTTTAATGCCTTTGAAAAACGTAACAGGAACCGAAGATATAGGCTAAAGAAAATTAGTAGTTAAATTTTAGAAAGGTAAAAAAATAGGAAGGTATAGACTAGACCCCAAAGAAATTTTGAAAGAATACAAAAAGTTGCCAATTTAGGGAGTTTTTTAATTTTTTCGTATCCATTTTCTGTTCTTGCTGAAAGAAACACCCTATGACGACCTTCTCTGTGTTCGGTTCTCAACAATACACACAATAAATGCCGTAAGGCCGAAGGAGCCGGACAGGAAGAGAAAGAAAGGGTGGTTTCAGGTGTGGTGAGTGATTATCGCCAATTGTAAGAAAATTATCAATTAATGTTTAGGAGAAATCAAAATCTCTGTTCATAAAAATTATTGATAACTATTAGTGTAAAATTTTGCCTTGTTAATATATTTTTGCTTTTGTAGCGCCCGAATTGTAAAATTCTAAAACTGTGGGTACAATAATGTGGGGAAAAGTTCAGTTGTTTTCAAGTCAGACCAAGGAACTTCATAACTTGACAATAAATGATAATAATCCGTGTCATATTGAATATGATTTTTAATTAGAATTAGTATTCAGTCACGATTATAAAAATTGAAAATACGATTTTTGATTTTTACGAGCATCTTCCGCTCCGTGTATGTTCCTGTCCTCACTTATGGTCATGAGGTGTGGGTGATGACCGAAAGGATCAGATCCCGGGTACAAGCGGCCGAAATGAGGTATCTCCGAGCGGTGGCTGGTGTGTCGAGGCTAGATAGGTGTCGCAACACAGCCATTCGCGAGGGGCTTCAGGTCGAACCGCTTCTTCTCCGGATCAAGAGATCCATCCTCCGATGGTTTGGGCACGTGCAGAGGCTCCCCCCAGAACGTCTGGTTCGTCGGGTCCTGTCAGAGTGCCCGGGAGGAAAGCGGCCCCGTGGCCGTCCGCGGCAGGGGTGGCTCAGGGGGTGAAGGCCTTAGCCGAATCCGCCTGATAACAGGTTCTCTGACGTCAATAGCAGAAGATCGTGCCAGCTGGAAGTCTTTGATTGCTTCCCTCACCCCGCGACCCTAACGGATAAGCGGGTCCATGAAAAGAAGAAGAAGAAGAAGATACGATTTTTGAGATACAATTTTTGAGTGGTTCTTTATGCATAGGACGATAAACGTAAAATTTAAAAAAGTTGGAGCAGTAAAGCAAAGAAACGAATTTTTGAGGAAAAAAAGAATTTTTTTTTGGCAAAGCTTATTCCTATATTTTCAGAGTTTAAATAAAGTTTCATTTATTTAACAGCATGCTGGTTCAAACAGTAACGACGATAATATTATAATAACAAAATATTTTATGTTTAGAACATAATTGGGATAAAAATTGTTGATTTTAGTAACGCTGAATCATTTTTCACTTGCATCAAGATAACAGTAGCAAAAAAAAATATTTGTGGGATTATAAAATTGGATGTAGGCAGAAGTTTAACCCATTAAGTACCGAATTTTTTTTTCTTTAATTTTTGATTCATTTACGTTTATTTACATCCCAATAGTAAGAAAAAAATGTATTTTCATTTTTTTACAGTATCACCATTTTCAAAAATTGCAATTTAAGTTCGATCCCCAAATGGGGATCATGCCACATACCGTGTACTTTTGAGGCTATGTCTGAAAACATTGCATACGCAGACTAGCATCACATATTTCACATTGTTTCCTTGAATTTCTTTCTCTTTAGTTCTGCACCATAGTTTAATCTAAGACAAGGGCCTAGTATGTCCATGATTGGTCAATAGTCTTATGCAACTGCTGTCATTCTATGTGACAGCCAGTTTTGGGAAGAATCAAATCGGCGGCCGTAAGTCCTCCTCGTTGTTGTTTCGTATCTTTGCCTGCTCCAATTTTTCATCCTATTCAATAGAACAGTTTCTGTTGCTCGTACATTGATATCTTGTAAGTGTTTCATAAGAGAGAGGTTCCGGTGAAAACACTGTCATACTTCGTGTTTCCAAAATAGAAATCATCTTTAGGACAACAGATGTTCCGAGTCCGCTCATTGATGCGTTATAGTCAATACCTCTTGGCTTGCCTTCATATCCTTGCACTTGATAACAACAGCCAGTTTTGAGCAACAGATCGCCCATTGCTTGAATCCAAACCGTAGAGGCTTACATCCAGTGTACTGCTTTAGGTACTGACGTCCATAGTATCGAACCATTAGTCTACTGAACATACTGACATTTTCTGAAAAGGTTCCAAATAGCAGGAAGTTCTTGTTCGCCTGGTCAACCAGTGGACAAATTTTGAACAGTTTATCACGTTCCTGTGGTGCCATGTATTGTAAATCGGAGTTTTTACTAATGTGAAGGTACTGTTCGATTTCTAATTGTCTTATACGACTTATGCATTTTCTCACGCTTTCAATGTTTATACCATATCTTTTCGCACCAACAAAGCTTTTCTTGAGGAAGATAATAAGATTGTCCAGAGAAAATAAGTATTCCCAGGAACTTTCGAAAGCATTCGTTTGAAAATGGAAATTTCAACATTTATTCGGAATCTCAACAATATATAAAGGCTCTTTGTCAGCATCCCCATGTTAACAAGATAATAAGACATCACAGTGTATTCAACCATCGATGATCCTTAAAGAAATAAAACGTTGAGAAGCCATAACCCGCAGAATACAAATCCAATATACAAAATCCCAATATACGATAAAAGTACACTGCATTGGGCGTGATCCCCAAATGGGGATCGAGATATTTGGGGCCGTATTTCCCACTTAAGTTACAGTAGCACCATGGAACCTTTACTAAAGTTTACAGTACTCATCAACAATTAAAAAAAATTCGCCACTTTGGAAATTAAACTTCGAGAAAATAATTTTTTTCGCGTTCAAAATTAACGAAACTCACTAACGACAGAAAATCGCGACTGGCCTGATAAAATGACCTTTTCTGACCAAGGGGATGCATATTCTTAGGCGGTTTCGGTGTGTTTACATTGGTAAGATCCTACTGAACCACGTGAACGTCGAATTTTTGTTCCTCGACGCCAGATGGACGTTGTAGGTGCGTTTAAGCACTCGATCCCCAAATGGGAATCATGACACGAAATGGGTTAATGTCCGACCTTTATTGAACCGATTTTTTACATTAAAACTTTAAATAATAACACTGGTGATATTGTTTTCATTTATTTTCAACAGACGTAGTTCTTCGTTAGTTAGTTATCCTTAATTATAGTGATATCTTTAAGAAGTTCTTTTAAGAATTTTTTTCCCTTTTTAATTTTGCGTTTTAGAGAAAATCCAAAATTTACACTATTTACCTTATGATTATTGTGGAAATTTCAAAAAAATGGTGGGATTCGAAATCATATTAAGTTAGATTTGGATCGTTATGAACTTTCTCTGTTCTAAGTGCAAGTCTTATTCCTAAATCATGTTATTAAGCCGCGTCCCATACTTGGAGTATTTGTTACACAATCACCAAACTTCACGACTTGTTGGAACCTTTAGTGAAATTTTAAGGGAGTTATAGCCATTAAAATATGAACATTCTCAATGACTCTAAAATAAAAACAGAAAAAAATGTTGTGTGCTTGGAAAAAACTGACACAATTTATTTATTTCTACAATTATCCTAAAATATTTCAAAAAAGATGCAAAGATAAAATTAGCTTTGAATGGCCAGCTTGTGATGAGTAAAATGGTAAAGGATACAATGAAATTATATTTATCTTTGCAGGGAATCCACGGAACAAAGTTGCTCTTCTTCCGGGTCACTCCCTCATGGACTGGATCCGACTAGGAAATTCAGGAAAAGATCTGACTAGTGTCGGAGGTGTTTTAAGGGATGTTACAGAAGAGGAACTAGCTGAACACAACAATGAAGAAAATGCTTGGATTAGCATTAGAGGTTTTGTATCAATATTTTTATACTCTTGTAAATTATCAGAAACAAAATTTTTATTAATTTAACCCAATTCATGTGAGAATCATACAAAAAAAATTAACTTCATTACTATTTAAAAGATTTACTTTACGATTTTTGGGGGATTTATTACTGAAAAGCAATGTCTGCACTCTGCCATTATTAAGTTAACGGGTATTACAGTTCATAATTTTGCCCGACTGATGGTTTACCAACCCATTGAAAAAGCCTACAACAACAGACATATTTAAGAATCTGATTGCTATGAGACTCTAACTCGAAATCATTAAGTAGAGAAAGTTTCTACAAAAATCATTTCGCTTGAGCAACTTTGCTTTAAAAAAAGTACTAACATTTTGGGTGATGTAAATATAGTGGATTCCAATATTTCTCGGCCTGGAGCAAAAGTTAAATAACATTAAAAGCCTTAGCAAACAAAAAGGTTCATGCCCTGCAGCTTTGTTAAAGGATATTACTTCTTTTTATCGTTTTAAGTTGACAATCATTAATAAATTTTTTTTAAATAAGGGTCAAAAAATAGAAAAGGAAATTCAGTTTGAGAACAATTTCGTGAACGGAAGACTAGGTTGAAAATTTGATTTTGCGGTGTGCGTAAGGGACTGTCCCTAAATTGAACAGCGGGAATTTTAACGTATGCTCATAACAAATATTTTGGATTATTCAACAATCTGATCAGCCGTTATCTGTTTTTCTGATGTAAACTATTTTTTAGGATTATCTTTTTAATTATTTGAAAGTTCAAAAACTTTAGGGATTTCAATTATTTGAAAAGTATTCGCGGCGCATATTGGTACAATTGAACATTTGATTTCAATAGCATATTTCGAGACTATTTCCAGTATATACAGTATAAATATATTAATAATAGTATTGTACGCGGTGACATTATATTTTCAACTTAGAACTGTCGGTTGTCTTACAATTATTGTTATTATTTGAAATGTTTTCAATATTAAATTTTATATTTTTTTAGGTAAAGTGTACAATGTGGCACCCTATATGACTTTTCATCCGGGAGGAATCTCGGAATTGATGAGAGGAGTTGGTAAAGATGCCACTAAACTTTTCACTGAGGTCGGTACACGCTATAAATTCATTTAACTTCTCAACGCCTTAATTAGTGGCCTTAATTTAAATATGTTTTGTTTCAATGGTGTTTTCCTTTAGTTTACTTGAGTTAATATAAAATATATTGTATAATGCTTAAAAAAGCATCGCTCTGACTAGGGATTTCTGTATTTCTGTACTGAGCTAACTGAACCCAAAACTCTTTAGGATGCTTTCCATTCATTGAAATCATTGAATTTTTTTTCCTCTTTAGATTCATCCCTGGGTTAATTATGAATCCATTCTACAGAAGTGTTTTGTGGGGCGGTTAATCAGGAGAAAAAATCTGGCAACGTCGAATGATTTCGAAAAGGCATTTTTTGAGAATATGAAGCCTTCGGAAAACCAAACGGAAGTTTCGGATTTTGACGAGGGATGCAAAGATGAATCCGTATTCGATTCCAGTATTAAAATGTGTTGGTGTCAAACCACCCAAACAATTAAATTTATTTTTCAGTGTAAAGTGTCCTCTCCACACATTCTTGTTACCTTGAACCCCGAATACCGATTAAGGATACTAATAAGAGTTAGAAAAAAGCTCAACGTTTTTAGTTTCAAGATGGAGAAGAAAGTCCTGTGGCCGTGTTTTATTTCGGTGAATACGGATACCGGAAGGGTTGAGCTTGAATTTACAAAGAAAGAAGAGGGCTTTTGGGACAAATATGGAGTCGACGAGAAAGATCATGCCATGGTTGCCTCTTCGGTAGACGAAATCGAAACTTATCACAAAGCTAGAATAATCAGCATTAATCAAGTGACACACAACGTTAGGACTTTTGTTTTCAAGTTTCTAGACAAAGTTCTTATGTGGGTGCCCATTGGGCACGATATTAGAATCAGAGCAATAATTGAAGGTATTGACTATGCCAAGCAATACACTCCAATACCTCCCTACCTTCCACATGGCGAACAATCGATTAAGCACTGGCATCATGACTACATTTGTTGCATGGTTAAACATTATAGCGAAGGAGCACTAACTCCATATCTTTTCGAAAAAAAAGAGCGGGATGTTGTTGACATAGGAGGCATAAGTGGGAGCTTTAACATAAGACGGTTGGGGCATGTTAAAGAGCTGTACCTTATTGCTGCAGGTTCTGGCTTATCACCTATGCTCAGGTTGCTGGTTTGGGGCGTTTCTAAGAAAGACCAAGTGTGAGTATTGACCATTTTGCTTACAATGTTTTCAGCCCTGACACCTTCATAGAAGCATGAGAAAATTGTTATAATATCAAGCTGTAAAATATCATTTCATCTGAAAAATTCCCTTGTTCGTGTTCAAGAACTGCACGAGGTGTTTGTATTTAAACATTTTCTGATGTTTAATTTTTTTTTCACGTTCAAGAATTAATGTAATCCACAGTTTATAGATTAACAGAGTAATGCAATCGAATGAAAGATTTGAGATTTTCATGACCCTTATTGGTTTCACATGAGTATTATTTGTTTAACCGAACTATCAGTCATGCTTTTCTGAGACACCGCCTCTAGTTTTGAGAAAAGTTGTAACATTTGATATTACCCACTTCGTTTAGATGTTTCACCAACTTTAGCATTCGAAGACACCTTTACTCAATCGAATTCTATTTTTATTGCAAGACAATACATTTTATGAGAGCGTAATTTTTATTTTAGAAAAAGCATGAGTCTTCTCTCCGTCAATCGATATGAAGACGATATCATCTGGAAAAAGGAATTAGATCAGTTGTCGAAAAAAGAAAAATGGTATGATTTTTATAAGTAACGGTAAAAATAAAAGAATTCTATAAGAAACTCGAATATTGTCACGATGAAAAAGTTTATTACAAAAATTGGTGAAACATACAACAATCGTAAATTTTATTTCATCAGGTTTAAAGTCTTTTATTGCCTTTCTCAACCTGATTCAAAATGGAAGGGTTTAAAAGGAAGAGTAGATGATAAGATTTTAGATGAGTTTTTACCGAAGGGCGAGGTTCATTCAGAAGAGCTTCCCCGAATTTTACATTTGTGCGTGCGGACCAATTCAGTTTGCTGAAATGATACAAGCGTAAGTTATTCTATCGCATTACTGTATTTATGACGGTTTAAAACTTTTTTTTTTTTACAATGACGTATTGTCTCTATTTTAGATACTTAAATAGAAGGGGGTTACGAAAACTGCAGTCACTGCTTTATTGGATGATGTTTTGTTAACATTTTTCCACATTTTAGAACTTCCAAGAAAAGTGTCGAGAGGTTGTGGTGCGCTGCTACGAATACTTATTTTATTCTTAGTGTTTTTTATTCTTTGTTTTATAAATTACATGTAACTCACATCACTACTGGAAAACCTTATCGAATGTAAAAAAAAATGGATGTATTATGGATGCATAATTTTCTTATCACCCATGTAAGATGATTAGAATTTTTAATACCGTTTCCAGGAAATCTTCGTCTCTACTGAGAACATTTAAATGATGCGTAAGCTCAAACTTTTACACGACCATCATTGAATAAAAGACGTGCAAAATTTTTCTGAGCTGTTAGACAATTACATACACTACTAGTGTAATCATTTATATTTATAAAGTATTTTTTATTTTCGACTAATTTATAAAATCAGCGATTAATTACCTAAATCAAATCTATAAATTTTTATAAATTTTCTATTAGTCGTTTCCTTGAATACGTTTCACTCCTTTATTGTTTTTTCGAAGTTTTAAATCTTTATATTTCTTCTTAATATTGTTAGAGAGTCTCATAACAAGTAATTTTCTCACTGACTTCGTTTTTATTTTATTTTTTTTCATTGACAATGTGAACGAAGGTTCACTTCGTTCATCCAGAAATTCTGCACATTCAGTCGTATTTTTTTCTTGTGTGTTTAAACTTAAATATTTGTGTTTAAAATTTTGCACGGCAGGTTCTATTTTCTTCCAATCTATTTCTACTCCCCATTTTAGCAAATCATTCTTGAATTCTAAGGATAATTTGTACCTTGCGAGCAGGCCATCAATTTTCGCAAATGGCTAAAAATAAAATTTATTAATTAAAATGTTTCTGTAAATCTACTAAGACCTAGCTCTTTTTACGCTAAATTCCTTCCTTACTGCAAAACAAATTGAATGAATCATCTAATCTAACAGTTGTGTAAATCCAATTTTTAAGAAAACCGAGTCATTTTTTAATAATTGAATTACCAATAAATAAGTGGCTGAAAATAACAAATATGCGACTTGGCATTATAAATTAGTCGATTTTCCAATGGACTAATTTGCATTATTTAATATTCTCGAAACAAGAAAAATAGAGTTACGATGATTGCAAAACAATCGCTTCAATTAAATAACCCACTCTTTAGTACTTTTTTTAAACTGATTCCTAATTCATTGTACTTTAGAAGATGTTATAATAATTTCTAGTACTGTTTTTGATGGTTGGAATATATCAAATTAACGATATACTTTTTACAATATTTACTTTTTTTAGCCATTTATTAAAAGGCTGACACTGCCTTTTGCGTCCATTTTTCTACAAAAATTTAATTTTTTTTTACCTTGCGAATGTGAGAAAGTTGTAAACAGATATCATTAGCTTTTGATAAAACATCTTTTGGAAAAGATGTCATCTTCGCAATTTGTAGTCCATATAACTCAGCTTTTGTAACCCCTGGTTTTCGTAAATGAGTGAAACGTATGGAGGGTTTTCCTGCTGTTGTAATTCTCGCATTTGTTTCAAAATGATAACTAAAAACATTATTATATTTTTTCATTTTAGAATTCACTTATGAAATCGATTTTATTTTTACTTACTTGGCAACACTATAGTACAATTCTTCAAGTTTAGTTACAAGTAAATAGTGAGTTGTGAAATATATAAAGGCTGACGAATCTACAAACTCCTCGCAAATGGCAAATGCTAAACATGTGCCTTCGTCCACTGAAGTCCCTCTGCAAAGTTCATCAATAATAACCAGAGAGCGAAGTGTAACATTCTGTTTCAAATATTCTACGTCTTTCATCTAAAATTGTGTAAACATTATTCCTATTAATTAAACAATTAATTGCTTGATCCTTTCAAATCAACCGCAATGATTATGGTTATTTTATTTGTTTGCTTGTGATTATTTTATAGTGCAAATGTGGGGGAAAAATTCTATTTGAACAAACACGAAGTTCCATTTAGGAGCTTCTTTATTAAACAGATGAGTTTTGACATATTTACATCTGTGATTAATGAGTATAATGTCCAACCCAATATTCATTCTTTTTTATCAGCTTAACATGTTTTATTCAAATAGCACACTCAAACAGAATGTTAATGGGAAAACTTTTTCATCTTTTCTTGTTTTAAAAATTATTTAAAGCCCCACTGCACATTTACTTTTTTTCAAAAGACTTACCTCAACGATTAGGGTGCTAGCATTACTTTCAATGCTGTCATCAAAGCCTATTCTTGAAAAAATTCGGTCTGTGAGTCTGAAGGCGGCTTCTGTAGCAGGAACATAGCAACCAATCTAAATAATTTTGTATAAAACAAATTTTGAAGAGTTTGAAAAAACTGATTCATTATTGTCACTTTTAATAGTGCATAATTTATAATTTACTTGTGCCATTATTTGCAGTAAAGCAATTTGTCGTATATATATGGATTTCCCGCTCTGATTAGGTCCTGTTAAAATCGTCAAATTTTCTCCAACTCTGCCAAACTGAAAAGTACAAAAAAATATATTTTACTTTAAGAAACTGTAAAAGGGACACGACGCCCTTAACGCACTATTACAATAACCCAAAACTCTCGTTTCGTAAAAATTCCCCATGTTGTATACTGCATTTACTAATATAAAGCATGCACCTGAAGTGAAACTTATTTGTATCTAGGTAATAGATAGTATTCCGGGCCTGCACTGCCTTGCCTCGCGTCTTGTGGAAGGGCTACAGCCAAAGAAAAAATGAGTGGCATTTTGCCGACCCCTAATTTATACTAACAATTTTTTTAAATAAATAAAATGGAGTGTGGTGTTAAACTAACATATTTGTTTTTAAGAGATTTTTCGAGGGAATACTTCTCTTTATGCAGACCATGCATGAAGTGAATTTATATTACATAAGGTGCCAATAACGTTTTCCAAGAAACAGTCTAAGTGTTTTAAGGGGTCCATTTAATATTATTAAAAACATCAAATCATTGCAAGTGGTTTTAATGGAAAATAATTTTGTCTAGAACCCATAGGTAATTGGGTTGAAACAGAAGGAAAAATATACACTGTGATATGAGTATTTAGATTTTCGCGGTAATCATTTAAATTTTTATAAATAATTGTTGGGTTTTACGCCGCGTCGACACTTTAGAAAAATAAGAGAATTTTCTCTTACCTTCACCAGACGTTTCGCCTTTTTCGGAAGCTAAATTGTCAATCAACGTTAATTGACAATAAAATTCTTCTCAAACTCCTTCCTTTCCTTCTTCCCATCCAACCTCCTTGTTGGTAAATTTCCAAATTTTCCTTGTACCTGATAAACCTCACTTCGTTACCCCCTTCCATTCATTCATTTCACCGAACCTTTTCTTTCGACTCAAAATTCTTTTAAAAGACGAGGTTTCAGTCGAAACCAACCAGCGATCCACTGAAGATGCCTTTAGCTTCCGAAAAAGGCAAACGAATTTAAAAAGAAGGAGCAATAAACACTCAACGCGTGGCAGTCAAAGGGCCGATTTTCATTATTATATTACCTATGGAATGGAAAAGGACTATCGACGGTTTTTGGAGTTTAGGAACACAAAGATGACTGGAAAGGATATTGTTTAACTGTTGGTTAGCGCTGATCAATTGTAGTCACCAGTTGAGAAATATGCAAAATAAAAATTAGTCATTTTTATTTGTCGCGCTCATTTTTGAACTCGCTGATATTGGTAAACGTAAGGGTGGACCCTTTTTCGAGCATTTTTTGGAAATTAAGCAAAAAGGATTTGTTCTTCAAATATTCCCCAAGACCTATAAAATACGATCGAATGCATTTTACAACTTATTTTCAAATATTTTTTAGATGATGTGAGATATTTTTGTGGCGGTCTCTAACTTTTGGCTGGCAGTGTTTGTGAGCAAAAGGAAGAATTCTTATGACTTCATAGTCTTGAAACATAAGCAAAGACAATATGTTGTAAATAATGTTTTGCTTTTTATGAGTGCATGGATAAAGATTAATGCTACGTTTTGAACAAACCACGTCATTAGGGATAACCTCGCCATCGTGAATTACATCTAAAACCGGATGTCTTGAATTTATTAGAGTCAGTTCATCTCCAAAGTTAGGTCTCACATAATTCGTTCCTGAACCGACATGGGCGAAGGATACCAGAACATCAAGTTCGGCAATAAATTCGCACAAGTTGAATAAACATCCGACGTGATGTCTTACGTCCGTTAGTAATTCATAAAGAATGCTGAAAGATAGAAGAATTTCAGAAAAATAACAGAAATGGGCTTGTGAAATGTTGTTAGTATATTAAACCAGTTCTCACACATTCGCCATGAGTTTTATTTCGTCAAGAACATGTTGGCTCCTTTGATCGAGAGCTACTAATTCGGAAGTATAGCATGAATATGTCGCTTTGTGTTTTTGAATGAGAATAAATTCTTTTGGTAGATGGCTTCCTTTCAAAGGCCTTTGTCCAGGTGGAAGAGTGTACTGAATATGGAAACCTTTGTTAGATGAAAATGATATTCTCAAAGGCATATTGTAAGTTTCACGAAGTCTAGTGACGTGATCTGTAAAAGAAAGCCATTGTAAACATTATATTTTACTTGTTTGAGTAAACCGTTTTTCTAATCAAAACAGCGAACACACGAGACTAATGAATTGTTGAGAAAGCTCTATTAAAACATTACCCGAAATCTCCTGAACTATCTCGCAATAGGTTTTTTTCGCTATATCTAGTAAATTGTTCACTCCCGGTTTTATGGCAAAGCATCCGTGCAAGTGAGCTGCAACTGAGCCTTTGACGTTTTTGGCATTTTCGAATATGGTTTCAAGAATTCTGCTAAGTATGATAGTGTACCGAGGATCATCTAAATTCTGCATTTTCAACATCCATTATTAAACTACAGAAGCGACTTATTCATCTTTTAATTTAACTAAGTTGCTGAGAAAATTAACGTTGGTATTCCTCATTCATTATAGGTGTCGATATTTCTGAAATCTTACTACTACAAAACCTATAACGACTGTTCGTTTTACACCTATCTAAATTTCTGTTTTGAAGTGTGTGTTGCTTATATAATTCATACGGTTGATGGGTTCCCCTCTACGAACTTTTATTCCCTGCAAATTCTAATGGGGCTGACTAACAAGTTAAATAAGAAATTGCTCTATAATAAAGTATAACAAAACAAAGAAATCACCTCTCTCACTTCACAGAAATAATCAGATCTTGCTTCTTTTAAAGATGTGTTCAATACTGGAAGATGTTCCAGTACAGTCTTCAATGACAGCGTATATTTGAGTTGATATTCAGCGACTTGGAGGCCTTCTTGTTGCGGAGGATGCATACAAAGATTCAACAAACTCTCGACATTTTTGAAGTTAATGAGAGCAGCCTGCACCACACACGTGCTTCAAATTAATTGTATCGGCAAATATAAATTTTTATTCACTGAAATAAAGTTCTTACCTCTAAAGAACAGAATAATAAGGGATTATTGATCAATTCGGTCACACAATCTAATCTTTTCTTAATTTTAGTCAAACAACAAGATGGTTGTAATATATTGGCTCTTAGTAGTCTAACTCCTCCTTTTGTCTGACAATAGTTAACTACTCCCAGTAAATTGTTTTTGAAATTTGTCTCGGGATGATTGATACATGTGACTAATTCCAATCGATTTGCAGTGTTTAAATCTAAATATTTTCAAAGGCAAAAAAAAAGTTATTTGATTCTGGCTTAGAAATGACGAAACGAACGATTAGTGTTTTTAGCCGATTAGTGTTAATTGTGCCCCGAATTATGAAAGTAGTCTAAGTCAAGATTTAAAAAAAAACGAGTTTATCAGTTATTTCACACCACATTATTTTAAACTTAATTTATACAATGTAATTTTTACGATATCGTAAAAAATGAACCTTCAGATATTGGTTGTAATTTCAACGTTATACGGAATTCATTTAGTGTTTCAAATGCAATTCATTAAATATCTCGAAACAAGAAATATATGATGTAGACCACTTTCATGATTATGGGCACAATTATACTTTGTTCAAATTTATTTTTGATTATCTGCACGTAGAACAGCTGGCCTAATGGTTATATAGAAACCAATAAGAAATTCAAATATCAACATGCAAAGTATACATAAACCCAAATCATAGGGATCGGTTACATGTGGTTAGGCATTTACGTGGACGTCGATGCCATCGTCTGATGAATTTCTTTACCTCTCATTAAGGCCGATTTTCTCTAAATTCAGATTTAATGGCATGTTTAAAAAAATCAACACGTACCTTATATATCAACTAATAAAAAGTCATCATTATGTAAATCAGTTATATAATTTATAATTAAAATGTCGTTCATTTTACCAATACAAGCATTGACTACAATCATTATTCAATAAGTATTAAAGATTATCAAAGTAATTTGATGAAATATAATAAGACACCTATAATCATTGTATCCTCCATTCCTTGGTACTCTATCTTTAATGAACAAGGAGCTAAATTTACGTTTTGAGTGAATTCTACGTATTTTATCAAAGCCGCTGCTGCAGACAATGCGTAAAATCTGGAAATAAACCCCATTTTTAGAAAAGCTTCACTAATTTCGTTTGAATGCCTATGATTTGCTACAACTCTTTTTATCCTAAATTCTTATTACGACTGGTAATTTATCTAGTGGTTAAAGTTCCTGACTTGGATGATCGTGAGTTCGAATCCTCCTCACGTGTCCTGTTATACCCAAAAAAGGGTGAAACCACTATTTATCAACTCTTTAGACTTTCTTTCATCCTTTTAAGTGTAGCATTTATTATTGAGTTAATTGATATGATGTTGAGGAAGCTTACTTATCGTATAGTAATATCAGTACTGATTTACTCTCCGGTGAACAATATTGCTTGATGAGGTCAATGCCAATCCCTTCATTGAAATGACGTCTTTGAACAGTAGTTAAAGTGACAGTAGGAAATGCTGATCGTATATCACGGTACAGCTTATTCGGTGAAGTGCAGTCAACGAAAGTATTAGGCACGATCACCTGTAAAAATTATATCTGCTACTTCAGTATACTGTAGTTTCACATCTTTAAAACTATAAAGGCGTTATATAAAAATGGAAGAATTTTTCACAAAAGAGATTCAGCGAATGTAACCAAGGAGTATGGTAAAACGCACTTCGTTTTCGACCAAAATTAAAGTGAAAATACAGCGCTGGCCTGAAATTAGGACACCTCAGTTTTTTGACGATAACTTTTCAGGTTTGCGATGAAACGACCCAAAATTTTTACTGCCTTTGCCTGTAAACCAAAGACAGGTTTTGCCATGGAAAAGTTAAAAATAATTATACACAGTTATCGGAAAAGCGGGAAATAGTCAAATAATGCAGGTTTTCACTAGGTCACGAAATTAGGACACCTACAGTTTTCTACAATTACATGATCTGCAGGCAAAATCGATGTAAATTAAAGCCTTATGTACTTATTGATTTTAAAAAATTAGTTGTAAGTTTATATTTGTTGACTGGACGGTAACACGTTGGTACCAGGTTGGTACCAGGTTGCTCCAGCTTTTTGAGATCCGTTCTCGTGAGCTTCACATAGGACCTCATGCTCCCAACGTGAGTCTTAATAATTATAAAATCTAGCACTTATTCGCCTGTGGACATTTCCACTCCCTGGGAAACCTCATCTCGACTGTGCCCCGCACAATGGACGGATTCTGCTTGTTCGGAAGTATGTTAACGTCTTTGAATTTTTTATCCACTTCTTTCGCGTAATTTTTAAGTTCTGTTGTGGTTGCCACTAGGACAGTCTTATCATTAAATTTCTAAAATTTATTGATGGCCTTCTTGCATTCAGCAATGAATTCCTTAGCCTTCCCAATTTTTAAAATGACCGACTCTTCGGCCGGTACTTTTTTCTTCGCTTTCCTAACAATGTCAGAGTAAGAAATTATTGATTTTGAGTTTTGGCAATGGGCAAATTCGCCAATTGCTTTCTTGGCAATATCCGTCACGGTCTTTTCGTCCGATTTACATCTCTTTTCTCCCATCTCAATAAATTTTTTATTTCTTTGGCATCTTTAAAAGTTTATTTCTTAACGTATAACCTTTTTAGCGGTCGTTAGCTGCCCAACCAGCTAGGCCGTTCGCTGAGTAATACATAATTGATTGAATTTATCCATTTCCTTGAATGTGTAGAATAAAATTAGCGCACAGTATGACACAAAAGGCGTAATTTTACCTCCTTATTTTGGATACCGCACTTCGGAAAACGTCCGAATCGTTCGATTACCTGAGCAAGACTTACTTTTTAAATAGAAGAAAGAATAATATTTATACGACATTTTTAACAACAGTAAAACACAACAGTTTTATTTATCTGGCGGTTCTAATCTTTGATACAACGTTAAAACTCACTAGTTGGGAACATATTAGGTTGAAATTATACACAATATATTTATGTTCATTCACCATCATATTCACCTCACTCAACAAAACACGTCATTTAAGCTCTTAATACAATATATGAAACAACTTTGTTTACCTCCACAATGTCAAAGACATTCATTTTAGCTAATGAATGAACGTATTTTTGACTATCACTAATCTGACAAAGAACAAGATGAGGTCTCTTGGGATCCATTCCAGCAATTCCGACTTCGCCTCTGGCATATCCTCTTCCTTCTGTCACAGCTTAATTACGGCAAAAAAGGAAAATATATTAAAATTTATCCTTGTTTGGACTAAATAGAAAAAAAAGATTTTTCACTACCTAGTATAAAGGATCCTGAGTTCGAATCAAGAATTTTGCTTGAGCTTGAAGTTTTAGGAGATTTCCCCATTTTATTTTTGGGCGTTTTGTGTTCAAACGAAAAAGAAGAGTGTCTGAATAAAAGTTTCATATATTGAAAAAAATTATTTTCGTTAAAAATAATACAACAAAATTATAAACCTAAATACTGAGTATAAGGTCACTTAGCCTACATCCTTGGTTTAATGCACCGAAATGGAAAGTCGTAAACGACTAAAAGTAATATGTTTGCGGTTCTCAGACTAGCCTTCGATATAAACACATCGTATTACTGTACAGTCAATCAATCAAAACCTTTCTTTCATTGTAGTTTTCCATGTTTTTATTAGCGCTTTTCAGTATCGAATTTTCAACAACAATTCAGTTACGTTTAACATTTTACCCGCGAAACAAAAATTAAAAAGATTATAAGAGTTTGTTTGCAAAAGCGGGAGATATACTACTGCTTTCGAAAAGGAAAAAATTACGAGCAAAAAGATTGCTAGCGTTTACCCACGCCATTCAAAATTAGGGTCAGTCTCATAAGTCACACTCCGCAGATCAAAAACCAATCTAAATAAATCACTACATATTATGATATTGTTTTATGTATTTCTGAAACTAAAAATAAGATAACGATTTGAAAAGTTCTAAAAAGAAATACCTGGGGGTTGGTTTTTTTCCAGTTGAAAAAATTGTATTGGGAACTTCAAAACATGAAACATCACAAGTGGGAATATTTTCTACCTCTTGTTCTGTAGGATCGTTACTAACAAGAGGTCCTTGATTAAAACCCTAAAAATAAATAAAGATTATTTAGAAAAACTAAAATTTTGTCTTGTGAGTAATATAACAATTTACTACTCTAAATCTATGAGATTAAAACACAAGTTAAAAAATCAAAAAAATCTTCTTTTCTGTGCCACTGTCATTGAAAACTACAGAAAACGTAATATATCAATAAGGATTTCGAATTATTTATAGTAATGCAGATGAAAACCATTTTAAACATCCGACAGTCGGATGAAAATGGCAAAGAATTGTTTACAGTAAAATATTGGCATAAAAAAATTTAACTTATTGAACGGGGAGGGAGGAACTCATTTTTAATTTTGACTGCCACGTTTTGTAAATTAAAATAAAAATGGCTTATAAGTTTGAGTTAAAGAAAGTTGAATCTACAGAATTCGACACTCCTGTCGTATTCAATGATCAGGATCGAAAAGCTATGCCGTACGGATTTCTCACAACATACCGTGAAATGGCGTGGAAGAATTACAGAAGGGCGGAATATGAAGCTTCTACCCGTAATTTTAATATAACCGTTGGCATGTACCCGGAAGACAGACGTGCGGTGATTGGAAGAGGATTTTCCAGAAGCAAAAACACTTTGTTCGAAGGTGCACTGAGAGATGCTGAATATGTTTTAGCTCAAAACGACTGCGATAAGGAAGCCATTTTCCTACAAGCACTCTCGCGTTATGAGCTAGGAGATTTTGAAGATGGCTTACGAGCTTTTCATAACGGTATGAATAAGAGAGGCAAACGACCGGAGTTCCGGAATGGCAGATATCAGGCCGAGGGAACCATCGAAGACTGCGTTGGGAGATACGCAGGACCGGTTTTAACCGATATGGCCGTGGTTATTAGGAAAATGGATCTAAAAAATGAAAGAGAAAGAAGGCTAAAAGAAAGGACAAGTAAATACGTAGACGACTTAGGGATTCCAGCCCCTCCTCCATGCTCATATTTCGAATGGAACCGTTACGTTCGAGCTCAAAATCAACTTAATAGTGTTTTAGCGGAAACATATCTGGGAAAGCTGAACAGTGACAGAAAGTGGTTTATGCAAGCAATGGAAAATCCTAACATTCCTTCTGTAAACAAAAATGGGACGACTAAAATTTTAAAACTGGCTAAGAAAGCCCTCGATGATTTGAACCGAAGAAAAGAAATTTTGCAATCTAGAAAGCCGTACTATCACATAAAATTTCAAATAGAACATTCTGAAAAAACACTGAAAAAGAAAAAGGAAAAAATCAACGTCGAAATACAGAGACTTAGGACGAGTGTAATGGAGAAAATGTTGAATAACTTGCATCGAGAAAGACGAATCAAGAACACTAAGACCTGTTTGGAAATCGGAGACAGAATCAAGAAAAATCTGGATAAAACTCCGAAAATATGGCTTCCCAAGAAAAAAGAGTTTTCAAACTCTTTATACAATACAATGAGTTTAGTGTATTTAGATTTGAAAAAATTGAAACCTCATTTGACAAAAAGAGAAAATTACAAAAGGCTGGTTTACTGGTTTGGATTCGACGGCCCTTACCTGGATCTCAAACTAGAGCCGCTAATACAAGAGACAGGCTACCCTTTTGCTAATTACAAAAAAAGGATGTCAACATATGAAAACTATTTGGAATTTGCTGATAGCGAATTAGAAAGGGCTTGGATTCATCACGAAATTGGACGCTGTTACGGTGAACTTCACAAATGGGAGCACATGGTACTGAGGGGGAAAAAATGTTTTTTTGCCGCAAAAAACTGCAATAATTTACCGTGGATAATAAATGGCCTGTTTATGATGTCGGTTGGAGAAATGAACAATCACAATAAAGAAGAGGCCCAACAGTCGCTATTGGAATGCCTCGAATATGCCTATAAATATAAAGATGAATCGGTTATAGAATTCTTGCTTTTAGCTATCCAAGTTCTCAGTGAAAAAGATTTTCAAGAAGCTCTTGTTGATACCGAGTACATTATTAGAAAACGCGAAGAGTTTATAATTGGTTTAATGCATGACCCAGACATCATAGAACGAGCAAAAGACCTTTTCAACAGAATGACACCTTTGCCAGCCAAAAGAAAAATGTCTATTTGTCCAGGTATAAAGCCAAAAAACGGCAAAACTTGCAGCTTTGGTAGGAAATCTATAATTCCGGGTGGATCAGGAGGGCGTTTGGGCCTTCATCCAGTCAATGAATGTACCTATGATGAATTCATAGATACTAAGAGTGATTTCATAGCATTAAAATATTAAGACACTCCAAAAAGCTGAAAATGTTTGACCCGATCCGATAAATTTGTAACTTAGTTTTTATGTAAGTCAATTACATCTAAGAGTTGACGTTCCCATTCATAAGGAGGAGGAGTGCACTGGAGAGTTTTTTAATTAAAAAAGAAATTTTTCAAATTTTTCGCTGTAAAAATAATCACTCGTTATAATCATATTTTATAGGTTAAGGTTTTATAAAAGGTAGGCTGGAAACTCAAAACGTAGGTAACATTATCTACTCAGATAAAAAAAATATATTCCACATTACATGCCGAAATCTCTGGAAAACCGAAAATTATGTTTATACAATCACGATGCAGCTTAGAACGTGTTTCGTGAAAACCCCCTACTGAATGTGCTATCCATTTGCCTACTCGTGAAAAAAAATTCTACATATGGACTTCAAAGATTTTAGAAATTTCCTTTTCTCTGAAAAATCCAAGCAGTTTTACATCAGGGAAAGAAAAAATTGAATTAAATTTAGAGCATTATCTGGGGCTGAGATATATAACTTATAAAATGGATAATTCCTAGATATATTTTAAAACCCTATTAAAGCCAAACCAACTACAAAATGTCTCGCTTAAAGACAGATGGCAGTTGACTTTGGAAAAAAAGACTCAGAGCAAGGTCAAAGACCTAAAAAACTTGAAGTGCTTAAGTTCTCCAAATAAATCTTTGATTTATAACCAACAGAGCATATAAATTTTATTAATAAAAACTTGCTTTTTATTTCACAAACTAATAAATATTATACAATAATGCATCTGAGAGCAAGGAGCCGTGAAATTGAACCTCCTCTCCCACAAAATTTTTATCAAATTCTAGAGGAAGTTATAAAATTTTTGGAACTGGTTAGGTGAAAAAAAAAAGGTTTGTTCTTGGCTACTTCATAAAATAGGAGATGATTGTAATTAATAAGTTTGTATACGAATACCGTGTAGCATTACAGTATCCATTTATCACATTTGTTATTAAACTTTAATGAGGTGATTCTTTTTTTTTCGTATTTGTAAACGTATTCAATTTATAAATATCAAAAGTATAGAATTTAGTAATAAAAAAATTAGTCTTTGTAAAGTTGAGAGCCTTTAGTAAAGCCTTTTACATAGTTTTGCTGTATCTCCTCTTGTAAATAGGACATTTAAAAAATTTAGAAATCCACAGATTATCATTCTCAACAGATTATTCCAGTCTTGAGATTTATTAGATTAAAAAAAAAAGATCTGAAGAAAATAAATTCTTGCAAGCACTTACATTCTCAGGTTCATTGGATATCTCGGTATTAGGAAGTGGCAACTTCTCCGTACTAAAACTGGTTATACAAGACATTTTGCCTGACTTACTGCATCTAAAATAAATAACATTTAAGATGAAACACAAAGTATTTGGTACCACACAGTAACAATCTAATGGCTTTTCTTATCGGCTATAAGGAAAAAAAGTAAAAACAGCACCAAAACAAATAATGAAAATTTGAATTGAATAACTGAAGTTAAAACTGAGTTAAATTGGAAGTTATAATAATTTACTGTATCTTTGACCGTTTGTAACACGAAGTAAAACCAAACGTCCGTCCTTTAACTAATCTATTATAGTACAACTCATTCATAAGAATTTTCATTTGGAAAGCACCTCTTCCTTCTTTTTTGACTAATTTGATGTAGTCCACTGTACAGTACTTAAGGTTACTTATTTTGAGATCATTTTATAAAGTTAAGTTACCGATCGGTAAAGCCAAAGTTTACATTATTTAGAGTTAAAATTTCGACTAACTTTTAATGAAAAAAGTTATCACTATATCTAAGTGAGTGTCTTACCGTTCAATGGGTGAAAACCCACTAAAAAGGGGGGACGACATTTCCTCCTCTATTATTTTCAATATAGGTGAAAATTTATCTGAAACGTATAACACTGATCACAACTTTTGAACTTAATGTACTCAGATTTGCATTTGCTGAAATCAAAGTTTTGCAAATTAGAAAAAATCTAAAAATCCCATTTAAACGATTATTTCGTTTGTGATTCATTAAAACAAATTAAAAAAGGAACAACTATTTTATCGATTAACGAAGAGGTAAAAATTGTTTTGGAAATATGAGAAAATAACAATCAAAACTTAACTCAATACTCTCCAAACTCAACAAAAACTTAGAAATCATGATGATTCAAGTGCAGAAGTGCCTGCTTTAAGAAATGAAATGATGATACTAAAATTTACTTTACATCTGCTGTGCAAGGAATTTAAAAAGCAAACAACTAAACAAAAAAAGCTCTAAACATTTTTTTAATCTACTTTTAAAAAAAGCTGTTTTCTACTTTGCGCTTTCGCCTGGATTGATACTTTCTCAAAGCCAGAAAAATAAGCGGGAGGCCTAGTGGGATGGTTAAAGTTTCTGACGTGGACGTTTATGGTTGTGAGTTCGAATCCTCCTTCCGCATACTGTTATACCAAAAACGGAGAAAAACGGGATTAAAACCACCACTATAACTTGAGTGAATAAATAATTATTTGAGGGGAAAGTGGATCGGTGCCTACCTTTTTTTTAGTTACCTGAAGTTCCTTTATTAGGAACTCTTCCTCAATTTTTTTTTAATCCTCACTGCTTGAGTTCTTAGTACAGTTATTAAGTAATACCATGAGTTGTTTATTTTTTGAAGATATTTTAACGGCACTCGATTTGATCAGAATAAAAGTTAATTGAATATTAAAAAATCCTCATGCACCAATTAAAATTGCCTGATTACCCTTTCCATTAAAGCATTGTTGAAAGACTTCATTTCTTGGATTGTTTGACTCTTCATTAAAACTATGTGTGTCTACATTCTCAATTTTTGATACAGCTAAAAATGCAAAGTCACAATTTATTAACTTTAATAATAGTAACAAAAGAAACCAAGAAAGAAAAAAAATTAGTTATTAAATAATCTCTAAAACAATAAATTTTCACGGATACTGACCTTGCATTTTATTTTTACTAAGTAAACTGAGATTAGAATACTTTGAAAGTGTTTTGTTGGAAACTAGAAGAACAAAGTTCGTAAGTTACAAACTAGTGATGCAGAATTTCTTTTTTCTTCTGTAAGAATACAGACCTGTTTGATTTAAAATAACACGAGCTTGTGAACCTCTTTCCCTACGACCTTTAAGTTTTTTTTGTTTTGATGTAAATCCAGCTCTGAGCACATTCATATTAGTATATGAATCAAGAGAAAAACAATACAACTTTGTTACGTGAAATAATGTTCTTTGCCTTTCTGCCTAGAATAAAATACACATTTAAAAGAGCTGTGCCTTGCATACGTTATCTTTTTCAGTTTTTTATAAGCGATGGATTCCTCTGTCCTCTCCTTATAAGTTTTGAAGAAAGACATGATTATTTTGAATTCGCTCTTTTACTTTATGATTCAGTACCACTAAAATTAGATTTTACCTTCTGACATCTTTTTTTGTAGTAAAAAAATTCCTTTGATAAAAAGCTTCATTACAATCAAAGTAATCAAATGAAAACAATGTAAAAAACGGAAATTCACTACATCGAAACAATGACATTAGTATTGTTGAGAATTTTAGAAACACACTTTGGGGTGTACGAAAAGCAGATTTCGACTATGCAGAATTTGATGATTACCTAAATAGTTCATCCTCCGATGCGGCGGTGCTGGTCATGGCTCGGGTTAACCCCTTTTCATATCTAATTCTTAATCAAAAATTTAGTTTCGTGTCCCCTGTTTGGGACAGCTTACTGAATGTACTTGGGGTTTAATAAATAAATAAACCTGAACAGTTAAACTGTAGACATTCCTTGCGCGGGTCGACCATTACGCGAAAAGATTTATATACCATATTTACATAATTGTTTATATTCTCTTGCGTCTCAAGAAACACTTGAAAAGGTTTAAAGTCTCTCACGAATTACATGTTGTTTCTTAAGTACTAATACTACGGTTCTTTGTATCCATTAATGCATCATTTAAAGAAAGACTTTAAAAAAGCTTGAAATTATTTTGCGTTCTTGTAAAATGCAACGGAACCTCTCATAACGAGTTTAATTCGTTCCGGAGTTTTACTCGTTATGCGAAACAATTTTTTCCATATGTATTCATGTAAAATAGGATAATGCGTTTCAGGCCGAACAAAAACTGTCAGGAGATTCCTCATGTATATGTCGATCATTATGCCTAAAATTGCTCGTTAAGAGAGGCTTTTTTGAAATTTGTATTGTTCATTATGCGAATTTCTCGCTATAAGAGGCACTCGTTATGAGAGGTTCCACAGTACATGCTTTTAGAATGGACTTGGAACGCTAACCGAAGGCTTATTATTTGTTGAAGAAGAAGCAGTATTTTTGACAGCATGTAGTTCATTTGGCAGCTTCGCCGGCAGCAACCGGGAATGATGGTTCTGAAGACTGCCGAGGCAGACCGTCAACAATAATGGCTGCTGCTAGTTTGTATAACTTAAACGGGAAGAAATGATGACGCTTTACTGTTGGCTTATAGGATACAAAGTGTCATCTTCTATCGGACACTGGTGAAATGAACAGCCACACGGTAGGCTATCATCTAAAGATGACAACAAAGCGTCTTTTCTTCTCTCTCATTCATACTTCGAAAGCTTTCGAGATCACTTTTTGTTTTCCTCCATAAATAGAAAATTGAAGAATCTAAAGAATCTCCAAACCACGTGCCACTTGAAGATAAAAAAAGCCTTTTTAAGGCACGTAGCCTTCACCATTTCCAATTTTCTCCAGCCCCCAACTATGCACTCTCTTTCTCCAGGCATTTATGAAGGGCTTGAAAACTGCCACATCCAAGGGCTCTGTATTGTGCATTGAGTGCGTAGCATTTGGATACAGAACCAATAGGATGATTTCTTTTTCATTGCAAAACTCACTGGTTTCAAACGGTAAGTGGGATACATGTCCGTCAACAAATATTATTGCGGGAAAAAGAGTTTCAAAGAAACAGTTTGTTGTGTATTGGAAAGGTTCTTTTGAAATGCCAACATATCCCTTATACTCCAGTTCTTTCATTAAGTGACTGAACCACTCAAGAAGACCAGGCCGTAAATAAAGTTTTTAGACAAAGATGAACAACAAATAATATAGCCAGTAGTTGGCACACCGGAAATTTACTAATTAAAAAAAAAACTGCGAGCTAGTAGTTGACCACCCCACTCTATCATATCAAAGCAAAATTTAATACTTTTACATTCTAAATCAAATCAGCAAGTTCTTAACAACATGGTTAATAAATGCGCTTACCTTAAAAATAATATTCAAATATCATATATTTAAACTTTTTTGTTTGTAGTTTTTACGAATTTTCTTTACTGACAAGAAATAACAATGGACAAGAACACTAAAATGAAAACTTTTGGCAATGAATGGCCAATACAGCGCATGCGCTTTTGCTCATAACAGATTCGCAGAAGACAAAACCAGATCATGTAAATGAAATTATTCACTATATCCCGCAGATTTCTTTTTCTTCCTTCATTTCTATAAGTTCAACTATTGAAGTGTTTACCTTAGTTATGAAAACAAAATTGTTATGTTGTTAAAGGGAATACTTCGACCAAATAAAAAAGTATCCCTTCATATCATTTAAAAAATAGAATAGGCTATTATTTGGGTAGAGACAAAACGCATTTTAACCTCTATGGTGTTTTAGTAAACTCGAGGTCCCTCTGTGTTCTTTGCTGTCCTTGATTTGATGAAATCAGCTGATACACCATAATAAAGGAATTGATTTTGTTTGTGTACAATTTATACGAACAAAGGATTTTTCTTTATTTTCAAGACAAAAAAATTTTTTTAGCTTCATCGTGAACTATATATGTGGTAAAAAGGGGATTTTAATTGCTAAAACTATAGGTAATAGAAATTTTGTATACTCAACATAAATTGTTGTTTTTTGCTTCTACGTCGTTATTTTCTTTAAAAATTACGTATTTAAAGAAGGGAAGAAATACAAACGTAAATAATGAATTCTTAAAACATAAAATGTTAGTAGAAATTTAAAACACTACTTTGGACCAAATAAATTATAATAATATTGCAAGTTATTTTCCAGATTTTAATTGGTTACAATAAAATATGACAATTAAAAATTACTTTTTAAAAAGCAGTTTTTCCCCCCAAATATTGGGAAACAATCTATAGGTTGTGTAGAAATACTATTAATTTTTGAAAATTTGAAATAATTTCTTGACAAGAAGCTTACATGCATATATATTGTTCATCAGTAAAACAAAATTTTTAATAATGGAAAGATGCTTTTCCATTCAAAGTATTATAAAAATCAATTTAATTATTTCTATTTTAAAAACCATTTTGTTTCAGTGTAAAATAGTAAGAATTATTATAGTGTTATTTGGATTTTTCTTTTTACATCTGTTTTCTTCTTTAATAATGTAGAACCCATAAGCCTAAACTCTGTTTGAGTACTTTTTGTCACTTTGATTGTGCAAGGACTCAGTCATAATTTATTTTGGTAATATAATTCTGAAACAATATTTGTGTAGAACTATGTCCACCTGCATTCACAAGTTGTGAAACCTAAAACCAAGATTTCTCTCCTTCTTTTAATAACAAAACTTTTATTTCTTCTAAAACCCCAAAGGAAATATTTTAAAAATTTTAATTGGATTGTTCTTTGATGCTATAAATGCCACCTTAAAAGCTGATATTTTTATCATCAAAATTTTTTTCAGAACATTTATAGTATTTACTATTGCCTTTGCAGGTTGTGATTACATAAATATGTCTGCTGAAACTCAGTATCGGACTTTAAATAGTGGTAGTAATGTTGTTTTACCACAACCAGTTACTGATCGTTCAATTATTGAAAGTGTTACTGGCTTCATCACAGAAGTTGTTCCAACTGCTTCTAGTACTCCTGAAAATAAAGATGTCATAACTTGGGCCAGGTTTGAATACTGTGATATTAATGATCCATCTTTACATTCAGGCAATTGTGAGGAAGGAGTGAGTTCACTTCCATTGTTGCTGATTCTTGGTTATGGAAGTGGGGTGCAAGTGTGGTGTGTTAGAAACAATGGGGAAGCAAGTGAAATTTTATCTTGGAGGAGAGGAGTTGTTAGAACCCTCAGGATTTTACAAACTCCACAACCTGAAATCCATGATGCTTTTGCACCCAAGAGACCAATAGTTGCTTTATGTGACTCAACTGGACCAGGTCCACAATTTTGCTCACTTAGTTTTATTTCGTTGAGAATTGGAGATCAAGTAAAAATCATTAAGTATAAAAATCCTATCAGTGATGTGATTTCATCTTGTAGAGTTGTAGTTGTGACTTTCCCGGAAAAACTAGCAATTTTGGATGCTGGCACTTTAGAAGAAAAAAAAACTGTAATTACATGTTATCCTACTACGGGTCCGAATCCCAATCCAATAGCGTTGGGTCCACGTTGGCTGGCGCATGCGGACAGAAGAGTTTCGCCAACAAATTTATCAGCCGGAGGTGCCGAAGTTTACTCGGGACAATCAGTTACTGCGACCGTTCTTCACGCTGCCAAGACATTTGGAAAAGGACTTCGTGACTTCGGAGATGCGGTAGCCAGCAGTTTGGCTGGACAGAGGAATTTCCCTTCCTCTCAAGTAGGAAGTTCTGATTTGCATCCCGGAGTGGTAACTATATTAGATACGCATGCAATAAACCACTATTTAAGAGAAGGAAGTGATGCCGATGATTCTAAAGATATTGTGGCACATTTCATAGCTCATACAGAACCTATTGTCGCAATATCATTCGATCCATCAGGAATGCTGTTGTTAACGGCTGATAAACGAGGACATGACTTTCATGTGTTTCGTATATTCCCTCATCCCTGTGGCCCTCACAACGCAGCCGTTCATCATCTCTATATACTTCACAGGGGTGATACTACAGCCAAAGTTCAAGATATAGCTTGGTCGTGTGATTCACGGTGGGTCACTGTCAGCACTCTTCGTGGCACAACTCATGTTTTCGCTGTGACTACTTACGGAGGCCCCATCGCCGTTAGAACTCATGCTACACCTCACGTGGTAAATCGTCAGTCTCGGTTTCATCGCAGTGCTGGCCTTATGGCCGATGGGCGAAACAGCCCAGAAACCATTACTCTTTCACCCTGCGTGGCTTTCACCAACCCTCGTTTACCCCCCTATCCGCATCCCACCAATCTTATGGCTTTGGCTCACATACGCCATCCCCCCGTCGTCAATTCGTGTACCTTCCCTTCTCAGAGAAACGACAACGCTAATAGACCCGCTGCTAGGCAATCTTCTTGCGAAGAAGCTTGCGCGATTCCTTTAAAAGTTTCTGCCTGTTTTGCACCTCTTCGGGGGTGGGTTCCAACATCTGGTAAAATAATTCAGAAAAGTCAGAAACGACCAGTGGATTCGTTATTTATAATGTCGTGCAACGGAAATTTAGTTGAATATCATTTGAAGCCGCGACCTGCTACTGGAATCCCAAAGGAAAAAATTTGCGATGACACTCCTATAGAATTAGAAATAGAGGCAAAAGTTCAGTGGACTTTACTGAAACCTCCTCACAGTTCCGAACTTCAACTTCCGTTACCTCCAAACAACCCTTTAATGGTGCAGTATGAAACTACCAATCCGTTGGATAATGACCGAATTAACGAAGATGACGAACACTGGCTGTCTCAGGTAGAAATTGTTACTCATACAGGACCTCACCGGCGCTTGTGGATGGGGCCACAGTTCATCTTCAAAACCTATAGTTCTGCGACTGGAATCTTGAACGATTGCGACGCTATTGAAATCGGATCAACACCAGGACCAAGACCCGCTCGCTCTAATTCCATAAATATTCCTCTGGGTACTTCATCCAGACCGATAGTGCCCGTTTTGATAGAATCTACCTCAAACAGCAGTTTGGAACAGTCCCCCCGAATGTATCCTAGCTACAGCGAGGAATCCGACAGTTCTCTCGGACCAGACTCTCAAGTTGCTGAAAACCTAGCAGATGCTATGATGGAAAGTCCATCTGCATCCTCAAAAGATCAGAAAAAAATTAACGTCGATTTTATCAGCTTATGAAATAGATTTACCTAGACTAGAAAACTGCATTCTAGTCTGAAAAGTCAAATAATTGAATGATGACTTAGAAAATTTATCTTGTACTCGTAACTCAACATGAACCCTGTTTTTAAATCATTTTTGAGTCGGTAAACACTAGTTATTCTAATTGAAAGGAGTTCATCGATTGACACGAATAAATTTTTTTCATTTCACTGTTGTAGAATAACACTAATTTATAATACATGTTAAAGGATCGCCCCAACGTGCGTAGAATTTCTTAATTAATCGCTACTCCAGAAATTAATCCTTTTTCTGATTGCTTTATCTCTGTACCTGTCCTCGGGTAAAAATCCCGTATTACCCGCAAACATTATCACTTGTACTTTTCATAATTCTTACAACATTAAAGTAAAGTAGGCTAGTTATTGTCACTTATATGTCATTTTCTTAAAAACAACTATAAATTTGAAAAGGCACCTCGGATTACCAATCAGCGGTAATGTTAGACCTATAAAAAATATTTAAATCAAAATTAATATACGTTTACAGGCGTTTGGTCAAAAACCAGTTCATTGGGATAAGTCAAAACTGATCTGTTATCTACGTCATATAAATATGGAGAAACAAACAACTTATTTTTGCTTTTGAGAAGTTGTCGACATTACCGACTTTTAAAAAATTTTATAATTTTTAGTGCAAAACTTTTTTTGATAAGTGTTCTGAATACGTAAAATGGGCTGGATTAGGTGAATCTAAAAAAAAGAAAAATAAGCAGATGTCATTAATAAAATCGAGCAAAAACTTCCGTGACCACATTCGTAAAATAACTTTTCGAAGTCAATTAAAGAAAAGGAAAGAAACACCTGGCGAGCCTGTGGAATTATTTCGAATTTTATGCAGGACAAATTATAATAAATAAGTATAATACATCCAAGGTTCAATGGTGGAATATTTAAAACGATAACCTAAAAATTCACAGCAGGCGTTTAATAAATACCACGTTATTTTTTTCTAAAAGAGAATTAGTTATTAAAAACTATTTTTGTTTAGAATTTTTCGCAACAGTAACTCTTAGTTGTGCTTGAATCACATTTAGAACTAAGAACGATAAAAATACAGTAAGAAATCAGATTTTTAAAACCCAAACAAAATCCGTCCAAAACGTATTTTAATGTAAAAATCCCACTTTCTAAAAATCATCTTATTCTTAGCATCCTTTTTTCAATTTGAAATTCTTGATAATCTATTATGAAAGTTTTTTAACATTGAAATTTATATTTTTTATTCCTTTAGTTCAAAAATAATCTGACCATTCGATGATGTATTTTTGTGACATTCAGAAGTGAACTAAGTAATTCTACCCTGACTATTTCTTGTTCGTTTAAGTTAAGATTTTCTAGGCATGTGTGGTTCTAAATTTTAAATCCGACATTGCCCTAAATAATTCTTGATGTTTTCGTGGGAGGAGTAGTGAGGTGATTAAAGTTTGTGACTTCCAATCCTCCTCTCGTATCCTGTTATACCCCCAAAAAAGGGTGAAAAACGGGATTAGAGCCACCACTTTATACCATTTTAATTCTTGATGTTTTCTTTTTGAAGGCCCTCAACGGTTTTTAATTGTTACTTAATGGCTTTGTCAGTAGTATTTGAACAATTATTAATAATCAAATAGTTCTATGTTTTCTGATTCTAATATTAATTTTTGTTGTAAATAATGTATGTTTAAAAATTTTAAATGGAAAATCAATCAATAAATATGACATTGTAGTAGTGAAAAACAAATTTGCCTTTTCCTTAACGGTTTCACATCTTTTTTTTCTGAAATAAAAGCGATTTCTGATAAGCTGTAATATCAAAGAAATAGTTTTTTTGGCGCATAGAATACATTCTACCAAAAAAATTATTGTTTCCTAGTGTAAGCCTATCTAGGATATAAGCTCATATAAGCATATAGCAGATGTGTTGATATAAGCTCTTCTGAGAAAAAAAAAACGCACTAAAAATTTGTCATCAATAGAAAACCCAGATATTTACACCTAAAATCTCAACTTATTAAGCGCGCTCTTAGCGATGTATGTATCGTAATTTAGGTAAGAGCTCAACACATTAATTGTATAAAATGAAACTGGGAGAAAAGTTGAAGGGAATAATAAATAAATTTAAAAATACTCAGTGGTATAAAAACGTCTCGGTAAAAAAAAAATTACCATTGTTAAAAAATATGATTGATAAATTTACGACTGATTACAAGTAGAAAAAATTCATAGACAAGTTGAACAAATGGATAAATTAACTGTTAATTTTTCAAACTTATTCAAAATTTTCAAGTGAAATCGTTGATTTTTCCTTGTCATCAGGTTTATAAAAAACATTTAATCCCAGTATTTGATTAATCCGTCCCATCCAGCAGTAGCTACCTTACTAGGTTCATGAGGATGCCAGAGTACGTTAATGCAGACACTGTCATGAGCTTTCCATTTCTTAAATAGTTTTGTTGTTTTCCAGTCCCAAATATAACATTTTCCGTCGGCGTCTCCAGAAGTTAAATAGCTATATTGAAAATTAGATGCGTGAGATTTGAAAGAACATCATATGTACACAGCAGGGTGGGTAATAAAAAAATACTTGACTTGCCTCATATCAGGTGAAAAATCCAAAGAACAAGCATAACCAGCAACCATGTGACCTGTGAAGGTCTTTTTCCTATTCAATTTAAATCTGTTAATGGCAGAAAATATTACAATTTTATTGTCCATGCTTTGGCATGCGAGCCATTTCTGATTGGGAGACAAGGTTATGGCCGGCATGGAATGCATTGTGGGATCAGCGATGTACTTCATATCAACGGGAATATCCCATTCCCAAACTCGTAAACTTTTGTCGTCTGATGTCGTCACAAATCTCCTGTTCTCATCCACAAAGGTGATTGAATTTACTGCACCTAGATGCCTATCATACTCTTGAACAATCTCACCGGAACGAATATCCCACTGCGATTATAAATATTATCGTATAAATAATGCGAAGGAGGAAAAACTACAATTTTTAAAAAAGATACGTACGCAAACAATTTTCTTATCTGAAGTTCCCGCCACAAACAAATGCTGTTTATCTTCATCTGGATTAAACTTGCAACAGTAAGGAATTTTTCTACTTGTAAACCTAGACAAACATGTACCACTTTCTGTATCCCAAAGCTTAATATATCGGTCATATGCTACAAAACAAAATTAAAAACCTTGTTAACTTTTACAAATTAAAACTCACCTTTTCCACTTCAAAATTAAAAAAACATAAGTCTACATTAGTGATCAAGGTATTACCTGCTGATAAAAACTGTGTCCCACTATTATTAAAACTAACATCTCTGACAGCCTGATGGTGTCCATAGTATGTTCGAACACATCTCCTTTCCTTGTATACTTCCCATATCTGAATTTAAAAGAATTCAGTAAGTCCCATTAAAAACTATTCACTCCCTTAACACAGAATTAAAAGTAGTTCCCCTTTGAAATAAATTGTGAAAGTATCAATGTGGAATTAAATGTAAAACACTTTCTTCCCACCACTAAGTACAAAATTTTTAATAAAATTTAATTAAATAAATTTAAAAAATTTTTTTAATACCAATATAATAGATTTTTGTATTACTCATAGAACTTCAATCAATTTATCAAATGATTTAATACAGGCTAACAATGATTTACTAACCTTAACTCTGCAATCCATCCCAGCAGAAAGAAGTAAATGAGCTGACTTTGGAAACCATTTTATTGCAGCCACTCCTTTTGTATGACCTTGCCAAGTATGGATGTGAGCTTTTGGTAAGAAGCATTTTTCAGGAGGTGAGTCTGATTTTAAGTTGACCCCCACATCTTGAGGTATATGGAGAAAATTTCTTCCCATGTAATCAATACTGTCTTTAACTACACAAAAAATAGAAATATTTTTTCAACTAATACAATGCAAAATAAATACAGATTAAAAGAAAAAAAATTACTGTGCAAAATTGTCTTCTCTTCCATAGGTTTATCATCAATCACTTTTCCTTTTTTGTGTCGTTTGGCTAATATTTCTTCTAGTTCTTGTGCTTCATCCTAAAAACAAATTAAGCAATAAAGTTTCCATTTACAAATTCTGAAAACCTGACATTATAAAAAAAATTACCTCACTAGGCTTGATTATTTTTTTTTCGTTAACATAACCACCCCAAGGCCCTAAAAATCCCTCAATATCTTCTGGATTGTCATTTTTGTGCCTCTTTCTTTTGTCAAGAGGCCTTTCCTTCTTAGACTCAAACACAGTTTTATGAGTGTTGTCACCTTCAGCACTTTCACTAAATACAATATTATCACTTTGTTGTGACTCTGATAATGACGGATCTATGGCAAATCCATAGCTGTGAAATGTTCTTCTCTGATTTTCAAACTGAAACTCATTTAAATGAGCTTTTTCCACATAACCAGACAAAATATTTTTATTTGCTTTTTGCTGTTGTGTTTTAAAGGGATTTTCAGGACCTAATTCTGGTGCAAATAATTCTTCATATTTGGGATTGTACATAAGCTCTTTTGTATTTTTTGGAACGGGTCTCAGGTCCAGGTGCGATCCCTAAAATGGTACAATAAAAAATTAAGGAAGAATTCTATAGAGATCAAAAAATATAAAATAACGAAATACGAAAAAAATTTAAAGCCGTTTCACTCACACTTGGAACTACATCGGGTGCTGAACAGATATTAGCTTTTAATAATGAAAACGATCTCTCCGGCGATACTGGTTTTAGATGCGTTGTACGGTCGGAATCATTGCTATCGTTGCTGTCATCGCTGCTATTGTACTCTTGAATATTCAGCATTATATTGATATTTAAAAGTTTCGTCTAATACTGCATATGACAAATATAAAAATTCCAACTTCCTTAACACATAGTAAACAATCGTAACCTAAGACTTCATAAAGTTAAACGGAAAACTCGGAAATTAAAGTACTGGCCTTTGCTTTACTTGCTGCCACGTTATTTCTCTGTGATGTCTCAAATTTAATTGCGCGCCTTTAATTCGGCTAAATGACGGTTTTTGAAAATCTTCTTCAAAGGCTAACTAGAAATAGTTTGCAAGTCAAAATCTCTCATTCTCTATACACTTCTTTAAATCTTCAGCTACTTCATTCACACAAACTGTCAAGTTGCCTGTGTGGCGCGAAATCAGATTTTGCCAATTTCGAATTATTTACCGATATTTTACTAAAGAATTGCCCAAAATGAGATATGAGTGCTCCCAGGATACGTGAAACATTTGGTGAATGAAGACGGACGTATGAGACTAAATTTTGACTGCATTTCGTGCAAAAAAAAGTTCGCTTTTCCAACTACAAAAATAAAAAAATAAACTTCGTTTCTGTTTAGCATTGATTATTTGTGGTTTTATGTGTATGAGAAGTCGATAAAGAGATACACCGTTGTATAAGAAACGGCAACATATTGACATTCAAGACGTCGAAATTTTGAGAAAAACTTCTCTACTCTAATGGACACTTACTGTTCCTCATGACAGTTTGAAAATTGATAGTTCTTGAGTTTTTGAAATTCTTTCTTTCTTTTCATAGACCCGCTCATCCGTTAGTGTCGCGGGGTGAGGGAAGCAATCAAGGACCTCCAACTGGAACGATCTTCAGCTATTGACGTCAGAGAACCCGGGGTTATCAGGCGGGATGCGACCAAGGCTTTCACCCCCCTGAGCCATCCCTGCCGTGGACGGCCACGGGGTCGATACCTCATTTCGGCCGCTTGTACCCGGGATCTGATCCTTTCGGTCATCACCCACACCTCATGACCATAAGTGAGGACAGGAACATAAACGGACCGGAAGATGCTGAGCTTTGCCTGGATGCTCAGCCCAGTCCTCCTTACTACAGACCGCCCCAACTGTTGCATTACTACCCCAGCCTGAGCGATCCGCGACGCGATCTCTGCGTCTGTCCTGTCATCACTTGTGAACCAGACCCCAAGGTATTTGAACTTCTCCACCTGCCCCAGCGCGACTCCGCGAAGGCGGATGTCGCACTTAACAGGCTTCCTCGAGATCACCATCACCTCCGACTTGGTCACGCTGATCCTCATCCCGGCCTCGACACAGGCGGCGTCGAAACAGTCGAGTGCCCGCTGGAGTTCAGACTAGGTGCATCCCAGAAGGACGAGGTCATCCGCGTAAGCAAGGTGCCCCACCTCCAGGTCCCCATATCTGAAACTCTCACTTCCTCTGCTGCACTGTAGCATCCAATCCATATAAATTATGAAAAGGAGAGGCGACAGCGTGCACCCTTGGCGGAGTCCAACGGACACGTCGAAAGGCTCCGACGTGACGCCATTTATCCTAACGCAGCTCCTGCATCTCCCGTACAATGACCCGATGGCCCTCAAGAGGGAACCACCGATGCCATATGTCTGAAGGACCTTCCAGAGTCTCCCGCGAGGGACCCGGTCGTAGGCCTTTTCCAAGTCGATGAAACATGCAAAGACTGGTCGGGTGTACTCCCAGAACCCCTCGAGGATGAGCTTCAGGGTCAGGAGCTTCTTCCGAGACGGAATCCACATTGACCCTCCCCCAGCCTGTCCTCGACCACGGACCTGCAACGGGCCTCCAGCACCTTCGCAAAGACTTTCCCGGGGAGACTTAGCAGGGTGATGTCCCTATAATTAGAACAATCACGTCTGCTTCCTTTCTTAAAGATCGGGACAATCACCCCGGTCTGCCAATCCTCCGGTGCTGTTCCTCCCTGCCAGGCCACCTTAATGACGCGAGTGACTCCCTCTTCCCCTAGCGCCTTCAACATCTCAGGCCGAATTTCATCCACACCAGCAGCTCTGCCGCTCTTGAGCGATTTAATCGCCCGAGCGACTTCGGCCACGGTGGGACTATTCTCGGCCCCAAACGTGGCGCCGGTTCTGTTCATGATCGCCAGGCCATGGGCACAGCCGAAATCCAACAACCTCTCCCCGTTCGGGTTACAGTCGGGGTCACCGTTCCTCCCCACCACGCCCCTCCACGTCTCAGAGTCGTTCCCCACATGGGCGTTGAAGTCCCCCATCAGAATAAAATTGTCCGCTTTAGCCACTATTTTCATAGCGGCTTCCACGTCCAACAGGAAGGCGGTATACTCTGACTGGTCGTTAGGTGCGTACACCTGCAGAACAGCCAGAGTTGAAGTCTTCATCCTTCCCCCCAACGGGGTCCATTCAATCACCCGGCCAGACAGCCGGGGCTCGTGATACCCCACACCGCCTGCGGCACCATTGCAGGGTCGACTCCGGAGCAGAAGAGCTTCCATCCTTCGGGAAGATCCACGGTCTCGGAGCCCCTTTTCTTGGTGGAGGAGGCACCCAGGATATCCAAACGATACCTTTTGGCCTCCTCCACCAGTTCCAGGCGCTTCTCCACCGTCAGCGAGAAAACATTCTAAGTTCTGGTCCTAAGTCGTCGTCGTCGTCGTCCAGTTGTCCGTCCCATATTGCCGCCCCTCGGGCATTGCGCCACGATCCCAAAACGGATGGCGAGTCCATTGTTGTTAATGTCCATATCGAGGGAGTTTAAGGGGGAGATAGAGGTCCACCCAGGCAGTGTCCCCTGTACCTGGGTAAGGCTTCTTACTCGGGAAGGGCGCCAGGTATCCCCGAGGCTCCGTTCACGACACAACTCCCTTGTGCCATGCACCCCATCAGCAAGGGTCGCCTAACACCTTAGGGTTGGGAGGCTGATTGCAGTGTGAAACCACTGGACGGTGGGGTCTCCACATCCCTACGCCTCACCCTTTTTTTGAAATAATAACATTATATTGGTGCAGTATGCATATATACATTATACATAATAATAGAAATGCTTATTTTGTGGTATTGTCAATAAGCATAGTTCTTGAGTTTAGAGCTTATATTGAAACGATTCAACTTCCCATCCAACAGTTAGTGTGCTACCCATTTGTTCAATTTTCTCATTTTTCTTATGAAATGAACAAGCCATGATACTACAAGGTCTGGAGTTGCTTGTATTGAACTCTTTGTCTTTAAAATGTTATAATCGATGGCAGTTTCTGGTATAGCACAAGGTTCATTTCTAAGCAATTCATTTCCTGAACAAAATTTTCGAAACCAGCATTGCACAGAACGGTCCATTATTGTATTATCACAAAGCCTTGTTGATATTCCGACTCAATAGTTCAAGAACCACGGCTGCAACCCAATAATTCATCGTTAGAAGAAAGTCAATTAGCACGTGACATCAATATCCACAACCGAGTTAATTTTATTTTAGATTCAAACCTAAATTCCAGCAAAATCTGAAAACTGTAGTATGACACAATGAGCCAACAAGTAACATAAAAATATTTCAAATACAACTTTGAAATCAATCATAACACATGTCAGTACTTCCGCTGCTGAAGAAAGCAAAAATCGTTTAAGTCTGCAAGATAACGTCAGAGAACAAAAACCAAGCCTATTAATAAAATTTGAAACAATTCTCTTTAAACTGCTTTAATGATAAAATGTTTTAAATCTTTGTTTTTGATAAATCATGTCGATGAGTAAATCATAATCAGAGAATCATAAATGAGAATCAGTAAATCACTTAATGTTAAACTTTTCATTCTACGTTATCCAAAAGTAGAACTGTCAAAACACTCTAGAACAGGGATGGGCAATCTTTTTAATCCACAGACCAATCTAAATTTTAAAATTTTTGGTGGCCACACATAAAATAGAAATTAATGTAAGAGAGTCGCACAAATTTGCAACACATGAACTACGCGGTTAGTTTAGCTTCTTCTGTGGACTATGCATCTATTTTTCTTCTGAGTAAAACCCCCTTGAAACTTCTCGATCGTCAAAACGCAATTGTAGCGGGCCATCTATTAATACTACTCATGTCGATAAACTATCGGCGGCCCGGAGTTGACCCGCGGGCCGTAATTTGCAAAACTAAAACGTTTTGAGAAAAAACTGTCTTCGTTCACGTAATTTTAGTCGGCTCACGAAATTTGATGGTCTCACTGATTTCTTTAACCGGTTTCATTGTTCAAAATTATTTTTATTAATGAATTGCAAAATTAAAACTGCAAATGTATTGCAAATTAAAAAAGAATTGCAGAGTTAAATTGTGAGACACTAGCAATGGTTTGAGTTACGGATAAAAGTTGATAAAAGATTGTTAATGAAACATCCCCCAAAAAAATTATTAAAAGTAAAGTACAAAGTTACTGCTAGAAAAAATTAATAAGCATTACATATAAGAGCGCAATAACAAATAAATTTTTATGAGACAAGCACTTCGAGGACTTGAAAGTCTTAGTGGTGGTGGTGGTAACCGAGTAGCAAACTAATCCTAGTACCATTTCGACGTAACTGCAATGAAACCAACCAGACCCAGTGTTCGATGGGAGGTGCGTAGCGAGCCATCTTTTCCTTTTTTGTGTGTTTTCGGTCGTAATTTCGTTTTACGTCCTTTTTCGCAATGCATCCACCTTGGATTGTTTTACAGTTTACTGTCATCTGTAAGTTATGTAACTTTTTATTTACTTACAACTGGAACGAGTTTCCCTGCTTCATATCTTTATTAAAAACATTTCCAAACAACTTAAAAAGGTACATATGAATAATGGCGATAAACGCAAAGTAAACCGATTGGAAGAAATGTTTGGTACGAAATGAATGGTAACTAATTTTGTCACACCGTTAAAAAAAAAATCGATTTATCAACCAACCTATATTTCTCTAGCTTTGCAAAAATTCATAAATAGCTAATCAAAATGACAGCTGTACATTTTAGTAGGATTGCATAATCTCAAACTTTCAAACACCATTGTTCTAATAAATGGAATCATTTTAAAGAAAATAACTCAAATGGACGGAATTTTACTTACTTTTACGTTTAAACTTACTTCTTTCTTGAATATAGTATTAATTTTAGAGAAAAATGTCCAAAATTAAAGAATTGCAGTTTAAATTTTTTTTTCCTACGTGAGTAAAAGTTGAAAAGCCCATAAGTTCATGTGTTGCTCTGACTTTCTTTAAACAAATGGGTACATGTAAGGGTTTTTATTTTCTCTTACGCGAATCGTTGGCTAAATCCGTAGTAAAAGATCCAGTATATAAGACCAGAATAAACTTCAATTGGAACACATTAACAATGTCGCCGAGAGTTAGATCTTCCCTTCATTTACATTCAGAAATTCAGGATTAATTTCTTCGGGCTTTTCCGGGTAGTGATGCAACTAATGAGAATCGTTACTTTTTACAGCCTTTTCGTTTACTTTTTTTCCTAACCATTAAAATTGCCCGCAGCATTTTTAATAAGATTTGTACAATACCACTTTCACATTTACTATTGTCATTGTTTCTCAACTAAATTTATTATTATCTCGTGCCAATTTTTTTATACAAAGAAAAATTGTTTAGACAAGTTTTGCTCATGACTTCATTTGAATACAATATAGACGAAGAGAATGGCAAGTAAAGAAAGGGGCAAAACAAATTATTTATTATCAAGTTTTCTATATTAAAGTAGATCTTGTCGCCTCTTTTTTTTAATTTTTTCGTTTACAGACAACAGTCAAAATCTGCGTTTAACTTCTTTCTGATTATTTTTTGTTATTCACTTTCAACAGCTTAGGGCAATATCTCAACAAATAGAAAGCATCAATTTTAATTTTTAAGGATTCCAGGCTAAAATTTAAATAGATATTATTAGAAACCTTAATGTTAAATACCAGGTTCAAAATTATACAATTAAAAGTCTACGTATTGAATATCAAGTTTGTTGAAGATGTCCGCAAGGCACTGTTTGACCCCAAAGTCTTCCAATTATTTCAAAAGGAAAAGGTTCAAAATATTGTCAAAATATTATTTGTTTGGCGTATTACCGCTACTACTGCTCTACTACTACTCTTCCTGGCCTTGTTCCATTTACTTGGGGTCGGCCCTCCTCGTCATTCTTCTCCAGGCGTTTCTGTCCTGTGTCGTCGCCGCGTTTAAATTTGCCAGCTTCAGGTCTTCTCTGACGACGGACAACCAGGTGGCGGGGGGTCTTCCTCTCCTTCTTGGGCCTGTTTGAATGTCGAGCACTCGCCTTGTCATGTGATCTTCTGGTCTTCTCATCTCGTGCCCGAACCATCTCAGGCGACTTTCGCGGAGCTTCTCTTCGATGGAGCGGATTTTGAAGCTCCCACGAATATGCTCGTTTCTGACTTTGTCCAGGAGGGTAATACCTCCGGTCCATCTCAACATCTTCATCTCCGTTTTTGTATAGGTCTTTTTTGTGATGCCAATATTCGGCACTGTACATTAGGGCAGGCCTCACTGCTGTTTTGTAAGCCCGTTCTTTCACAGGTATCGGCATTTGGTTGTAGCAGACGACGCTGGAGATCTTGCGCCTTTTCATCCATCCAGTGTTGAAACGATGGGTCACTTATGCATCCATTGTGCCATTGCTAGTGATTATCGAGCCCAGGTATTTGTAGAAACATTTGGCGTATTTCCGCTGTAAAAAAAAATATTACCACTTTCAAATGCTCGATTATTGACAAAAGTTTTGTGTAAACTTTGCTTTACAATATGTTTATTGACAGTACGACAAAATAAGCATTACTAATATGTGATGTATTATATATAAGGAAATTTGTCAGTATACAAAACTTTACTTTCTAGATACAGAAGCGTAACGTAACTTCTGAATAAAAGAAGGGACCTTCACCAAACCACTAGTCCCACTGTCTCAAACTGTTTCAAGACATCGTATGACGGGTTTTGACGTCATATAATTGACGAGAGCTGATCCCCTCCAGCAAGGGCAATAAACAGCTATATTTGTTGGTTTTTTGAGCACGGTCTCTAAAGCCTTCTCAATGTCACCGATTTATGCATGCCACTCGGCTAATGCTTTTAAATTCAAATTAAATGCAGTTTCTCAAGAAGTCAGGCCTTACTATTGCATTTGAGTTTGGTTGACTCCTGCCAGTGCTTCAATTTGGGCATTCAAATCACAAAATTTTTGGAACTGATTTCACGTAGAATGATTTACAGTTCCCTATTTAAGTCAGATTTCATGCCCTCGCGATTACTAGACGAAAGTTTCAAATTCGTTCTCAGACTTTAAGGGAATTGTTCTGAGTTTTAAGAGTTAATATCATTATATTCCCATAAATCCACATCAGGTTTTCAATTTCGTCACCAAAAAATTTACCCATGTTTATGAATTATTTAACCATGAAAAATTAATGCTATAATACACGTATAAAGTTTAAACACAGAACTTTAAAAGATTTCAAAAATTCACACAAATTAGACCCCATTCACTGTCGATTTTTCCACTGACGAAGTCGGAAATTTTGGTTTTTTAATGACCTAATTCACTTACATTGTGTTTGTTTTCACACCTAAGATACAAATATTAACTTTTATACTCGTTCAAAATGTTATAAATACCTCAAATTTATTTTGTTTTGCTTAATTCGTCCCTGACAAATTTCTGTCACTTATTTGTATAAAGACGGGAAGCATGGTGTTGTGGTTAAAGTGCTCGACTACAGGAGTTATGGTTGTGAGTTCAAATTCTTCTCCCCCAGCCTGTTATACTTCCAGGGTATACCCCCAGGTGAAAGCGGGATTAAAATTAAAACTAAACTATTTACAAAAACAGTATTTAGAAAAGAATTTATCAAAGTGTTAGGCCTTTATTTAAATGTTAATTTACGACAAGTTAAACTAAGTGTTTCAACCAGGAAGGTAATTATGTAAACTGTATTGTATAGAGTTTCTTTTATCTTCCTTATAACGTGCATCTTGTTATAATAGCTTCTTTGGGATTTCTTTTAAATTTCCAATGCATTTCACACTTTTTATTAATATTGTTAATGCCGCTATTTCACAAGACTGCGAAATATGGCAAGCGTGGCGAGACGATTGTAATAAAATGGAGTGTTTTATAAATCCGAAACGAAGCGATATATTGAGAAATGATACAACCATTAACTAACAAAAGACTGTCCAATGTACCCACAATCCTATGGGAGGATTCGGGACATTGGAATGAAACGAATAAGAACGAGTCGAATCTTTAACAAATATTAATTTCCTAACTCCTTCACCCTAATTCAAGTCATTAATCTGCACTTTTATAAGTATCTGCCTTATTTTATTTGAAGTAAAACTCGCATTCAGAAATACTCAAAACCAACTGAAGACAATATCAAGAACTAATAATCTTTCATAAAGATGTGACAATGTAATCCTTGGAAAATCAATAGCTTTGTAGGTAAAATGAAGATTGGCTATCTAAACAATATGTCTAAAATATCTTACTTTTCAAGAGTTAAAATAAAACTTAAATTCAAATCTCTTGAGTCCTAAAAATAGTTGCATTTATTATTACCGTGATTATGAAAAAAAAGGCTTAAAATTAGGCGAACGGAGGAGATACAAATTTTGTGAAAAGCTATGTATAAGAGAAAGTATTAGCTTTCTTTTGAGGTCTTTGATGATAAAAAGAGGCTTAGGATTGTTTATACGATAGAAAGTTGTAAAACAAGAAAAATTTATACCTATAAATTAGTTATTGATAATTCTATAGCTATTAATCGTTTAAGTTTGATAAATTCTATAACCTTTTTTTGAGATCAAGGCTTATCGTGCATAAAAAAACTTTAATCGACAAAACAAAAATCATTGTTATTTTCTCAAGACCACGAACAATAACAGTCGAATGAAATTATGAATCACGGATATAACCCTCGAACTCCCTCTCGCACGCCTCAAGCATACCACACCGTTAAGAAAGATAACGATTCTTTACACCGGAAAACCAAACTAATTGTCTCTTAAAATACATATAAAACTAGGAATTACCAGAGAAATTACAATTACCTTTCGAAGACATAACAATGCAACGGTTAATGAATTAATTGATATTATCTTTTTTCTATCACTAATCATAAATACATAGAGGAAATTATTGATAATCTAAACAAGTCACGAAAAAATTATGAAGGGTTCCTGCAAACAGGGAAACCAAGGAAATTGTGGGACAAAAATTGTGTAACATCCAACAAATATTTCGCGAGTAAAAAACATGCTAAGTTCATTATGATGAGTGAATAAAAAAGAAGGTAAAACATAGTTGGAAAAATATTGGAAAATGGAACCAATGTAAGTGTTGAAAACAAATTATGTAAGTTACAAATTGAAATGAAAGGTGGTAAGCCGACCTTGTGACGGCAAGAATGTGGTGTGCGATGACAGAAAAAATATAAAAGGAGTGTTAATCACTGCCAAATCGTGGGAAAATAAAAGTAACAAATATATATCTAGGTTTTATAATGCTAAAGTCCATGAGTGAAAGCCATATATCCGATAATCAATTTTAGCTGAGGGCTCTCACCATCGTTTTTATAAGAGCCGAGATTGTCAATTTTAGCTAATACGCGCCAGAGATGAGCTATGAGAAATTGCGCTTTTTTAACTTAGCAAAACCCAAATCTTTTACTGACTTAGCAGGTTTACAATCTGCAATACGAATTGCTAGTATATTACGAAAGGACTGAAGGAAAGTAAAGAGTGATCGTCTGTTAATATCAACAACCAGTAAGACAAAAACTCTGAGCTTTTCATAATTGAAAATCACAAGAAATCCGTTACTATCCTATAATATTTTTAAAAATTAGATTTATTAAAAAATTAGAACCATGGAAAATAAAACAGGTAATGAGTTTTACAAAAAGGCACTAAGCTTGATGTAGGCATGTAGTAAAAATTTGAAAAGATTTTGTAATAATAAGTAGGCAAGTTCCTGAAAAGAAATTGAATGCAAGGACGCCAAGAAAAAGGCGTAAGCTATCAAGCTGAGTTTCCACAATGAAAGTAACGGTCAGATAGAGCCCGTTAAGGTGTGTCAGGAAAAACTCAAAAATACTTTTATCCGCGTGAGTGTCAAGTTAGAAATAAGGGTTTCTATAATCCTTTAGGATTAAACAAACGAAATGACAATTTTTTTTAACATCGGTACAATCTTTTTGTTTTGGCCGGTCAGGTTAATCGAAAGAACTGTAAATGACACGGGCAATGATTTGCACCTGTTGATCTATCTAAAAAAAATTGCATTCTATATGCATTTTATGCATTTTGCCTTGAATGAGGAACCTACTGTACCATACCACTCAACCCATGAATTATTCAGGTAAATGCTTGATAGTAAAAAGAGAACTCTAATAGAGAAATTCACAACAAAAATTTTGATCGATTATTTCATATATAAAATTCCTCGCTCGTATTTTGACCAGTGACGTGTTTTTCAGAAACCTTGTTTGTAGAAAACCTAATTTTTGATTATGCTCACTGCTTAACAGTTGGTAAAATGTCCGGTAAATAAATACCGTGGTGTAAGTTATTGGGCTTTATAACTCAGGAATGTCTAAATATTTTATTTTAAAAAATTCTACTAATACATTTTTTTAAATTATAAACTCTGCTTAGCAATAAAAACTATCGCAATAAAAAATAAGTCACAATAAGAACTTATCCAATTATTATACAATAAAATTATGTTAATTTTGCTACGTGTCAGTTAATATTTACCGAACTAATATTTACGCTTAAGTATCGTGACACTGTAAGGAGAAGCTGAAAAGTTCTTATTAGTGGCACCTTAAAATATGTCTCACTTGTCTTATATTTTACTCTTAGCATTTGATTCACTTCACTTGCATATTATATAGTTTTATATTATTTACTTGGTTCATATTACAGTTACGGCAAATATTGCATCAGTTATAACGAACTATTACGTTTAGTCAACTATTGAATTTGATGTAAAGCAATTTTAAAATTTAAAAGCCCAAAATGAACATAGTGACTAATGCTACCTTATTATGTCTAAGTAAATGTTGGGTTTCAATTTTTCTGCTTGACATCTTAAGGTGAATGATCCAAAATAATGAAACTATTCAAAAACTTCTTCTTTCTCAAACTAAAAGTACCATATCAACTCGTCCAACTTTCACCATCAACCATTTAATATCAATTTGTATTCCCATTTCATTTAATTTCCACCATCAGCTAATTTATTTAAGTAAAAAATTTCTTTCTTTTTCTCTTTCCTCTGTCATTTACTCTAATAGGAAAGGGCCTGTATTTATAGGATCGTTATTTTACATAATGTGTAATATTAATACAAAAAATTTCCAATTTTCAAAAGTTTTGATATTGACAATTTCAAGTTGTACGCCTCTTTAATTAAAACTCAGTCCATGTAACTGACTATTCCAGGGTTCGGAGGAGGTAGATTTTCAGTGTTCTTTTTCTTTCTGAAATCCTCTCTAGTTGTATTGTAATATTTGTCCTGGCATCGTGTTATACAAGTTGGGCATATGTCAAGGTAGAAATTATCATTAAAAAAATTGATTTTTAGCTAATGAACTTATTTTAACAAATGTCCTTTGTTCATTAAGTTCTTTTTTAAAACTTAATTTTTACCAAAAAAAAAAGGTTTTTAAGTGTCTAAAAAAAAACGTAACTTAAAAGAACACCTATAATTCCATTTTCAGTTTCCGTCAAAAATGATTATTCCTTTCTCGGTGTTGAAGATAATAAATTGCAGAACTAAAACGGAATAAAATTAAAATGTATAGTTGATAGTTATAGTTGAGTTTTAATCCCGTTTTTCACCTTTTTGGGAATAACAAGATACGGGAGGAGGATTTGAACTCGCGACGACAACTTCTCAGTCTGGCATTTAACCACTTCATTACAGACCTCACGCATAAAATTAAAATAGCTAACAGGTTTTATTCCTTACGAATCGTTAACTTAAATTTGATTTGCCACAAGGAAATGTCTGTCATCTTGAGAATTATCCCTCGATGAAAATATCTCCTGATATTTGATCATGTTTGTTCGAATGCAATTGCAAGAACATTCAAGCGACATAAGTGAATAATGCAACTATTGATACATTAAATTTTCATAATTATAGTAATTTCGGTACAATACATGGATGATTAAAAATTTTGCTCGCCAAGTAAGTGCGAAAACAGAATGAATAAGCCGTAAAGGCTTTACGTCTATCTTTTGTATAAATATCAAATAAAATAAAAATAAAAAATATATTTACAGTAATAGATTTTTTACATATTTTTAATTGTCCTTTTTGATTGTATTTTTCATCCCTCCTATTAACCGGTTTGATACTGCTAAGCCTATTGATGCCTATAATTAGCCTTGTAGAATTAAAAATATAAAATTTTAATATTGCAAAACCCCAGAGTATCGAATTTTTTTGTTTTCGTTTTCCTTTTATTATTCTAATGTGACAGTAGGGAGCCTGTATTACAGTAACTTAATACCAATTACAAAAATTTTCAAAAATAAGCTACAATACGGTAAAAATTGATTTTCTTTTCTTTTTTTGATTTGAAAATCTATTTTTTGCGTTTACCGATATAATAATAATAATAATAATAACTCGCCTTTAAAAAAGTAGTATGTAGACTTTCACTGAATAAAATCTCACAATGGCACTCCATTCCCCCCAATACTTTCTCCAACTTAAAGGGTCTAATGGTTCTAGCTCCTGCTCGTAAAGCGCTAACATACGCTCACTGCTACTGCAAAAAAATAAATGACCTAAATGCAAAGCAATGATAAACGGGAAAAATGAGCCATAATTTGCGACACTAAGATTTCTCACAATGCATTGATGAACCAGTGCAGTCGAAATTTTATTTAAGTGGAGGTCATTATCACAAGTATTTCTCAAATTTGATTCTTAATTCACCCGACCCATCTAATTCAAAAAATCATACTATATTTTAGCTCAAACAAAGACAATAAAATTGTGATATTAGTATTACAAATTGAACGGTATAACTAATTCTTTCTTATTCAAATACGTGTACAGATTGGCAAAATTTAATTTTGTGCATGTCTAGAAAACTCACTGACAAATTTCACTTCATGTAGTATCACATTACTGATTAGATTTTTAATTACTCGCGTAAACTTGACATTACAATATTTTAAGTAAATGAGAGCGCCAAAACTACATAAACATTTTCCATTCAAATGAAAAACAGCTCAATATTCTATTGTAAAAGTGCCACTTATTCCCAATTGCAATTTCCTTTTAGATGAAAACGAAGTTGCCAAGATTGAGCAATTAGAAAATACTCGTTTGTTGGAATGATTTTGGCTGATTCAAACAAGTCGGCTTGCATAATACCGACAATGTCTTCATTTCTGAAGAATCAAATGCTATCAACTTACATAACATAAATCAGTGTTTTATACCTTTATGGTCTTTTATTAGGAAAAGTTGAAAGAAACGTTGACACATCTGCATCACTAGGTACTGCAGTACTAAGAAACTGAGGCACTGAGTAATTATGTTTGAAAATATTTTTAACAAGACCTTGAAACTTACACATAAAATAGGCAGAATTATAATAAAATGCTTATGAAGGTCAAATTTTTTTAGTAATTTGAAACAGCTTTTAATCTGCCTTTTGAAGAAATTGTTGCTGTCACTCAGCAAAGCGAACGTCGCATAAAGTTAGGAACTTGCCAAATAATAGTAATCAGTTTCAACGCAAATAGAGGAATTTATATTTTCTTTCAACTAATTTGTTTGAAATATTAAAATTCTCAAAATGGAGCAGTTTCTTAGAAAGTTCAAATAAAGAAATATGAGTTACGCTTAGTTTTGAGCTAAACTTAAGAAACATACGCTATTAAAAACTCGTTATTTATCTACCTAAACAACTGAAGAATTGACGAGCATATAGTCGCAAAAACCTGCCCTATATTTCTTTTACTTTGTTCTGTACCTGTTTTATCCACCCATAGCTTGATATTTTCGTCACTTTTTCTGTACAAAGAAAAAAGCTGACTAAACAAATTAGCTAAATATGAAGAAAAACTGGATTTAGGGTGACATTAAAAAGACAGGATTAATTCTCTAAATAACAATGCATACTCTATAAGCAGGAAAATATAATATTCTAGATTTTTTTCTTTCTCAAATTTTTATCAATTTTAATCACACCTTACGGCTAAATAATGCTAATATCTTACTTTTGATATTAGTCAATTTGTAATTTTTAGTGCTAACCACCATTAATAGAATTTCTGGAGACACAAAAGATGTACAAGCAGAAGACAGCAAAAACATAACTACAAGAATCCAACGAGAAGTGAACGAAAGAGAAAGAAGGCTGATACCGTACACGACGTATTATTTAACCCAAGGCTTCAACCCCAATTCCGGCGTAAGACAGTAGGTAGTGAACACAAATTAATTGCGAGTTATGGTAGAAAAAAATTATCCAAATTGCATAGTATTTTTTTAAAATTCATTTTAGGAATATATTCATACCCATCACAACATCTCGAGAAAATGTTTTGAATTATGAGGCGGTTCCGCAAATTCCCACAAGCAACCTTCAGAACGGTAGATTGCAAAATCCTTCATTAATAACCACTCCTACGGTCAAGGTCGCATATTTATACTATTTCAGTCGTTTCATGCTTAATAAGTATAACAATGACAAGAAAATATACCAAGATATTTGCTTTAATTTCAGATTGCGGAGCCCACATTGCACTATAAATCTAAAGTTGGAGAAATTCACACTTCGGGTCCAATCTATGAATATGGTCCAGAAGCTTTACGGCCACAAGTTCAATTAAAATCAATTGAGTCCGGAACTCGATCTCAAGAAGTTGTCAAAATAAATCCCACGGCAGTCGAATCAAAATTTATAGCACCTCAATTAATTACAATCATTCCACTAATTAAAAGATTCCCCACTCCGGATGAAGCACCAAGGCCTTTTAGTTCTCTTAGACCTCAGTATACTTATACGAGAACAAAAGTACAAACGCTCATCCCTAATTCGCAACATGGCATAAATAATAAAGATTATTATGATAAAACTGTTACGCCCCTACGGACTGAAAGTTCTTATAAAGGAGACAATGCCTATGGAGCCAACATAGTACAGCAATACTCGGAAGATTCGACACCCCATGTTGGCTCGATAAACGATAAAGACAAATATACATTTGTAAAAATATTTTACAGTAGTACAACACCATCTCCTTACATGACCGATTTCAGATCTCATCAGGAAGAAAACAGAACACCTAAGCCCACGAATAACTTTGTCCCCATCCAGGATGATTTCCATAAGCAATTAAGTCCTACCTCGCTTAGTCACACCTCAGAACCAATAGAAGTAAGAATAGTTCACAATTTGTCGCCCAAAAAACTTACAACATCGAATCCTGACCAAAAGCAAATTTATTATTACAACCAAGATATAAATGAAGGCAAACAAAATCTAATTAACTACCAAGGTTCACAAGAATCAACTCGAGACCAACAAGAAAATTTTCCGCTGTCTCGGGAACCCCAAACAGTTGCTCAAGTCACACAAAACCTTACACCAGTTCCAGTAATACATAACCTAAGAAAACTTCTTCCAACAATAGAACATGTTGAAAATGAAGATGAAGAAACTGTTAATACGAACAAGAAACCGTCAGCCCCGAATTTTTTAACAATTCTCAAGGAGGCCGATAATCTGCCACAGAACCTTACACCAGAAAATATTGACAGTGGTATAAAAACGCTTGCACTTATTCTTGAACGTCTTCAACAAGAAGAGCGTCAAAATATCCAGGTATCCTTTAAAAATAGTGTGCCAGTCGTTAAAAAAATTTCCATTAAAAAAAAAGTTGAATTTTTAAAACCCACTCGATTCATTTGGTAGATTTCATCTACACCTGAACCATCAACAGTCAACGTTAAAAACAATATTCAAGACCACAAAAAAAAGATTCACAGTTTTCCACAACCTTCAGGCACCAGTACACCTGGAAGACCAGGCATCGATTACCCAGTATATTCGACAATACCGCAAACGAATTTTGACTGCTCTACTCAGCGGTATAAAGGTTTCTTCGGTGATCCTGATACAAACTGCCAAGTAAGTAAACCACAAATTCACATTTTTATACTAATAATTGCTTACGTATGATCTTAAACCAATGCCATTCATTATTTGTAGGTATGGCACTATTGCGATTTAAACGGAGGACAAGCTTCATTTTTATGTCCAAATGGAACCATTTTCAGTCAAGTTGCTCTAACTTGCGATTGGTGGTTTAATGTTAAGTGTGCATCAACTTCTCAATTGTACGTTTTGAATGAAAGACTATACAAATACATTTTACCATTTTCTCCAAGTTTCCCAGAAGATTATTCAGGACCCGTAGTGGACAGATATCTATCAGCTAAGTTCAGAGAAATGGAAACTAAAGCGAAAATAAAGGTAATTTTACGAAAAGTCACAAAAATTCTAACGAGCAACATGATTTACCAGACAGCTTTGTGTAGGATTAAATTGTTATTATTATTATTATTATTATCTTCAGTCTCACGATACCAGATTATATTTGTCAGAACCGGAATCGTATTGTTCGTTATTGTTATTATTATTATTATTGTGGTTGTAATGTCGTTTTCACCCTTTTTTGGGTATAACAGGATGCGGGAGGAAGATTCGAACTCACGACCATTATGTCCAAGTCAGGAACTTTAACCACGACACTACACCTCCCGCGTTTAGGATTAAATTACCCAATACTAAACAGAACCAGTAGAAACTATTTTACTTTATGAGTAATAGATTTTTTTTGTGTAATAAAAACTATTTAATAAATATACAAAGATTTTTTCAGTGCAATAAAATAAAAATTAATTATAATTTTTAAAGTGCGAAACAAATGTTATTTGAGAACCTTTAAAAGAAAGGTTAGCAGTAAATGTGAAGCAGAGATTTAGATTGCAGGTCTAAGACTCAATATTAAGGATGGCGTTGTAGTATAGGTCCAACTAATTTTGAATAGAAAATAAAGAAAAGTTTTGCAAAGTATTTAAAACGGTTTATTTTGGAAAGAGTTCCATGGAGATAATGATTAGTTTAGACAAAAATCTTCTTTTTGTTTTTAGTTCTAGGTTTTCTGATAATTTTAGAATGACACGTTCTGACCATTAAAATTATAAGGCTACATTCACATATGATTTTTATTTTTAGGCATTAAAATCACTAATAACGACGCCAAAACCCGACAAAACTAAAAACAGCACGACCAGCACCGTGGAGGAATCTAAACAATAAGTTCACAATTTCAAAATTTAAGTTCCTGATATTTTATGCTGTGCCACAAGAATTTTTAACTTCAAATCGTAAAAATTTGTTATAAATTAATTTTTATTTTAAAAAATTCACAACGCATTTCTTAAAATTTTTCCTCCATATAGTCAAGATCCTTCAACTAAGTGCGAATTGCAAACCTATAATTGTAAATATCACTTTTTCTTACAGATGATAAAAGTGCCAAAAAAATAGATATAAAAATCATGACTGTTTTAGGAGAATGTAAAATTTAAAAAAAAATTAAATCTTAAATTTTATTTGTCCTTCTTTCAAATAATTAATTAAAAATAACTATAAGCCCACACAGAATAACACTTACTTCTGCAAATCAAGTATTAAGGCCAATTCCTGACAGTCATTTCAAAAGAATTCCTTATTTCAATTGATAAGAAAAACTCAAATAATTATAAATTTATTTACTAGTTTATGTAATAGTTTCAAACTTTTGATTGTTAATAATAAGAAAATAAGATTAAGGCAGAAGAAAACAAAAAAAATGTGATGTAAGACATGTCTGGTGAAAAACATGTTTTAATTCTGTACCTGTTAAGTGACAGTTTTAATACTGTAGGTGATACAGCAAGTGCAATAAAAGAAATTTTTTAAAATGATTTATTGATCTTTATTGGACTAAAAATCCATTTTACAACTTCATTTGATGATGAAGCTAAAATTGACCTCACTACACCTTATTACTTACCTAGTAAAGCAGTACATCTTATTAATCAAATCAAACTTGACATTTACTCCTTGACTGACTTTTCTACAATTTAAACCAGTCACTCTAAAGACAACTAAAATCTGAAAATACATGATGGTATATTAATTCACACAATCTGCATGTGTTCTTAAAAAAAAGCTCATTAGCATTTCATAGGTACTTGTTTAGTCCTGTTTTGGAAAACACAATACAAGACAGGACCACTCTGAGCTTCTTCAGGATGGGGCCCCATTCTGGAGAGGGTATATGGAAAGAATTGAAGAGGTCTTGCTTCATTTAGGCTGGTGTTGTACATGTAGGCAGGTAAAGTGAGGACACTTTATATGTGTAGTCTCAGTCCCAGCCCCAACCATGTGTTCTTGGACTGCCCAGTCATGGAGGGCAAAAGAAACAGGCTGCTGCTAGAGACAAAGGAAGGTTGTGTCAAAGTTAAAAGAGATTTTGGAGGGATGTCTGCTTAAGGCAAATGCAAATTGCAAATAAAGTACAAAAAAAATTTAATTTAAATTTCTGAAGTACAAAAAAAAAATGGACCTTTTGTGAACCCTACCAACAAAATACACAATGCACTATGAAGACAATAATCAAATAAATAAATTTTAGTTTAATTTGGGGTGAGAACTGAGATTTACGCTGCTTCCCATTAGTACTACCAGTAGTGTATTTTTGCAAAATTTTTACAGCAATGAATTTTATTATAAAACTTGACTACAAAATTTACAACATGTAGTTTAATGAAGTTCCTCCAGTTGTCTTGCCTTGAAAGAATATATCACTGTTACGTCCATAGAGTTAAAATTCCTTGGGTAGTGACGCTTTCCTTCCTCTGTATGACTTAACAATATGACGTCCGCTCGTCTAACGTAGATTTTTTCGTGTCGGTGCCGGTGACATGAGCACTCATCCTGCCTGAGCACCTGTAATATTTTAAATTCTCAACATACGAACTTTAGTGATAATCGTTCACAGATGTAAATAAGTACAAGATCGCCAGCGACGCATACACAATAATTTCCGAATGTGGCACCACCAAAACTCAGCCAATAGTATTTGTAAAATATTGCATGGTATTAGAAAATAACAGAACCAAACAGTTACTCAGGTTAACAACAACATATATTGTTTAATACAACGTGTTACATTTCACACACAACTAAGACTGCCGCCATTACATTAACGACCAACGACAAACCAGAGTTCACACACTCTATGGAAATCGGATCATATTCTATTGGCATGGCACCAGTGTGGGGCCACCAGACGCTACAGTGTTAAGGCACATTGTTGCCAACATTCAGATATAATTTACCTTTTGATTTGTCAACATTGATGTGAAACTGAAGTAGTGTTAAGGCGGATTTGTTTTATTTGAAATCTTCTTTTTCAATTTGAGAGCGTAAAATTGAATTTGGTTCAATGATACTTTTAAAGTATTATTTACGCAATTGTTTTTTGAAGATAGTATTTTACAAAGAAAACAATAGGGAGTCTTGAATATTATTAATAGTGTTTAGGTTGCAAAACAATTTTGGTTTTTAGCATTAATACTGGTATAGCAATAAAAACTGCTTGGAGCTTTACTATTGAAATGGCAGAAGTTGAATCGCTTTATAATACTTCCTTTTCTGTTGAATCTATGAAAGTTGTGGCTGAAAGTATAGGCATAAGTAACTTACCAGATGATGCTGCAAAGGAGCTTTCAGATGACGTATCATTCAAGCTGAAAATGATAATACAAGTAGATATTTATATATTTTATTACATTTATATCATGTTTACTTCAGTTTGAAAGGTTTTGTGAAGTCCTTGAGAATGTGTACAAGTCAGGCAAGCCCTAATTTCACTATGTCAAAACAAAGAAGCCATACAACAAAATTCTTGCCTATTTAAACTGGCAAATTATGTTCAGTTAATTCTGTTTTTTTTCTTCTAGGATTCAATTAAATTAATGCATCATGGAAAAAGGGAAAAGTTATGCACCAGTGATATAGACAATGCATTAAAAATGAAAAATATTGAACCAGTTTATGGTTTTTTTGTACCAGATCATATACCTTTCAGATTTGCATCAGGTGGAGGCAGAGAACTTCATTTCATAGAGGAGAAAGAAGTTGATTTGAATGAAATCACTAATGCTCCTTTACCAAAATTACCTTTAGAAATTACTTTGAGGGGTAATTGATAAATCATTAGGTTACTTAGTTGTAATTGAGGTTTAATCCTGTTTTCACAGTTTTTTTAGGTAAAATAAGTTTCAGGAGTAGGGTTTGAACTCACAACTATAACTTCATAGTCCACACTTTAACCACTACACCATAGGCCACTATGTCATAAACCATTAGATCACTTATTTTTGGTTGAATTATTTAATATTTTGGGGATTTGTTTACAGCTCACTGGCTGGTAATTGAGGGAGTACAACCAACAATTCCAGAAAATCCTCCACCAGTATCTAAGGAGACACAAAGACTTGAAAGTGTTGACCCAGTCACAAAATTAAATCAAAATGGAAAAGAAATTAGTGGAAAACCGACCACAGGAAAATTACAAAAACTCAAGAATGTTGAAACTGTTCATGTTAAACAACTTGCAACTCATGAACTTTCAGTGGAACAACAGCTGTATTATAAAGAAATCACAGAAGCTTGTGTTGGTGAGTGAATTTGTATGATTAATATAAAGTACCATCCAAACTAAGTTCTTAAAGGTCATTGTTGGAAAAAATTGTAAATTGAAGTGACCAAAATTATTTCTCGAAGTTAAAAACGTTAAACACTGGGTTTTTACACCGCGTCATGTTTGTAAACAAAGCCAACGTTTCGTCCACTTCGACAGCTGTGGACATCATCAGGGCGAACACTGCTCAATAACAGTAATGTTTTGTATTCCCAATAAAACACCTACCAGTCCCTGAGGAATGGACTACAAGTTGTTAATAGAACAAAAGGGTTTAGCTGAAGAACAGACCAATGCTCAAGCCCCAGGAGTAATACTATTAGAATGAGAAAATTAATTAGGCAGATAGCCAGGAACATTCAGAAAGTAACATTAGGGACAGTAAAGCATATTAAAAACTGATCTGTGACTACAGTATAAATAAAGATCTAATTACCTTCCCTTGATAATCAACTCATCATTTACTACTTAATGATAAATCTTCCTTCAATTTTACTAATTCATACAGAATAATCAGAATGAGATATTTTCATGTGTATTGTAATTAATTACAGGTTCAGATGAAGGTAGAAGAGCTGAAGCTCTTCAAAGTTTGGCCTGTGACCCAGGTCTCCATGAAATGCTTCCTAGAATGTGTACCTTTATTACTGAGGGAGTTAAAGTAAATGTAGTTCAAAATAATTTAGCCCTCCTAATATATCTGATGAGAATGGTCAAAGCACTATTGGACAATCAGTCTCTTTACCTTGAGAAATATGTATGAATTTCTTTTTGTTGCTAATTTTTGTAACAGTATTTAACAATAATTTTTGACTTTTCAGTTGCATGAACTGATCCCTTCTGTTGCCACTTGCATAGTCAGCAAACAATTATGTATGAGACCAGAACTGGATAATCACTGGGCACTCAGGGATTTTGCATCTAGATTATTAGCCCAAATTTGCAACAATTTCAATACATCTACTAACAATGTTCAAAGTAGAATCACAAGACTGTTTAGCCGTGCTCTTCAAGGAGAAAAGGCTCCTCTATCATCTCTTTACGGAGCTATTCAAGGATTATCAGAATTAGGATCAGAAGTAGTCAAAGTTTTAATTTTACCTAAAATTAAGTTTTTAGGTGAAAGATTAGAAGCCTGTAATGATTCCTCGACCACAAATTCAGACAAAATAGCTGCAGGACATATTAAACCTTTGATTGTTGTAGGTTTATTTTGAAAGCGGTTTTTTTTTAATTGAAGTTTTATTACACTCATCGATTCCAAACCGCCCATTCTTACATTATATGTCATCATACTTGGAAGTTGTTTTCAGTTGAAAACCTTATTTTGATAAGAATTAGTTTTTTGCCTTTTTCACTCTTTATTACCTGAGTAACAGACGTAGAATTTTTATAAATATCAACAGAAAGTAGTGGCGCCGTTGTTGAAAAATATTCGAAATCCGCCCGATCATCTAGAAGAATATGGTAGTGAATATGGTTATCTGGGACCAGCTTTGCATTCTGCAGTCGTTAAAGCCCGAATGGCACCACCACCAACCAGCCAGCCAAATACCTCAATAATTTCAGCTTCAGGTATTCGCGCCACGAATCAACAAAGTATAATTGCAGCTCCAGCCACAACTCGAACTCTAGTTGTCACTGGAAATCAAACTCGGCCTGTGATTTCAGGAACTGGTCAACAACAAAAGTATTTGTTTTTGGCGCGACCTCCCGCACCAAATTCAGTTAGTATTTTTCTAAAAGTATTACTAGCATCAGTCATTCCTTGTGATAATTTTGTTAATTCAAAATCAAAAGTTTTATTGCTATCTAATCTCTTTCCTCAACTTCACTTTTCCACCTTTAGGAACCTAGCCGCGAAGTTCAACTTTCACAATACACATATTGTGACGTTTTCAATTTACCAATCATATTGTTCATTCCAGGCAGGCGGAGGAAATTTGGTAAAAATCGTAACATCTTCGCACGGGGGCACTTCACAAAAGATTCCTACGTCCACACCACAGATGACCAAGGTTGTGGTCGTTTGTATGGCTAATTCCAGTAGCATTTCAACTGGTCCCGTCATCACACAGGTACAACTTTTTCCCGTTTCTAAAATTTGCTTATTTCATATTTCTAATTGCGGCATTCAATACTGCTGCAGTCATTGTTATTATATTTCATTTATAGTTTAGTAAAATGAATTATAGTCTAAAAAATTTCAAATTGGTTACAGGCTGGCCAGCAGAATAAGACAATTTACGTAAATGCGCAACAACAGCAGTTCGTGAAAGTAGAAGAAGACAGTGGTATGACTTAAAAGATTTATTATGGCAACAGCTATATTTTTTGTACAACGAAAATCTGAATGCAGAAATCAAATTTAGCCTGTTCTACTTGAATAAATTTTAATTCAAGTTCAGTTTTACAAACCAATTTAAATATTTCAACATGAACATCTTAAAGCAAGTATTACATTGAAATATTTAAAATCTTTCAAGACTTTGGAATCTATTGAGCAAAGAGCATTCTCTAAAGATAAGTCAGTAGTGTCTATTTTTACTCACAATTCTTGGGGTTAAGCAACTGGTCTGCTCTCTAGATAAAGACTCCTTAAAATTAGACCAGCTACTTTTTGTCTTGGACTTGGGGATAGGTGACTGAGTTAAAAAAATAGCCAAAATTTGTATTTGGTTTGAGCCAGAAGAATTAAAGCCCATTTTTATATGAATTTTGTTGCATTACTTTTTCACAAAACTTCAAATGAACAATTCTTGATTTGATTGACTCTTGTAAATGTTCCTACACATGCTAAAATTACCTTTCATTGTTTTATTTTCTCAGATCTGCATTTTCTAACATTGTTTAACACCTTTTTCATACATGGAACTCTAACCTCAGAAACAGGTATATTCTTTTTTGAAAATATATTTTATATTGGCAAAAATATACAAGGTTGCGACGATGCGATGTTTAGAAAAAAAAATGCCCATTATGTAACATGTAAGTAGGCATAGAAGTATATTTTAACCCATTTCGTGTCATGATCCCCATTTGGGGATCGAGTGCTTAAACGCACCTACAACATTCATCTGACTTCGAGGATCAAAAATTCGACCAGTTCAATTCGCATGGTCCGGTAGGATCTCATCAATAAAAAAACACCGAAACTGGCCATGTACATGCATCCCCTTAGTCAAGGTCATTTTATCAGGCCAGTCGCAATTTACTGTCGTTAATGAGTTTCGTGAATTTTGAACGCGAAAAAATTATTTTCTCGGAGTTTAATTTCCAAAGTGGCGAATTCTTTTTAATTGTTGATGAGTACTGTATACTTTAGTAAAGGTTCCATTTTGCTACTGTAACTTGAATGGTAAATACAGCCCCAAATATCTCGATCCCCACTTGGAAATCATGCCTCATGCAGAGTACTTTTATCGTATTGTATATTGGGTTTGTATTCTGCGGGTTATGGCTTCTCGGCGTTTTTTTATTTAAGAGACATCAAAGGTTGTATACATAATGATGATTTATTGTCTTGTTAAAACGAGAATTTTGACAAAGGGCCTATAGACATTGTTGAGATTCCGCATAGATATCGAATTCCAATTTTCAAATGCTTTCGAAAATTTTTGGGAATACTTTCTTTTCTCTGGGCATTCTTATTATCTTCCTAAAAAAAGCTTTATTGGTGTGAAGATATGGATATGAACATTGAAAGCGTGAGAAATTGCATAAGTCGTAAAAAGATAATTAAAAATTGAACGGTACTTCACATCAGCAATAACTCCAACTTACAACACTCACAGCAATGTGATAAACTGTTCAAAATTCGACTACTAGTTGACCAGTTGAACAGGAACTTCCTGCTACTTAGAGCCTTGTCAGAAAATGTCAGTATCGATAGACAAATGGTTCGATACTATTTACGTCATTTACGTAAAGCAATACATTCGGTGTAAGCCCATACGGTTTGGATTCGAGCAAAGGCGATCTGTTATTCACAAACTGGCTATTGTTATAGTCCAAGAGTATGAAGGCAAGCCAAGAGGTGTTGACAATAAAGCATCTCTGAGCGAATTTGGAACATCTGTTGTCCTAAAGATGATTTCTATTTTTGAAACACAAAGTATACAGTATTTTCACCGGGTCCTCTCTTGTGAAACATTTACAAGATAACAATGTCTGAGCAACAGGAACTGTTCTATTGTGCAAGGCGAATAATTGTCATGGAACAGGATGAGCGATTGGAACAGACAATGTTATGAAAAAAACATTGAGGGGGAGTTACGACCACAGATTTGATTCTTTCAACACTGTCTGTCACATATAAGGACAACAATTCCGTAAGGCTATTGACAAATCATGGACATATTAGGCCCTTGTATAAGGCTTAACGATGGTGCAGAACTCAAGAGAAAGAAATTCAAGGAAACAATGTGAAATATGCGATGTTAGACTGCATATGCAATGCTTTTAGACAATGCTTTTACTATCAAAAGTACACGACATGTGGCATGATTCCCATTTGGGGAAAGGACTAAAATTACGATTTTTGAAAACGGTGATAATGTAAAAAGTGAAAGCATATTTTTTCCTTACTATTGGGATATAAATAAACATATGTATATAGCAAAAACTAAAAATTGTACTTAATGGGTTAGTGTTACTCTAAAACAAGTTCCGGTAGCAGGATGAAAATAACCTTTTTTGAATTTAAACATCTTAACGATTTGAGTGCTGAAAATTTTTTTCACATTTGTAACCAGAGTGCTACAGGTATTCTGATGATTTCAAAAATAAGTAATAAATTGTTAAATTAAACACTAACAATTATACATTTATCAACCGGTTTTAATAGTTTTCTCGTGCCTTGCAGACAAATAACAAAAGAAAATGAAAACAGGTATCTTACATTGATTTTTTTTAATATCATTTTTTTAAAATGTAAATGAACAATAGTGTAACAACAAAGCTTAACAATCATGTTTTTTCTACATAAAAGCCATAAGCGCCTTCTTACAACGAACGATAAGGTTGTTGCTACAGAACACTTATTGACATAAGTTTCGACCAGTTAATTTTTCCATGTGAAACTTTTTGTTTAAAGACTATGGTTGTGCTCATTCACTATAAATATCTATATAGCTATAGCCATATAGGTCTATATAGCTGTAAGCCATTCATTCTTTTTCCACATATTTAGTTACAGTGGTGTGCAAAAGTTTCCGGCCAGTAACATTTCATTGTTTAATTTATTAAAAAAAGAGCCTTTTTTGGAAGTTTTTCGTAGTCTTTCACTACATGGAAGATCCTCCAAACCATATTCACAACAATATTTTGCAACAATATCGTTGACAGTTGATTTGCCTACCGTTAATAATAGAGCAATCTTACAATGCAATTAAATAAATGATTGCAAGAGCAATCTCACGGATTTGTTTTTAGGTGTAACGAACCATGTCTGTGCTTGAAAGACAAACAGAGAGTGTGGTGTGGAACCATAGAAAGGATTTAGGGCTCCCAAACCTTTAAACTATGTTTGAACGGCTTCATACAACAACTTGTATTATGTGACCGGGAACTTTTCCACACGTCGTTTATATTTTCCATATTCGTAATAAAACTATTTATGAATTTATACAAGTTATATTTTTTGGTATGAATTTGTTTCTTATACCCTATAGTATCATATCACATTGATGAAAAATTATTGGGCTCTTTTTTTTTGATAAATTAAACAACGAAATGTTACTGGCCGGAAACTTTTGCATACCACTGTAGTTGAGGCATAAATTGGAGCCTTGTAATATTTTTTGTACAGTGTTAAATGTATGTATATAGAATGTACGCGTTCAAAAAAATTCTTCCATATTTATTGAAAACCACCTTCTTCCAATATTTGAGGGATCTTCTCTCATCCAAGTACGTGTATAACAGTCTATCTGTTTTGTCGACATCTCTCATGTATGTATTATTGTTGTAAATCATGTTAGATTTTTCCTTCTCAAATTTGAAATTTCCTGTCTTCATTTTTGTGGCCACGTTGTTGGCATCCGTATTCGTTGAAATTATTATAAGGTAGGATTTGTATTTTTTGTTGACCGAATAGATAAACCCTAATATTGACTGAAATTCATTCATAGAAAACATTTTCTTAAACTAAGCTATGGTCGGAGAAGAAAAAATTAAAAGGAGAATAGCCAAGCGAAATACGGAAAAACCTTGAAGAGAAAGGGTCGAGTGAGAAAGAATGAAAGATTATGGATGGGAAGACGGTGAAAAGAAGTGTCAAATCTAATAAGGCTTCATAGAAAAGCCCAAACTAAAAACAGAGCAAGGCGGACTGAAGAAAGAAAAAATTCCGCAGGGAGAGAATGAAGGATTACCTGCACAAAGTAAAAAAGGCAGTGTAAAAAAAAGTAACGGCAGAAGGCTTGTAAGCAAGGTGGACTTTAGTCGGTAAGTAAAAAGTAATAAAAAATTTCTGTATGTATAAAAGCAAAATCTAGCTGTGTATATATGTTTATGTCTCAGCAAGGAGACAGTAAGGATAAAGTAAGGATCGGAAAATAAGGGACAGCGGAGCCTAGAAAAAACAAGCACGTTTTCACTAAAAACTCTTTATTGACCGAACCTTAACAGTGACAGAATGAAAGTAGGCCAATCACTGAAAATATGTTTAAAATTAGGTTAAAATAAGGCTATACCAGCTTTGAGAGGAGTAATGTAGTGGTGTTACAGTCTTTCTGAGATATACCAGAACCAAAGATGATAGCACAATTTATTACTTACAAATGGTAGAGTTTATCCCAGCGGATATTCCACATAAACATGTCAAGTATCCACTTGAACTCCACATGGCCCTCTTATACCCAAATCACCACCATCTTTTAAATTTAACAAACCTTCCCATGCATGGGTGTTAAGAGTCCACATGTGTTTTAAATCCAAATAAGGAATTTCACATGCCTCCTTAACATTTACACCCTTAACTATCTTCACCAATAACTCAGATGGTCTGGTTAATAAGTGTCAACATCTAAAACCCAATTTTAAAATAAATAATTGAAATATTAGAAGTATGGGAAACCAAGCCCAAAAAGGAAGGGGAGGTTTCTCCTATAAAAACCCTGGGTTTTAGATCTCACATTGTCAGACAGCATTCTACTCTGTCCTGGCCAGTGTGCTGTGTTCAAGTGGTGCCTAGTTGCTTTGGTGATGGAACAGTGGTAAGTTTTTTTCACATTCATTTCACTTATTTGTTTCATTTAATTTTCCTGTTTATGTTACCCTATAAGAGTGGTTAAAGTTCCTGACTGTGATGCAAATGATCGTGAGTTCGAATCCTCCTCTCACATCCTGTTATACCCAAAAAATAAGGGTGAAAACGGGGATTAAAACCACCACCAATAAAATTATAATGATACCAGCATCTGAACGTTGGTGAAAAGTTTGGTGACAACTTTTTGGTTGTACTCGCACTACGCAATAAGTTGGCGTCTAATGCATCGCTTATAATGAAAACCCCTTTAACGTTTTCTTTGACACCGTTTTGACGCGGTTGGTGAAAAATCAAAAACTGTTGTCTACAAATAAATGACTATAGTATTACCTTTTTAAAGGGCCATTACTTGTATAATACGTCTTCAATTGTTGAGCCTTTAACCGAAATTTGAGGGAGTTTTCTTGCATTTTCAAAAGCTTGACCAAGCGTGACACCTTATGAAAAATGCTAAGGCTAATAATTCATGGCGAAATGCTAACTTCTGAAAATTGTTAGATATGACCTGGATTCCATAGAGCAAGGGTCTTCAACCCGCGGCCCGCCAACAGCACTCTCAACAACGACTGCAAAAAATAATTTTTAGAAAAAAAACCGACTTCAAAAAATAGCCATAGTGGGTAAAGTTCAACTAACATAAAAATAAATAAATTAATTAATAATAACTCAAAAATCAAGTAAAATTCACTTAAAGGTATAAAATAATTATCTTATTTAGTACAACTAAACTACGAAATATTGACATGAAATTACTTTGTGAAGTCGGTGCCAAACAAACTATACTTACAAGCGAGCGTATAAAATTTTATTTATTTAAATTCCAATTAAAAATTCATTGTTTAATCATCCTGACCATTGCCAATAAAAAAATCCTAATAAAAATACCTATGGTCTGGCCCGCTGTGCAAAAACAAATTTTTTTTGGCCCTTGATTTGTAAAACGTTGAAGACCCCTGCCATAGAGGGTGAATATGCTGTTTAAGTAAAAGAGTACAATTTGAGTACACTTTTTAGATAAGGTTTGAATATAGTTTGTATGTAATTTCTTTGTGAATATAGTCTATTTTACTAACAAAAATTAGTCGTGGTAATAGACAGATGTGCATCCTGTTTTGTGATTGGTCGAATTGTAAGTCACAGGACTAGTCACCTGCTTTTCATTATTTTTGTTCTTTGCAAAAAATAATAAACCTAATAGTTCCACCTGGAAGAATAATTATCTATTTAAAATGGCAAACGCTACAGCCGCCATCAAAAACATACTACCGGATCTACAAAATGAAAAAATAGGTGAGTTAAAAAAAAAGAGTTTTTACATTAGCAAATTTTCTAACAAGAACTCATTTGGAAATGATTTATGCAAATGGTTTCATTTTCCCATGTTAAGGTTTTTAAACATCACTCTTAGTATAGTGTAAGTTACTCTTAAAAAAATAGTTTCTTGCGGTTATCATCATCATGATAACCGGAAATTTGTTACTTCGGGAAAATTACAAATATTCTTTTAATACTTAGATATGCTGGCAGCCACCAGTGTTTTGCAACATCAAGCATCAGAGATAAGAGCACAGAGGATTACTTGGCAATCTTATTCACAGTAAGGGTTAATTTATTTTGTAAGGGTGGGTTTCAAAAACTTTCTAATAGGAAAATTTTTTGGATTCAACACCCCTCACTTGTTGGAAATTAAAAAAATTAAAACTTTAACAGTCTCATTTCAAGAGGTTTGTAAGTATTGCTATGAGATTGTATTGCAGAAAAATTCGGAAATTAAATAGGGCTAATCATTTTAAAATTTCAAAGCAGTTACTCATTCCATAAGAAAAGGACACATTTCTCTCAAAAGTTTTTACACTTGCTATTTTTCAGATCTCAAATGATTTCACAGGAAGACTACAATTTTATAGTAGCGTTTGATAATGCTGATGCTTCAGGAAGGCAGAAGATTCTGGAAGAGAACAGAACTCAATGTGCAAAGACATTTTTAAATCTTTTGGGCCACATCTCAAAAGACCAAACCATTCAATACATTTTAATCATGATTGATGATATGCTTCAGGTTTAAAAATTTTATTTTTATGTCAGATTTATTAAAAGTATTTATCCAAATTCCAAAGTTTGATAGTTTTTTTTTTCCAATAGGAAGATAGAAGCAGAGTTGAAATTTTTTGTGAATATTCAGCCAAAAAAAAAGAAGGCTTTTTAGGTCCATTTTTAAACCTGTTGAATCGTCCTGATGGTTTTGTTCAGAATATGACTTCAAGAATCATTGCTAAAATGGCTTGTTGGAGTCCAGATCTTATGGACAAGTCAGACCTTCACTTCTATCTGGCTTGGCTAAATGATCAGCTCAAAATCAATGTGAGTGTTGTATTATTTTAATGTGATTAGAATAAGTCGAATTTTGAGGTTAGTACAAATCTAGATAGTTATTGTGATTAATTGTTTAGTAACCAGTGTTAAAATGTCCAAGTATATTTATGAGCAAAGTGTTTTTTCAATAACTCCTCATTTTGTTGCATATGTTTGTTTAAAATTAATTGTTATTTTGCAAAATCAGTTGTGAGTTGTCTTTTTCAAAATACCAAGGTTTATTCAAGTTCTTTTCATCTTAATGACAAAGAATTTAGGCATGTACAACATTGAATCATTATTTGTTACATGTCACTGCTACACTACAAAATTACAGTGGGAACCTCTCATAACATGTTTAATGTGCTCCTGAGGTTTACACACAATGTAAAAAACTCTTGTGCAAAACAATTTTTTTCATATAAATAATGTAAAACAGGATAATATGTTCCAGGCTGAAAGTAATGCCTAAAAAAATTTATTTAAAATTTATTTAGCATTTTTTAAAGAAAAAATTCATAAAAATTGTTGCCAAATATGATTGATCATACTGTATTTTCTTAGTTATGAACCTAATTTCTGTTTACTGCAAAGCAGCGTAGAGTTATTTGTGATACCGCATTATCATTTAAGAATTTCGTGGCGCATGGCTACTGTCTTATCCAGGATGATGCTTCTCTATCTACAAAGCAACAATTTCCACTTTCCTTTCAGCATTTCTCTTATTTCACAACATTTTTGCTTTGTGAATTAATCTTTCATTTTGAAACGTGTGTTTTAATTCCGGAAGTTTGAACAGAATTCGAGACAGAAGTCAGGGTTTGGAAAGAAAGAGACAAAAAAAGGAATAGCCAAGAAGTTATGTAAATGAATGAAAGAATTTTGGGTTCTGGAGAAGAAAATAAAACAGGTATAGAAAGATTTAAGTTTGAATGTGCCCAGATTTGTGGTTCGGAAGTCTTTTTCCCTACCTGCCGGGAGATTCCTCATATACATGTCGCCCATTATGCTAAAAATTGCTCCTTATGAGACATTTTTTGCAATTTATGTTGCTCGTTATGCGAATTTTCGTTACGAGAGGGGCTCCTTATGAGAAGTTCCACTGTAACAGTATTTCTGATGAAATGGGACAAAGTGATAAATTATTCCGACCTTTTTCTCCTCCTTATTTGCTTTTCAAAAATACGTCTCAGCTGAATTTGCCGTTAAGGCTAAGCATTTAGCATTCAAAGCTGAACAGGTTTATTTTTCTTGTGTCTGTTTAAACCCAGAGCTATTCATATGTGCTAGGAGGGACAAAAAAAGATGATAATATGAGTTGTCGTCCTATCATAAGAAGGGCCATATAAATGTAGGAGGTATTATGTATATAGTATAAATTATATGTGTTGACTTTTTCTATCATATAATATGTACTCAAACTTTACTAAAGATGTTTGTTCTTGTATGTTAATGCAAACATAACCATCATTTCTTTTAAGGTTAAAAATGTGCTTTTACTTGGTCGTCGAAAAGTTAAATTGTGCTTTCGGTAGTAAAACAAAAGTAGTGTTGCACTGAAAATCATGATACTAAGCTGAAAAAGCCGGAGCAGAAATCATTTGATGTATTTTCCGTGGTCATCTCATCTCTCTTGGAGTTTCTCAGAAGACAATTTTTAAATGAATTGAAAATCATTGATTTACACCTTTTATTTATGAAATCTTTGCAGTGTATCGAATCACTCCTGGATGGTTTATTTCAGCCTAAATACATTTTAAAAAATTAGATTAGTTTTTAATTGTGCAATGTGATATTTAACTAAGGTTTTTGCGCTTTAATGTTGTAGTTGTTGAATGTTGAGTTCATTTAATTTTCTTAATATCGTTCACATTCTAAGGAATTAATAGAAAATATTATTTACATTGTACATTTACAAAAAATAACCGTTGCTTTTACTGTCTCGTCTGGATAACCGAGAAGCCTACGTTTTTGTTTAAACTGATCAACAATGTTTTGGTTTCACATACGGAAACAAGATCCGCTGCTTTTCTTGTAATTAAACTCAATGGTACTTGTAACTAACGGGAAAGAGCTAATTTATTTTAAAAAATCAAAATAAAAAGAATGAAAATTAATATTTTTAGTTGGAATCACTTACAAGTAGTGATGTGCATGCTCATGTGAGAACAATCACTCTGCCATTGGAGTCGGATGATATCACGGATGGCACGCAAGGAACTATTGTTAACGTCACTTTGGAGATGATGGTTTGTTTGCTTTTTTGGAGGCGTTAATTTTATATGATAGTAGGTCATTGAGTAAGAATTATGTTTCCCATTCAGGACGAATCCAATTTTTTGTGAATTTTTTTTTTTGTGGTTTTTCACTGTATTTAGCACTACTGAGTTATGTAGTAAATTTTTTTTTGAATAAAAGAACTGAATTCCTTAAATTGATGGTTGACAAAAGCCTAAAACTTCTATTTATCTACTCACCATGTGAAAAAAAAAATGTTTGTCAATGTATTAAAACCAATCCTAGTAATGTAAGTCGCACGTCTCTCTCTTTATAAAACACAAAATTGAAAAAAAAACTAAAATTGAATGTTTCGTTTAAAAAATGTTAAAAAACGTTTCCAGTTGAAAAACCTAAAAACAAATTACGTCAGCGGTTCAGGGTTAAACAATTTTTTCTTTAGGTAGGAAGTAGTGCAGTTGAGCATGAGAATATTAAAAATATCAATCATTGTATAAAAATAATCAACGTAAAGACCGAGTTTTGCCAATAGTAAAACTCTTGTTTAATGTATAAATTACCTCAACGCACTTGACATCATGGGGTAGTTTTTTTTTAATTGAGGTATATACGAAAAATTACGAATAAAAGCCGTTTAAAATAATTTTAATTTTATTAAGGTTTCAAACTTACAGCCTTATTACCGGTAAGAATTGCTGTTTATTTTTATCCGGAGAATCTAGTCGAATTTTAAGAAGAAATTTGATAAGTTTCAGCAGGTCTTGTTTTTATTTAGAAATAAGTGAGTAGAAAGAGACTATTCAAGTTGTGAAATTTCAAGAAAATGGTCAATTGATCAATTCTAGTTAAATTTCTCATTGTGTTAAAACTTAACATTTTTGACAGGCATTTAAATACGTTACCTTTATTGTAAGTATTATATTTTTAACCGTTTTACTGCGATACAGCGCTATCACGCTTAACTTGTAAACCGAATAATGTTGCTGTTTTTAGTTTAATTTTCGAATTTATTGAAAACAGTTGTGCGTACATTTATTGCAGTTAATTATAAAAGCACCATGCCAAATTCTATTTCGTCTGAAAGTGACTAAGATATGAGTAGTAATAATGAAGAGTATAGTAATGACTTAGTAACTAAACTCGTTTATTAGGTCTTTGAATAAGTTCTCTATTTTTTTTATACATGGCAGTAGCAGTACTCTAACACATACAATGATGTATTGTACCTAACCCTGAATTTCAGTGTATAATTGTTCGTTTTAGTTCAAAGTAATTTTTAATTATTTCTGAAAATGTCCACTGCTGTGGCAAACAAAATGTATTTTTGGGGAATTTTTAGTAAAAATTACTTTTTTTAATACTAATTAAGTAGAGTTAGTTAAAATCATTTTTATTATTTTCCCAGAAAAATAATTACGCATTTCACCTCGCACTTTTGGCGTATACATAAAAAAAATTCCTTCCGCAGTCAAACGGTTAAGGTAAAAACATAAAAAAAAGGCGTTTGGTTTTCAATTGAAGCAGTTTTCTTTTTTTTATGTATTTTTTGATATAATGAAACAGTAAGAGATGAAAATCTTGAGGCCATTTAAACAACCTCTTAGTTTTGAGTTATTAATATTTTATTTAGTTTGATAAAATATATTTATTTTTAGAACAATGAATATATGCAGTCGGTCGCTCGTTGCTTACAAATGATGCTTCGAATAGATGAATACCGCTTTGCTTTTGTTTCTGTCGACGGGATATCGACAATTGTGAACGTTTTATCTGGACGGGTGAACTTCCAAGTGCAATACCAACTTATATTTTGCCTCTGGGTTTTGACCTATAACCCACTTCTTGCGGAAAAAATGAATAAGTAAGTATTACAAAAAAGAAATGCTTTTTTCTGAACCTATTGCCGAAGAATCAACTCTAAAAATTAAGGAAAAAAACTGGGTCATTCCATATCAAACGGACCAGATTTTGAAAAAGTTCCAGGTCGACCATCTCCGATTTTGTTTAAATTTTACAGGAGTGTTCCACCAGGTCTTGGATGAAAATCCCCAAAATTTAAATTCGAAATCTTTTCGGGTTCGTCTTCTATCAGCGTCTAAAGAGAATGGGGCAGCTCCGATTTCGGGCGGAGCTGTCAAAAATCGCCAACTTTAATCGCTCGCTGTAGACTAACTGTACAACTTAGAGAGTTGCGCTTTTGCATGCTAATATTACTTAATATGCTCTTTCAAATAAAAAAGGACACAGTTGAGATACTTGGCCGGTACAACCGCCAATCGTCTACCTTGTTTGAGTGCTGAGCTATGGACGCTGGAATTGTGACAAAAAATTTGTTGCGCTCGAGAAAAATCCTGTTTTTGCGCCGTCATATCTTTTTTCTGGGATTGAGGATCTTTTCGAGATTTTGTATGCCGATAGTGTGTTATTAATACTATAATCCTGTTTTTATTTGACTTTCTTATCCCCATTACTTTAGGAGATATGGGTATGCGAAGAAGGCGAGAAACTGATTTTGGCCAAAGTTTGCGGCCAAATATCTCAACTGTGTCCTTTTTTATTCTTTTCTAACCAGTATCATTGGAAAGAGCATATTTTCAGCAAGCTTTCAAACCCACCCAATTTAATTTTAGAGCGGCGACTATGAGTGGGTCAAATTTGACTCTAAAGATTGCCTATTTGAAACAATTTAGAAACTTACCTCACCCAACCCTTTGACGTACACAAGGGTTGGAGGTAAGGGTTAAAAATTTTTTTCCAGAGATATATGTCTAAGGGAAGCAATAGAACACATTTATACCATAATTTGAACAATTACTTGCATAGGACCCAAAATATCGAAAAACCAATAACAACACCCCGTTCGAAAATGAAAGAATGTGTCCCATAGTATATTTTATATATATCTCCGAAACTAATGAACCTAAAATGCTGGGGAAAAATCCTAAGCGATCCTTTGAAGTCTTCATGAAAAGTCGAAAAATTTTAAGAGTCTAACTTTATTACAAAAAAAGTTATGATGAAAAATTTGTCGCGCTCGCATCGATTAGATCCGTTCGTCCTTAGTTTGTTAAGCTTTTATTCCTAAAAGAATAAAGCTGGGGAGGATTAGTGCGTAGTGCTTATTCAAGCTCAAAAGAAATTGACTTTTTATAGATATGTGAGACACATTTATTTTCTAACAATTTTGCCTTTCAGATTTTATGTCATTCCCATTCTCACTGACATTCTTAGTGACACAGTAAAAGAGAAAGTGAGTCGAATTATTTTGGCAGTTTTTCGAAACCTTATTGAAAAACCAGAAGACAGTGAAATATCGAAAGAGCATTGCATTGCCATGGTTCAGTGTAAAGTTCTGAAACAACTCAGTATTCTTGAGCAAAGGAAACTCGACGACGAAGATATTTGTTCTGATGTTGTTTATCTCAATGAAAAACTTCAAGCATCCGTGCAGGATTTGAGGTACGTTTAGGTCGATATTGTTATTATAATTTTGTATGGCATTCATTTCAAAAAAAAGAATGATTGTTTCTGTTAGGAATGGTATGTTTCGAAGTGGAAAGGTTTAACTTCTTTTACTGAAGTTGTTACACATTTCAGTTCTTTTGACGAGTATGCTAGTGAAGTTAAGTCGGGCAGACTGGAGTGGAGTCCAGTTCACAAATCTGCCAAATTTTGGAGGGAAAATGCTAGTCGACTTAATGAAAAGAATTACGAATTGTTGAACATTTTAATTGATTTGCTTCAGCAATCCAAAGATCCTCTTGTCTTGAGCGTGGCTAGTTTTGACATTGGAGAGTATGTGAGACATTACCCCAGAGGGAAAAAGTAAGTGAAGTGAATTTTTGGATCATTACAAATTTTTCTTGTTTAAAAATGAGGTGAGAGTGAGGATTTTAAGTAGGAAAAACAAAAAAGAAAGTTAATCAGCGCTGATTAACAGCTAAGAGAGAATTCCTCACCATACATTTCTGTATTCCTTAGTTCCCGGTTCTGCTAAAAGCCGATGACAATCCTACGACCACCAATACCACTATTACATTTCCTTGACTTTCATTCCTTTAAAAAAATAAAATAGTAAAAATCGCTTCTTTGATTGCCACACGTTGTTTTTTGCTTTTTCTTTTATCCGGCTCTCTATTTATGTCTTGCCTTCTTAAAATCCTCACTCTTCATTTGTAGCCTCAAAAAACACTCAGTAGTTGGTTACCACTGACGATGACAACAGCTTTTACTTTGTCGAAACGTTTGGTACTTTTTTATTGGTTTTTCTTCTCTGTGAATTCGGTTTGCTTTGGTCGTGTCTTGTTTTGCGGCGTTTGAGTGAACATTTGAAAATATCAAACTACGTGATTTTATAAAACCAAAAAATTGTACAGAGTGTAAGTATTATAGTTATTAATTATGAGTAGGCACGAAACTCTTCACTATAATATAATAATAACCTCCAGAAATTGCAAGAGGTCTACCATAGAATTTAAGAGAATACTGGACTTCTGCTCGTCTTCATCTCATTCATAAAAAAGGTGACAAAAACAACCCGCAGGACTACCGGGGTATAGAGCTCATGAACAACGTTTTAAAATTATTCAGGACCATAATTTCAGACCGCATTTAATTCTGGGCAAATTATAATAAAACCAATGTCAGACAGCAGTTTGGATTTCAGAAAAACAAAGGCAGCAGAGATGCAATTTTTGTATTAAATGCAGTGGTAGCAACAAACGTCAGACTTGAGAAGGAAAGTCTATGCGTTCCAATTAATATTGTAAACAAGTATTCGTACCTAGGGGTAACATTTTCATTAGGCTGTAGCTTTAATAAAGCCGAAGACGCAAAAGTAAAGGCAACCCTAACCCCAAAAAAGGTTATACGAATTCTGGTGAGGTCGAAAACAGAGATGGAGTACAAGGGTAAAACTTTTTAACTCCATAATTACCGCTGCGTTACTGTGTGGCTCGGAAACGTGACCACCAAATCACCTTGATAAGTTAGAAAAATAATTTTCATAAAACAGTATTCTTCTGGCCTTTGAAAACCTCTGGAAACTCATAAAACACGCTCCTACAAATACGGCTGAAAATGAGTTGAAAAACAGATTGGCTCAAACGAGAAAAAAACACTGACAAATTTGCTATTTTCAGTGTCATCGAACAACTCGGAGGAAAGCAGCTGGTAATGCAATTGCTCGGGCATGACGATCCAAACGTGCGTTACGAAGCTTTGATAGCAGTTCAAAAACTTATGGTTCACAACTGGTAAGTTTATTATTGTTTCCCTCTTTTTTTAGTAATAAAAGGTATTCACTTACAAATCTAAAACTTCACAAAATTTATAGGAGTAGCGAAGAAATCTGCGGCCGACTGGAACAAAGCACGGGAAGACATAAAATAACTTGAAGCTATCCCTCCTCATAAACATGTTTCCTCGTCCTATAATTGTGACCTATTCCTTGAAAAGTAAGAAAGTCCCAAATTTCCGAACAAACAAACAAACTAAGGAAATCCTTTTCTAACCTAATACTTACTGAATAAAGTTTCTTTTGAATTTCTTCCAACTGGTAACTTTTCTTTAAAAATTTTTTTTAGGGAATATCTTGGAAGACAATTGGAAAAAGAGCAAACTCAGTCCACTTCAAACGTCCCAGGAGGGATGCCAACTGTCAAGGCATAGAGTCAAAAAGAAAATCATTCCACATTGAGGGACGAAATAAAAAATAGTTTCCTCAAAGCATGATGCGGTAGATTGCTTTACAAGGGCTTATGTTTTTTTTGTTCAAATGTTGAATAATTTATGTCGTTACTTAGTATTACTTTTTTTAGCAAAAAAAAAGAGTTAACTGAATTTAAAATTAACTTGGGGTTAGGTCTTATAAAACAAATTTTGCTCTTTATCCCAGTATACTGTTTTTAATTCTTGCTGTGACTGAAAGTTAAAAGAAACGAAAGTAACTTTACAAGAATTAAAAGCATCCCCTGTCCTTTTATTTATCACATTATATTGTATTATTCAGTTGAATAACTTATGTTAGTTTTTCTTTTGGTTAGAGTTTATAAAAGTAGTTTATTGAAAAATAACTTTCAAGTGAAGTGTAATAAGTGTACATATGTCGAATTAAAAAGTTATTAGTAGAATGCGATTTTCTAGTAAAAATAAAGTCCTTAAGAACGTCTTTTCGTTGATTGATAAAAGCATAAATGTATCCATCATTCAGAAAGCTTTACGGTTAAGTTTAGCTATTTAGTTGTGTATACACCAAACTTTGAAAATACATTGTAAAATTTTTGCCGTAGAATTCCATATTAAAGAGAAAAATTAATTAGTATTACGGTTATTGCATTAATGTCAACTTTCCTTTGACAAAAAGCCTGAATACTTCTGCGTTAAAATATATATTTATATTTCAACCAAACGCTATAAGTGAAATAGCTCGAGCATTTATATCTGTTTTAACCCAAATCAGTCCGGGAATTTAAGATAAAAATCTAGCGTTTACAAAACTTAATTCCGGCAGTTTTCACCACAGAGAGTATTTCAAGTTTAGTTTAAGGTAAATAGAAAATTTTCACGTAAATACATCAACTTTAAAAAAATAATTAAAGTATATTTGATTCGATGATCTCTGCACAGAACAAGGTGAGTCAGTAGAAAAAAGTCAAAGAATACTTCATTTAAACACCGGTCTTCTCTTTGACGCTTTCCTATCAAGTGCAAGCGATCTCCAAGGAATTTACGACTGATCCCTGATGGCACCTCAAAAACTGAGTGCGAGAACTTGTTCGCCCTGTTTTTTTTTCACTACGTGTAAACAATACAGTTTAATAAATTAATAATTTTCTTGGTATTATAACAGTATGACAGACATTTAGTGATTCTATGTATTTATTTTACTAAGACAAGTTGTGAATGGACGAAACGGGATAGTAGTCCAGACTTTCAGCCCTTTCAGTAGATAGCGAGGCCAAGGGTTTAAATTAATTATAAAAAGCATTAACGATTCAAAAGGTTTTGAACGTAACTTAAATATACTTTTAATTGTTTAACAACTGAGCATTCTTTCTCACTTACAAATATCTCTAAATTATTAAAAAATAAAATTTGACTACAAGTCTTGCAGAAAAACCAAACAGGCAAGACCAAGGCTATTCAAGTATATTTAACCATTTTAGTTGAACTTTTAAAGGGAAGATTTCGGTTTTTGGAAGAAAATAAGATTATTTATCACCAAAAATTGGCCTAAAAGTTCTGTCTAATAGTACATGAACGAAGGTGTCTATAGGAGTTACTATGAAAGGAATACAACCCAATCCAACAGCTGTAGTTGTCCATTTTTTCACAGGTACAGGAAACTTTGTTAATTTTGATAATGAGAAAAGTGTTAGGGCACATATTCGGTTGATTGTAAATCCTGAAAATCAAAGCATAACAGAATCCTTTCACTGAACCGATTTTTCAGGAAGCAATCACAATCTTAATAATTTTCCTCTCACCAGGTATTATTACGGAGGCTAATCCTTGCCAGAGCAAAGTGTCCACTGCAGCTACAATTACATTAGACGAATTATAGTTTGGTTTTGTTTTTTCCGTCTTGTCTGCAGCAATGGTTTTATCAGCAGTATCAGCTAAGACGTACAAACTGGCTATGCCATAACTTGCATTTACCCAAAATTTGGGAATTAGTGGTCGAAACGATTCTCCAACTTCATTGGCGTAACCTGCAAAATTTAAATATATTGTTTACTACAAAATACTAAATAAAAGAGAAGCAAAACTGCTTGCGATCAATGCTAGAAACATTTTCCACTTACCAGTTATTGAATGTGTTTGATCAAGGATCAAATCTGTTCAGGTCGAGCTTACTTATTATTTTTCATTATTATTTTGTGTTCAGGTTATACTTCAGGTATAATTCTTACTCATTTATTTTATCTTGTCTGGACCTCTAAATAGAGCAAAAAAACTTTCGTGGTCTACTTTAACAAATACTAATACAGACATAATAACAGAAATTGAAAGAAAACGTAATAACTGCTGTTCATCTTGTACACGTCATGTCGATAATATTGTGCACAAATTATTTTAATTTTTTGATCCCAAATTCTGGGATGGCATAGTTAATAATACATAAACGAATAGTGTGATATGGCGGCAGAAATGCAAATAAAAATGTTGTGAATATGACACGCGATAGAAAGGATTTTTTGGTAAAAGAGTAAAAAACCAAATAATAACCAAAATTTTTATTGATGAAAAACCATTTCAATGAAGACTTAATGTTCTACAAAGATAATTTTCCCCAAGAATAATTCATGTTTCAACGATTCGATAGTAGTTATCTCTTTCCAGTTTTTAGCACATTTTTTCTTCTGAGCATTACTTCAAAGAGTTTCTGCATTCAAACCTTCTTCGCTTGGATTTATTTATTTGCAACTCGTTGTCTCCAACTTCCTCAAAGTCGGGTTCAGGTATAGCACTTAAATCTAACCGACTGAATTTAACTAACTCCAAACCATTTGACGAGATTTTTTCTCTCATTTTCCGAGACTCTTTTATTAACTGTCGCTTTTCTGCAGACATGGTTTTGAATTTTTTTTTCTTTTTCCCTTTTTCGATAGATAGATCTACGTCTCCTTCTTCTACATCACTTCCATGAATCGAAGATTCACTTGTAATTCTTTTCCGTTTTGTTATTTCCTTCGTAGGAATATCTACTTTGAAGATATTGATGAGATTAGTCAGTTGGGATCTTGTTTTCTTATTATTATTAATTAATTCCAGTTGTGCCATTTTTAAGATCAAGTTTTTCCACAGTGGAAAACCATCGGATTGTCGATGATGCCTCTTACAAGAATTATATATAACATTTATTAATATTAGTACGTTAGAAAAAAACGAAAGGTGCATTTTCTCCGCCGGCTTCAAATCATTTTTTTCAAACTCAAATAGGAAATCAGTAAATTTATTCGCAAAATTTTTTTCCATATCACTTAGTTCGGTTTTTAACTTTTTGTCGCACGAACTATGCATTTTGTCATTCTTGTAGAATATTCTTAATAAGTCAATCATTTTCATTTTTTTAAAAATTCGTACATTCGATACCGAAAGAAATTCAAAAAGAACCCCTACTATTTTAATGTTACCCATCCAAGTTGTTCTCATTACAGTTTGAAATATGGAAACGGGGAGTTTCACATCTCTAGACTGGATAAATGCTCTCAACAGAGAAATGTATTCATCAACTAAGGGTGTCTCCGAATCCAATTTAGGTATCATTTGAGAACAGCGAACCAAAAATGTGGTACAGTCCGAAATCCTTGGTGACATTTCCACAAAAATCAGGGCTGAAATTTCTCTTCTAGCAATTACTGACTTAAATAAATCCTTTATAAGAGATTGAGTAACATTTTCTAAATTTGAAAAATTTCTTACAGCTGAAATGTGTTTTAGGACAGAATCTACTCTATTTTGTAACGGACGCTGATGACTGTCTTTGATAGACAATTCTAAAACATCCAACAGAGGAAGAAGGAGATCCAAACAACCTCCCAAAGAAGGGGCATTCATAACATAAATCTCTACCAAATCTAAAACCCGCAATCTAAAGTGCGTTAGGGCTTCTTCTTCCTTTGTTTGTTTTTCCTTTTTTCCCTTGGATCTTGTCTTAAATAGTTTGAACGCTTCGGCAAGGCTCTCGTTGAGTCTTTTTTCTTCCTGTTCGTCCATTTGATCCATGTCTATAGATTCGTCATCTGTGAAGGCTGCAGAATATCCAAGGGCGTTTCTTACTGCTAATCTAAGCTGGTCGTTTACATTTCCTTCATCGTCGCCCTCTTCTAAGTCACTTTCCTCGGATTCGGCTAAACTTATTTCGGATTCTTCCTCACTACCCTCTTCGGAATCAGAATTATCTGAGTGAACACTGTTTAAAATTGTATTCTGCGATTTTGGATCCAATGCATCAATTATCTGATGCAAAGCTGTAGGAGTGATATGGGTCACAACTTGAGGAAATATACATGAGACTACGTGGCGCCAGAGTTTATTTTCTCTGGAAAGCAGAGATAATATCAAATCAACTGTCACTTCTGTCCAATGAGGATCACTGTTACTTTCCTCCTCATCTCCATCCACTCTCTTCTTATTATCATGAACCACTTTGAGGTGCTCATAACATGACAGTAACTCATCAATCCCTTCTTTAGCTAATTCACTATCCAAAAATAGCTGAAGACCCATATATATTAGCAATACATGCACAGCAATAAATAATTTGTTCTTGGACTTTTTTCTTAATTTTTGCACAACCGAAAACATTTTGCTCCATAAATTATCAATTTCTTCTGACACTTTCAAACTTTCATTTTTTATATTTTCATTCACATGCATGGCTAATTCATCAAGAACAGAAACAAGATCTTTCAAAGATGGCATTTTCAATGTGATAGATTTGTAAAAACTTTCCTTGGCACAGTTTTGCACTTCAGATGGTAGCTGAAATATTTTCAAAAATCCAATTCCAAATATAAATTTGATTTGATCCAATTTCCAAGAAAATTCGCTCTTCAATGATGGATGATTCAAAGATTTGACAAAAATATGCAATACATGTTGTCTTTCTTTGTTATTCCAATTCTCTTCAGTACCATTTTCATCAATTGTTTTTTTTAATTCTCCAGTTATAACTTTCTTATAAAGATCAAGAAGTTTTTTAATGAAGTCAGAATTTAAATTTGATGTCAAAGAATATATGCATTTTGACCCTGTCTTCATGTCAAATTTCATGTTGGCAGGATAAAATATTAGTTTCTTGATTGATTCAAACTTTGTTTCATACAAGGTTGTTTCCTTATTCAATAGGGTGATCATGCAATTCAAGGCTGATTTTGCAGAGGTGGCATTATCATCTTTAGTGCAATTCTTAGTCTTCTTAAAAGACAAAACTCTAATGAGAATTTCAACGAATTTAGGTACCAACAAACCAGGTACAACTGTTGGGTCTTGCAGATTATTCATAATATGTGCAAATAGTGTTATGAAAATGCCATCTTTGTTCACATTCATCTTTGCATATTCATTAATGCATTTTGTCCACAAGTTAACCAGAATCTCTGTGTTGTTACATAATAAATGAGTGATACTTTCAAAAATTGGATGATTAGATTGAACAAAATTATATAGCAAGAACAAAATTATTTTTTCTGCGAACAAACATGGAGAATATGAGTTTTTAATTAAAAACTTATTGATTGTTCTAGGATGCTTTTCTATGCAAACAATCAAAAAAATTAAAGGTGTCAGCAGTGCATTCATCCAAATTTTCCACTAATTCTTTACACTCTGGCCACACAATCTCTTTGAATTGTTGACCATCTGACAATACTACAATATCAGCCAAGAATCTACAAGCAACAGAAAAAAGATAAGTTTTCTTCTTTCCTGCTTCAATAAGGGTAGTCAAGACGAACCGCTGAGTTTCAGCTAACTCTTCTAAAAATATCCCCGAATGAATGATTGCTCCACAGGTTAACACAAAACTCGAATTATAGGCACCAATTTCCGATTTAGTAGCATCATGGGTACCTTTCCGCGTTTTTTCTAGCACTTCTAGAACGTCTTTTACGGAACACGTCCGATATTTCAATATACAAGTTAAAGCTGCGAAACAACCACATTGTGTGTATGAACGTGTAGAACCCAATCCTCTTACAATTCGTTTAATTGGATATAAATAATTACTACCAACACTGATTTGTTCCTTTCGCAAACTTTTAATTAACTCCAAACAATATTTAGGATTTTGATTTTTTTCTCCTGTCAAATCACTGAATAACTTAAAAATAGAATCAACATTTTTAGTTTTTCTTCCACCGTTCTCACTAATAACCTCCATCTTTGTTAGACTCATAAACGTGTCACTAATACGAAATAATTGTAAAGGCACGAGGTTTCAGAATTTATGATTATTTTAAAATTAGTAAGGCTCTGAAGTGATTAAAAAGTTAAAAAACTATATAACCCAATTCAAAACTCACCTACTAGCCTAAGTGGTGTGTCTCTATACAAATCTTTGTCTTCTTTCATATTTATAAACAATAAAATTCTTGTTTTTTAACTTTACTGCAGAATACCACTCCCACCGTACTCCCAGACAGTTCGAAAATGCGTAGTGAGGAAATCATAAAATTGGAAATTTGGAAAATATGTAAATAACGGTTACTTTTAAAAAGGTTTGTACATATGAAAAAAATGCATACGTACACATAAATATATGTTTATGTGTATTAAAGAACCATAAGTTAACTGGAAGTAGACAATTTTACTTTCGTTTTTGGAAAAAAAAAATTAAAAGGAAAACTTTCTTATTAAATCCCAATCATAAAAGTTGTTGGGTTTACCCCCGCCACAGCGCAGGCTTATTTTTCGCATCACGGGTTCGAGGATCAAATTTTTGCTTTAAAGTGGCACTAGCAAAAAATTTATAATCAAGTCTTGTGACTTCTCGTCAAACGGATCATGATGTTCCTGTTGAGTATATTAACTTCATTTTTCATTTTCAGAGGTAAAGTCATTTACATTTTCCCCCTGGGTTGGTTGTATTGCATATTAAATTATAGTTTGATTTTTTTTTGTAGTGGAAGCGGGAGAACTTTTAATATACAAAAGTCCTCCTTCCATCAAATTCTATGGAGGCGATTCTATGAACGAAAATACAGTAACCGAAATTTTTTCTGCTGCAATGGGCTTTACTACCCAAGGAGTAAGTAAACTGATCTTCATTATGCCTTACTGTAAAGTCACATTCTTTTAAACTAATTCAACTTCTTCCTTAAAATTATAATCGTTTTGTGACAAAAATTTGGTTTTACTAGTTTACAACAAACCTTCGTTTATATTTGATGCCCCTTGAAGAATTAAGAAAAGGTTCTAGTAAATTCAGATTTCTGAAATCAATCAGTTAAAAACAAAAATGTTTTATGTTGCTTGTCTACACATTGACCAGTTTATTTTCTCAGTTGATGGTATTTTTACTTATTTTAGAATTGTAGTGAGTTTTTAGGGCTTAGTTCTTTGTAATGATTTGGAGAATAATTTTGTACTAAAAACTAATTAAGATACATATCTTTTTATTGATATGAGTTGATTCTCTAAGTGTAACAATTATGTCTTATTTGATAACTTGATTTCCCATGTCAGAACATTTTTATTTCATTACCCCTCTTGTTATTTTTGATAGTATCTCAACTTTATCTGCTATGATTTTACTATGGTTATTTTGTGGACTATTACACTGTGTCATTTTTTTACCAAAATTTTCTCGTAACTTGTCCAGATATCTTGCCAATATCAATATCAATGTTTTATTTTTCAGATTTCAAGGATCCACTTTTTTGATAGTTTTGTTTTAGTTTTTTCTATTGGACTTTTTTTTTGATTCATGTGAACTTAATAATTTCAAAAATTTTTAGGTGCAGAAATGGAATGGGATGGTAATAACTAGTCCATTTGGTTTTGCTAAAGGAATTGTAGTCCTTTACTTAGAGGGTGCTGTAACTCTTGGAGAATTTGAAGGATTTCAGAAATTTATTGTTCACAACAATGAAAATGATTTGGACATATGGAAAACTTTAAAAAACAGAATAATTGACAGATTTCCAGTTGAAAATAACACAGTACTCAAGTTTGAATTAGAATGTATTGAAGAAGCTCCCATTAAATATTTAGACAAGAACTCAGAAGATTTCATATGCTTGAAAGAAACTAATGACTTGAAAAGAAAGTTAAATAAAGTAAGAAATGTGGATGGTACACCTGACTTATATTGGTTCAGTGTTAGAAGTTCAAATTTGGATGTTATGTATCCATTTGGTATTAAAGAAAAGGTGAGTTTTTTATTTGCTTTGTCTTATTTACATGCTTTATTGACCCCAGTTAGAACTGGTATTGGTTGTTGGTTATTATTAAATATGCTACCTGTATTTACTGGGATCATTTTTTTTTAAATAAAATAAAGAACATATTGACATACATCTCAACTCATGTAATAATTTGCTCCAACAAATAGGAGTGAAAATGAGTTGAAAACATTGTGGTCCCTAGTTGGCTGAAACAAAAACATATTGAAAAAAAACACCTGAAAAATTTATAAGCTTACAACATTTATTGTAAAAATTTTAAAATACTGCTAAGAAGCACATGAAATGTTAAACAATTTTGATTGTTGTATATTCATTCACATTGTAATTTTGATACTTTTCTGTAAAATAATTTTTTTCTCCAGTGAAGTTGGTTTGTGCTTTTAGAAGTCATTAACTTTGCACTGCTCATTTAAAAATTGTATTTGATGGAAATACAAGCTTTTAGCTGGTAGTTTGGCAAATACAAAACTAAATTATTTTTAAAAAATGACATTTTAAAAAATTTGGTGTTGACTTAAAAAAAAATAAAAGATTAAAGGTTTGTTTTAAAAAATTAAGTTAGAGGATAGAGAAGTGAAACATGTTCTTAAATCAAGAAAATATGGTCACTAACTATGTCACTTGTATTGCCATGTTGGTGAGAAGCCTCAAGGTCTCAGATTTAATAAGTGATAAAAAGCATCTTTCAATTTTCAAAAAAAAATTTATTTCACTATAAAATTAAAATTATTAATTTAAATGCTGAAAGTTATGATTGTGTATGGCTGCTTATTATGTACATATGTTGTTTATCATTGAGATATAAGTATATGTGGTACTCAGTATTACTGGTATGTAAAGGACCATGACTGTTTTGCAGATGCAAATTAAATGTTACTGTGAAATATATAGTGTTATTAAAATTATTTGGAAAATATAAATATGGATTGAATGTATCGTCCCCTATGTGTGGTTTAAAATTATGAAATGATGTTACTTGCAATTTCTAGGTGTATGAATTACTATCAAAACTTGAAGAAATATACACAACAGCCTATCAAAATCAAGCACTAATTGTTGCTCTAGCTGGTGACACTAGTCACAGAAGGAGAACAAGAAGCATGTCTGGAGATAAATCTGATAATGTAAGTGATGTTTTTTATTAAGATCAGTGGAAACAAAGTTTAATTAAGTTGTTTAATATGTGCATTGAAGAGAAAGTTGATGAATTGGAAATCTAAATAGTTATGTAAATTTCTGGGTAGATTGAACAACTTTATCTCAGTATACATTTAAACTTTCTAAATATGTAATGGAACTAATGTTTAACAACAAAGAGCAATGGCAAAAATGAATTGTATGTTAATACTTACAATTTTTGGATTTTTGGTCTATTCTATTTTATTATATTTCTTGTCAATTGAGTTGGATGAAAATTCAGTGAGATGAAAAACATCAACTCTATAAAACATTCAGTCAAGTGTGGCTCAACAAAATGGGCTGTTGTAGTGTTGATTATTGTTTATTTTTAAGTCTTCTTTAGAGAAATCTCTTTCCACTTCTTTCAAAGAAAAGTCAGAGGAAGTTGAATAAATAGTTGACATGCTAACATGACAGGTTGATAAGAATTCTTAATTTTAAAAGTGACCTGATTATTTTACCTTTGACAATGAGCAAGATTTTCTCATCTCCTACCTTGCACAAACAACTTGAATGTCTCAAGATTTTATTACACTAAATAAGGGAAGGCATCTTCGGAATTTTACTTGGAATCTAATGGAATACTCCAATATAGAGTTGCAAAAACTAGGTTATAGTCATCTATTTTGTACGATCAGTTCATGAGGAATAAAATACTCGTGTGAGTAGGGTTTTTAAATAACTTATATTGACTGATATTTACAGGATAGATATTACAGTGCATATAAAATGCCCATTATGTAAAATGTAAGCAGGCACCTGTGGGTAGGTTGGTACACAACACAACCGTAAACTTTCATCGGAGTGACACGATTCCAATCATGTGTTCGAAGCTCTTGCAGCCCATCCCGGCTTGTTTGACAGCTCACTTATCAATATTACCACAAGGGCATATGTACAGTAATAAATTGAACTGTTAAAATTACGGAAGTGTTTTTGAATTTCAGTATGCTAGTTTCGTACGCAGTTGAAGAGCCCAAAAATTTCTTTGAAAAAATAACCAAAATAAAAAGAAATGAATGCGGGCCTCTAAAAGATATTTCTCAGCCAAAAATGCCTCACCTTTTTAAGTATTGAGAATACTGATTAATCAAAATCAGAATCAATGTATTGATTTTGTCTGTCTTGATTTTTTACATATCCTGAACAGTTTGTAGGAAAATTGTACGGTTTTTTAGGATTATTAAACTTTTTCTTGTAAATTTCATACTGAAGTTTTATCAAGTTGCACAACTATTTTTATGGGTAATTATAACTAACCATAACAATTTAAATTTTCCCCCAATTTTTTGGTAAGAAAAAAAATCCTAGGTTATTTTATTATAGCACCCAGGATTATGAAGGAGGAGGATAGGTTACCCAAAATTTACTGGGATCTTTAGTGGCTGAAAAAAAAGCAGTTTTATTTTCAGTTGCTGCTTTCAGTGGTTGACTACACTTTAAAAACAAAGATGTAGCTAGTCTATCATCCCAAATCTGTGACATAACTCAGTCGTTCAGACAGTATTAGTGTGACACAACTATTAGCAATTTAAAGATTTTAGTCCATTTTAGTTTTAGTCCGTGTTTTCTTTTTTTTCAGATGTCTGATAATTTTGAGGATAATGTTTATGATCCAGATTTTCCCGTCATTTTTAACATCATATTGTGGTTTACGGTTGCATTATTTTTTTCACTTTTAGCCGTTTCAGGTAAGTTTTTACTTTCTCCAAATAGGAAAAATAATGTAATTAATAATGTATGTTTTTCCTCTTGCGTTCGTGTTAATTTTATAAGGCTCTTACGGTGAGACGAAAAATTATTAGTGTTGGTAATTAAGATCATCGTATCACTAACCTATGGTATAAAGTAACGGGATAGCTGAATAGGCTATTAGTTTGAACTCGGTCCCTAAGTAAAAGTTACGTCTGGTCATCCGAAGGTGCTAAACACTGCTGAGGCCTACTAGAGCTAACTCCCCCAGTACAGAATAAAAGGAAACTGTCAAAGCACGAAGTACGTAAAATGGCTTGTGATCTCCAACGTTGTTCCGTCTCCGGTTATAAAAGTCGATCTCGTGATCGTATTGATAGATTCGAGGACTTGAGTAATAAGCTGTTTTTCGTTTGTAAAGCAACTCTGTAAAGAACAAGAAGTTACGTAAACAAATACATGCTCAACAATGGTAGAGGTGATTTTTTCAAATCTCCAGTGTATTTGTTTATCAGAGGTTTTATATGAACTTCGCAATGACAGCTTTTTACACAGGTGTTTGGATGATTAAAACGTGCTCTCGTCCTCAACAGAAATTATTTTTCTGTAATTCTTACTTATCTAAATTGTCCTTACTTCTATGAAAAATTAAAATCCTTCAAAATTATCAATAGGGTAATAGGGGCCATAGACTGATGTCAAGAAATACAGGAAGTAAGGAAAACGAGAGAGAGTTTCTTAAGATAGAATTTTTGTATTCTGTTGTGTAGTTTTTTTTTGTTTGAGAAAATATAAAAATATTTCGTAGTTGAAAAATATGTATTTGTTACTTTGCGAAATCAATTATATTCTTTCTTATTTCTTTATCTAAATCTTCCCTTTTTTCCTAATATACGGCCAAGCTTTTTGAAAGTATGAACCCACCTTTCAAAAGTACAAGTAAAATCTTTCTCTTCTTACTATACAAAAGTTATTTGTGATTTGTATTTCCAGTTTTCATCGCATCTATGGATCCTGGTAGAGATTCAATCATCTATAGAATGACAAGCAACAGAATGAAAAAGGACAGTTAAAATCGCAAGTAAAATTATGGAGTCAGAAATTTGTTTTAATTTAAATTGTATGATAGGTGTCTGTAGATTCCTTTTGTGATTAAATTAAAATTTAATAAAAACCATTAAGTTTTAAAACCGTTTCATTAGAGTCAGTGGAAAGAGATTTTAAATAACACCTTTTTTTTAAATCCTCAGTGAAGGGTAGACATTTTTTAAATTGAATCGCAACGATAAATTTATTTTATTCAAAGTGCTTTAAAAAATTAAGTTTTGCCTTGAAAAAATTTGGATAAGAAGAGTACGGAGAACCGAAGGCAAACAAAAAAATGGGTTTAAACTAAAATAATAAATAAGAGAATAGTAAATAGAGAAAAATTAAACGCCACTTTTATGAAAACCCACCATAGAAAATATTTTGGCCTCATTCATTCCCTCTAATTATATTGTGTTTGGTTTCAAGTTATTTTTTGGCTTAAATTTATTTTCTAGGTTCTACATTCCGATCTGCAGTATTTTTAATTGATTTTCGGTTAGTTGCTTATATCAATAAATGGTAGTGTGTTTAATTTATGAAGTGTAAAATTTTTAAAATTATTGAAATTGTATTTAACTGTAAGTGTTGTATATAATAAATTATTGTAAGTTAGCATGGATTTTTTTCCGGAAGTTTAAATTACTTCCTTTGAATTTTCATGAAACAAAAAAAATTGCGAAATCATGACAGATAGCCGGGGGGGGCAAAGAAAGTTGGGTTCCGAAAAATCATTTTTATGCCTTCGTATATTGAAAATAAAACAAATCGAAAGTTTTAAAGAATGCTGAGAGTCTTATTACATCTCACACATTATGTCACTAAATTGCTAGAATAGGCTTTGGTCCTCGGATCGGATACATTCACCTAAAACAACTCTGTTTTGACTTTTGGAGTCTACGTGTAAAATTATGATGTGGTAACCCTTATAACAACGAATTCGCTCGAGAAATTAAATTTTGCTTACGATCTTTGTAATTTAAGATGAAGAACTAAAACTTGTGTAAAAAGGGATACATCGATCATGACATTGGCCTTTATGACACTAATTTTCACAGATTGAAATGTACTTTAAATTATTATTTAAAGAAACAAAAAGCACTTGAATGTGTTAACCTCCATGTTAGTAGTTAGTCGTTTTTAGCATCCCGTCTATTGAGAATTCAGATAATTTCTCTTATAAAACAGTGTAAATGATTATGCATACTGTACACCATACGCAATAATTTATTACCACAAATTACCGTTTTAGGTTTTTGAGAATGTAATGTAGATTAATGGATCCGTTGCCATTTATCGACTCATCCTTTTCTTTTTGTAACAGTCAGCAAGGAACCTTTAAACCAACAACTCTTTCCGCACCTTTTACATAGTCCTTATAGGTATTAATGGCAGTGTTTTTCCTACAAAGTTTTTCACTATTTATATTTGCTTTATACACCGCTTTAGTCTCATTTAAAATGAAGTTCTTCTTACTATAGGTACTGCTCGTAATACTCGAATTACCCTCCAATCAAATAGCCCTCTATTAACGAATAATTTATTGAAAGTTATGTTCAATTTGTCGAGCTTGAAGGTTTGCTTGTGATTACGTCAGTTCACTTTTTTTTCTTTTTTAAGTGAATTTTTAAATAACTAAATTTTACATTAGTAAAAATTGGTTGTGGTTTTAATCCCGTTTTTCACTCTTAATTTTTGGGTATAACAGGATGCGGGAGGAGGATTTGAACTCACGACCGATTGCGTCCAAGTCAGGAACTTAACCACTACGCCACTCCTCCCACTGTATTTGTAAAAATATGAATATTATATTTTAGTATGATATATCAGTAAATATAAGGGTTAGTGGTATTCTCAGAGTTATACTCAAACCACAGTATGAAAACTAAATCGCATTAAAACCGTTTACGTATTAATCATCTGAAATAGGCGTTCGGAGAAATAAAATTTAATGAGCATGTTCATACAATTTGTTACTTTAATACTCTGGAGAATCATAATTTCGTTCAGGTTTCACGTTGCTAGCGTTTCAAGTGGGAATTCAATTTTTTGTTCAGCTACATGGTTAGAGAGTTTTAGAAATGTTATGATGTGAAGGGGGTGACGAAGTTGGCAAAAATTTTATAATCTTTTCCCTAAATCTAAGTCGAAGAATACCTGTGCATTGAGCACTAATTCAAACGTGAGAATTATTTACTCAAAAGAATTCAGTTTGCATAAAAGCACTTGCATTCACAAGATTTTGGATTGAAAACACTTCAATTTCTCTCTTTCAATTATTAGAGCTACCACTCCTCGATAATGATGATCGATAAATGTGTATTGTATTGTTTTTGTCAAGAAATTAGTTACTAATGCAATATTTGAGAAAAACGTTAACTTGGAGGAAAATAATGAACGTTAATAATAAAAGTATTAATAAGTTATTGAAAATGTCAAAAAAAAAATTATATCAGTTATCTCGAGAGCCATAAAGCATAATTGACAAGATAATTTTACTGAATTCACCCTAAGGGGGAGAAAAGTTCTCGAAAGCTTTTACATAAACGCATGCCTCAGTTACTTCTAATATAGAAAAAATTTAAAAACTGAATGTGGGGAAAAAAATTTTTATACGTTGTTTTTTCATCGTCAGAGCAACCTCTCTTCCGATTTTAAGAGTTTTCTATCGACTTAATAATTTCGTATTGCCAGCAAAGTTGTTTCAACAGCCTCATTTTAGTTAGTGATGATTTGGAAAAGGTTATGCGTGTTTTCTATACTTCTTTTTTACAGCACTGAGTTTGGTGAGCTATGATTTTTTTTTTTTAATTCAGTAACATACTTCTTTCCGTAGCAACTTACAAATGGCTAATAATTGAATAAGGACGAAATATCTTCACTTAATCGTGTTTGAAGCTGTAAAAAAAAATTATTATATTCGCACAAATAGATTAGTGAGATTAATTATTATTTATTATTATTTAATATTATTTACGAAAATTACTTTTAAATAAAACTTTTTACAATTTTTTTATTTTCTACTTTTTAGTTATAGTTCTGAACGGTTTAGAATTTGTATTTAAAAATTATGAAAGCATTTTGTATGCCAGTTAAGGATTCAGTCGAAGTGAAAGACATTTTTTGATACATACTGTCAATATAGTGTTCTATATTTTTTTCATTCTCAACAAAAACATTAAAAACTTGGTCAATTGTAAAAGTTTGATAACATTTTTTTCTTGCAGTACCAAGCAAATGGTAGTCACAACTTGGAAAAACGTCAGATAGGTGTTTTGGCTCGAGCAGGGGAATTACCACAAGGAAAAAGATCGGCTTTAGTCTTGACTGAAATTGGAGAACTCCCTAAGCAGAAATATGCTAATAGAAAGGACATAAACGATTACTATTCCCTAATTCAGGAACTAAAGGGTGCTGAAACGTTAACCAAACTCGGCTTCCTTGCTTTAACTGAAAAAATACTTGAAGAAGAAGAATCGAAACATCAGTCAAGTGGTGATATGAACAAGCGTTCGGTAGCAGCCCTCGCCCGGAACGGAGAACTGCCCCAAAAAAGAATACTAGAAGTCATGACTCGGTCAGGTTACCTTATTAAACCACCACAAGAAACGGTTCAACCGCCATCGGATTTATTGTATTCTGATGATTTCCTTGGTAAGAGGATAGTTAAAAAGTCAATTAAGAATGAATGCTTGGAAATGGCTGACAGCACACCCAAAGGCCTGGCATAGCATGGTCATTTTGAAAAATTCAAGAGCAAAGCGTATGTTTATTTCAGACAGAAAACGTTTCAATAAATAAATAAATAAGTTGGAATTCCAAATTTAACTGCACTCTAAAAATTAGCAAACGTGATTTAGGCACAGTAGAAAATTTTTTCATTCCAGTTGGAGCCCAATCAGCTTTTGGTTTTTCACCCATATCAGATGCTGGAGTAGCAAAAGATTTTTTTCTAAAGAATAATAAAAGAACTTTAGGCTCGGCAAGAAACTTTTTGTTGGCCGATAAAAAAAACCGTGATTCAGAGAAAAATTGTAATAAGTCGAACTGGGGTGACGGTTATGACTCTGAATTTCGAGATGAGGATAAAACAGATGTAGGATCATCAAAAATTTTGGGCAAAAGAGAGATACCAGTGAGCCTGTTAACCCAGTATGACAATTCAGTTTTCTTAGGGAATCCTGAAACGAACAAAGACAAAAGTATGAAATCAAGTAATAAAATAAGTAAACGAGAGGTTTATTTTGGGAAATTACGGAAAGAATATACGATGCCATTTTATCAAGACGTAAAAGAACCTGTTTATGAAGATTTTTCGACACAGCTCGACGACGAAGAAAATGCTATCGAAAAGAGATTTCTTGGTGAGTCACTGTAAAAGTTGTAAACTTATACATTTTTCGTTCTGTGTTATTCTTTAAAGAAGTACAAAGCGTCTTTCTTTTCAAGAAAATTTAGATAGCCAAACCTTTAGCGTATTCTTAAAAATAACATTTCTTTTAAGAAAACGAACCACTTTTACCTCAAAAATTTCCCTGAAAGGGCCACTCGTAAAACTCTACTGGATTTTTTAGAATTCTTAAATCTGAAAACATCATCTGCAGGCCCAGAAGGGAAATAACGGAAATGTTCCTTATTATTATATGTATAAAAATCTAATTCAAAGTTTTAAAGGTTTGGATCAAGAACGTTCCTATCACTAAACTAATTTCGCGTATTCGATCATTCTTTGACTCGCATATTTGACATTCTTTGAAATTCGATTTCTTTTCATTCGATCATTCGCGTTTTCGACATCCGTTCATTCATTTGGACTCGTACACGTGTACAAAGATGTTTTAATTTAGCAACACTAGCTAAGTGTAACATCTTTCTATTTCTAGGATGATTTTTGCTGTCGCGGGTTTTTGACCAAGAGAAAAATTGATTAATGTTGGCTATGTAAAGTAAATTGAGTTAACCATGCATGGAGAAAAATTTTGTTGCAATATGCATGTGTTTAACATTCATACTAGGTTGTGAAAAGCTGGCAGCTTTGCAGTCAGAATTTTTCTAAATTAAATTCGGATGTCCTTTCCTATTTGTATATCGTTTTTCTACATTATGCAGAAATACCTCAAAGTCAAAGGACTAAGTCAAAGTATTGTCATCAGAAATCACTAACATCAGTCATATGAATGTTACAGTTGGTTCATCAGAATATTGTTTTTATTCATCGATTATTTGATAAATTTTATTTATTTGGATAGGTTTTAATTGTCTTTTATGAGGTTATTCGTCATGTTTTTGGGTTGTCTAGACCAGGGCTTCTTAAACTATGGGTCGCGAGAGATTTTAATGTCAAATATTTAAATACACGATTTTATACATGCGTATTTGTGCGGAGTCACACTTACACACGCAAACAAAGCTTACAAAAAGCTTTCGAGTAACTCAAACTTAAAACTAAAATTTACAAAAAAGCCGTTTGACTGAATTCTGGATCGGAACTAGAACTGAATTTCCCACAATCGCTGATAAGGCGTTAAATATTAAAGGCCATTCAACAAATGCATTCAAAAGGTGCAATTTTGATGAAAAATAGGGCATGTAATTTGTGTAACTATAATAAATACAATTTTACAACTTTTTTTATAATTTTTAATTTTAGATTTTTGTGTTTCTAAACAAATTCTGTAACTATAAGTTTTCATATGTATATGTACATTGTTATCTAATTAATAAATCACCAAAAAATATTCATTTATCTGTCTTCTATATTTATATGAGGTCGCCAGGAAACTCGCAATCATAAAGTGTGGTCGTGAATGAAAAAGTTTAAGAAGCCCTGGTCTATAGACGCCTCTAAAACCGAGACACTACCTCTAATTTTAATTTGTAAGCTATTTTTCATCTCATATTTGAAAAAAAGTTATCAGAGCTTTCATAGACCTGGACGGAATTGGACTGAAAAAAAAAAAAAAATTGCGCGTATTTGGCTGCTACAGCATCGAGACCATAAACGTTATTCTCAATATTAAGCCAGCTGGCTTCCATTTTCACCTCTACCAATGAAAAGTGTAATATGCTCTGAATTTTCTATTTGTTGACTTCCACTCTATAACTCTTAAACTAGTGGGCCAAACAAGAGAAAATAATTTTTTAGTGCAAAATGTCACATTTCCAAAGAGCATAAATCGGTTTAAAATTGTTTAATAAATTCTCTTTGACTTATCAAGAACTACAGTCATCTACCGAAAAAATAACGGATTTCTTTTTCCCAAAGCAGCAGCTTAAAAATCCGAAATTTAAAAATAATTAATTGTTTAATTGCAGTAATTGCTGAGAAATTAATATCAGCTGAAATCAAATTTGACAAATGCTTCAATCAGTTCCATTACTGTTTTTGGCCTTTTTATAGAAATATATTGTACCGAAAAAGGAAAAAAAACTTTGTTTTAACCATCAAATAAGTGATTGCCAGTTATGAAAAAATTGCAAAACTTTTTGGCTCCATAGGCTCATGACATGAAAAATAGAAAGAAATGTTTACTGCTTGAAAGAATTGTTTTCGTATTTCGGGTAGTTGAAAGTGTAAAATTTTAGACTTGGTTTGGCCTTTTTCTTTTTAATAAAGATTATAAAATATGTATATGTATTTAAATTCAAAGCTTTTCGAAATTCAGCGACAAACAGCCTCAAATTATTGAAACCAGGAACGCTCTTTTTATAGTTACTATATAACTATAACTTAGGCATGTATTTTTTTTTTCAAAGCGCCTTGTCACGAAATTAACTGTCTTTTCATCGTCCTGCTTACTGAACGTTGAATGTGCATGAATGTAAAGTTTTAAATTTATATTGTCAAATCATTTATTACTTTTGGGAGAAAAGTGTACATTTTATCTGAACCCTAAAAATATTAGTCTTCAGGTGACTATAAAGTTACTGTGACAATTTTTTTCGTAGTATTTGTATCTTCGGTTTTCAGGGATAGTTTATTGCTAATTTTGATGGACTGTTAAATTACCAAACCCTGAAGTTAGCACGTCTTCATTTTTATGTCGGTAGTTCATCATGGGAAAACATCTTCACATCAATTTAAACGCCATTTTGAATTTAATAAAAAAACAGTTTACGACGTTCAGTAAAAATTACTTTATATTTCAGGGAGAATTCCGCAGTTAGGGCGCATTCATCAGAAAGCTCAATCTCCGTCTGCTCGCCGACGACCTCATCTTCGGCCAAACTGGCTTTGAAAGAGACAACATGCAAAATTGTAAAATCAAGAAACTTTTATTGATATTATTATTAAAAATGAAAATTTTGGGGTTTTGGTACGTTGTCGTACTGTGATCTCCAGTCTCTTAAACCCCTAAAGTTAGTTATTATTTTTTATTCCTTCATTCGGCTTTAATTTTTTTAAATTCTCTACGAAGATGTAGAAACCAAACGAAAACAAGACAGCTGATTGATTGCATAATACGTCACACCAAATGTAATTCACTCCCCGTATAACTGCTGCTGAAAAACGTTTCGTATCTCCTCAGTGTGTGGTCTTTAAGATAAATGTGGTCATTTTCTCGCTCTGTGGGACGCTCTTTACCAAACCTGATTTTCAATTTTCATGATTTTAAAAATAAATCAAAAAATAAAATATTATCATTACTATTTTTGTAGAACATGTCCTTTAACATGTTGTAGTATTTAATATTCATTGCAAGATGGGATTTTTACTAAGTTCGAAATGTTTCTGTTTTCAAAGGAATATGTAAGAAGTTTTGAACAAAAATTTTTTTTTCTTTGATTTTTATCAGCTCATTTCACTCGAGGGAGGGTTGTTCAAAGAATAAGAATGAAAAGATGAATTGGGCAGTAAAAGATGAAATCGAAATTCCGACCACCAAGCGCGCGGCTCCCTTTGACTTACTGACGCTTGGCAATTTGGTACAAATACTTTGATACGCCCACCTGAGAAGGATCACATTCAAAGAAAAAACCTATGATTGCAGTTAAAATTTCCCCGTGTTGACTTTCGTGCACAAGAAAAAAGTGTGAGCTGTTTTTTTTTCATTCTTAAACTGTATGAATTCTCAATTTTTTTTCATACAGGCAGGAAAATGAAAATTTCTTTATTTTCTTTAAATTTATTTGGGTTTGAACCTACTACACGCAGAACTAATGTTAAATTCTTTTCCCTTACCATGATTATTTCTTCCAGGCAGTTTCAGTATGAAAGAATTAAAAAGAAAAATCCCAATCCTAAGAATAGAAATATTAAAACGTAAAATAAGCATCACCTTTAAAAAAAAGATATAGGTAGAATTTGAAATCAAAACCCTTCCGAATTATCTATGATCGTCTGATTATTAAAAAAATAAAAAACCCTTACTGCAGAAAGTTAAGACTGATTAATTTCGGAGCTCTCTTTGCAAGGTAACGTTGATAAAAAATTAAGAAACGATTAAACCTAAAAGATCGTACTAAGGAAATCGTAATCCCGTTTCTCTGATCAATAACTTTTCTCAATTTGAGTTAGGCGCCATTGATCATTATCTGACCTAAGATATATGAGAAACTTCTCTTCATTCAAACACTCCAGGAACTTAGGCCAGTCACTTAAGTTCCTGCTGATCTGCAAGACTGTAAAATATGTATTCGGTCAAGTTGTGTGACTGTGAAAAATGTCAACCTTGAAGTTGACATTTTTAGAGTAAAGCCGTGACCCCGTTAATGCGTTCTGCGAGAGATCTTTAATTTGCTTAAAATGTTCTTTACTCGAGGAAAAATAATCTTGTTTTTGTATTTTATTCAGAAAGCCGTTTGCTCTTACCTCGAACAAACCCGTTATTCCCAATTTCCCTTTTGGCAAACATTACAAGTCATATGGAAAGTTAATGGTGTTGGTCACTGTGCTACGAAGCCTAAACACAATGTTTAGATTAGATTTTTTATGTTTAGATTTCATCCTCCTTTGTGCGAAACAGCATATTTCATAAGCTGGAAATTTAAACAACAGCCTAAAAAATTATGTGATTATCAGAGTTCGGTTCCTTAAATTTTTTTATTTAAATTCCTGTTACATTTATTATTTTATCACTGTACAATGTTTAAGAATGTGACATTGTTTAGTATTTAACAAAACAGACAAATATTTAAAAATAACAGCAAACATCTCAGAGTTGTTCATTTTTGGCGAGCTATTCAGTTTTATTTTATCATAGTAAAAAATAGGTATGATTTTTTATTGTTGCCGTTAAGGGGAAAAAAAGTTTCTTGTCAGTAATTATGAAAACTGAAAAATGTAAAGAAATCCCAGTTTAAAGAATTTACTCACACAAAAACAATAACTGTAATTCTTCAATTATAAATTGACGAAAATATAACTCAACGGAGCAAAATTAAAACCAATTTGGTTTTTATTTGGGTATTGCATATAAAATTAACTAAGTAGAGGCTGAGAAATACTATGACGTATCTATGCTCAATACCTTTAAACATCAAGTTGGCTTGTCGACAGAGTGACTGCGGTGGTCCATGGTATATTGAAATGCGGTTTAGGAAAGTCAAAGCATTGTGTTCCGATATGAATGGATGTGATATATACATCCCGCCTTCCCTTTCTCACCCTATCTTGGCGTCCTCACTTTGTAAAATTAAACCTGAAAGGCCACCCGCAGGTTACATGAGTTTTTATTATTTCTTATGGCTGTGACTGAGGTTTTTAGTGGAGGCAAAACTTTGGTTTTTCGACGCCTCTTCATTCTGGTTATGAACTACTTTTCAACACAAAATTTCTGTGTATTTTTGTTCTACATAATTATTTTTTCATTTATTATTTAATTTTTAATTAAGTTCGACGTTAAACTCCCAAATTAATTTATTCTTCCAGGACTAAAAAATTCCACCCGAAAAATTTTCAAAGAATTTTTAAAATTCTAAAGAAACATTTGTGATTCTAATATAAATTAAATTGTAAAGATCATTTTCTGTGAGAAATTCAAATATAAGTTCCTTTACAACAGCTCAAATGTCTGATGACATTTAAAAATTAAATTCGAGTTTGTAAAAAGACAAAATATATGATTTCTTTCAGAGGCATCGCTTTGGTGTTTTCGTTTTGAAAAACAAGAATAGGACTTCTGAGCTTCCTTTTTCACCCCTGTTCGTCACTCCGGTTGTTCCAGTAATCCTTCTCTTTAAAGCCCATTTTATTTCAAACCTCTTTTTCGCTGCTTCCCTTTAATTTCTTAAAGCAGTAAAAGTATTTAACATTGTCTGGCTCAGTTTTTACAAATATTTTATAAATTAAACGATACAAAGGAAACCTTGTAGGAAGAGTGTAAATTCTAATCTTCTACCAGTTGAAATGCCATAATTATTTCAAATAATATAATAATTAAAAATTTTAACAAAGGTTCTCGTTGCAAACATTTTATTTAATTGTCTAAATATAGTTTTCTTGTTTAATAAAATAGTTTGACTGTTTTCTTACAGTTTGAAGATCAAACCTCTCAGTTACATTGCGTCGGCTCTTCCAAACCGCTTGCTGTTTTCTTCGGTGAGTTTAACGTATTTTTATAAAATAAATAACACACGTAAAGCACCAAATAGCCTTTTGACAAAGATCATTTAGCCGGAAGAAGTTATTCGGTGGAGTCATTCAAAGTATACGTCAAGAAACATCAGATTTAATCCCCCTTACGCATCAATTATTAGTGCTTCTACACGTAATCATTTTTGATTCCATCTGCTTTTCGGTATTTTTGTTGATCTTGTTTTCGCTATTGTGTCATTGTCCACTTTATTTTTTTTAAAACAGTCAAAGGCAGACCGCACACATTTGTGAGAAAATGCCGAGGATGTGCGGATAACCTCTTTTTTACTTGCGAGCCCTGTGATGTATTGTATTTGCACTGAATCAGTAATGTTTACAACGGGCTAAATTGTAAATAGAATCATGAACATCTGGTAACAGGTTTAGTGTTTATATGTCACTCAACTTGACTAAATATAATCAACACAGCTATAGTTATAACTATAACTACAATTAACTAACATCTATTAATATGTATTTGTCCTATGATTTTTTTATACTAGGCTCAAAGTTTTTTACGTCCCATATATAATGAGGTCAAAATTATTATTAGACTTTTATTAAACTTTCCAAAGCCTAAATTTTCAAAAAAAAAATGATTTATTTAATTTTTTTATTCCCCTGCTAACTACCACCTGTCCCCAACCTGAGACACCAAGTAGTTGTAGGTCGATCTAGGGGGTTTGATCTGAGTCACAGAACATCGCCTCAACGTCAGGGGCAGATGGGAAAAAATGTTAGTGCCACTTATGTAGAACAAAAAATTTTTTCAAATTTTTGTACGAAAATTTTGTTATTACTAGGAAGTATAGGTGTGGGCGAACCATGTACATTCCCATGGGCATCTTTGAACATTTAAAAAAAAAGATAACTGTGCATGAATTAATTAAATTAAATGCTACTTGAGCGCACAATAACTCAGTCGACTTCCATAAACGTTCAATATTTCGATTTCATCAGTTCTAGTTTGTCCTTAATTCGTAACTTCGTTTCGGTCGTGTTGTTTCCCTTAGTTTTTAAATATGTAGTAGTCAAATACTTACTCGTGATTTTTTTTGAAATTTGCACTATATAATAGGTTATATTATTGATTTTGAGGGATGACCTCTCAGGGGAAACACCTTTTTTGTTAATACCTACTATGAATCATACTTGAAGTATTGAATGTATTCATTTCAAATTCCCAAAGGTTCCGTTTCAAAAGAACTGAAGTGTTGTAGTCTTGTGCTGATTGATCGCTCCCCATGTCAAAAAGAATTTTTTGTTAAATAAGAAAAATTGAATTCATAGAGATTAATAATACGTACTGCATTTAGAAAAGTTCTGAAATTTGTATTTTTTTAAATTAGAATTTTTATCTAAAATTTCATTGAATTGACTTCATAACACTTATGCATATTTTTTTCTTGTCAAAAAGACATTCCTTTCTGCACAAAACCTACATATTTATTAGCAGAAGTTGAATAGCTCCTTTCAAAATAAAAAAAAACTTCGAAAAACAAACGGTTATGCTCGTAGTTAGTCTATTATTTATTTATCCTAAGGTGAGTTTTGAAATTTTCCGGACTATTATCACTAATGTTAGCATTGTTATCACTGCTATCATAGCGTAATAATTTTTTAAATAATAATAATAATAATGACACAAAAAGTAACTTACCTAATCAATAGGCCTATCTCCATCCCAAACACGGAGAATCTGCAACAAAATACAACGAATAAATACAGAAATACCTAATTTTGGCAGACGAAGTTAAAGGAATATGGCTACAAGATGTAGTGAAAATTATCCCTAAAGTGCTATTATCGACAGGACTCATCCTCACAAGTTTTCATGCCAACCTGAAGGAAATAGAGCTGCATCAAAATACCTACCTCCAAATGCAGTGTGGCATTCACCACATTCCTAATTCCGGAATGGGTACAGTGAAATAAAGCAGCTGAAAACTGAGGCCAAATTCATTTCAGTCCTGGAGCTCCACACCATCAGGATCCTTGCATTTTCCATTTTGATTCTAAATAATAGTTATAATAATATTTTATATATCAATATACATATGCGTTCTGAATTAGTGCTGTCCATCATTCGTTCATCTACAACAACACAACCTTGTTCCGACAGCAGAAATCAGTCATCCTCGATACATGCTTCATGGTGAGACAATACCTCAATATACAATACCTCAGGATATAACACAGAGACAGAACGCTTAGTTTGTTGTGAGCCAGTGATGAAAAATAATTTTTTTTCTTCCCGCTTACCCTGTGGGATGGGTGCATATATTTAAGAATGGGTGCAAATGGGCGCATATATATATTTTTTCTTTTTCCCGCCCGTTTACTCCAACGGGGTGGGTGCATATATTTAAAAGAACTTTTACAATTCATTTGTCATACCCAAACAGGCTATGAGCCTCTATTGGTGTATGTTATACTTTTACTTTTCGTGAACCCGCTTATCCGTTAGGGTCACGGGGTGAGGGAAGCAATCAAGGACTTCCAACTGGAACGATCTTCCGCTATTGAAGTCAGAGAACCCGGGGTTATCAGGCGGGATTCGACCGAGGCTTTCACCCCCCTGAGCCATACCTGCCGTGGACGGCCACGGGATCGCTTTCCTCCCGAACACTCCGACAGGACCCGACGAACCAGACGTTCTGGGGAGAGCCTCTGCACGTGCCCAAACCATCGGAAAATGGATCTCTCGATCCGGAGAAGAAGCGGCTCGACCTGAAGCCCCTCGCGAATGGCCGTGTTGCGACTCCTATCCAATTTCGAAACACCGGCCACCGTTCGGAGATACCTCATTTCGGCCGCTTGTACCCGGGATCTGATCCTTTCGGTCATCACCCACACCTCATGACCATAAGTGAGGACAGGAACATAAACGGACCGGAAGATGCTGAGCTTTGCCTGGATGCTCAGCCCAGTCCTCCTTACTACAGACCGCCCCAACTGTTGCATTACTACCCCAGCCTGAGCGATCCGCGACGCGATCTCTGCGTCTGTCCTGTCATCACTTGTGAACCAGACCCCAAGGTACTTGAACTTCTCCACCTGCCCCAGCGCGGCTCCGCGAAGGCGGATGTCGCACTTAACAGGCTTCCTCGAGATCACCATCACCTCCGACTTGGTCACGCTGATCCTCATCCCGGCCTCGGCACATGCGGCGTCGAAACCGTCGAGTGCCCGCTGGAGTTCAGACTGGGTGGATCCCAGAAGGACGAGGTCATCTGCATAGACAAGATGCCCCACCTCCAGGTCCCCATATCTGAAACTCTCACTTCCTCTGCTGCACTGTAGCATCCAATCCATATAAATTATGAAAAAGGAGAGGCGACAGCGTGCACCCTTGGCGGAGTCCAACGGACACGTCGAAAGGCTCCGACGTGACGCCATTTATCCTAATGCAGCTCCTGCATCCCCCGTACAATGACCCGATGGCCCTCAAGAGGGAACCACCGATGCCATATGTCTGAAGGACCTTCCAGAGTCTCCCGCGAGGGACCCCGGTCGTAGGCCTTTTCCAAGTCGATGAAACATGCAAAGACTGGTCGGGTGTACTCCCAGAACCCCTCGAGGATGAGCTTCAGGGTCAGGAGCTTCTTCCGAGACGGAATCCACATTGACCCTCCCCCAGCCTGTCCTCGACCACGGACCTGCAACGGGCCTCCAGCACCTTCGCAAAGACTTTCCCGGGGAGACTTAGCAGGGTGATGTCCCTATAATTAGAACAATCACGTCTGCTTCCTTTCTTAAAGATCGGGACAATCACCCCGGTCTGCCAATCCTCCGGTGCTGTTCCTCCCTGCCAGGCCACCTTAATGACGCGAGTGACTCCCTCTTCCCCTAGCGCCTTCAACATCTCAGGCCGAATTTCATCCACACCAGCAGCTCTGCCGCTCTTGAGCGATTTAATCGCCCGAACGACTTCGGCCACGGTGGGACTATTCTCGGCCCCAAACGTGGCGCCGGTTCTGCCACCGTCGGTGCACTGAGTTGGATTGAGCCACTCCGAGAAGTGCTCGTTGGAGAGAAGTATTCTCTCCAACGAGCAAGGATGGCCTTCTCCTTGAGGAGGAGACATTCCTCCCTCTGAGGCGGCGGATGGTCTGCCAAAACTTTTTCCTGGCAGATCCGTAGTCGGATTCAAGCTGCTCGCCGAACTCCCTCCACGCCCGCTCCTTGGCTTTTTTCACAGTCCACTTGAAACTCCTTCGCGCCTCAACGTACCGGCCTCGAGAGTCGTTCGAGAGAGGTTCGTCCTTCCGGTGTAACCACACCTTGGAGGGTTCCTTCTTCTCTTTAATGGTCCGCCGGACCTCCGGGTCTCCCCACCATGGAGTCTGCCTGCAACCACCGGCCGCCAAGCCGCTTCACCCCACAAGCTGCCTCCGCGGATTTGTTGACGGCTGTTTTAAACAGACGCCATTCCTTCCTCCACTTCCACTTCGGCCATGAGCGGTGGAAGTTGCTCGAATCTATCCTTTATGCGGTGAGCAAAAGATTCCCGAACTTCTTCGGTCTGGAGCTTCTCCCACATCACACGAGTCGGTACTCCGACTGCGCGCTTCTGTGATTCGACCCCGTCCCGTCCAGGTTGAGCTCACACACCACCAGATGGTGGTCGGTTGACAGCTCAGCCCCTCTCATAACCCTCACGTCGCAGACGATCCGCCTCGCACACATTGGCACCATGACGAAGTCTATAAATAGACTTCTGCCCAAGTGTGTCACGGCACGAAGTGTACTTGTGGACGTCCCTGTGCTGGAAGAAGGTGTTCAAGATCGCCAGGCCATGGGCACAGCCGAAATCCAACAACCTCTCCCCATTTGGGTTACAGTCGGGGTCGCCGTTCCTCCCCACCACGCCCCTCCACGTCTCAGAGTCGTTCCCCACATGGGCGTTGAAGTCCCCCCATCAGAATAAAATTGTCCGCTTTAGCCGCTACTTTCATAGCGGCTTCCACGTCCAACAGGAAGGCGGTATACTCTGACTGGTCGTTAGGTGCATACACCTGCAGAACAGCCAGAGTTGAAGTCTTCAACCTTCCCCCCAACGGGGTCCATTCAATCACCCGGCCAGACAGCCGGGGGCTCGTGAGTACCCCCACATCCGCCTGCGGCACCATTGCAGGGTCGACTCCGGAGCAGAAGAGCTTCCATCCGTCGGGAAGATCCACGGTCTCGGAGCCCCTTTTCTTGGTGGAGGAGGCACCCAGGATATCCAAACGATACCTTTTGGCCTCCTCCACCAGTTCCAGGCGCTTCTCCACCGTCAGCGAGAAAACATTCCAAGTTCCGGTCCTAAGTCGTAGTCTTCGTCCTGCTGTCCGTCCCATATTGCCCCCCCTCGGGCATTGCGCCTTACCCCCACGATCCCCAAAACGGATGGCGAGTCCATTGTTGTCTATAACCATATCGCAGGAATTTAAAGGGAGATGGAGGTCCACCCAGGCAGTGTCCCCTGTACCTGGGTAAGGCTACTTACTCCGGGAGGGTGCCAGGTATTCCCGAGTCTCCGTTCACGACACAACTCCCTTGTGCCATGCACCCCATCAGCACGGGTCGCCTAACACCTTAGGGTTGGGAGGCTGATTGCAGTGTGAAACGACTGGGCGGTGGGGTCGCCACATCCCTACGCCAGTATGTTATCAGTATTATAATTATTATTGCACGCAAAAAAAAAACGCCAATTTTATTAAACAAGTTTGAATCTTACACTTAAATCTAATTTTTAAAAACATTAAAACTATTTAACCTAAAACTAATTTTACAAGTAAAATTAAATTAATTAAAATTTATTAATTTATTAATAATAATAATAATATTAATTTTTTAATATTTTGAATTTGTTTGCCCTTCTCGGGCATTACAATTATAAAGTCTACAATACAAAACAAAATTTTCAAAAAATTATTTTGAAAATAATAATAATGATAAAGAAAAAGACAAAGAAAGACCTGGCAAAGAAATCCTTCACATGACCTTCAAATGACCACAACATAACATCAAAGGAAGCGGAGAAGCGCCTGAAATATAAGAACCTGGAAATAGAGGTGCACCGGATGTGGGGAGAAATAATAGGAAATAGGATGTAGGGAGGAAATAATAATAATAATAATAACGACTATGAACTGAAAACGCCTGAAATTTCCAGAGTAGACGAAAAAAGTCCATTAATCTGATGTGGCATAATAGCCAACACAGTAATAACAAAATAATAATGAGAAAAATTACAGGTCCTGTTAAGAAAAATGGCTCACTCATACGAAGATACAACTCAGAGCTTTTGTATATTAACAGGGCAAGAAAATCTCAGATGAGATCGGAATTTGAAGACTGGCGTTTTAGTTCATTTCAGGAGGGAAGAGAGCGGAAAGCTTAGCAACTAAATAATGTCCTTTCTGCGAAGCAAGAAAACCAAAGGAGCATGATTAAACGAGATCCAGAAAGACCTTGATAAGATAGGACTAAGTAAAGAAATGTTAGCAGGTAGAAAAACCGTGAAAGGAAAATTGATATCCCAAAAAAACTTCTTAGGACTTAGAACAGTTCAAACTGAAAATTGGAGAAAGATGAATAGCGGGGAGAAGAAATCCCACAGCGAGAAAGTAGAGGATTATTGGCGTAAAGTAAAAGCAGGAATCATGGAATATTGCAAGAGGAAGTAAAAAGGACAACAAAATTACGAACTTTACACCACGTAGCTAGGCAGCATTGTATTCAGTTGACCGAAAACGAGAAAATAAAATCATAATAAAATGGGTCGGGAATCATAGGGCATGACCGAATTGGAAAAACAAGTTTTAATATTTCTATTTATTTATTTTGAGTTTTAATCCCGTTCTTTCCCCTGGGATATAACAGGATACGGGAGAGAATTCTATCTCACCTAACCGAAATTCTGTAGTCAGGCGCTTTAACCACTACACTCCCATGTCTCGCGCAAAATGAATTAAAAGTCAGAAAATGACAGTCAGGATTTAGTACTTTGTATGGTTATGATACTTAAGAAAAGTATCAAAAGTCTTTTTAATTGTTCAAATATAAATAAAATAAAATCATTATTTATATTTTAATAGAAGTATAAATCTAAAAGTTGGGGAAACACCACATAAAACAAATAAAGCGTCAAAGATGATTACCCAAATGAAGGCATTTAAATTTCGAGAACAGCGATTCCCAGTTGCATGCCATAAATTTCAAAAGTAAAAAAATCTTATTTGTAAAAGATTTATCCACGAACTGATCAAATGCACTTTGCGCCTCAACTTCTTTATATCGTCTAGTAAAAGATCTTGTCACGTCAAAGGAAACAGAAATAATCGGATTAGACGGTAAAATCTCTTGTGTCAAACGAAACATTATAATAACATTTCTAAAAGAATGAAAACATTAATGTGAACGAAATGAAAAAACTTGTCTCTTTTTCTATATTTAAAAAAGAAAAGTATCTTGCAGTGGTTTTTGTATTGCTGTCGATTTTTTTCCCATTAATTCCATCTTAAAAGCGCCGACCATAAAACCGAGGTGGGAGATCTTTTAAACTTAATTCTATTTTTTAGACGTATTTAATTGATCTACAGTAGACCCGTCATGGTGGGAAAAAGTGAGAAGGTTTTGAAGCTTTTTTATTAGGTCTGAAAAAAACTTTAAAAATTCTGACACAATTGAAGAGCTGACTGAGGAACATTTAGATCGTTTCTTTTAAAGGTTTACTCGCGTGTTCTTTAAAATTGTAGAAATGAATTCATTCTCTTCAACTTGTGGTTATTACTTCGATTTTCCCCCCAGTGTCGCCCATTATGAGAATTCACGATTTAGAGCCTGTTTATAAGCATTTAGACGACAAATTTTTTCTGTCTCGGAGTAATTTTTAATTTAACTTCGAAAAAAAAACATTACAGGGTTTTTCAAAATTGAGAAAGCAATACAGTACTAATATTTAGTGAGTACAATAACACTTCCTTAGTAAGGGCACTGAGGGTTTTCCTAAACAGATTTTGACAGGCATGACGCTTAAAAACTATACCCAATATTGCAGACACGTGTGCTCCGGGTATGATCATTAATTTTTTTCTAATTGCTATTATTTTACAAAATTTTATTTTCCGTAAAAAAATTAATCGAACCTGTACTATTCTCTACGTGATACGAGGAGAAAAAACGTTGTATCATGTGTACGTTTTGGAATTAAATTCACTTTCATATCTTATTTTGAAAGAAACCAATCCGACTTTTTTACCTATGAAATTTACCGATTATGGAAAGGAAATAAACACAGCTTTCATTCAGTCATTCTTCCATTCCTTATTTTTTAGAAAACTCAGGATTGTGACACAAATCCACAAAATCGTTTTATAACGTAATTTTGGAATGCTTCAGACGATGGTAATTTGTTTTATTTTGATATTTGAAAATCTTAAAAAAATAAAAATTTTTAATAAATTTAATAATTAAAATTTTAAAAGGCAATCTGCCAGACAGCCGACTATATTTTCTAGCCATATTACTTTTAAATTTATCTTCAGCAACTTCATCCCACGATAATATAAACGATAGCCATTACTACTGATGGTGGTGGTAGTGGTTTTAATCCCGTTTTTCACCCTTTTTTGGGTATAACCGGGTGCGGGACGAGGATTCGAACTCAAGATCATTGCATCCATGTCAGGAGCTGTAACCACAGCGGGGGTGGCGAACCTATGGCCCGCATGCCACAAGTGGCACGTTTGAAAATTTTAAGAGCACACACAAAAACAAAATAATTTTTTTTAGAAAGCTATCCTTTTGGATATAAATTAATTAAAAATTATTAATTTATACTTAATTTGAGAATTATGTCATAAATTTTTAGTACTGAATACCCATCTAAGTATGCTAGCAAGAACCGTCAAATTATACATTTTATTATTAAAATATTGCATGAATTTCAAGTTTTAAATTAATTAAAACTTTTAATAATAATAAATTTTAAACCAAAAATAAAATAAAAATAAAAATAGAATCGAGCAAATAATATTATAAGTGACGGGACTGAAGATTTTACCATTGTCTGGACCAAAGTTATACCTTATAGAATAATAAATCTGAAACGTCAAAACTTTCCATTTATTTTGCAAGAACAACACTCTTTTTGACTGGAAGGTTATCAACACCATTGTGTTTTTGTAATATTCTATTTCTTCGAGAAAATTATACAGGTACCGCTTTGAAATAGGAATAGTGATGATTAGAAAAGAGTCGTAAACTTAGAAGTTCGTCGGCTTTTACGGAGTGAGCGTTTTAAATGACCAACCATCTGGGATAACTAAGAATCTTTAGAAGAGAAAAAAATGTTGGCCACCTGGCAGATCAACAACTAAGAATGTTGAATGTCTTAACAATAAACGAATGTTTATTGTTAAGACATGGTTAATTTAATAGCATTTAAATCTAATATCGATGACTAATGAACCTAGGTATTCTAAACTGTACTTGAGAACGTGAGTGAGTTTATCGTGTGTGAGGTCTTTTTCACATTACAGATACCAAACCATGCCAGATTTGCAGCTTCTGTTCACTGCTCTGAGCCATTTTGGAAATTAATTTTAGTTTCGCTGTTTACCTTATGTTTTAATAAATTTATTCTTTTGTTTTCTTCTCATTTTCCGAGGATGAATTAATATTTCTTTAATAAAATCTTTTGAATTAGCTTATTCACCCGTGCAATTTTAATTTCCATTTTATTATAATCGTGTTTATTACGACAACTATAATATTATATTGCTTTAATTATTACAGGTTAATTGCTATATTGAGATTCTATTGTATTTGCACCACTTAATAGTCATTTTCTTTTTCACAAAAATAAAATCACATCACAAAAAAAAATATTTGGTAGTCCGCACAGGGTATGAATTTTTAATGTAATTAAAATCCAGTTGAATAGAAATTATTTTCCCGTTTTTTGGAAGGAAGGGTGGGGGTTAATTTGGATTACAGAACTGAAATAATACAAAGTACAACTTCTGATGCAAGTTTTGACAACTCCTATTCGAGAGCCCATTTTTACTTGTTAAGTTCACAATATATTTTGTACAGTGCAATGAGTACTGTACATTGTGATCTATTGTGTAGGTTTGAAGGACTTCAATGGGGTAGACCAGAGGTGCGCAAACTAGGGGTCGCTAAATTTTTCTAAATTTCGCATTTATCGCCGAACATGGATGAGATAAGTAGAAACTTGCAGCCTCATACATCTCATTAAAGGGGAATTCGACTGATGTTTATGTTGCATAAAAATTATTTTCTTAAAATTATAAATAAAAGTAATATGTGTCATATTTGATGATGTTTTTATTCGATAAAATGATAGAAATACGCGAACTATATATCTTATTTGTGAACATCCACCTCAAGGGGTCACCAAAATCTTTCTCTCTACTGAAGGGGTTGCAGTCGGAAAAAGTTTGCGCACCCCTGGTCCATAGCCATCATCCCTAAAACATTCTCGGAGGTATTGCGTTTTTTATTTTAAAAAAAATTTCAAGCGTGCGCCCAACTTATTCTTCAATCATCTATGAAAAACTATTAAATGGTGAATGGTAAGCTCTGAACACAAAAGTAGACGTCACCCTTACATTTTGTCGTTACATCCTTTACCAGCCATCCCTGCCTCATTGCCTGGTCTCCCAAATAGCAGTTTTTTAGTCTTGTTACTGAGGGCACGTAAATTTATCATTTTATATAAAATAGTTAATAGTTAAATAGTTATATATAATAGTTAATACTTTGTAATAAAGTAGTAATTTTGTCGATTTTTTTGTGAGATTCGACAGCGGCAGAAATGTAACGCATGACAAGTAGGGACTTTGACCTGAGTTTAGGAAATTTTTAATGCTTTTCCTTAATTTATTGTTAATAAGCTAAACTGTATTGTTTAATTTAATTTTTTATTTTTACAATTACCACAAAATATTATATTAATTTTCTATTAAATACTATCTCCACTACCTGTCCACTCCTCTCCCGGAAGAACTCTGAGAGTGGTTGACGGTGATAATCTTTGGAATTCCTACTTCCTTTAATGCGACAGAGTAGTGTACCGCGGCCCATAGATCGCGGGCAATCGTGACTGGTTAACAAGTTGTTCATAGACCCACGAAAAGGGTAACTCGATGCAGTGAAATATCAAGGCGCCAATCGAGATGGAAGTTTTCGGGAGTTAATAGTAGTGGGGGTAGCGGTGGAGTTTTTAACTGTTTCCGGGTACATCCTCATCGCCCGACGACGTCGTGCTCTTCCCAGTGCATATACGCCACATTCGAGAGATGTGATTCTTCCAGGCTCGCTATTTATTTTACATTACCCTGTGTACTCGGTCGTTGACAAACGGCGGATTATGCCCATCACCCTAAAGTTCTAGTAATAGTCTTAGACGTTATAATCGTGAGTTCAAATTTTCCTCCCATATCCTGTTACATCCAAGGGTAAAAAACAATTAAAACCACTATAAACAAAAAAAAAATTTCCTTGTTTTTTGGCTTCTATTAGTTCCTGTTTTAATTCCCTTCGTTTTGCTAAAACGTCTGCTGATGGAAAATCTGCAGCAATAAAGATCTTCGAATATTTTAGTTTAATTAAAATTCTGTATATTTACGCAATAATAAATTACATATTGAAGCAATAAACTCAATAACAGTATGTAGTTTTTGCCAAAGTTGTCAATGGACAAATTATCTTAAAAAAAAAAACAAAGAAAGTAAAAAAAACATTAATTTTAAAAATAAATATATGTTTTTGTGCATTGCGTTTGAAACAAAAACTGAAAAGTTTTTCTTTCATTGAAACTTTTCAGTGGGAGATTGCAAAAGGTCACATTTATATTATAATATAACTCTTACTAACGTCATTCAATTTTGGACACTCAGTTAGGAAATGCCCGATATTATCATTTATTGTTAAATCACAATCATTTCAGATAGCACTCTCAGTAATTAGAAATTGATGAAAATATTCGGCAATCATCGGCATCATGACCTCCACGAAATGGGTAGACCTAAGAATGGACTCGCCATCCGTTTTGGAGATAGTGGAGGTTAGGCCCAATGCCCGAGGGGGGGCAATATGGCACTCGCAGAGGCGTCCACGGGGCGAGTCGTCGAAAGGATCCACGAGTTGGGGCTGCTGGCGGCGCCGCACAAGACTGAATGCATGTGGTTCCACGGACCGAGGCGGCGTCCCCCGCAGTCCCACTTGCTGGTAGGTCAGGCTAGAGTCGAGGTCAAGTCTCAGATGAATTATATGGGACTACACCTCGACAGCAGGTGGAAATTCGAATTCCACTTCAGGACGGTAGCGCCCCAAGCTAGGAGGATGGCCCAAGCGATTGGGTCACCGTACCTTGGCAGTGAGGGAGGAAGGGTCCGCCGTTTGTATTCGGAGTGGTCTCTTCGGGATTGCGAAGAAACAAGCTCGAAGGGTTCTGATCAGGAGATGGCGAGATCGGCTGGCCCAAGACTTCGGTCCTGGTCAGAGAACCCTGAGGGTGATCCAGATAGCGCTCGGTCGCTGGCTGGATCGTAAATGGGAAAGCCTGACGTATCGGATGACGCAGTTGCTGGCCGGACATTGTTGTTTCGGTCGGTATCTGTGCCGCATCGGGAAAGAATCAACGATGCGCTGTCACCACTGTCCGTCTTTGGAGTACACGGCGGACCATACGCTGGCCGTATGCCCGGCGTGGGTGGGGCAGAGCGTGGAGGCCGAGCGTGCTCGGAAAAGGGAGGATGGCGGCACCCTCCGGGATCGCACCCCGGTTTAACTTGGATGGGTTTCCGGGATAAAGCGTTTGCGGAGGAGCGGTCTGGTGAGTGGACCAACTCCAGACCGAGGGGATGGGACTCGATTACTAAAGTCGTCGCCGGGAGAGATGAGATTGCGGAAGAGTTGTCGCGGGTTCCAGGGTATCACCGTCCGAGCCTAGATGGTGTCCACTCAGGGGTTTTAGTGGGTGCAAATTCCACATACTCCCTCCTTCCTCCCCAAAGGCAGGACGGACAACCTTCGAGAGGTTTCCCCTGGCTAAAAAAAGAACAGAGCCTTGGGGAGCTCATTTTTTCATATAATAATCTAGGGATTCACCATTACTCCACTTGACAACTACACTTCTTGATTTTTTAGTACCAGCTTGAACCTATCAATCCAGTTAAAAAAACTGGAATAGGAAACTGGAAACTGGAAACCCCCTATTCTTCTAATGAAATCAATCTCAGGAGGCGTAGTGTAGTGGTTAAAGTTCCTGACTTGGACATTATGGTCGTGAGTTCAATTCCTCCTCCCGCATCTTGCTATACCCCCAAAAAAACGAGGTTAAAAACGGGATTAAAACCAATAATGAATGAATTAATCTTGTTGGAGCAGATTTCAGCGTAAAGCGTCTTTTTAATTGTATACATAACGGTGTTCATTAAATCATAATCAGTGTTGTATAATTTTTTTGTTGAGTCCACTGATCCAAATTTCTTGCTTATTATACTTTTGCCTTCATTTCATTATTATTAGTAGTGATGAAACCTTTTTTATTTTATCACTATTTTTCATTGTTTTTTTTTAATTTAATTTTTGAATTCTGATAAGAACATTTTTAAGGATTCTGTCTCCTTTTTTAGTACAATCTATGTAGAACTGTTTTATAATCTATTGTTGAATGAATTGATTTTGACTTACTTGACTGTTAATTGCTAATCGTTAAAAACTTGCCTCCTCATACTTTCGTTGCAATTCCGCCTTAATTCGTGTAATTTGAAATAAATTTATTTCTTTTTGTGTATAGACGAACAACATTTTCTTAAAATCTCATTTAGTCTTCTCTTTCTTTTTTTTTAAACAACTATTTATTATTTCAACTGACAAAAATAGGAAACCTTTTGCCTTTGAAATCAAATGAAATACGTACTTCCCAGGAAACGCATAGGACTTAACAAAGGAAAACAACTTCTAATTGTTGTGAGAAGTGTAGTAGTCATTTTTACGGATTTTAAAAATCAAAAGACAAGCTACCAAAAATGCCTTCACTATAGTCTTGTTTTCTTGTGTTTAGGTGCCACTGGGAAAGTTCATTCAAATAATGACATATTATGACGCCATATATCTCCAGTAGTCGACAAATAATATTCAGACTTTCCACCCTACAAGGAAACGATTGACAAGTTATATTTATAAGCAATAAAAAGTGATAATATTTTTAGAAAAGCTAGAAGTGAACGGTTGTATTCAAAGAAAAAAGTTGAGAAAAAGAAAAAAACGAAACTATAGAGACAGTAACAAATGGTTCGATGGTTTTATTGCCTCCTATCAATCACATGTCAAATTATACTTGGTTTGGTTCTCGAAAAGTCTCTTTATTTTTATTTTTATAAATAACTTCTATAATATTCAATTCACAAAAAAACTAGGGAGAAAACATTGCAAGAATATGCACTCATTTCAGAAAAGTTTCAGATGTTTTTAACAAACAATGTAAACAAATAATCGTTTTCAATTGTAGACCTTCGAAGCACTAATGTTTACAATATTGTCCAAAAACTACGCTTTATAGCTAATTTGGAAGTTAATTTATGTAATCGTATTCCTCAGGAAAAATGTCATTATAGCTGTATTTTGGTGTGACCAAACAATATTTTTTTAAGAAATCACATAACATTTTGGCATCTTGGTTTCCAAACAAAAAGTAGTAATAATACTTTATTTTTATGCCTACTATGTATTTTTTTTGACGCGAAAGAACCTCCTGCCTAAGGAAGTAATAAAGTACAAACAAAAAATAAAAATATCAATATTGCTGTTGTAATGTCAAGTATTGAAATAGTGATAATTATAATTTTAATGTGTAAATGTTTTAATACCCCGAAGTTCATTCTAACTTTGTACAATACTCAAGTTGACGCGTTTCCAAGACTTTTTTGTTTTTCTTCACTTCTTGCCTTGTATTCTTTAATAAGTTTCCATAACCTATAAAGAACCACTTTAATTGTGAGATTTCAAGGCTTTGTGAAAAAAAGTCAACGATTTTTAAAAATCGAAAACAATCAATTAAGAATTAAGAATATATTAAAATGTAGCAAAATGAATTAATAATACTGGGAAGGGACCCTCTAATTTTGGCAATCATCATAAAGAAAACTTGATGAAGTTCTGTCGAAACATAATGAAATTAAAAAAGGCTGAAGAACACTGATATAACATCGAATTTTTTAACACTGATCTGCTTTAATTTTTCACATTGCCTCCTGAAATGGCTGTAGTACAAACAAGCCTGACATCAGTCGAAAGAAAGAATACAATATGGAATCACCGAGGAATTCGATTCGACAACTGGAGAATTTGATTTGGCAATATGATTCATCTCTCACATCAACATTCAAGAGATCTGACTGTAAACTGTTCGTTTCAACTACATTACTGGATTAAAAATAAATTCTATTATCACCAATTTTCCCAACTGATGCTGATAACGACCCGATCGAGTGAATACAAAAGAAGACTTGAAGAAGTAAAGAAACATTGGAGAAAAAATATTTTATTAAAAAAATTAAACAATTAATGCAGTGAATAATTCAGGTATAAATAACTCAAAAAACTTGAAGGGTTGAAGCCTTATCATGTGAATGGTAATGGATTTTAGTCCTAAGGCCATGCAAACGCTTGATGGATTTATGGGCCTACTAGTGACCTCGTCATATGTACACGTCATTTACCTTACTTCGTTAGGTGTGAGTTTCGGCTCTTTTGCTGAGTTTTTCAATTTACTAACGAGATTAGATACCTAGGCATTTAGTCAATGTCATCATTACGATGATTCTTGTGGTTTTCAATTTATCTTAAGACTCCTGGAAGGAAACTAATAACTGATCGTTTTAGAGAATAATGATTTAGAAATTTCGAGACAAAAGAAATGAACCAAGATAATCCGATAGCACAAGTTCTGACTTGAACCAAATTATATAAATATTTTTAAGTGAAAAATTCATTATCAAAGAATGTTTATAACTATTGAATTAGAAAAAAACCTTAACTGATTTATTCTGACGGAATCAGTCGATTCCATCACGAAATATTTGTAAGATTTTTAATGAAAGAGATTTATCATGTAAGAATGAAGCAGAAATAGAGAAAAATGTTTTAAAGTCTATTGTTATTCCGTAAAATACATGTGTAAAAGTTCATATTTAAGTTGGGAAAACCGCTAGTGAACTACTTATACAAATCTACTCAAAGAAATATACGACAATAAACGTTTATGGCATGCACGTGTTTTTCAGTTGTTTAAACGTTTTCGAGATGACTGACAGGACGTTGAACATGATTCACACCCGGGTCGTCATTCTACGTCAAAAATGGGTGACAATAAGGAAGAAATGAGTAATCTGGTTTGATCTTTCCTCTGGCGTACTAAAACTTTATTTAATACACTTCACTAAACCAGGCAAGAAAGGTAAAATAATTGAATTCCACCGATTAACTCTAAATGTGTTGCTTATTTTTGTTAATCGTGTAAAAATAAATAAATAAATAAAGCCGTAAATTACCAAAGGCCGTTTATATACGTGTGGTCGAGACCTCGGATCAACAAAAAATTAAATTGGTGATGGCTTGTCAGCGATGTTCTCGTCAGCGATTTTCCAAAAAATATGGTTATATGTTTGATTAGATTTACGCCTCCTTTGTTTCAACCATTCTTATTCTTTAATGACCGTTATGTGTTAGTTTTTCTTTTTTTCGTCTTAGGACGCCTTTCATAATCAGTTTTACTTTTCGTGTCATGACTAATAAGTTCCGTTTAGGAAAAATGCTGAACGTCTTCATTATTTTGCGGTCAACAGAACAGTATCAACCGAACCAAAACTACCATAAATACCAAAAGGCCTAAAATAAAAAAATTTTACTAGCATTCTCCATAATTTCCTACTTTTAAACGATAGAAAAACATAAGTCTTGAGTAAAAATTTTTTCTACTCTTTTCACTCTAGGGCAGAGGTCGGCAAAGTGCGGCTCCAGAGCCGCATGTGGCTCTGTACTCCTTGACTATGGCTCTTCCACACAATGTTTAGTACAGGCCCGGTATATGATTTAATAACTAAATATTATATTTATATAAGTATGTGGCGTTCGTCATATTCCGTATTCCGGAATGGGCACAGTAAAATGAAGCAGACGAAAACTGAAGCAAAATTCATTCAGTCCCGGAGCTCCGCACAATCAGGATATAATAGTGATACCAGGTAAGCTCCGAGAAGGTTGCTCAAGCCATTACTCCAGTAGGCAGTCGCGTTGACCACTTACCTACATCCTTCTCCTGGGTTAAATTATTTTTTGTTATTTATTTTCTTATGTCCTTAACGCATTTCTGCTCACTTAAAGACACTGTCTTATTTTCGCTGCAGTGGCATTCATTGTAGCCGCAATGGCCTCCTGGTTGTGCTGGTTCTCTAGCATTACTGATACCACCGTACAGTATTTTGTCCCTCTTCCCGTGACTCAGTCGGTTCCTTTACTCTTCCCACAGGGGGGCAGACATCCCAAGCCTGTTCGAGAGAGTCTTCCTTGTCCTGACTCTGCGGGCAATTGTTTTCTTCCCACTTCTTGATTTTTTTTTTAGGTAGGTACCGAAGCTTCCATGCCCTGTGAAAAATTGGGTGACCCCCAATCTATATTGTCGTATTTGCGTAAGTACAATAGGCTCAAGTCGCTGATAAGCCTCCGCGTGCAAATTCCCAGAATGGTTGGTATCCTTCCACATTTCTTTCCACAGTGCCATAGTTTCCTCCCTGGCCTCTTTCTTCCCTCTTGTCGCGCTCTCGCTTCCCGATGAACTCTGCTATAAGAAGATCGATTGGGATCGTTCTAGAAAGCACCAGAGCTTATTTACTTTTTGTGGTGCTAGAATTAAATTTATATTAATATTTTTGTCGGACAAGGTGGGAGGAGTAGTGTAGTGGTTAAGTTCCTAACTTGGACGCTAATGGTCGTGAGTTCGAGTCCTCCTTCCGCATCCTGTTATACCCAAAAATTAAGGGTGAAAAACGGGATTAATACCACCACCATTTTCGTCGGGTAAGCAAATAAATGCATGTCTAATGTTGAAAATCATTTCACTCTAATCAGACAGCTTCTTTTTCTCGTAATTGACTTCGTGCGTCTATTCCTTTGAGAAAAACTGGTACTCTACCTAAAATCACTTATTTTTATTATTTTCCTCTATCTGGCTTTCAATTTCATTTTATGCGTTAATTTTTACCCTCGAAAAATAGAGATGAGATAAATATTTTAACCGACTTTTATAACAGTATAAAAAACTTAAAAAATTGACATAAAGAGTTAAGAGGCGTGGAAAAGAAAAACATTTAATTCTTATTCGAGTTTAAACACCGAAATATTTTTTGTTAATTTAATGTCAAGTTTTGTGAATGTCGTCATTAGAGTCTATTAATAAACAGCAAGAGAGTGAAAATTCAATACCCAGGTAGACTCTTTCTGACTTAGCATTAACGAACACAAGCAATAAAAAGAAAAAAAATTCTTCAAATGAACGTGTAAAAGAGTTATGGATATCTCTTACCTGTTTCAGTAGTTTTATTCCCCATAAAATATTTTATTGAAGGTTTCACACAATTTGCGGTCCTTTTATCTTCATTTTTCCTTCTTACGTATAGTGAATACCAAAATACTTTTTTTCATATCATAAATATTGTATATTCCACGATGGATGGAGTTCCCCTGATACAGAAAACTTGTGAAAAACCGGAAAATCAATCAGCCATTCCTTGTTTACTTTTCTTTTATTTATAATGTACGAACCTTTTGTGGTTATGCTACAAATCGAGGTTGGGAACTTTTTTGTTTGGCCAGTCATTTTCCAACAAAAAAAACCGGGCTGCGTAATGGCACGTTTTATAATACATTTAAAATATTTATTTTAGGTCCTCAAAGAATTTTGCAATTATTTGAAATATTCATATTGTTTGGCGGGCCGTAAAATAAGTACAAACAGCCGAAGGTTGCTGATCCCTGCTTCAGGTGATTTATCTCCACTGCGTTTGATTGCATTATTAAGAGTCATATTAGGTAATTATTCTACACCTTATGGCTTTACAAAGCTTCGCTCTTTTAATTCAAAACAATTTAAAACCTTTGGGCTCTAATGCCGCTCATAAATTTTCACAAAACAAATATCAGCACAAACCGAAACAAAATACAACACCGTAATTCTTTCTATTACTATTTGAAACATATGAAAGGTTGTATGGCAGTTTTCTGAAGATTTTCACATGGATTAGTTAGATGAATCGTTCGGTTGTTTAAATTTCAAACAGTAACAGTTGAAGTGTTGTGTTTTGTCTATGCTGTGAAACTGTACGTGATATTCGACCACAAAGTTTTTAAATTGTTTTGCATTAAATGGACATAAAAAGTCCTCACTCTTTTCTTTTTCCCGCATACGATGTTTTATCCTAAAGGATTTTTGCAATATCCTTGACTAGGACAATGAATCAGTTTTAGGGTTTGGAAAATTCAAAGCCTCTTTAACTAAAAAAAAGTAGCCATAAATAAAGAATTATTTCTTCAGTTTTAAAATAGAAAAAATTTTTTTTTGGTGAAGTTATTATATATTGGGTTGTCTCGAATCTGAAATTTAGCTTCACGCTCTTTATTTTAAATTTAATAGAAATTTTCATGATGGCTGTAACTGATCATTGGTTTTCAGTTTGTTTGAAAATAAAAAACAATATAGTGGAAATCACAACTTTGCATACATCATTTTTTTCTCCAAAATGTTAAGTCGAGGAACTTTGACGCGTCACTAACGTATCCTCATCCGCTTTCCTATTTCATTAAATTGCGCCGTGTCTGGATGTTAGTCATGCACATTATCAAGCAACATAGACTTGAACTTTTCTGCTTAACTTCCCTTCCTTCTACTTTTTACCTACTTTTTTATTACTTCTTTGTGATTGGTGATTGGGAGGTATAAGATCAATAATGAAGAAGCTGGAAAGGTGAAACTTTTGTACTGTACCGCCACTGAGCAAACAGGCTCGCGTAGCCTATGGATGTGCTGATCCAGCCGTGCGTGGTCAGCACATACGCGAAAAACGGACAACGGGTAAGCAAATAGCTGGTGGCCCGAAAAGGCCAATGGACAGATTGTCTTGACCATCCAAAGAGACAACATTTATATTAATGAATAAATAAATCGACATAGTCAAAACTTAGTCAATCGAAATTCATTCAAATCAACTATATACATCCTTTACATACGCAGTACGTGTTACGTATGTAAGGGAAAAATGACAAAAAAGTAGGAGCACTTTCTCTTCTTCCTAACTCTATAAAACTTGTGATTTTTTAAATTAAATTTAACTATTAAACAATACTTGTATAAATACAATATAAAAAATCAAAGGAAATAAATGTATGATGGTTCCGTTTAACTTTTAACATATTGTAACGTATTAATATTGATAGAAACTGATGTATTCGTACTACATTCTTCAAGCTTTGATTTTTATTCGGGTTTAAGCATTATTTTTCTGAAATGAGAATCTCATTAAGTTCACAAAAAGCGTTGAAATTTTTATTCTTCTACACGCTGACCAGTTTCTAAACTCTTGACTTTGCCACAGGTGTCATACTTTTACCATTCTCATTCCCTCTACCAAAAATTATATGTCATCCGAAAAATAAAAACATGATGATCATCATCAACATAGATCACCTCCTATATTTTTATTTTATTTACTCAGTCTCTCTTCACATCCTCTCCGCTTGAAGTTCTATCCAATTTTTCCAAACTACTCTTAATGTGTTGCACAATCTCCATTCTCATTGTTTAAAGTTTGAGAATATGAGACAAACACCGTTTAAGACTTGTTCTTGCAGTGAGGGACGTTTAGAATTAAAAACAAAAAGATGATGATTTAATAAATTCATGTTATATTGTGCGTTTTAAAGACGAGAATATAAAAATTAGGGGTGTTATCTTCTCTTTTGAGCATAATACAAGTTTGTTTAACATGAACTTTACATTAAAACGTATTTTATTTTTCATGATCAATCTTTTACAAAAATGGCCATTGCATTTTTTAAAAATTCCATTAGTAAAGGAAAAAATCACGAAATCAAACAATAGCATCCACTGTTTGCGATGTCAAAAATTGTGACTCTAATATTAAAGAGCGCACCAATATTTTTACAAGACATGGTGTTGACATGTTTTTATGCCGTTTAAATAAAAATTTATCTTCGAGGAAACTTTTTAAATTCAAATAAAAAATCGGCTTAGTCGATTACTGTTTCATATTCTTAATGACGGACTACGAATCATTGAATTTTTATAAATTATCCTTAAGAATTTTTTTGGTTAAAGAATTGGTTAAAAACTTGTTGATAGTGGCCTTTCATTCTTTTTAGAAAACGGTATCAACAATTCGGAAGATAAAAAATTATGTCCTGGAATAAATCATTAGAAAATGCAAAGAATAATTTAAGATAAAGGTAACAGGTAATATACCGTAAATGAATCCATGTAGCCTAAGATGTGATATGAAAAATGATAATATGATGTATACGGGTTAATAGTCGAAACGCCCCCGCGCAGGCACGCAGGTGTGAGCGGATAACATGTCGGCTAACAGACCTTGTAATTTACTCAGATTAAATACCTGTAATTAGATTAGGCAACGAGTGAGAACTTTAAAATGGGGAAGGAGGGGGGAGCAATAAATCACGAATTGTCACTCCCCCTTCACCACGAAATTGTTTGAGACCCATCTTTTTTGATGAATTCGTGATTGATTTGCCAGCTAACTTTGTCATCTTTACAAACTTTATTTACAGATTTTTCATTTTTGAATATTGTTGGCTATGTTTTGAATTCTTTTGCACTGATCTTCTTGCTCTTCTAAAGAGACAATGAAAAGAGGCCACCAGTTGATTGATACAGTGGCTTAAGGTGAAACTTTCAGTGCATATGAAAGAGGTTCTGTCCAAAATTCTTAAGAGATACAGATGCTTGCTTGTACAATTTAATCTTTGTATTTAATTTTAGTAATTTTTAGTAGTAAATCTAAAACTTTTATGCGTTTTCTAAAGAAAGAAAATATTAAACATACCATTATTGTTGTTAAAACGAGGCAAATGTAATATTCGCGTCAACTTAAAATTCCAGAATTTTGGCCTCAAAACCATAAAAGGAAATTTTTCTGTCCATTCCAATCAATTTTAACCATCTGAAGCTTCCAGTTTTCAAAGCCTAAATTTCAAAGGAAAAAACATATGCTTTAAATCTTATTTCTTTTTTATCTAAAAAAGGGATGAAAAACTAGAAAGCACGAGATGAAGTTACAAAATGTGGTGAAAGGATTTCGGGCAAAAGCGGTAACTTGATTAAAGGCTATGATATATTATTTAGATGTGGTTCCGCTCTAAGTTCTAAGAAGAAAGCTATTCAATTGTGCCCCATACAAAGAGTCAAATCATTTTAACGGATTTTTATTTATTAACAGGAAAAGAATGAAATCTTAATTTAAAATGTCATTGTTTCGCCACTTTTTGGAAGTTTTTTCCCTTTTTTTTAATATTTCATTTAGAACTTAGGGACACTTGCAATAGAAACTTATAATCAATGAACCACGCCCCCGACGTTGTCCTTCATGTATTCAAATTCTCTAAATTTTTCCAAGCGTTTCTTGCCAACAATCATGTCTGTCGCTTCCCTCTCTTCTCTCTCTTTAACCCATTATCTTTCTTTTAACAATTTTGGCCTTTTTCGGACGTGAATTTTTGGGTAATATTCAAACTACGTGCAGTTTTCTTACATATAAATTTAGAGCTAAAACCTAACGATGTTTAAGAATACACTACTGCAAGAAAAAAAGCTTTCCGAAAATACAGTTATAATTTTAGAAAGTGCTTTATAAAGAAAGATCTTGCGAAAATTCTGTTCCTCGTAAACAGAGTAGTGGGGAATACGTCGTCAATATAATTCAAGGGTAAGCAGTAATACAAATCCTTTTTAATGTTGATAATCTTCTTAAATATGGACTTTTTTTAGGTTAATAAAAATCCCTATCAGCTCTTAGATTTGAAAAACGAAATTTCAAAAAAATTTCACATTTATTTTCGTTATTAGTCAAATGAATTTTTTAAAAATAACAATTACATTTCCTAGTGCTAGAAATTGGCCACTCAAAAAAAAAAGTATTTTCGTTACAAGCATGAACCATTGGGAACCAAAAAGTAATGACCTCGAGTCAAAAGGAAAAAAAATTGATATGATGGGATGCTCAGAGATACTGGTGCCAGAATATTATTGATATAAGGAAACTTTTCTTAGTTTTGCTTAAAAGCTAAGAAAAGTTTCCGATCGAAGCAAGATCAAAGCAGAAAGATCGAAGTTTTCTGGAAATTTCGTAAGGTAAAATAACATCAGTTCAACATAACAATTTGATGAAGTAAATTTTATCGAATAATTTCTCTTTTAACATTAGAATTAACAATACAAATAAACTTGCGTTTGTAGGAATTAAAGTATAACTTATAGCTTTTTGGTTAAAGATTTTATTCTTAATAGGCTAAAAGTGTCCCTTAATATGTGATAAAGTTTTCATAAAATCAAGCAATTATTTCGTTCATTTAAAATCAATCCACCGAATATTAATTTATTTAAGTCATGTTAATTTTTGACTATGTAGAAAAGAAAATGAGTCAAAAAAGTAGAACAGACGAAACAATTTTTATATAATAATAGGCCTATTAATGCACACCAAGACAATTAAAAATTGATTTTTTTTTGTAAATTTGAAAAATAATTTTTTTTAACAACTTGTTCAAGTTTCACCGTGAAAAGTCATCAGGATATTTATTTATTAGCTTACCTATTGTTCTCATTTCAAATGTATTTTGTAGCGTTCACAATCAGAACACATGACCATTTTTATACTTAGACGGTCGAGTTCTTTATATAAAATCAAGGCAATATAAGACAAATGAAAGTCCCTTTTTGACCCTTATGCAAATATTGAAACCGTACGACTTAAAGTTGTTTATCTTACTGATAAAATGGGGGAAAAAAATTATTTATGTGAAACTAGACCATACTTTAAAAAGGATTCGTCAATTTTCAATGAAAAATTTGCATTACAATAATTTTTGTTCCATCAAAAGCTTACTCCGGTTTAATTTTTATTTCGAATGTTTCCTTGATCTGTCCTCAAACTGAACAATTATTTTGCATTAAAGTACACTTTATGCCCTTGTGCCAATTTAGTAATTCATTCGCCTTTAATTATATTTTTAATAATTGGTCTTTTGATTAGAAACAAGGATTTTGCCAAATAGTTGGATTAAAAACTCAAATGCCTTTCAAAAAATGTTGACGGTATTTAATCTAAGTTGGTAATGATTTCATATTAAAACATGAAAGCTTTCACAATAGATTCAGTTTTTTCCTACATTAGGTCATATTTTTCTTAAATGCTTTGGTGTTTTTTTCATGCACATTGGATTAAATGCATTAACAGATGTTTTCTAGTATAAAAATATTTTTTCTTAACCTAAATGATTTTGTTCAAACAAATTCTGCTTTTATGCAGAATTTTAGTCGATGACAGTCAACACAATTAACACAATATCTTTATAAATTTATGTACAAAAAGTAATAGCTTTGCATAATTTGGGAAAGGACACAGAACTGGCTCAAAATAAGAAAGTGTAAACATCGCTGCTTTTAGCTTTTAGATTTTTGAATGAGTTTGAAAATTAACGTAGTCGTGATTCATTCGAAAGTATATGCCTGCCTGAATGATATAGAAAGTGTAAAAAGATACTCGAAATACAAAGAATTAATGATTACTTTAGCGAAAGTTGACACCTACTATATCTTTAATTCAAAAAGGCAAAACTAAGAAAAACATCTAATATTGCGAAATTTTAAAGGACATATTAAAAAATGAATTAAAACAAAGAAAAGGGTTGACTGAGAATCTGAACCTTCAACTTCACATCAGTGAACTCCAAAAAACTGCTGGGGGTTGGTTCATGTAGGTTTATGTTATGTAAAAGAGCAGATTAGGAAAGTAATACGAGAGAACAGAATTTTATATTCCACATAAATTTAAATAAAAAAGACGGGGTATTTGAAAAACAAAAACTGAATTCAAGTTAATACAAATAACTAAAACAAGTCTAATATAGCTTGTGAATAAGGAAATAAGTTCGCATATCATTTTATCATTAGGCGTATTTCAATACATGAACTTCTAGGAAGTTGTAGCGCATAATTTGGGGTCATGCGAACCAGAGTAAAGAAGAGCTTTAAATCCACTCTGTGATGTCTTAAATCATTGGGAAAAAATTCGTTAAAAAATCACTAAATATTTTATTAATATAGGTATAAATGGATTCACAATGAATCAGATGTACGCGTTTGGCGGATCCTTAGTATTCATCAACTTACGAGAAGAAAAAATGTATAACACAAAAAAAAAGGTTTTATTCTTTCCAACCATAACTGAATGTAACAATAAATAATTGAACCCAACTTGTCCAGCATCAACCTTCATTATAAATATTACAATTTATCAATATTGAAATATTATTTTTTATCGTTTTCAGATTTGACGCTTCAGGTTCAGTAGAAATTTTTTTTTATCTTTCTGCCATTTAAAAGGTTGCATTACCCGGTGTCATATCGAAGTGATAAGTTGATAGAATTATGTGTTTTGAGTACCTTTGGTCCATGGTTTATTGCTTTAACCACACTGGCTTCTAGTTTTCAGTATTTACGTTTGTAAAAAGAAAAAAAGAGAGAAATGAAAAAAAGTTCAAAAAGGGCCTACTGACTGTATGGTTCAGCTTCCTTTGTAAGGAAATTCGGACGATTCGTGGGAACATTCAAGGAATATTTTGTTCTTTATTGAAATAACAAAACTTGTGTTAAATGTAAAAGCGATTATGAGAGACGGCCTAAAAAATGATAAATGTGAACGTATAAATCGTAATATAATGCGGGAGGTGCGATGACTCGAGTCCGAGCTCAGTTGGATATCTGGCCGCCAAAGTGGGAATCTCGCAGTCGCAGGCCGTGACACAGGTGACGACGCTCTTTGTGGCGGACATTTTGAGCCCCCGGGGGGCTACATGCGTGAGTTCCATCCAGCCTTATCATTCTACTATTATTACATTTGTTAATTTCTTTTGTAAATTGAATCGTGAATCAGGATTTATGCCAACTCGGATAATATCAATAGGAGATCCTAAGTGCGCATGCTCTAATCCATATAATTTTATTAAAAATATTGTTAGGAACTAATCTTTTCTTTTACTTATTAAAAATGATATGAAGGATAAAACTTTTACTAATTTTTGTCTTTTTAGCACTAATCTACTAAATATGTTTTAAAGAGTAAAAATGAATTTAAATGAATTAGTAAATTGCATTCAGACATCGGTAAAAAAAACCTAATTAGAACATTAAAAAATCGAATGAAATCACTCAGAATTAAAGAATTCATCTTGAAAATATAAACCCTCTACTTTAAGTGAATGTACAACTGCTGATATCACCTTTTCGCTCTAGTCAAGAACCAGAGCATCTTCAACTAATTTAAAACTTAAATTTTAACAAAAAAAGGAAAAAATGAAAAACAATACCAACTTCGAATAATAGTGATTTTTGTCATGTATATATATATAATTTACATCTGTTTTAAATTTCGTTAAAGAAGTGGCCGGTTAATTACGATATTCAAGATTAAATGTAGTCTTTTTTTTCTTTTCCAAGGATCTCAATGAACTCAAGAAGCAAGTAGTTGCACTCCTGGCCTTAATCTATCAGAAGGAACAATCTTTCAGTTGTTCGCGTGAAGTAAAAGGACAAATTTATTCGTTTTTGTCGGTTTTTGAATTGTAGAATGAAAATCAGGGATGTAAAAATTAAAAATACTAACGAACGGCTCCCATCTGTAATGTCATCTTATTTAAACGAGTTGATTTTTTTTGAAGAGCCAAACGGTCAAGTGTAGTAGACAAAACCAAAACCATTCGCCACCCATGACAGTACTCATTGGTTTCTTATTATCTTGAGTTCTGGTCAAACTTTAGAGTTTCATGCAAACAATAATAAAAATGTTTGTGTGTTGTCTGGGTTAGTTGGGCGGCCGTCGAAAAAGTGACATTTCGCACGTACCTTTCTTTTATATATACTGATGATTTCCTTTTTTCAACTAATTCGATATACTTCATCAAGTGGCAACACTATTCATTATCCTTTTTCTTTTCAAACATTTAAAAAAATGTTTTACGAGCATAATAGATTGCAATGGTTCATTTACGGCAATGAAAACGATTCGTTTTATCTCAAATAATGTCAAACAATTATTAAAGTAATAATAAAAGAAAATCAAAAATAAAATAAAATGGCTGATGCGGTTTTGATCAAATTGTAATTTTTTTGCATTGTTCTTTAGTAAGCCAAAGAGACTCCGATTTAATCAGACCAAGGGGATTTTAAAGAAAATGAATTACACTTTCCTTATTACTATTATTCATTTTTTTCCGTGCAAATTAACACCGGTTTAAATTTTTAGAAAATTATTTTTATTATAACTGAAGTGGTAGGCGGAACTTTATGGCTTCGGATTTTCAGTTGTATCATAAAATAATGTTAAAAAAAAGCAGTCCGTAGTCGTAAGTGTTCTGTAGCAACGGTTACTGACAATATTGTCGTCATTATTATCAATCGTAAGGGTGGGAGGAGTAGTGGCATGATTAAAGTTTCTGACTTGGACGCAATGGTCGTGAATTCGGAATTTTCCCCCCACATCCTGTTATACCCAAAAAAAGTAAAAAACGGGATTAAAACCGCCACTATACTATTATCAATTGCAAACACAAAACAAATTTTTTCTATCTTTTTAAAAAATTTCTAGTTTTACTCACTTAATAGCTGTGGCGGAATGGCAGAAAGGAAAGTGTAGTGGAAGTGAAAGGGTTCAGAGAAATGTGGAAAGTTCGAGGCAGTATTAGACTTTCTGTTGATTGTCTAACCGGGATATCAAGCTCAGGACTTAGGAAAAAAGGTCGAAGCCCTCGTCAACCATTCTAGAGGTCCTGGATTCAAATCACACCTGGGTAAAAATTATTTACCGTGTTGTTCCACCGCTCTTTTTTACCTTCAATATTTTGCTTCAAATTCTACACTGTCCCTTCACCCCGAAAAATTCCCTCTGTGGCTCACAACCTTGCTAGTAAGATTCAGTCAGTAGGTAGGTTTTAATGAAAGGTAGCTGAGTCACACAGTTAAAAAACATTTCAATTCATTTAAAACTTGCACTTAGAAAAAGGATTGAAAATGTGTCAAAAACAACATGGTTCATAATTTGCCCAAAACGAGGGACAAAACACCGACAAATAGCATCTGTTTTGTCAAAAAGGATAACAAAATAATAATAATGACTAAACTTAAATAGGACTACGATCAGGTCTCATTCATCAGTCAGCTTCCACCATTAAAAGCAATTCTAAGTGCAAGAGTTGTAACTGATATCTTTAAAGTTAATGAACGGAAATGTTGCCAGATTTATTCTTTTATGTAAAAGTTTTTATTCAAGAAAGAAATTGACGTACAAATTTTTTACACATTTTTGGTACGTGCAGAATTCAAAGTCAGATGTAGGAAAATTATTAGAAAAAAATTTTCACTGGATTATTAGCAGAAAAACCAAACGAAATTGGAAAACTGAAGAGTGTTGACAAACGCATTAAAGAAAAGCTTTCCTAATACATCATCTTTGTACGAGAAATTACGTGATATATAACAATTGGACTGTTTTTAAAAAATCACAGGGAAAAAAGAGGATTAAAAAAGCCAAAGAGGAAAAACGAGGCAAAGAAAAACAGCAGTATTGAGACCGTGAGATCACGAGCATGATAAATTGAAAATTAAAAGATAGTTTTGCAAAAAATCTTTGAAGTCGAGTCTCTTTGACTATTGTTTACTTTCTTTGAATTTGAGATTATGACTTGAAACATTCAACATATTATGCAGCTTAGAAAAGGAGTATTGGGAATAATTTAACTGTGGGCCGGCGTGAAACTTTATTCAAATGTTAAACTGGTTTACAGTTTTTCAAGTATGAGAAAGCAGAAATTTTTTACTTAAGCAGCAAGATGAGCGCTTCTAAAAAAATCAATAAAAGTTTGCTAATGAGGAGAGAACACAAAAAAAACCTAAACTGAATGCAACCCCATTTGAAAGCCAATCCAGGCTTTAGTGGGGTGATATTTCAACAATAAATGGGGTCGTATAAAACTCGTCCCTTCGGAAGCGTGAAAATGGCTGGTCAAAAGAACGATGGCGCTCGTTTTTCAAAACGAAATTTAAATCGCGAAAATATACCATGAAGTGTAACGATTTCTCGATTTTTTTCTGTTTGCCCTTTTGTAACAATTCCCTGTTTGACATTGTGCTGGCATCTTATAATAAGCTTATGAAACGACAGGTTTAATGTACAGTTTTAAAAATTAAATCTGCAGCTGGAAGCCATTGAATTAACTGCTGGAGTCAAATGCTAGAGAAGGAAAGAGACAAAAAATTGTCGAAATCGCTGATTTCCCATCCCTTTTGTAAAAACATACAAAGCCTGGCGACAAAAGAGTAGAATAAAAAAATTCATCTGCTGCATGTTTAAACGTTACATTTTCATAATTATACAAAAGACTAGGCAAACAGATAAAATTTCCGTATCCGGCTCGTGAAATTTAGGGTGAAAATCAAATAACTCATAGTGATTTAAAATATAAAATTAAAATTGGGAGAATAAATGGGAACTTACTATTAGATTTCAGATTGAATTTCTATTTCTCTAGGCTAATCATGAATTGAGGTTTAACAAAGATCTCTCGTAAATTCATATGTAAGCAAAATTACTTTAGTATTATACTTAAGAGACTTCAATTTATGATAAAAATGGCGCGATAATAACCCTACGGTATAATAAAATTTGCTAAATTACAATACAATATTTTTTTAAAAATTCTTCACTAAATCCGTGATTATGTAAAAAAAAAGAAATAGCTCATAGGATTTGAATATTTTTGACTCTTTAACAAATCACCTTGGCTTCTTTGCAACACTTTCTTTCATCGAAAATTTAATACTGTAAAAGGGAAGAGTTTCTTAATTTGAAATAAAATATATATTTTAAGTAGCATTCGGCATGTGCCAGGGGCCAAAAAGCATTTTCAGGAGCTCTTCGAGTTAAAAGTGTTTTCACAGCACCACCCTGAGGGTGTGTGTTCTGCCCATGAGCACAATATCCTGTTGCATGATGTCAATCCCTGGCTTGACCCAGTATTTCGAATGAGACTGAACGGTGCCTAATGTAAAGACCACCGCAGGACTTAAGTCCGTTGAACCTCAACATTTAGGTTCTTGTATTTTAGTCACTTCTCCTCTTTCTTTGCCACTACAGTGTAATCGTTATTATTTTTATTATATTTTTTATTTTCTCGTCTTCCTACGGTATTAAGATCACTTGAAGGGCACTGAGTTTGAGTCAAGTACGTTTTATTCGTCATCCCAGAAATTTCTACCACGTGGCAGGTTTGTGAAACGACTGTCCGCTGTATTTGTGTTTAGATATTTTTACGGCATTTCCGGTATTGTGAGATGGCCCCAGAAATGTTCGCTGGGGTGATACCCGTGGCAAGCAATAAATATATATATATGGAAGGTAAACTTTTCTCAGCGCCTTCCACAATGTTTCCACAAAGTTTTAATTTGCGAGTGGTTGGTATTTGGTTGTTTTTCTTGGTATTTCTGATGGATGTTAGTATTGTTCAGAAATATTATTATTATTATTCCGTTCTCAGTTTTAGATGTTTGCTCGGGCAGTACACAGATCAATTCCATGAATCATCCAGGGAATCATTATTTGTGTTTTATTTTATTTTGAGTATCCTACGTGCATTTTTATTTTTTTAAAGAAATAGTCTGAATACTAAAAAACATTAAAACTTTTATTTTAATTTCCAAATGTATCTTTTCCCGCTCTTTTTCGATTCTTTTTTGTCACCTGTACCTTTTTTAAAGTGTAAAAACTGAAAACCAGTTTATTGGTAGTTTAAGGTTTATACAGAAACCGCAAACTGGTTTTTGCATAAACCTTAATGTTGATGCATTAATAAAATTGGTATCGAACATTAAAACCCTGAAATTCACATCGTGAACCGGAAGAGTAGAACTGAAAATTGTATAAAATGCTGTCTTCGTGTTGAGATCACTTTTTGGGTCATAAGGCAAGACGGAGATAGAAAATTAACCATATCAGAATGAAATTTGATATTCAGCCGGAAGAACAATAAATTTTCACGACTCGAGAACAAAAATTTTCCCCTCCTTTTCCTTTTTATTCTATTTTTATTCATAAACGTAGTTGTCCGTGAAAGGAGCCGACATAAAGCCGAACAAATGACAAGACGTCAAAAGCTAACAAAAAGACATAAACTCCGAGAATGCAGGGATCACTAATCAAAAACCCGAACAAAAGGATATGAAAATGAGTAAAGGCACGGTGGTGTACCCAGGTATCAACACTACAGCTGCGTGTTACCGCACTGGAGTCTGAGTTAGTGAGGGCTGAGTGCCACGACATCCACCTCCGATTCAATCGGTACAATACAGCCACTCTAATTAACCGTGGAAAACTTCATTCAAGTGACTTGGTACTGTTACCATTTGACAATAGGTGGCCCTCTACATTTCTTACTACAGCATTTACAGAAACTTTTATCTTCCAAAAAAATAACAAGGTTGCCTATTCGAAAGCTTCGTTTAGCGATAAATTTGAAACTTCAATTTGAATATTAAAATAAGAAATGACTTCGGTCTCTATGACCACATGTATTATACATAAAACTTTTAGTTTTGAGATAAATTTTTTTGTAGTCAGAAGAGTTATAAAAAGATGTAGTGACCCAATATTGATGAGGAAAACTGAATTATACGGAAAATATAATGAATTTACTCATAACAAATATTTTTTAAAATCATTTAAGGGTGAATATCTTTTAATGCTAGAATTCGATTACTTTTCAAATCTAATCCAGACTGATTGAAACACCTGACTTTTATAAGATAATGGTAAGAAGAATTGAAGTATGAGGGTACTAGTAAGCTCAGGTGAAAGGACCATGTATATACAGATGACAGGGAGGTAGGAGTGCGGAGTTTGACAAGTCGTTGTAGCATCAGAGTGTATTGTAACGTTTCTTAAAATTTGTTGGTAAAGTTTTACCTGCTTACTAAACTTTTTTTAGGTAAAGAAAAAAACACCAAATATAATTGTAAAAGTTTTAATTAATTTTTTTCTTAAATAACTCCTCAGTTAACTTTTTATCACTTCAGTTGTCAAAATTTTTGAAAACTTTTACAGGCCGTTTGTTCTTTTAGTAAGAACATCATTATCGTTTCTAAAAAAAAAAATCGATTTTGTTCTGTGATTCATTAGTGAAATGATCGGGAAGCGACGGTAGGGAAGTTTCGTGAACATTCATGTGAAATGATAGAGAAACGCGGCAGCCGATCGGACGGCATTAATCATGTTCTAAATGGAAGTCTTTTGATAGCCGTGGAAATCGCTTTATCTCACTCTGATCCTTCCCCTTTCATTGATGTTTCAGAAAAATAAATAAAACCGTACATTTTAAAATTAATCAGAACCCGTTTTTCTAAGACCGTCATTTTTTTCGTTAAATCTCACAAACTCGCAAGCCGTCTACTGTTTTTTGGGTCTACCGGATCAAAACTAATTTCTCGAGTCTGTAATTTTTTATATTTCTGCTTTATATTTGTTTTTCATATAGGCCTATATATTTTTTAAATAGAGTGCGTTTAGTTTATATATTGAAACACACACCGGGCGTTAAATGGACAGTTTATTATTTCAAAAAAGCCTGATTTTTTGTGAAATTATTATTGCGTATAAGCAGTATCTTTAATACTCAGCTTCTCAAATTTCTTTAAAAATCAGAATATATGATGGCATAGAATGATAACATAGATTTTAGGGTCCTGTTTGAGTAGCCATATTAGTGGTTTAATTTCTTCTTTTTCCTAAAATAGTAAAATACTTATTGCTTATAAAGTCCAAGGGTGTTTTTTAATGTTACTGTTTAGGGACCTGCACTTTGTTTCCAAAAATACTAATCAATCAAATCATTAATAATTGTTTAGTTTATAATAAAATTAAAAAATGAGGTGTGCATGCATAAAACCAAAAAGAATTTAGTACTTCCTTTATAGTGATTGCTTAATTTGTCATCATTTCATCGCTCTATAAAATTAAGTATTAATATTTTGGTAGTATAAAGGAAAAAAATACGTAATATAATTCATTAAAAGTTATATTTATTATAATTTAAAATAAAAAAATTATTTTTACATAAAAAGCAGCTCTTAGGAATGGAAAATTGTGTTGAAAATTTTGGAGATTATTGAATTTTCCAAATATTAGGTAAACAATTTATTAATTTCATTTTCTATAAAAATTTACTCTAATAAACCATCACTGGACTCGAAATAATAGCAATGCAAGAGGTAAGAACCTACTTTCGGTTTCATAACCGATGTCACATTCCCTGTCATTGACTTCAAAAGGGCTTATGGTATTTTTTACGGAATATAAATAAACCAAAACGTGTGATCTTGCGCATGCTGAGACTTTTACCAAATATTTTAATTATAGAAAGGTTTGTTTTTAAAATTCTCTTTCTTTTATAGCAGAAAGGAGAAAAAAATTAATGCTTTGGCCTGCATAAAAAGGAGAAGTGAGCTATAGTAGTTTTACTACTTTCTAACTCCACTAAATGCTACCGAATAGCTTATATAAAAAAATTATATTAAAAAAAAAGAAGAAATCTATTCTGTGGTGCTGATATTAGGCCAATGAAAACATTTTAACCCTATGTTAATGCAATGCTTTAAGTAGAAAAATTCATGAGCCACGCGCAAGTGTAAATAAAAATTACCACTCTACTTTTCTTAAAATTTTAGACACTTTTAACCAAAAGTGGAAAAGAGGAAAAACATCGGTAATTGACAGCCGTTAAAAAGAATCACCAAACTCTTGGCGATCACGGGTTTTGCTTTAAGTGGGGGTAAATTTATGATCAGCCTCCTAAATGTGTATTAGTGGACTCGACCACAAAGCCCAGTTTCCATACTGCTTAGCTGTCCAAAATATGGATAACCAGATTTGGCTTCCGACGGAGAGTGTGGTGTTAAACTGGCTGCACTGTAATGTCCTGCTGCTGCAGCGCTGCTAAATAAACTGCTGTAAAGAAAAAAAAGTGATTTTTAAAAATCAACTGCGGTATACCAGTGATCGGCAAACACGTCATTCAAAAACGCCCGATATATAAACCTTATAAAATTGAAATTTATTTAGAGCCATTTTTGAGAGACATTTTTACAAAATAATTAGTGTTAAAAGCACACTATCGAATTGCCTTTACCAATACTGTATATGTTAGCTCAACTATTGATACATTAAATAAAGCTTGGTATCATACTTATGTGAAGGTATTATTTAGTTGATAAATAATACTCCGGGTCTGAATGGAACAATTTGTGGAAGAGCCACAACCAAGGAGTAAAAGAGCCCTACTTTGAAGACCTATGCCCCATACGATTGGAAATTTTTGTTTCAAGAAAATGTCAAGAAGAGAAATTGTCAGATTGGGAAATTATTTTTTATTAAAACTCTTCAGAAATGTCTGTTGGTGTGAATGTACAACCAAATTATCATAATCTTACGAGTGTTCAGGGAAGCTAAAGCCGTAGTAAATAAAGCACATAGCTGGAGAAGTTATGATCATTCCTCCCACATCCTATAATAACCAAGGGTGAAAAACCGGAATTAAACTCAAAACTAAAAAAATAAGAGAGAGAGAAAGAGTCTTGAATTTTTGAGTTGGGAACGCACACAATAATACGAATTTTTTTTTTCTGGAATAGCGATTTTTTTTTATCCCCAACGAAAACGACTACCTGTTCCCGAGAAAGGGACTGTAAGTTGTTGGTAGGACATAGGGTTTGGGGTTTACTGGGGAGAGGACCAATGTCCAGGCCCCAGGAGTTGACGGGGAGGGGAAATAACTATTAAATAATTTTTTTTAAAACGATAACTTATTTTTTTAAACGATAACTTATCTAATTCTCCCTCAGATTGTGGCGTTCGCCACATTCCATATTCCAGAATGTACAGAGTAGAGTAAAGCAGCCGAAAGCAGAAGCGAAATTAATTTTTCAGTCTCAGAGCTCCGCATCATCTGAAATCGTTCTATTTCTCATTCCAATTCCAGATTCTAGTTGTATATTAATATTTTATATCAATATATATAATTTACATTCGTTCAAAATTAGACTGTTTTCAATGATCACACATCATTAACAATACATCCTGGTTCCGAAAAGCTCAATTTGAAGAAAAAAATTAGCCTTTTTTCGTTCGTAAGAAATAAAATGCAAAAAAAATTCAGCTACTCTGAGCATTGTTTTAAGTCTACGTCAAGGTTCAAGTGCTTTCGTACCTCGATAGAAGTAACAGATATACATTAAATTAAGAATATGTCCTGTTTGGGAATGAAAAATTTTGCTGGAGGTCAATTTGGAGTCATTTCAACGACGTCGTAAAAATATCTTCCTTTGCCCAATGCGTCGGCTGGTTCAGGTAGAGATTCGGTTTAAATAAAGTAGTGTAATTCTAGACTGAATTCAAGGAACATTTTTCAAAAAAGGCATACTATATTACAATATCTAATATTTGGGATGACCTATTAATAGGAATCCTTAATTTAAGAACAAAGGTCTTTCTTCATTAAAAATTTGGAAGTTTTTAGTGACGGGAAGACTATGGCAACGACCGCGTTTCTGGAAAGAACTCAGTCCTGAACAATATCGCAAGAAAACATAAACTGATCTGAATTGAAGTTATTAATAAAGCATATATTACTAAACAGCATTCAGTTTCGATGAAAGTTGTTCCGCTGTGTAACACGTGCGTAATATGAATGACCACGATTGGTAGATATTTGCAAGTAAGTCAATTAGTTAATGCCAATATGGCTGGTTTCTCACAAGTAAACTGTATTCGTCGTTATACAGCTTTTTATAAACTTTTTTCTTTTCTTAAATTTGGTTTTATTAATTTTTATTTATTAATCATAGATTGCAAAATGGGCAATGGATACAAACTTCTCCAAAAGTAACTTCGATAACAATATCGAGTTAAATGCTATAGAAATAAAACAAAAAAATTTTTTTTATTTTCTTCAATCAATTCATGACATTTCAAAAATTTGTTGTTTATAACAACTATAGAACCAAAAGTGAAAAACTTTATACGAGTTTTACTTAAATGTTCACTGTAATTTGAATAACAATGGATATCAATAGAGTATTTAGGAGTATTTTGTAACTTCATTAACTCCTAAATTCATCATGATGTCAAACATGATATAGAGATTGAAAATAAAAAAATGATTTTTGCACAAAATTTTAGGACTACTACAGAAGAACAATTTTAATGCTTACTCCAATGTTACATAATCAAGTTATAAGAGGTACCTAGAGGGCAGAAAAAGAAAGAGATAAGAGAACAACTGTACTAAAAAATAATTACACATATTTATAAGAGAAATGAATGGACTTCAACAACATTCAGGTAAGTCACATATTTATATTTCAATTTGTCACTATTAAAAAAAATTTGGGACTTGCACGGTAAATTGCTCGAATGACTTGACTATTTCTTTTTCAGTCTTGAAAATAAAACGAAGTTACACAGTACATTTTTTAAAAATAATTTTAAGAATATGTAATGTCCCCCCTCCCCCTTATAACCAAAATGTTATTTTCTCATGTTTAGTGCAGGAAAAAACCTTAAATATGTTTTCATTTTTCAAAAAATTTCCATTTGCATTATCAACTCTTTATTTATTTTTGTATCTTTAAAATTTTTGTCACTCAGAAAAATCACCTCATATCTACAATTCACTCATTTAATTAAAGACCAAAGTAATCTGCATTTTGTTGTAAAAGGCTTTAAACCGTCAGAGGACTAGAACTGGGCCTCTGTAGAACCAATACAAAGAGATTATATGCGGCGAAATGACCGGTTTTTGGCTACAGGAATCATAACCCATAATAAAAAATTAAAAAAATGAAAATGGTCTTAGCTGAATACATACTATTGTATCATTATTTTTATGACTGCTACCGAAGTTGAGGGCATTGGGTTATTAATTGCTGTCCAGGCTGTCTCACGGCTCTCGGGTTTACAACACTTATTTTTCTGAAACGTAGGATGCTTTTCAATGACTGCCACTGGGAAGAAAAAGTGGAAAGGGAAGGGGGGAAGGAGAAAAAAATCATAGGAGGAGAAAATACGAAGCTTAATCATTTCCAATTTTAATTTCAACAATTGTTCAATAATAATCCGAAACGACAATCACGACTTCTACCTTTGACTAAAACCAAAATGAAAAAATGGACTGGTGAGAATTTTTTTTAGTCTTATAAGAATAAAAACGTACAATTTTGGCCATAATGAGACTATGAAAAGAAAACCGGACTGAAATTTTGATGCAATGACAGTAGTTTCTGTTAAATTAAAACGTTATGTGTTTCGTCACGTTGGAGGAGGTAACAAAAAACCAAAATTAATCTGTTTCTACATCGAATACTGTAATGAAGGTTTCGAAAGGGCATATTTGAAAATAAATTAATGGCTACCGATTCTTTAATAACTATATTAATAAAATTAAAACTAGATTGACTATTTATTTTTTCTCATACTCTAGATGTGTAATTATGTTATCAGGCTAAAAAAAATCACATTAAAAAATTTTTATATTTGATTTGGAACCCTAAATTAAGCCGATGGCGACGTCCGGGTGTGATACTGCCAAAAAATGATTGAATATTACGGTTATTGACCATTCAGTTTCACACCATTTGAAAATATATCGGCCTCTACTAAAAATGAAGTTTTAGATCTTGTTAAAGTAATTAATAAAATTTACCTTGGAATCGTCATTTTGATTGATGAAAATTTTTATTTTTTGATAATCGGAATTGGAAAATATATTTTTGACTTATATCACGCTTTGATTTATTGAGAATGCTCATAACAATAAAGCCGGCAAACCATTCGAATTTAGAATACAAGTAAGTGCTTTCACTGTTCTAAAATTTTCATGAAATCTGACAGCCCGCTAGTTTACTAGGCAAGAAATTACTATCAGCTGCAATCGCGAAAACGTCGGGCTTCTAATAAACAAAATTAGAGTTTTTTATGGAAGGTACGTTTAAACAAAATATGACTACACATCAGCATGCTCCTTTTCACAATATTGGCTTCAGGAGCCGTCACGCTAGTTTTTAATAATAACATTAAATTGAACAATTTCCATATATACATTATATACATAATAGTGATGCTTATATTGTAGGATTGTCAATAAGCATATAATAATACATTTAAGATAAAGATACTAACATAGAAGTTATAATACATTATACTGTTTGCACTCTAACAGGAAGCATAATGCATTAGTCGTCAGTTTTTTACTTTTATTACTTAAAAAAAAAATGAAAACAAGCGGAAAAGATACCCAAAACATTCTGCATCAAAAACGACGCTCTCGAGTTAAAGGAGTACTGCTTTGCTGAGCAGTACTCAGTACTATTTCTGAGTGTGTATTCAGGCTTTTGATAAGGTTTGAAACAATGGCCTAAAACCAAACTGAAGGACTAGTCTCCACTTCACATTCTAACCTTTTACTTGAACAGCAGAAATTTTTATATTAAATATTTATATTTTTGTATTAAATTTTTATATTAAGGGCAAGCCGACCTATTTTCCATCCGCTACGGACTCCCGTGGGGAAAAATGTTAGAACTGACTCTATGTTTATTGTACACAGCCAACGTACCCATAACACGACCACTGCTATTTTTGCGGGCTGCAGTGCTATGCTAACTGCAGACCTCCAGACTACCACACTTTGCTGTCAACCTCATCTGGACTAACTGAAATATTGGTTAGTCACTAGAAAGCGAGGACCAATGAACAGAAATCTTACGTCATCTTCATTCTCCACCTAGGAAGCTGTTTTGTCACTTTTTCTCATTTTTACTCACTGCCAACACAATTTTCTTCTCGTCTAAAATTAAATCGCTATTCATTATGACCATGGGTTAACTTAAAATACCCTTATTAAGGTAAAATGTGTTTAAGCCCAGTTCGTTCTAAACCAACCCCCCTTACTCATTGGAAGACGGTCAATTCTTTATAGTTGAAATCCCCGCCTCCCCGTGCTAATTTCCACCTGTCTCCACAGGCGAAAACTTTAAAGTTGGCCTGGCTTAAAATGAGTTTTAAACCCAGGAATTGGATGGCGGACGTGGCTGAAGGTACAGTCTATAGGTTGAAAGAAGATATAGAAGAAAGAATAAAAGAGTCATGATGATGATAAAGATGATGATAAAACACAAATTTACAAGATACTCAAAAGAACGAGAAGAGGGAAACCCTTCCTCGGACAATTTCTCAAACGACTGAGAAAAAACATATCCAACCACAAATTGTTTATGTGGTTAAAAATGGGTCGAATGAAGCCCGAAACCGAGGCTCTTCTCATTGTGGCACAGGACTAATTACATTACTCATTGCGGCATTAAGACTAAGAACTACAGGCAAATAATTCTCAAACTCTCTACCGAGGACAAGTGCCGCATTTGTTTGGGGAGAATCTGAGACGATTGACCACCTAGTATATATCTGTCCCTTTCTGGCCAGGCAGGAGTATGTAAAGCGCCATGACAACATTCATTCTATTTCTATTATCTGCAATGACACATCTGCAAAGAGTTTAGCGTGTCTGATAAGGAAATGGAACCCAAGGAGGTAACGGAGGCTGGGCGGAGAGCTATTTTTTACAAATCCTAGATTCATACGAATCGAAAGGTGGTCGCCAACAAACCTGATATTATAATTAAAGACCTGGCAAAGTAATGTTGCAAAATCGTACATGTGGCCATCCCAAATGACCTCAACATAACATTATAGCGCCTGAAATATAAGAACCTAGAGATAGAGATGCAGCGAATGTGGGTGGAGAAAAACAGAAATCATACTTGTATGTTGTACCAGGCGTATCACCCCTCAGCTCCTCTCCCCAATAACTTGACCAAAATACCTGGCTACGCAAAGGAATTGGGCCGTACGAGAAATTGGGGTAATGGGCACAGCGCACATGCTGTGAAAAAGCACATCACTCGATACGTTCTTGAGAATGCTGGTTGCATTCCGGAACGTATCAGTTACAACGTCACCGAAAAACAAAATCTAACTTTGTGCAAAGACAAAAAGGCAAGAATACGTCAATTAATTGATGTTTCACGGCCACGTGGTAATTGATGTGACGGCCACGAGGAAACGAAAGTGGCTGATAAAATTCTAAAATAGAAAGATCTCGCCATCGAAATTAACAGAATGTGATGTGTAAGAACGTATATTCTGCCAATAATAAAAAAACCTGCTCGAATAGGTATAAATCGGCACACCAAGTTGTGGTGACGTCAATGGATGACTCAAAGGGTGAAAACAGATATTGTAATGATAGCAAGTAGTTGTGAGCATGAGTCTGTGAATAATGTTTTGTGTCCACCACATCTATGTTTAAGTATTCGAGATGATTCCTGGAATAGATGTGTTCGTGTGGCTCCGAAACCACCACCCACTAACCGTAAGGAAAATAATTATAATAAGTAGAAAGTAACGGTAGTAAGATAAGAAAATGAGAAGAAGAAAGGAAGAAGGGAGTAGAGAGGTGCATACTTGAAATAAACTCATTATTTACAAATCAAACGGGACCTAAGGGATCCAACTGTGGGGATACTTTGACAATTCCCATCTGGATATCCTAAAAATACTCCAGACATGGCACTAAGTATAATAACTACCGACCCACGGTAAATCCCAAACAATCTCCTGAATCCCATAGTGAAGGAGTAAATTGGTAATTTTTTTCTTAACATTCCTTTAGACTGACGGATCATCCCAATTCTTCAACTACTGAGGAAGCCTGGGAAAACCTCATGAGGAACAGCTTATTTTCCTTCGGGGTGGGTGGCCGTTTGCACGGAGAAAAAAAATGGTATGTATATAGTAGTGTGTAATATGAATTATTGTTTTACCTGTAATTATCTGTCCAAGCAGAAGTAACATCTTTTGTTGAAGAAGTAGTGGATGAATGGTGTCTGCTCCATCCCACCGCTTGATGAGCACCAACTCCTACGGAACAGTGATTACTTCCCATCATGCTGCTGGCTTGATGATAAACCGGAAATTGTGCGGAAGTTGAAGAAGTAGTAGTCGATAGTGATGATGAAGGATCTGTTGAGGTTGAAGAATATGCCGAACTACTGTAGTTGCTTAAAGCTCCGGCTGCATATCCTGCAACTACAGCACTTTGCTGAGCCCAAGTGGACGCCGGATGACCTGTAAATAACGGAAATTTTAACTTCAAAAAACTAAATTATAAAACCTGCATGTACTCTCACAAATCGTCCGTGACGTGATCTCTACACAATATTTTTTTTTCTAATTTCAATAAGGAACCAAAACATGCCAAGTAACCTGGTTGGCGAACCTCCATCCCGACTCCACCTCTGACTGTAATAATTTCTTTCAATACCAACTAATGTTTTATGCTCATAAGGCATTTAAAAAAGGTGTGTTTATATGTGTGTGTTGTATGCGTGTGGGTATAAATGTATATATACGATGCAGCCTTGAATTTAATAGTTCAGGCCGTGACCCTTCTTTAGTCGCAGTTCTAAGCCGCCTAATGACTTAAAATCTTTAATCAGGACGCAGGTAAGCTTTTGGTTTAATAACGACAGTGCGAACATTAGTAAATTTTAATTAGGTATGATATAAAAAGCCACGAATTTGGGGAGACGATTTCTCAACGGGCTCCTCCTTCCCTTGTATCGCCATCAATGCATTTTTTAAAGGCTACTAATTGAAACAGTGATAATTTTATTAATTAATAAATAAATGCAAATTTAAAAATGAATTAGTTGTTGAAAACGTGTTTCCTAGGCAAATGACAAACGATAGTGGTAAAACTTTTTGTAAAGTTGTCTCTGAATCGACTGTTTGACTGTGGAAACTGAAAATTTGCAGTTAAGTTGAGTATTATATTGCAGACACTCTTTTCCTAACTGGATGAAAAATAATAAAAACTCGTCTTCGGTACAACGTCTTCGGTTTTTTCAACTTTGCCGACAGTTTCTAAATCTAGTTTAATTCAAATAAATACTGATTTACATTAAAATTTCTTGACTATAAATCGGAAATCCCTACGAAATGGGGGAATTTTAAGTAGAAAACATTTTACTAAAATATGTTTTCTTTACCATCTTATGTGGCTGAACAACAATAAGTGACTTACTTTGTGGGCCAAAATTAGAAGTTGGATCAGGAACTGGATATTGTGGGGGAAATGCGGTCTGGAGTGACATTGAGTTAAACGCGTTTAACTGCTGACTATTCATCTGCTTTCTTAGCCTTGCCCGCCTGTTGCTAAACCAAACTTGGACTCTCGCCTCCGTCAACTTAGTTCTAAAATAAAAAGCAGAATTGGTTGTAGATTGTTAACAATTATAACTAAGGCATACTAATTAATTTAAAAAGAGGCATGTTGTTTACTTTTGGGCTAGTTCCTCTCTTGTATACACATCTGGATATTGAGTTCTTTGAAATGCCCTCTCGAGCTCCTCCAGCTGCTCCCCAGTAAAGGTGGTTCTACTTCTTCTTTGCTTTCTTTTCAATGGGATTCCTGGTTCTGTTTCAGTCTCTGATTCTTCTCCGCTGCTTGGACCTTTAAATAAAAAAGGGGGAGAAATTCCAAAATATGAAAGCCAATGAATTTTGTGACTTCTAAGCATATATCGCAATAGTAAGCAATATCGATAGATTTTGCACAAAAAAGGGTAAATAGCTGTGAGTAATTCTCTTGAACAATAAAATGCTGACCAACTTAATTTATATTTAAAGGACGGTAAATTTATTACAGGATATACTATACTTCAGTGCAACGCGACCACTTTTAAGTTTTGTGCTCACAAAGCAGTGTAATGTTTCTAACAATTTTCTTGTCTTTTGCACCACTGAATATATATGTACTCACGTGAACTTGTATTATTGTTATTATATTTTTCTTTTAACTTGATTTTAAATGAAAATTTATATGTGATTTAAAAAAAAACATTATCTACATACTGCTGTACCTCTTTCAAAAGTATTTTTGATAGAAAAATAACCGTCGTCTAAAAAAGATTTACAAACATTTTTAAAAAGAAAGTACAAACAGAATGCCGAATTTAAAGGGAAAAGTATGAGGAAAGTAAAATATAACAAAATTATTTGAGCAGTATACTTTTTAAAAATTTCCCGATTAAGTAGACATTTATTGGCAGAGATTTGTAGGTCTATGATCTTACCGAAAACAAATGTTGAAAAAAATTTCAGTTTATCAAACTGTAACGATTAATTTTTTTATATTAATATTAACGATCTGTTTTTTTTTCTTCGAAAAACACAACTCTATTCAATGAATAGAGTTGTGATTTCTCTCAAATCATTGAAATGAATTTCCAAATATATATATAAGGAAATTTTTTTTGATGGATTTGGCTAACTCAATTCTACTGACAACGTACCTTGTGTATGGGCACCCGCGGGTGTACGGAATGTGAACCGAGTTCTTAAAGTAATAACTAACAAAAACAGTTTCATCCCGCTTGACAAATGAGTGCCATAAAAAACAGGAACCAGGAATTAATCTAACAGCAGGAGATCCATCAAGTGTGAACATCCTCGACCATCCTCCTTGTCTAATTTTAATTATTTATGAACACAAGTATCTTATTAAAATTTTTGACTTGATTAAAAAAATGCTCAATATCAAGTTAAGGTTTGGCATTCACAATGCGGTCCACGAACAAGACTGGTTTTTACAAAAATTTTCCGACACTATAAGAAACAAAGGAGTTTCTTTAGTCTAATGTTATGTGTTTGGTTTATTTTCGCGAATATATAATTCTAATATGGCGAAAAAATGTTTAATATTTTATCTTTAAAGCAATTATTTTATGCGAATAATATGAAATAAAAAAAAAAGCATAAGCAAAGCAAAAGGTAGAATAAGAAAATTGTAAGAACTGAACTAATTTTCTATGTAAAAATCCTACCTTTCTAAGTTCTACCACAATTTTTTTTTTAAACAAAACATAAATAAGTAATTACTTGAATAAATGAAGTTGTGAATTAAGGGCGGAAAAAATGATTTACTCCAAGAAATAAATAAGGAATTTACCTCATACTGCGATTAACCTTTTTTGAGTTGAACCCCAATCCACAACAATCAAAGCCTTAAAAATTTAATTCACAAGAGTGAATGGGAATGTCGTTTTATCTAATGACAATCTCTATTTTTCCCTAATTTTTCACAGTTAGCAACATCTCGTCTACCTGAAAAACTTGATACTTAGTAGCAGTACCCTGTCTTGTTCATAAACACGAGTATAAACAAATAAATTATTATTAAATTTCTAATATAGATTTTTCTACTATAAAAAGTAACAAATTTTAGATTAATGCGATATGTAAAATAATTACCCGTTAGTTTTATTTATTTATTTATTTTTGAAAAATGTAGTAAAAAACTAATGATAAAATTGTTACGAAAAAAAATTGTCTTCACTTCCTTTTCGTTGAAACTTTCTGTTTCAGTTAAAAGTAAGTCATGCATTTTAGAAAACTTTTACTAATCAATAAGTTTTTTTTATATCGAAAGCGTTTAAGATTTCGAAGTGTTGTGAAAAAAACTTAGTAGAGGCAAAATGAATTACAACCGATCATCTCAAAGTTTGTTTAACCAAAAAGTAATTTGGTTAAAGAGGTTAATTTTGTTAAATATTTTATACTTAATACCTCACGAGGTATTTTATAAAAATAAGCCGCAAACGGGGGTTACTGAAGAGTGAAACGTGAAAATTAATTGACCAATCAGTAAAAATGTTTACACTATAATTTCCTATTTCGTGCTATGGGAACTTACAACGCGGACGTGGCAAGTTCAGTCCATTCTAGCTGAGATACCATTATAAAAAATACTACTCACATGGTATAAAAGCGTGATTATTGACGGGGTTATGACTAAAAAAGAAAAACCCTTATATTTCTGGAAAGCTATTTTCAAGAAAACTGTTGGAATAAGTTTGTTTACATTTGAACACTAAGGATTTAAGTTGGCAATCACCAATGGTCAGCGTCGATTTAGGATGGCAACTGTGAAAGAAGAGTGACCAACTGAAAACAGTAGTAGGTGTTCGTCTGTTGGTCGTTCCGGTCGTTGTGATTTATGCGTTTCTTTGTTTCCACGTGCTTTTTCAATTTAATTGTTCTTTTTAGCTTATGTTATCTTAACCATCCTATCTGATCTAATGAAAACTCCGACATTTTAAAACTTGTTCTGAAACTAATTGTTATATTTTTTCTCCCGGCTTTTTTTTTCTTGAACCCCATTCACTGGGCGAAAAAACACGTAACACGACAAAAAGTTTAAATTCAGGTGACTGATAACTTGACGAAAAATTAAAGAAGTGAATTTTTTAGATTTGTTTGCTAAAATAAAATTAATGCTCAAATAAACATCATCATATATGATGTATTGTAAATACTAATAGTGCAAATTCTCATTGGCTACTTGATGCGTCAGACGGAAGCGAGCAAGTTTTTTCCTGTGTCATCGGTCTCCGCCACAATAATTTTCTGTAATTTGATTTTTATTCTAGTTTTTGACGTATTTTGGAGTGAAAACGCAAAAATCTTTTTCGTGAGTGTGAAGTCGTATTACTTTTTTTAGTTTTTTCTTAAGTGATGTGTGGACGCATTTTGATTATTCCCTGATGTACTGGTCTTATATACATGTGATATACGTTTTTACATGTCATTAGTGTTCTCTTTTTGTCACATGAGTCGCGATACAACGATCATTATGATATACAGTATACGACAATTGAGGTAAGAGAAATCCAGTTATGTTTTTTTTTTAATCTAGAAAGCGACATGCAGCACAGGTAGGAGTTTAATAGGTATTTTTCTTTGATAGTATAAAAACCCATGAATTAACTGTTTATTCACAATTGAAAAAAAGGTTTCTTTGCTACTTTTGTGTAACTGAGAGTTAAAAACTGCACAAACTGTACGCGTTAAGGTCGTAACAAATCAAAACAAAAAATTTTGATAGTTATTTAAATTTGCCTAAGAACCAAAGATGCGGAAGTTGGACTGAACTCAACCTCGAAACTCCGCCTTCTTACTCCACAGGAATTTACCAAAAACTCGAATAATCAGGTTATTAAAATGGATTGTTGAGCATGAATAGTTTCAAAGGTTACAATTACAATCTGAGAGCATCTATTTACCGGAGTCACCGCTGTTCATCCGACTCCAGCTGGCGATTTGTGTGGTCTTGTACCATCTCGTTTCATTTACGAATAAAATAACCAACCAATCAAATAAGAGGTAAAAGTTCAAGGGGGGAAACTTACCGAGAATCCCATCTATTGAATGATTTTTCCTAGGGTCGCTTTCATCGCGTCTTCCGCCCCTTAGCAACCGACTAATGGATGATACTGAAGGCGCACTATTTTTATCACAAATCCCTTCCTACAAAAAAGGGAATGAAGTAATGTGAATTCTATGTAAGAAGCATTGGACTGATTTTGCTTTGTTTTACTCTCTAAAAACGAATGTTAAGATAAGACATTAACCTAGCCAGCTATTAAGAAAAACCATTTGAATTATTGACATTTTCATTAGATAGTTTTTACTTATAATTCAGTAAAACGAGAAAAACTGCTTTGATTGTAATGCAGAAGAAATTCGTAAAGTTAAATAATTGTGGTATATTTATAAGCAACCAAAATTTTTGTCTGAAAGTATTCTCTGCCAGAAAAGTTTAATGCCATTTTTGTTGTTGTAATAGTGTTTTTATAAAGTTTAATTTTGCCTGTTAAAACTTTACCTTAATTAACTTATCTCTAATTTCCCAGCTGAATATTCCAGGATTAGTTTTTTTATAATCTTCTATTCTTTTTTCCACCTCCGGGGTTGCCACACGAGGTTTGCTGCCTCCAATAACACCCGGTCGAACACTTCCCGTTTCTTGATATCGATTGAGTATTTTTGACACACAACCGTGAGATACCCGGAGTTGTCGGGAAATAGCACACGGACGAACACCAGCCGAAGCCATCTGCACTATTTTCAATCTGATGTGATTTGGAAGCGGTCGTCCGTTGATGAAAACTCCTCCTAATTGATTCACTCGACCCTGCCCTAAAACAGAAGAAAAAGTAAATGTATGTAAGGTAAAAGTACCAGTAGTTGACCATTTTGTTTAAAAAAATGTTGAAATAAGGTCTGTATAAGTTGCGCACTTCAGACGACAGTGACTTTTAGATACCAAGACATGTGTTTAAATTTTGGAACAATTGCGCATGGAATCAAGTGTGTCTATTAGCAGCGAATGTCTGATTGCAGTAAAATAAGTTATGTGCCGATATGTTTCTATTTCCTTAACAATTCTGTTAAGAAAGCTGCATAGTTCAGATAATAAATTTATATGTTGCGAACATTTTGTGAAAAAATCAGTTACTGTGTAAGCGCGTACAATGTTTTATCAATTTATAAATACATTGTTTTTATCGTTCTAACAAAAAAAACAATAGCTTTTTAATGGTCAACTTTTGGGAATTGTTAATGTACAACTTTCGGAAGTTGACTGGCACATTTATTCAATTAATGGGACCGCTCATTTAAATTTGTTTACGATTTATAGTGTATTCGTTTTACACCTCACTTTGTTAGAAACACAAAATATAAATCTGCATGTTATAGCCTACTGGCATCAGGTTGATGATTACAAGGTCAACTATTAACTGAATTAGTTAACGAGACCATTTTATTAAAATTTAAAGTTCGAATAATGACACTTCTCAAGCTGTACTACTCGAAGACAGCTTAACAACCGAAGATCCTGTGATACTTGAAAATTTGACTACATTGCACATTTCTCCTATTGCTAGTACATCAAATAATATTCCAAGCCCATTTAAAAGGCATTTTTATGTGTTAGACTACAAATGAATGCTGTAGTTTCTCATATTAATGAGCCCACCAAAGCAAGCAGAACTCGTAATGTTTATTCTGTTCCTGAGTTGAATGTTTTATTCCATTTGGTTAATTTCTTCGTTTTATTGTTTAAATATGATTTGTACTGCTAATTTTTAAAATTAAACGATAATAAACTGATTTCCAGCATAAGTTTTTTAACCTTGCTTCAAATATAAGTGGTCAACTACTAACGAAAAGAGGTGGTCAATTACTAGTTTTTTCCTTTTCATGAGTGGTCAACTACTGGATCATTTTCCGAATTCTCAAAAATATTTATCCAACTTGTATGACTTAACTTTTTAAAGTGGTCTTGGTACATAATCTGAAAGGTTTAACGAACTTCTCCATGTTTTATTCTCGCCATTTATTGATAGAGTAAAGGGTTACCATTGTTTCCGTAGAAAATTTCTCTTAAATGGTCAACTACTCGTACTTTTACCTTACTGTTTGCAAAGTGGGAACAGGCAAGTTAGAACTTGTTTTGTATATGGCTCATAATATTAATATAAATTGTAAAATAAAGAAAAAAGGTTGTTTACTGCGAAACTTGAAAAAGTTTCTGGGAGAATTTTAAGGTATATGCGTGCTTGTTTGTTTTTATCTGTTGTTAAATAAACAAAAAATGGCAGAATGGTCAAATTAAGAGATCAAAATGGTATAAGATTAAAAATTTGCGGATCCCCACATTCATTGTTCTCGAATGTGCAAGTACAAAGAGGGCCCAAAACAAATATCAAATTGAACAGTCAGTCTCGAAACCCCTCATAAAACAATGTCTTTTTGTATTTCCACATTTTAGTCTAAATTCTAGTTTTTGTTCTAATATTTTTATTTCAATATATTTTATACGAGGTTCGTAATTCGAGTGGTTTCAATCAACAATAATTCACCTCATTCCGACGAAATCATCTCAAATATTTTTACGGCATCTCCGTAGATTAAGCACTCGAGTTTGATTTTCATGAAATAATAATAATTGATAAAAAATCATCGAAATTTTCCAATCATGGTAAACTTTTGATAATTTAAAAATTTATATTATCGTAAGTTTATCATATTATTAAAAACCAATGCACCTGATTAATTGTTTTATATTCTATAAATTTTGCGTGAAAATAGGGTGCTATAATAATATTCAGTGATGTATAAAATGAAGTTCAGTTACAAGTGCAAGCTACTGTATGTGCTTGTCGTCTTGTCTAACATTAGCTTTATGTTTGTGTTTTGCACTACCGACAACACAAACTGCTATGCCTCAATGCTCGAGAATCATTGTGACAGAAACTTGAAGCTTCAAGTATGCGTTTAAATGTAATTGACGAGGGACAACAACTTATCTGTCTTATTTAAAGATTGAGTTAGTAACGCGCAATATGTACCTAGATTATCTATTCCTTTGAAATTTTGTACACATTTCATCTATACATTATGTGATTTTATTAGTAAATATAAATATATCAAGTAAGAAGAAAAAAATGTTATGAAATACCTCTACTTTGAAAGAAAGGGGGTCTTTAACCTTTGGTAAAAGTATTTTTACTGCTCATTCCTCCAAAAGAACCGAGTCTAGTCTAAAAATAAAGGAGGATTAAAAATTAAAAAACAGGAAGATGGTTTTTATTATTCTGGGAAGCCTTTTTTAAATATAATGACTTGCATCCCTTAGAGCAAGCCCAGGTAAATCAAAAAATGATAGGACGTGGAGCTTGAAAATAACCAATTTTGTTCAAATCTGTAATCGATTAAATAAAAATCGTTCCGACAATCCTTTAAGGATCTTTAAAAAGAATCAAAAAGACTTTGTATTCAGCGTAATGTGAAAAAATTAATTATATTCTCAATTTTTCTATGATGCGTGAGGACCTTGAGCATCGCTTTTAAAGTCTTTTATTGCGTGCCTTTGTAGTGAGGTGACTGACTGTATTACGATATTGTTAATCAAAAAGAAGTGATCGACGAAATTAGCTTTTGTTCTCCAAATAATTTGAATTCATCGGCGACAAAAAAATTTCGCTAATCAAGCCGAAAGGATTGTTTTTGATAATCCGTACTCTTTTTTTTTTCTCAGATAAGTGCCATAAGCTCTAAATGTGAAACAATAGGTAGGCCTAATTTTTTGTAAGAAACTAATTTAATAATTGAAATGTGGCTGATAGTAGATCTCTTTTATTTTGAGCCATTTATTTATTTATTTTTATTCCATTCAACCCCTAAAGCCGAATGGCAAAATAGGGAAATATATTATTATTATTATTATTATTATTATTATTAAAATTTTTATTCCATTCAGTAATATTCTTTGTACAGTGGTTTTAAAAATTCTATGTTACGAATCGGAAAGGTTTATAAGTTTAATTGTTCTTTAGAACAAAGAGCCCTAAGAGTTTAATGTAAATATGTCAATACCTCCAATTTTTCATCTATTAAAATCGTAGCAAAGCTGAAGGCTATCTTAGATACAGCTGAATAAGTATATAGTTAAGGGTCAGAAAAAAAAAACTAAGTGTTCGTAATAATTTCGGAGTGTATCTATTGTCAACTCAATTATGGATAAATATTGAGAAATAGCCCAACTCCAACAAAAGCATTATCCCTTCCGTGTTACAACTTGAAAAAAAATTCAATGCAAAAACCTCAACCCAAATATCTTTTATTAAACTACTGACCAAATTCAGTGTTGAACAACGTCTTGACTGATTGTTTTATACAACAGCTTCCCCAATTGGTTTTATCATGGAATCCTTTATTGCCTTTACCAAAGATTGAAATGAAAGATTTTAAAATGCACCGTTTGAACGGCCGCGGAAACCGGGACATAGTATTTATATTTCTTTAAATAATCGGCAGGCCCCAATTGCCTATTGAAAAAATAATTTAATGGCAAAGCCAAATATTCGGAAATTTGATTTAGAGGTGGAATATGTTAGGAAAGCTTAAGGATTGGACAGTTACTCAAATTGCAAACCCAACATTCATGATTTTCTTTTTGCCACTTACAACGCTGCTGATTACCTTCAAGCTAATCTTCATTGACTTCAAATTAACCATCAAAAGCCTATAAGAAGCCGCAAACGTATCATTCAGTGTGTAAAACCTTTAATCTTTATTTAGTGCCGTCATTAAAATAATTAATCCGACAGTAGCTTCTTCTATTTAACAATTAGTTCCTTCGGGGTAAAGATACTAAAAGCTGAAGGTGAAGAATTAATAAAAAAATCCATTTAAAGCCTCTAATTCTAAATGTCTATATTTTCCGTTGATGAAATCCCGAAATAACGAAGATAAACAAAATGACACATAAATTAAACCTGCAACTTTTTTCTTAGCCTGGTCATTATAAATTAATTAAGTTTTACTCGATAGTGTTGAACCCCAATATTAGTTGAAGAACACCAAACCATTGGTTGGCAGTAAATTTAATTTTGTGAGTAAAATACGAAGCTTTTATTAGTTATAGTAACTCAATACTTCATGTTTTATAAAATCCAGCAATAAGATATTTCTGTTTCAAGAATTTCGAACGATTTTAAGCGTAACATACTTTGAAAATTTTAATTTTAATAGAGAGTGACTTTTTTATTTAAAAAAATATCAACGTTCTCTTGTTAGTCAATCAAAATCTATAGCATTTTATTAACAGGTTGCAATTTTATTTTGACCGAAAAGTTTATAGTAGCCAATCAAATGCTTTGGCCAAATTGGGCGCAATGTTTTATTTCCCATTTGTCTAGCATATAAAACTGCTCTCAAATGTGTGCTCGGTCGAAATTAAAGCAAACTAAAATGAATTTCTTATTAAGAGTCATAACCCACCAACTGTGGTTTAATTCAATTACATGATTTGGTGCAATATTTTACTCGGATTTTGACGACGCTGGATTTTTAAGCAAAACATCTAGGCGTTTTGTGCAAGCCAGACTTAAAAAACTAAAAAATTCGTAGGAAAACAACAGATTAATCAACCTGATCAAAACTCAAGATTCTTTGGAAACTGTGAGCCATTAAACCCGATTTCTTTTTAACATCGGCTCTTTTGTCTGCGATTAAAATTTTAATTTTTACCGAATCAGTCACGCTTATAAAAGTATAAGAATTTATGAAAAGAAATCGGTTCTTATTTTTTACTATCAAGCCGAGCTCATCGGGTAGGCAGTCCCTTAAACAAAAAGGGAAAGTGCGCTAAAAGAATCGCCCCATGTTTCACTTTTTTATTTGTGCCGCTCTATTTAATTTTTTTTATTTGCCATAACACTGGTAGTTGTGGACGTTTGTGATCTATGCTTTGTAGACCGAATTTATAACAGTTACAAATCTACAAAAAATATTTGTGAGAATCGTATATCACTAACATGACTTTTAAAAACCGTACTAAACCCTAGGGTAAAATACAACTTAAATTGTTATGTATTAATAGTGACGTTTACTATCTGATAAATTTTGATTTTCCTGAAGTCGGTTATTTATTACTACGAGGTGTTTAAATAAATCCGATCGAAAATATTAGATATTATTGATATACATTGATAAGCTATTTTTATCAGTTTTGAAATATCATGAACTATAAGCTCCTTTGTCAGCGGTAGTTGTCCATTTTATGTGAATGAAATAATAATTTTTTTAATGTTACAAATAATTAATTTATGCACTTCTAACGCGACATCGAATCAATGAATTTTCATCAATTTTCATCATTAACTGCATAATTTATCGACCATAATGGGGCATTCTTTTTGCACTACTCAACACACCTTTTTCATTTGAACCAAATTCTTACTCGTATTGTCCAACCCACCTTACATCATATTAGAATAATTAAACACTCAAATAACCTCAACAGAAATTATAAATTCCCGTTGAGTACTTCTTGGTTTTACCCCTTCAAAGGTAAAAACCCAGCAAAATTGAATCTCCAACTTAAGTCTTCTGAATCCAAATAATATCCTCATCTATTTAAGCCAAAACCTTTCCATTTGTGAATGACGTATGAAAAAAACCTTTCTTATTTTTTTTGGGTATCAGTCTATAAATCTGTAAAATAATAATTTTTTTAATAGTTAAAATGCCTTGCTATCCTAACTAATGACCCCGAGATTAGGATTGAAATTTTTCTGTCTTAGTCTGCTTTCTCTGACGTCTCCTATCGTGACACGTTGATATTCAGTTCCTATTGTAATATTTTCGACCATTAACGAAGAATTTGTTCGTAACAATTTCGCTGGCCTAAAATGTCGGACCCATTTTTGTTTCCACTCATCGTGTCCAATACTTTTTCCTTATTATTATTGCATCAGCGAAAGTAGTAAGATAAGAAGAATTATTTATTTCTAATTTTATTACCACATTCTTTCCCAATGACTTATGTAGTATACGAACCAGTACGATCGTTAGGGTAAAAGTTATAAATTTTTATGTTAATATAAAATAATCATACCAGCTCATCCAATAACGGCTAGACTTCAACAGTTACTTGTCTCCAAGTTTGAGATGATGATAATAAGTAGTTGGTGTCACTTTAAGTGGTTTTTATTTTGGGAACAGACCAGTAATTTAAACCTAGGCATTGTAAGTAAAAACAAGTCACTGATTTCGTGCTTTGCCTTTAATGAATGCTTTAATCTTCGATCAAAAGATTGGCAAGCCATGGAATATATTAGTGCGATTTGTATTTTAAGAGGTTAAAATTAAATTTATATTGAAATTTTTCAACTAATTTCTTCAACTGAATTAATATTAAAATTTATTTATAAGCAAAATTTGATTTTTATATTCAGATTTTCATTACGTGAAATCACAGTAAGTCTTTTAAGCATGGCTCAAGAAATTTATTATGGCAACAGTCATACTTACTACTATATTATATTACTCATTGTAATATTTACTATTATTGTCTTCTACTTTCACAAACTGCTGTTGCGCGTTCACCTAAATTCATAAATTGTTTACTTATGCTGGTCAGCCTTAACCAATTTTTTTTAAAACTGTGTATAATTTTATTAAACTATAAATAAAATTAAATAACAATAACTGCAGCAATCTTGAATGCAGCAGTTAGATATACAAAGTAATAATTGAAAGGGGAAAAGTTGTACCTGTGTGACAACGGGGCTATTTGAAGTACTGCTAGAATTAGCCGCAAAAACGACTGTAACATTTGCAATGTGTGGCGTGGACATAGAAATCATTTGCAACGTACCCCCGAGCGAAGACGTTACAATTTTCACAAAATTTCCTCCGCCATTTGTACATGTAAAGGAAATAAAATCTGTCTCGAAGGATCAAAACATAAAAAGCAAAACTATATTTTTTAAAATAAATTATACTTATCATGAAAGTGTTTATTTGTCACCAGAGCTCCTTTTGTGCAGTTTTTACGAGGTTAATTACATTTTTTAACAGTGTGAAGTTCGTAAAGATGGGTTTAATATGCAAAAGTAAAGCTTCGATAGCAATAAAATTTTTGATCATATCAAGGAATGCCTTATACGAGTAATCCTTTAAAAAAATTACTAACTTAGTTTGAAGGGGGCGTCACAACAAAAATAAATACTTTTGTTGTAAAGGATGGTGTAGCTTTAAGGGGTTTTATCTAATAAACACACCTGTGTTTAGCCCTAGGAGGTGAATTAAGGCTATGTGTTGGGATTTCGGTTAGGAGAAGAAGATAAAGACGTATAGTAGCAAGGGAAGATTAGAAGGAAAAGAAGAAGAATAAACAACAACAACAATACTAATACTGATAACAATAAAAAATTAGTAGGAAATGAGATAGTTGAACTGTAGAGTGGGGTTTTAGAAGATTGACTAGCAATTCCTTGTATGAAGGTGATGTGGTGTAACTTTGTTTCGATCACGTAAAAAAGCAATCCTGTACTAAAAACGTACTAAGGGATGTTCCTAACCTAGTGAGAATTTTGAACTTTATAATTTTTAAAATAAATTTAACAGTACTCAGTTTAAAGCCTAACGTTCGTTATAAGGTCAAAAATCAGAGGAAGTATATAAAGTTTTAAAAATAATAATGATCTTTCATTTCCCAATAATATCGTTTAAATTGCCATCGGTTGTAATTGCATTTTTCATAAGGGAGCTTTATGGGTTTGTCACAAACATGCGGGTGCTTGGTTACGAGTGCTGACTGCATTGGTGGAGCAGTATGACGCGTTTGTGATAGACCTATAAAGTTTTTCGTATTAAAAAAAAATGCGTTAGTGCTAGCATGACAAGAAGTTCCTAGTAAATGAAACTGATAGAAATTTTTTCAATTGTTCTGAAATAAAACCATGTCTGGCAAACTATCATTTTCCTTATTTTTTCCCCATTAATAATACCATCTCATCAGAGGTAGAAATATTCGCTGTCGTTTTTTATTTTGGCTAGCCTTCTTGCTCAGCTCGCAAAATGGCTGGCCAGTGGAGGAAACTGGTCTAACATAACTTATAAATTCTATTAGTATGAACAACCACCGCGAAAGTGTATGTATGTAATATCAGACAAATATTTATAATTTTTTAATATGTGGTTGAGGTAATTTATTTAATGAACCACACTACATTCAAAACAAATGGTATTAAAGTTACCATTAGAATTATCAACTCCATGCAGCAAAACATTTTACTTATTACTACGAGCTAAAAATCTCTTAGTAATACTAATTACTAATTAGGTTATTAATTACTAAGAGCTAGGGTAGTTGCTCTAATTCTGAGGCTAACCGTTCCGCAAGTTCTTATCAGCTTTATTCTGTAAAACGTTTGTTAGTAGCTGTTAGAAAACTTCATATTATAGCTTGTGAGCTGAACTAAAATCAATTAATTTTCGTAGTTTATCTCATTTACAATTTTTTACAAAAATAGTACTGACTAGGAGCAATTAAAACAACGTTCATAAGAGTTCACATTAACTGAAGTAATTCACCCTGCAAGATGCAAACAGGCTGTAATGACCGTAAAATTCGTGGAATACGACTTATAAAAGTTTCTGATATAAATTCGTAAAATTGTTCAAGTTAGAAAACAATAAAAATCAAAAATCGTCACATTTTCAGAAATAATGACTGGTATAGTGTAATCAAACACCAAAATCGTATGAAAACATGAAAGAAGCCGCCAGACTTTGGTACTAGATTTTTTTGCACGTGTTTCCATAGCCGTTCATTAAATCTCATACAAAAAAATTTTGCTTTAATCGCTTTTAACAAAGGAAAAAAGGAAATACTCAACGTGAAAGAGATGTTTTGTGAAGTTGGGGAGGATTCAAATTAACGGAAAAGTTAGTCTTAGGACTTTTGAAATTTACAGTAAACTTATATTTCTTAAGAGTGACCCACACAAAAGCCACAATAAGAGTGATTTCAAAGTTGATGCTCTTTCAAACTGTTCTTTTACTAACCATTGTAAAGTAGAAATTTTTGAAATTGGTTTGTTAGGGGGTTGGTCTGTAGTATAATGGTTAGAGGTGCCAGACTAAGAAGTTATAGTCTCGAGTGCAAATCCTCCTCCCGTATCTTGTTATACCCCAAAAAGGTTGAAAAACGGGATTAAATCTCAACTAAATTGGTTTGTTAGAATCCAGAGAATACCAAAAGTGGTTATTTACTTGTAACATTTTGTGGTGGAAATTTGTTGAAAACCCCTGTGTATATCATTTTCCACCTAAAATTCCACCTGAACATCAATAACTTGCAATTTTTAATAATTATTTCATTTTATGCCCCATCGGAATAGATGGTTTAAAATTTGCAGTGTGATCATGATATTTTTTATTTTGAGCGACGAAATTCCTTTGAGATATTAAAAAAAATACTGCAATAAATTATTTATTAAATAAGTTTATTACCTATTGTAAGGATTAAAAAAAAACAAGGAGGACATTTTTAGAACCTAATATTAAACTTCAAATATCGATTTCTTAATGGGCATGTTCCCGACGGCAAATATAATAGAACTGAGAATTATAATTATTGTTAAAATCATCTAACAGCCTTGCTGGTTGCTATGCAAATTATTTGAGACAATGTCATGCCGATATTACTGCACATACTCCATGCAGAAAGAAGAGATTAGTTTTCCTTAAGTATTAAGAATTTTAGAAACCATTGCTTTTTTAGGCGTTTTTTAACCGTAACCGGAAAATTCATTTACTAATTTTTTGTCATATTTGCCATAACCAGTGGTTTTACAATATATTTCAAACTTAGAACGAAAATTCTCTTTGATTTTGTTCATTTCATTCAGGCTATCATTGCCGTATTTTAATTCTGTCGAAAATCATCATGTGTCATATGAGAATGTGACATACTCAATTAAACGTCAGAACCAAGTGATTAACAAATAAAACTTGAAATCTGTCAATAAGTTGCACACTCAAAACCTCAAGTTAAACGTTCTTGGCCTAAAATTAAAGGATCGCCTAAAATTAAATTCATTCCAAATGTTTTTAACATTTTTATAAGGCAAAGCCAAAAGAAAAACTTTATAAAAATGTCCACAAAACAAAAAGCTAAAACTTGCATAATTTTTCAGAACTGAGAATTGAAAAATAAAATACGGTTGATTACGTAAACTGTGAAATTAATTAATTTGAATCCCATTCGGTTTGTCTCAGATTTATTCAAATTATTTCTAAACAAAAGTTACTAGAGAAGGTTAATTAAAAATATTACCTCTATATTTTACTGTTTTCCACGCTTTTTTTAAAAATAATATTTGCCTCAATCTTTTTTTATTTTTCTAGGGCTTCAAATTTTCCGCGTAGTCTGAGTAATTTTTTCAATTTCATTTTTAACACGAATTTTATTTCTTAGTTGTCTAGTCATCTGAAGTCAATTTAATTGAATAATGTATTGAATCAAAATTGGTAGTATTGCCATTTTGTGGGCTATTACCTTGTGTAAGGTATCTTGAACTTTTGATAAAGGAAAAGTTTCTTATACTCCGAAATTTGACGAAGCGTAGTAGCCAAAAAATAAAAATACTAGCATTAGAAATAATGGCAGAAAAAAAAGTTCAAAACTCACCATATCCATGTTGTTTTTTCGTAATTATTTGTCTAACTTATGAAATTAAGTTTGGGAGACAACATGTATCCAAAAAATGGTACTTTTAAGCGCTATATAGTGAGAATCTCATATCGGCAATGATCTGTAGGGTTTATTTTTAGAATGCAAATATAAAAATTTGGAATGAAGTTATACCCACCTTGAAAAGGATATCCTGTAAAATAAGGTGCCATATTAAGTGTCGAAACCGCCATCTATGTTGATACCCCACTATTCTTTCACTGCCTTATTTATGTTTAAGAAAATATCATTGAAAAAATACACTAAAACACTAAATAGGAACTTTCTTCACTTAATACTTTTGAAATAGAAGAAAACCCCGATGGATGATAACGTACGAAAAACACGCACAAAGTCACAAAAAAATTACAATGTTGTCACTAGAACCGCTCATAGGAACTAACTACAAGTCGGTGCGGGTTCTTCCACGCCTCTAGCCCACGTTGTTTTCCCTATGCATTTAAGAAGATTTTTCATTGGTCAGAGAGAAGCCCGAAGGTACCTCTTTCTTAAGTTTGTCAAACATACCTTTCTCACCGGCTCTTTTTTGAGGTTTCCTTGCGAATGGTACTATTGGTGGATTAGTGAAATGAAGGCGGTCGTTACTGAAGCTTATCTATGTTAGAGAGTACCTCACGTGTACCGACTGTGACAAATTGACCCTTTTACGATCCTTGTTTATTGCTGTGGATGTAGGAGCAGATTTATCATGTGAGTCACCAATCTGTCGTTCTCTATCATTCACTGCATTTTCTCGTCTGAAACCACTGATTTTGGGGAAAGTTCTCCTCAAAGAATTTAAAATGTCACTTAATTTTAAGGTTTTTGACGCGGAAATATATTTATTCATTCAGAGTTGTAACATCATGTTCTGTTAAATCTCAGAACTTAAATTTGTGGTCCAAAACCAATAGAGGAAAGTGATTCAGTGATTGAGTTTTTTCTTCAAGCTTTCATAGCATTTTTCTACACCGCGATTTGACAAGATGTGAAAGGGAGGGGGGTGGTCGAACTTTCAGTCAAGACTTTTGACCATAGGCCCCCTTTTTTTGACTAGTTAAGTGGCTTTCAAATTGGTTTAGAACAAATAAATTTCCAATCTTGAATTATACCTGTGACTTTAGAATCAAACTGGGAGCGGGTTCTTATTTCTTTCTTCATCCTGTGTTTGCCCTATTCCGTCTTTATCCACAAATTCTTAACATTCGATTTAAAACTTAACTATTGGCCAGTACCCAGTCCTCTTCCTTTTTCTGTACTCCCATGCGTTAGGCTTCCCGCCCTGCAAGAGCCCTAAAATCAACTATTTATTGTCAATTAATTCATAAATGACAATCTTTTAGATTTCACGACTTTCGAATGAAATTTTCTGGTGTTCCGAATTTTTAAAGAATCACTTTGTGCTGTTTTCCGTCCTCCACTGTCCACAGTCAGTTTTTCTTAGTAGATTTTCCTGCTCAAACCTCCACTTTAAACAGTTGGTAGCTATCGTATTACGGTGTAATATATTTAACAATAATCATATATAAAAAAATTAATTAAGGTATCATCTAAATAAAGAAAGACACACCTTGCCTAGGTCATTTTCCTTATTTCCTTATTTTGTTTTATATCGGTGATTTTTTGTCTTTGCTAAGGAAAAAAAATTTTCATTCTTCACATTATGGTTTCCCATTTTAATTTTTCCTAAGCTGTTTTCATTAAAAAATGTTGAATTTCTGGAATGTTAAATTTTTTCAACAAATTGCCAACGAAGATTATACATCAATGTTTAACGTTTTAAAAAGTTTTAAGTTTTTATCAAGTTTACCATTTTAATTCACTATCAATTTGTTATTTTATTAGCTTCAAATGTTAACCACTTTCTTTGACTGAATTTTTCTTACTGAGAGGACACGGTAAAAACACTCCGAAAAACGTTTTTCTTTTGTTAAACTGATTTGAAGAACCGTTTCATTTGTACCTTTTTGACATTTTAAATATTAGTAGATTCTTTGCCTTTTCTTCCTTGATATAAAACCTTCTCATTCGCTTCCTTTATTGTTTTTTTCCTTTTGCACCCATTTTCAACTCTTTTCAGATTTGGGTTTTCTAGAATAATATTAATAGCATTATGTATTTTTCCTGTAAATTATGAATCCCTCATAGATCTTGATATGTAATTCCCGATGCTCTTGAGCCTTTTTCCTTTTCTGTTATAACCAGATTCCTTTGCTTTCCTTGTTTATGAAGTTTTTTAATTGTGACAATCGGTTTCATTTCAGTGGAAAATACTAATGGAAGATAATTCTTCATTTCGGGTATTTTGATTTTATTCTGGTACAATTGTTGGTTGTGTCTTCTTTGTATCTATCGTTTTCCCTCATCCAAGTTTTTTCTTAGTATCTTTCCTTTTTCAATTTTACAATGGTTTTTTAAAAATGTAAAAGTTTTCTAGGATGAGAAACCACTTATTACAAGGAAATATTGAATCGGATTACCAACTTGCATACCAAGTGCATATGAATCACGTTCTGTATTTGAGGAATAGAATAATCTTAATTACACATAAAATTATTTCTGTTTCGTTATAGAGGTGTCAAACTTTCATCACTGTCCGTCCCATAAGTTTGTAAATTATCTTTATAAAATTACCCTGAAATTTTTTCTACTATATCATTTTCCTATTTTCTGCTTAAAGTTTCTTATTATCTTTTCACTCCCCAGAAAAAAATTATTATGATGAAATATTTATAGTACGTACCCTCGAATTTTTTTATTTTGAGGTTTAATGTGAGAACTTATTTCAATAAATTTCGACCATTTTATAATTTTTGTCGATTATTGACATTATATTAGTTCATATCTTTCTGAATTTTTAAGAAATTTTAAGAATGAGTCTTATTTTGAAAACTACATTAATGTATCCCACTTCTGACACCAGTAGCGTTTGGACGGCTCAAAATAAAAGGACGTCTTTGTCTCACACGAATCAAAAACTGTATTGAACAATATTTTACAAAAACATCAAAGTCTTGTGACGTCAACGTCTGCCGGTGCAGGTTTGCGCCCGGGTGGTTTTTGACTTCAAATCACCGTCTGTCTTATTCCCCATTGCGGCGTTGCAATTAGGATTAAGGTTATTTAGGTTTAAATTACATAACCTAATGTCATTAGAGTCTTAGTTGGTCATGTTTTCTCTAAAATAAGGTATTCGGGAGACTACCTTTTTACCAGTAAGTCAAACACGAAGCTGCCTATCGATTTATCGCTCTTCCATCCACATTGTTGTTTTTCGTTATACAATTTTTTTTGCGTTAGAATAGATTCGCACTTGTTATTTTTTTCTCCTTTGCTACTGAATGTATTAAGCCTATTTGATTTGATTGAATCGTACTTTTAAACGTTCCTTTTTCATTATTTGTGTCTAAAGCGGATTTGTAGATTGTTAAAAAAACTTAAAAACAAAACTAATGAAACTAAACCTAAACTAATTTCGATTGAAATTTGAATATAAACCTCAAAACTCTTTTTTTGGTATTTACCTAATGGTCTTGCTTATGCCTAAAGGTATTGCCTTTAATTGGTATACAAGAATCTTGCCTGAATTAAAATTCTAAGTTAAGTTTTGATCCCCTTTTTTCACCTTGTAATAGACAAACAAAATGTAGGAGGGAGCTTGAACTCCTCAAAAAATAACGACGAGTAAATCTTTTAAGTTACCTGTATTTTGTTTTGTTTTTTCTTTTTCAAATCAAATTTCATTTGAAAAAAATAACACCCCCGGAGAAATTCCCCTTCAGGTCATTTGGTGTAATCATTGTAAAATTACGAATTGTTAAAATCATTGTTCAAATTATGAATTTAAAAAAATATTATTATGGAGTCAATTACGGGCAACTTAATACAATGGCGGATGGGTTCATTTGATTGTGGGGCGTATTCTCCCCAAGATCACTTGCGAACGCATCCGACGCACACTCACGACTTACAAACGGAAAAAAACCTCTAGTTTCAGGATTGATTCTCCTGAAATCACCTGTGACGGTCGGTAAAGTGTGTAGGATAGGTTGCTAATGAACAACACTTCTAATTCCTCGTTTCGGAGTGTTGTATTGGTTGATTGATGCCAGTATTATACCCCAAAAATCGTCATCTTTTTGAATGACCCATCCGGGCGGCCTAATGCGCCAATTAAACATTTTCCTTAAAATTCCTGAGCCTTTTTCCGGATGGTTCACTTTACAATTAACATAATACTTTCAGGTATAGCATTTTTTTTTCATAATTCATCTGGGCGGCCTTTTTGTGCTATTTTCCTTTTCTTAAAAACCTCTTGGTATTGAAACGAATGAATCACCTTACAATGGATTAATGAAATTCCTTCGACATAGTCGCAAGTCTGAACAATTATTCAAACCTGAGTGTTAACTAGCATTGTGCTACTTTATTTGAACAAAGCTAAAATGGCTTAATAAAAACAACTACAGTGGCGTGCAAAAGTTTCCGGCCAGTAACATTTCGTTGTTTAATTTATTAAAAAAAGAGCCAAATTATTTTTTTTTTATCGTGATATAATACTTTGGGGTGTAAGAAACAAAATTGTACCAACAAATGTCAATAGTATATATTTATAAATAATTTTATTACGAATATTGCTAAATGACGTGTGCAAAAGTTCCCAGCCACACAATACAAGTTGATGTATGAAGTCGTTCAAACATAATTTAAAGGTTTGAGAGCCTTAAGTCCTTTCTTTGGTTCTAAACCATACTCTCAGTTTGTCTTTCAAGCACAGACATGGTTCGTTACACGTAAAAACAAATCCGTGAGTTATTAACGGTAGGGAAATCAACTGTCAACGTTGTTGTTGTGAATATGGTCTGAAGGTTCATCCACTACCTGGTAGACCACGAAAAACTTCTGAAAAGTAGATAACATCATTAAACGTAAGCCGATGCAGGTATCAGAAAAACTGCTGCCGAAATTTTTCGTGAAATAAAGGAGACAAACATAGCTAACGTTAGTCGTAGTGTTACATGAAGGCAGTACAATGTGGAACTTATTGGTAGTGTACGAATCAGAAAACCATTAATCAGTAAAAAGAACATGAAGGCCCAATTACGATTCGCCAAAGAACACCAAAGCTGACCGGCCGAAGATTGGAAAAAGTTGCTTTTTCGGGTGAGATAAAATTGTATATTTTTGGAAGCGATGGTAGGGAATCCGTAAGATGTCCTATAGGTACTAGAAACTTGAATGCTGCCATTTACAAGAATATTTTACAGGACGATATATTATCTCGTGCTGCAGAAAAAAATGCTAAGAAATTGGATCTTTCAGCATGATGATGACCCCAAACATGCAGCTTAACTGCTGAGGCAGTGACTTTTGAAGTTCAAATATTGCGGTTTTGCACTGGCCATCTCCAAGTCCAATCGAACATTTATGGGAGATACTAGACTTGATGATCCAACATGTCCGGGAACATAATTTTTGTAAAAATTAAAGGAGAAATAGCATAACATTCCGGGCGTCTATATTAAAGGGATTGATCGAGTTCATATCGTTTTGCTGCAGTTATGCCTGCCAAAGGTATGGCTAAAATACAATAATATAAAAATTAAAGTAGCGACTAATATGGAAAGAATGGACGAATAATTTTTTCTAATTCACAAATTGGCCGGGAACTTTTGCACACGTCATTTAGCAATATTCGCAATAAAACTATTTGTAAATATATACAATTCATATTTTTTGTATAACTTTGTTTTTTATACCCCATAGTATCATATCACAATGATAAAAATTTATTGGGTCCTTTTTTTAATAAATTAAACAACCAAATGTTACTGGCCGGAAACTTTTGCACGCCGTATATGGTACAAGATACACAAAATTATTGGGGCTTTCACAAACCGCATCAGAATTTTTTGTGAACGTTCAGCTCTGAAAACACTAAAAAACGGGCGAAATACTGTTTTAGTATTTAAAGTACTTCTAGTCCATAAGAAACCTTTAAAAACCAAAGACGAAAAATCAACGTTTCGCTAACTTAAAGCTGCTAGTATCTTTAGGGTTGACGTTTTCAAGTGTTTCTTTCGGACGACTAGTACTTTAACTGCTGAAATTGGGTTCTCCGTGTTTGTAGTATTATGAGCTCTAAACGTTTTAGTGAAATAGCTAGACGCGGTTTGTAAAAAACTCCAATAATTGTTTATATATTCATGGAAAATGAGAAAGAACGACTGGAAAAATTTATAAAAATATGCACATTACTATAATATTCATTCATTTGTTAAAATAATTCGTACAACAATAAATTTAGTGGTTTGTTGCGTTTTTCATCTCACACATACACCCTTTCCTTAAAAAAGTATAATTTTTATACCATTTGCATGAACCAGATACAAAAACTATAAAGTGGCAAGAAACATCCCACAATCCGAAAGGTAAGTCTTCAAAGAATGGTCCGACAGAGAAAGTGTTAATGGAAGATTGAAGATGTAACAAGCTCTCTTCAGATCGCAGCGACGTAAGGGTAAGTCAAGTAGCGTGGTGGTCAAGTGTCGGTAAAGCAGTTTATAAAAGTATATGAAAGCAAGGTAAATTTAGATTACAGAGCCATCTAGGGAAGCTAACATCTAACAATTTTACTGTTATTAGTTCAATAAATATCCACTAGGTATCTCTTCAGGTGTAAACTCTTCTTGTGCGTGATTCTTTGGTTACTACTTTACTAGTTTTTATTTCACACGTTAGGATTGTAACGATTACGAAGCGTGTATTTCTGTATACACTAAGTTTTTGTTTTAGGTTTTACTTCATAACCAAATGTGTTATTTCCATTTTGCCTTATGCTTTTTTGGAACCTAAATATTTAATAAAGTGCTTTTGAAATATAATAATTTAATTTTAGTGGGTGATAATTTGTTATTCAAACAAAAAGCTTTAAAGCACAATCGATTTTTTAAGCCGATACTTTTTATTATTGTTATTAATATGTTAGATCATGTATTACCATATATTTTTCAAAAATATTCTAACTCTTCAAAAGCTGGTTTTTTTTAAATAAATTATTTATATTTGTGTTTGTAAAGATTTAAGTTCTATTAACGTTGTGAAGATTTAAGTCACTTTTTAACGAAAAGTAATAGCTAGATCAGTTTACTTATACATATTAAGTATTTTTACATTGTTTTCCTTCTTTTTTTTAAAAAATTCAAATAAGTTTTATTTAAACACCAAACTTAGAGTGTTTGACTGTGCATAATAGTCATTACATTATGCCTTCGTATACTTCGAATTTGTGTTGCTCAGTGGGCCGGTTAGATACATCTACTCTCGCACATTCACAATTGTTAAGACTGAGAACCACCACTATTCATATTATAGCAGCCATCTGCTGAGGCCTTGTGAGAAATAAATACATTTATGTCTTTAATGCTCACGGCCCAGTCATAAGTGAATTATCATGGTTTTGTGCGATATATTTCTTTCAGATAGCCAGCATATATTGGTATATGTGCCTTTCAAGACGAAAAAAATATTCGCCCTTATTGACTTCCTCATTATACCTAAGAAGTCACCCTGCTATAGCCTGTGAAAAAACTTCAACTAAGTCGTAGTCGGCTTTGATAGTATATATTTTTTATTTTGATGCTCTCGTCATGTTTCATTTCTTCCTATTTTACTTTTTTTGCGAACTAATGTTTATCAGACACATTTTTTTTCGCATAGGTTTGTTCTCTCTAGCCACCTTTATAACGTAAGCTTTCTAAAAGGAGAACTGAATTTTTTTTGCCATTCGGATACACTATGGGTTAAATATTGTTATTCAAATTTTAATTTTTGGTTTGATTTAACTGGCTGTATGTTATAAACCAGAGTTTTGGATTTTGACTGTTTTTAACGAAGATTCACGTGTGTAGATGATTTTTAAATTAAAAGCATTAAGGGGTACTTTCAAAGTTGGATCACACACAACTTTCGTGCTATAATTTAAAAAATATCTGCATCATTTAAATGGGCAGAAACGCTCACGTTCATCCGTGATTCTCATCTCCACTCCTGTACTCGATCCACTGTTTTGCCACTTCCATCTCCAAGATTTTTTTACTTCTCATATGGGGCTCATCGATCAAGAAGTTAAGGAGTTAGTCTGTCGATTCAAGGATGAACAGTTCGTTTCCCTTCACAATCAAATATCCCCTGTTTAATTTATCCTGTTTTTCCATTATCTTCACAACCCTTATAGCGCCGTAAACCTCCATTCTTCTCAAAGATAAAGTATTCTTCAAGGTTTTTAATTAACCTTGGCGTTATTTCTACTAGTGCGAGTCAAAATTCAATTTTTTTTCCCAAAGCCTCGGTTTAAATTAGTGACAGTGTTTTTTTTTGCCTTCAAATAGAAGAAATGCTTTACGCACACCTAGTGACTCTTGTAAATTCAGGTAGTGTCAGGCTCTCCTTCCAAACCGACCGAGGCTTTGTCGACTAAAATCTTCCGCTAACTGCTGCTTTTATAGGGCATTGAGGAAATCCGGAGACCCGCCGTGAAAAGAGCTACTGTCTGAACTTTTTTCGCCTTAAGTATTCTTTAATGGCTTTATTATCAGCCAGGTTTACTGCGAGGTGGCCTTTGACGACCTAACTCGCCATCTTCTTTTTGCTTCATGACTTCCCTGAAGAAATCAGAGAAGGTTGTCCATATATTGGAATCTTTTAAGATTCCTTTCATGATATTTGGGAGATATAGTTGTTTGATATCCTTCGAGTTTTCCTCAAGTGTTCTTCCATTTTTTATAGTGGACCAGTATGTGTTCCATATGTGTTAGTTTTCATTGCAGTAATGCAGTAGGTCGGTCTCGTTTGTTGTTTCGAAAGGAGTTAAAACACCTGTCAGTAGATGGTCATGTCATATTGGTCATATTGGGTCGTGTGGTAATTCACTTAACCGTAGTTTCTACCTAGTCATCTTTCATGTTATGCCAGAATAGCGACGACTATAGGTTTTTCTGCGTCTTTTGTGCCTTAGGACAATGATTGATGTGTACTTGCTTTAGTTCAAAAACACGAGACATAAGGATATTTACAATTGCCTCTAACGATCTCGTTAAAAAAGCGCAGCCACGTATTTTTATTTCTCACTGAAATACATAATCTAAGCTAAATTAAGGTGAATTTTATAAATTGGTCAACAACTGTAAAAGTAAACTTGTGTTCTTCTAATTCTAATTCTCATTCTCGAACTTAAAATTCTTTACCCTCAATTTTAGATTAAAAAATTTGAAATTTACAAAATCTCCTTAACAATAGTTTTATTATTTGGGATTTTTGAGGCGTCCCAGTAAAAATACTGATACATACATTTTGGGAATGATTGTCTTAGATAGTGTCTTTCTATTAATACTCTGAGGACAGCAAAAAATTACATCAGTTGCAGACGGCTCGGGCCTTTTTAGCCCGAGGTGCAGATATTTGATTTTTGTTCTCAAAAGGTGTGACTTTATTAAGAAACAAGTTGAAGCTTAACTGTAATAATCGTATTTATTGGCATTAAACAAATTTACAAAAAAAATTAATTAATCTTGGCACCTCTGACAAAGCCTCTGATGTAGTGGTTGGATGGATGGCTGATCCCACTTCTGACACCAAGAAAATATGTAGTGAATGGGATTGATTGGACCGACTGCTTGATCAAGATAGGCGAATGACGTAAACCTTTTGTTCAATTTCAATCTTCTTCACACCAGTTCTGTAGATATCCTTAACCTACTGTTCTTGCCCTTCTTCAGCTGGCTTTCCTGAGCTAACTGTAGCTGTCAATTCTCTCTGACTTCTCTCTCTCTCAACCTAATGTCTAGCTGCCACTTGGGCAGCTTTCAACTCTGTCATGGATCAAGGCATGATTTTCAACTTGTTCTCTACCTTGATACCAGATAGAATCATTCTATTTTTGCCTTCATATTTCTGACAAAAGTTTGTTGATGTTCACTGTTATTTTCTACTTTTTGAAAAAGGCTATCCTGGCCCTAGTGAGAAGTGCAAAACGGAAATTCGCTCCGGTTATTTTAAATTATTTTTAATATAAGCAAAAAAAATAAACGAAGGAAATCTTCACACACGGCATTGGGAACCTCAGAGCTACGAGTGAGAGAAAGGGCAGACAATTCGGGCAAAAAGAGAGAAATTTATGATTTTAAGAACGATCTGAACAACGACTTTCAGGATCTGTCAGTTAAATGTCAAACAAAGAGAAAATACCAAAACGGCACAAAACTCTAACGGACGCCTATGCAGTTATGCCCTTTCTGCTCTGACACTGCCAATTGACGTCACGAATCAAGAACTCCCATAACGTCGTCAGTTCGCGCAAGCGCAGTTATCACCTCTCAAGTCTAACGCATGCGTGACAGCTGATCCTTAGAACCAGGAGTTTTATCCACCATAGCGTCCACTCATCTACACAATTCAACCAGAAAATTCAATCTCACAACAAAAAATGAGCCAAAAGCCAAAACCTAGAGTAGACAGCCCGAATACAGTCGAAAAATACCTCAAGCGTAAAATGATCTCAGATGAAAACGAGGAACAATCAGCCTTTAAAAAAAGCAACTTACTCACGAGGTCACCAAACAGAAACCAGGAGACCCCCCCGGAGAAGCACTCGAACCTAGAGGACCCATCACTAAAAACTTTCCCCTGCTGGAAATAAGAGATGAAGCGAGGCAGAACAAAGAAGAATTAAAAAGCGAAATCTTGGAACTAAGAAAAGAAAATACAGCCTTTAGGGAAGAAAATCTGAGACTAAAAAATAAAGTATCAAAACTAGAAGAAGACCTTAAATCCCTCAAGAACCAAGTAAAAGTCATGCTTGACAAGGAGGAAAAGAGAGATAGATCAGAGCGAACCTTAAACATTATAATCTCAGAAAAAACAGATAGTACAAGCCCAAGAAAAGAAGAAGAATTAAAAAAAAGGGGGGAAGAAATTTGTAGTGCCATAACAGGGATCAACATAACCTTGCACTCACCAAAGCACCTCGCCAAGAACAAAGCTGGCTTCGAGATATTCAAACTAAAATGCACCTCCTTGGCAGATAAAAATAAATGAAAAACAAAAATCTAAAGGGAAAACGATATTTATTAATGACCGACCAAACAAGAAGCAGAAATTCAAAGAAAATTAAGGAGCATTGCCCAAAAGAAAAAGAGAATGGCGCCAAAGTATTTTGGGGTACCAGCTCAAAATTAATGACAAATGGATAGAATGGAACTCCCGGATCTCGCAAATGAATAGCAATCAAAGAGTAACAGAAAAGCCATCAAAAACATGCTCAAGCCAGACCTTCAAGCAACCATCAAACCCCTCAAACTCTTCATGTGGAATTGCCACGGATTCAAAAATCTATGGAGCCTTGATGAATACGAACAAAAGATCTACAAGAATACGACATAATTTGCTTGTCTGAAATGGCTATGGAAAGAAAACGAGCTCACCTCCCTACCGGGGTTCCTCCATGAATACTTCTCTTCTCTCAACCAGCTCTCAAAGAGAAGTCCCTGGGTCAAGGCGGGATTATGATACTATTCAGGAAACACCTACCATGCAAACTAATGGAAAAATGCAACAGCTGGATTGCACTCGATGTCCTTCTACCAAACAGCCCCTTAACCTCATTTATGCGTACCTAAACCTCCCACGATATTCAGATCCACCTTAATGAAATGTATGATCTCCTATCAGCCAACACCACAGCGACCCCAACAAACCATTGATCCTTGCAGGAGATTTCAACTGCAGAATCGGAAGTCTTAACTTTCAACCAAACACAACCCCGAGTCATTCGAGAGTTCAACCATCTCTACTTCCCGAGAATCCTTGGACCAACTCACGAACAAAAGAGGCTCCTCCTGACCAGCTGCATGGAGGAACTCGGCCTATGTGTCCTAAATGGAAGGACTACTGGACACCCGGGCCAATACACCTACGTGGGCCATCAAAATCAGTGTCATCGACCTGGTCTGGACTAATGTTGCCACGCTCCCCATGGTCCTTAACCTTAAAATCCTGGATTCCCTCTTCTCTCTGACCACCTCCCGTTAGCACTCTCTCTCCAATCACCCGAACATCAAAGACAAACCCAACTAAGAGCACGGAACACGTTTAAAAAACGGAAAATCATATGGAACACATCTTGTATCTCAAAACTCCAAGAAATGGGCAAACCAAGCACCCCGACCTCTCCCTGCTCTCCACCCAGGAAGCTGGGGAAGCCCTCACACTCGCTCTTCAGAAGGCAGCGCTAAACGCAGGGATGGGCAGAAAAAAGACTCCTACCTACAGAAGAAACATTTGGTACGATGAGGAATGCATTACGTCAAAACAACTAACCAGAAGATTATTCAGACAACTAAGGAAAAACAATTACGACCCCACACTTTTTACCATCTATAAGAAACAAAAAGACAACCACAAACGGTTGATCAAGTTGAAAAGCAAATGTATGTAACTGGGATTAAAAAAGTTAAGAGATGTTAAAACTCTAAAGAATTTTGGACTACGATTAAAAATTCAAAATGAAGACACCAGCATGCGGCACAATCACCCTCGATGAATGGGAAAATTCGCTACTATGTATGAGGAAACCACTCACCTGCCCACGGATACCTCCACAACGGACCCCATTCTCGACGGCAACATCACGATGGAGGAGTTATCCACCGCAATCCAAAAATCCGCGAAAGGGAAAGCTCCAGGACCTGACGAACTACCCAACGAGATCTACAAAACCTACCTACAACATGGTTACAAAAACTTTTGAACGTTTACAACAAATATTAGCCACAGAGACCTTCCCAACTCCATGGACGAAAGACTGCATCTAATCCACAAAAAGGGGACACAAACAACCCAAATAATTATAGAGGCATCTCTACTGAATAATGCATTAAAGTTATTAACTCGAATCATGGCAGACAGAATCCACTCCTGGATTAACGCACGGAAAGTCATGGAGAAGAACAGTTCGGATTCCAGAAGGGCAAAGGTTGCAGGGAGGCAATTTTCGTCCTTAACGCCGCATTGGGAATCAACCTGCGATTGCCCAAGAGGAAAGTCTTCGCCATATTTGTGGACTTTGAAAAGGCCTTCGATTCAGTGCCACATGGGCGACTCTGGGAAAACTGTCATCCGCTGGAGTTAGTTCCAAAATAATAAACGTCCTCAGATCCCTTTACGAGCAGACTGCCTTCACGTTTGTGGTAGACGGGTAGAGAGCAGAAAAATTAAGCCAAATAAAGGGGTTCTTCAGGGGGAATCGGCCTCCCCCCTGCTCTTTAATCTGTACATTAACGATCTCACCGAATACTTAAGAGAACGTGGAATCCGGGGAGTTGACATCAACGGTCACACTAACATACTAACTCTGCTATACGCCGACGATCTGGTCATCCTGACCTATAGCCCCCTCATGGCCCAAAAGGCCCTCGATGCCTTAAATAGTTACTGCAAGGATAACCTGATGAGAGTAAACAAGAGAAAAACCAAAATCGTAATATTTAGACCAGCTGGCAGATTAAAATCTGGACTCGAATTCACACTGGATAAGGAAACCATAGACGTTGTAAGCGAATTCTGTTACTTGGGACAACCTTCTCCTCCGGATGCTCATACAACAGAGCCCTGGAAAATGCTCTGGCAAAGACTCACCGTGCCATGGCTAGCATCACCACACTCATGGCTAAATCCAGAATGGACTCCTGGGAAGCCAGGGAAAGATTATTTAACGCCGTAGCCGCCGCAACTCTATTGTATGGAGCAGAAGTCAGTAGGCGTCCTGGACAAACTCGAAAAGGCAAAAACTCTTTTACAAAAGAATTTACAACTGGCCCCTGAACACCCCAGGATATATGATAAGGAGTGAGACGGTAGCAGCCCTTGGCGTGCCTCGCTCTTAGCAAAATCCTAAAATGGTGGGAAAAGTAATGATGGAGGCAGGATCCCTAACGCACACCTGCTACGAGCGTTTGACACAACTGTCAGCCAAAAACCAAATAAACTAAACTGGTTAACCTTAGAAAGTATTGAAGCAGCTAAAAGTAGACGAACAACATCTAGACACACCACCCTTGGACACCAGCCGTAAAAAACATATTCTGGCCAAGTATGAAGAGTCAATAAACAGAGAAGACCGAAGCAGAATAGAACGCCTCATACAGCCCACGCTACAAACACCTGAGCGACCCACTGACCCACAGCCATACCTCCACCTACAAATAAGTCTGAGCAAAGAATCTTCAGCCAACTTAGAGTCTGCGGGACGGAGACAATTAAAACAACCGCCAACTCCATGACATATCGCTGGAGTCAAAAGGCCACATGTGTGCTGCAACCTAGGAACCCAAGAAACTCTGGCACACTTCCTACTTGAATGATATGCACCCAGGCATCACTTCCTGAGCGAATACACGAACCCGCAGAAGACACGGAATCAAGACTGACCAGACTCCTGGAGCCCCAATAAACAAAAGCACGAAAATTAGAAACGTCTTCCTATTCGCACCCAGGCAGTCCGAATAAGAAGTTTTGTTTTGAACGAATGAGTTATTTATTGTATATTGTTATTTATTTATTGTTCATTTTATGTATTTATTCATTGTAGTATGTAGGATAGTCGCTTTAATGCCGTACGGCAAAATAAAGTTCTATTTATATATATATATTATA